>OZ024876.1:39716170-40916170 GCA_964017185.1 Rugalucina vietnamica
TAATGCTGAAGAATAACTGGCCTCGTCAGTTCTAGGTGCGCCTACTGACCTTATGTTTTCCTTTATACATTTCCAGATGGGTCGATTTAAAGGGAAACGAACCAAGCGTCGTTACCCGATGAACAAAAAAACATATCTCTGGCGTGGACAGGAAATCCAAGACGTTGTCCAGAGTCCGTTCAAATCGCCATCTAAGAAAAAGCCAAAATACAGTTCATCACCCTATAGAGCTATTGGTTCATCACCCCAAAAGACAATTTGTTCTAAAATCTATACACCGAAAGGAAAGTTCGAATTTCCTAAGAAGAAAAACATAAAAACAGGGACTAAGGCCTGTCGATAAGACAACTATAATGAGCTCGAAAAGCAAGAGTTATCGTTATTTGGTTCTTGTAAAATTTGTATTGTTTAATATAGATTACACATATTGTGATGAAAATCATATGGTTGAAGAAATGTGCATATCCCATCAATAGAAGAAGTAAGAAGAATGGAAAATGAAAATGCATCGAAATTGCATGTTTTGTTCTTTTTATTTAAAAATTATTAATAATTGAACAGATGTTTTAAATTCTCTAACTAGAATGCCTCATCTGACACATATCTAGCCGGTATTGAAAGGGAAATAATAACTTTTTACATTCAAGTTGAAGCTTTTAAAAATGTTTCTATAGCATACTAATTGTCGGGACAATATGATCGTGGTGTACGACAATTGGTGGTTTGGTCCTTATATCGCATCTAATATTTATTAGAATTAAACAATTTTGGTATCATCACATTGGCAATTGTCGAATCTAAACATCCATACATAACCAGCTTTAAAAATATTTTTGAAAAAAAAAAAAAAAAAATTGAGGTTGCCGGGATATGCACCTTTGTGAGGGGTGGGTGTAGGAAAATGCTTATAGCAGCTTAAAAAGCATGGAAACACCTATCAATTTATGCATTATCTTATTTGATAATCATTCCCATGTTTAAAAATCAGTTTTTTGTTATTCTAAGTATATTCTCGGAGATGTACTGGACAAATATGTTCAAAAATTTGATAAAAATATTTTCTGCAAAAATTTGTATTTTTGCCCTAGAATGCATATACATGTATTAATTTTTACCTTTCGATTTTGTTATTTGCCACTTACCTTGTAAATACATTTACAGTTTAAAACACATTCCGTTTACATATTTTAGATCTATTCCATGAAGAATAAAATTGAAAATATTTCAAAAAGTATATTTTTCTCAATTTTGAAAATCCGTAACTTTTTAAAAAGCATGGAGACCCCCACAAATATTTTGCTTTTTGAGTAGCATTCCACCTAGATTTTAAGCTGTCTAAAAATTATATATTTATTTATCAACAAAAATTGGTATCGAGCCACCTTAAGTCCGTACATGTATACTAGCACCCCAAAGAAATCAAAACGAAGTTTGATTATGATAGACCATAGCTATGCACAAGCACAAGCTAATACAGAATCTATTGGCACCAGCAATTCACAAGCTGTTGTTCCCGAAGAACTTCTGATATAATTGATATAAACCACGTGATTATTCACCTTTACATATTCAAAGAATTGATATTGCAAAACAGGAGATAGATTTCATACAAACAACAGAATGAACGCTTTGCTTAGTGTTACTCCTATAATTGTCGAATCTGCCAGACTGAGCCTGCTCAGCATTAAACAGCAGGGATGTCCTTCAATACTTTTCAAATTGGACAGTAAATCATTTCAAAATTGATCATTTTTAAGGTCAAATTGACTACCTAGTTTGCAAATTGACCACACTGTTATTCTAGTTGTTTTTCTTCGAGTCAGTGCGAATTATGTACATAAATTCAATGCATCTTGCATGAGGTAGTATTTGTATTGCTGGGGTTACCAAAAATTAGTAATAAATACATCCGATATTGCTAAACTATGGGACTGAATGGCCAATGGACAAACGAAATTGAATTATGAGGACACCGACAGCATTGATTTGGATTTGGTTGTGTCTAGCATGCATCTCCATTAATGTTGCCGTGCCCCCTAACAGAAAACGACATCAAGATGCATTTTTTTCTGGCTTTCTCTCACGATGAAAATTTACATTGTAATTCCCATTGATCAATACGACCACCACAACTTCAAGTTGACCGCCGGTACAAAATCGATCTAAGTGTTGAAAGATTGAAATATTTTAAAATTATGTCTGAAAAGCTAATTTAGTGTTCATTTAACTAGCTGCAACGACCATTGGTTATAGAAAGCTTGCAAATGCACGATCAGGGCATTTTAACCTGTTTGACCAGATTCTACTTTCGTTTTCACTACCGTTCAAACGGGCCGGAAAGGATTGCAGTAAAACGGTTTATTTTTTCCAACTACCACTTCGGCTACACATTCAATGGCAAAAAACTGATACTGTAGATCCGGAAATATTCGCGAGAACTTAATTTTCGCTAATATTTGCGAATTGGTTGCCTCGCGAATTCAAAGTTCTCGCTAATAAAGAGTCACTATAAACTTTATAGAATACATGGACACTAACTCGCGAATTCAAGAACTCGCTAATAATTCGGATATAGAAAATTCGCGAAATAAAAGCCACGTGAAAATTTCCGAATTTACAGTAGCCTGACATTCTTTGATTTTTATAATACGTTTTTGATAAAAAAAATATCTTACCGTCCACATCCACCAAACTCGCGAAAACTAATAACAGGAAACGCTCAAAACGACCACCAGATGTATATCAACTTTTTTTACGTTGACCACCGGCGGTGGTCAATTTGCACTTTACCGGGCGTGGTAACTGCACAGCTGATTAGTGCCTTTATTTTCGCTACTCAGATAGTACAAAGCCTCTTCTTCTTAAATCTGAAATTCAAGTTTCTAGCCATCTTCTGGGGCTGTACAGGCCAGTTTGTGTTGGACCTGAATGGAAACCCCGAAGACCGGTTTTCTCGCGTCGCAGCTCGTATTCTCTTTAACCGGTCATTTGCTGTTACTGTACATATAGGTAAAGATAGTCTGTGATACAAAAAGCAAGTATGTGATTCGTACTCAGCCGACTGATGGTTCTCTATCGACCCTCGAGACAGCGGCCATTGCTTTGTCTGTGATTGAAAGAAGACCAGAATTATCAGAGGTTGGTAGCTGGGGTGGGGTTCAGGGTGGGGAAAGGAATTACTGATAAGAAAGCTGTCTTGAGCTGGACTGGATTCTAGTTCTTTCTTAAAACAACCGCATCATGAGAAAACCAATGTTAGGCATATGCGAAAACAAAGGCGCAGATCAGCTGTGCAGTAAATGCACAGCTGATCAGCACCTTTGTTTTCGCTACATGGAAAGTACAATTCCTCTTGTACTTATACCCAACATTTCAAGCTTCTAGCCTTCTTCCAAGACTGTATAGGCTGGTTTGTGTGAGCATGGCGAGACCTTGTCGGAAATCCCGAAGGCCTGTTGTCTTCTTTGCAGCTCAAATGTTAACATTTTCTTTGCCCTGGACACAGCAACAAAAACAATTCTTTTAATGGTGCATTTTTTATCTGCAAATCTTCACAACTTACCTGTAGATTACAGGAAGAGCTATTTCGCTCACTCCAGTGTCCGCGATGCTCAAATGTTAAAGTTTTGGTTAAAGTTTTTATAAGTCTAGATCTCTTCAGCATGTTGAGAGATCTAGTTGATACTTTGGATAGTTTGAAGATTTATGCTGTACCATTGTGCCCCAACATTGAGGTCAAGGTCACTGACTTTGAAATTTTATGTGAAAGTTTTGAGTAAGGTTTTAACAAGTCTATGTTAATGTATGTAGTTGATAATACTGCCTCTTGTTAGTTATTGGTCTTACAAGCATTCACTAAAGCATTGTAAAGCAAAAATAATATTAGTATTAATTTCTGAACAAATCTAATTGTAAGTGGCTTGGGCTTTTATCCATTTTCATAATCATTTCAAAATAAATTGTTTAATTGCAGCTTCTGACAAAGCCCCTGGAGGCCCTGTGTGATTTCCAGCTAGCTTACGGAGCCGTTGGACACGAGTCAAAGGAATACAGAATAGAACAGGGATTATGGGAGAAAGCATTACCGAAGAAAATAATCAAACGAAAGTTGAAGGAACAACAGAAGAATGAAAATGGAAACACAGACAGATAACAGGACTTGAAGTGTAACACAATGACGTTGATGCCTGTTTAAATTGAGCCGCGACGTGAGAAAACCGGTCTTCGGGGTTTACGACCAGGTCCGACACAAACCGGCCTGTACAGTCACAGAAGCGGGCTAGAAGCTTGAAATTTCGGATTTAAGAAGAAGAGGAAGTGTACTATCCGTGTAGCGAAAACAAAGGCGCTGATCAGCTTCGCGGTTACCGCGAAGCTGATCTGCGCCTTTGTTTTCGCATAGGCAAAAATCCGGTTTTCTCACGATGCGGCTCAATTAGTTATAACATTTCAAGCCACATGTTTTTTAGCAGCAGAATAACATGTCTGAGTAATGTGTACCCCCTTATACCACACTTTTATATAGCAAAACTTGGGTATGCAGTGGTGTACCTATTTTTCTTATTTTTGCTCCAGAACATAGATTGTGGGTACTCGTCAGAGCTACCACAACCCAGGGTTCGAAAAACCCGGGTATTAAACCATAAAACCCAACCCAGTGGGTTTCTGTGGGTAAACCCGTATACCCACTGGGTAGCGGGTAGTGACCAGTATTAGAAATTTTATGATCTTTATATCTAATGATGATACTCGAGTATTGAGCAAGATATTAAGGCATTTTACAAACGAATGTTCAAGTAACAAGACATTTAAATTTATCTCATTTGAACAACCTATTTGGTTTGTGTGAAGAAATCCCAAAAGAACAATCAGCTATCTAATCAAGCTGGCAAGATTGCATTAGGGGTGTTTGACGATTAGACAGAATTGAAAAGATACAGAGGTTTTAACTTCTCGTTGAGTTTTTTTGTTGTTGTTACTAAATGGCTGATCGACATGCACAGAAGAAAGACTTGGTCTGTGACAGACTTATGATAAGAGAATGGTGAAAGATTTTCCTAGTGCCATAAAAATAATCAGATAAATCTAGCTAAGTCACATTTTACCTATAATTCATCATCTAATTCATCATTTAACTACCATGCCAGATGTCATTACAGCTAGACATACAAGGCAGTCAACTAAGTGACATAAATTTAGAACAAACATACCAAACAATTAGTTAACACCTCATTTTAGCAGTGCCTAAATAGGTGTCATATGGGGTATTGTTATAAAAGTGTTATCAACACTTCCTAGAGCAATAATTAGGTGAAAACACAAACAAAGGATTAAAGCAATTGTCAGACTCTGTTAAATGTGAGAGACTGATTGATGATATACTTTCATTGCTAGCTTTCATTGAAGTACAGTTCTAAAACTATCATTAGCTCCTACTAATATTCAAAATTGATGGTGTCATGGAATTTTAGTGGATGTAATATAAAGTACACCTTAGTAATAAGTTTTACTTAAGTATAATATGTTTTTAAAGAGAAAAACATTTTTTGTCTGTCAAATTACTGTAAAATACACAAATGTGAACATCAAAAATAGTGAGGACCCACTAAGTACCCACTTTTTCAAAATAAGGCTTAAAGCCCAACCCGGGTTTACCCGGGTAAAACCCATGGGTAAACCTGGGGAGAGATGGGCACTTCGAACCCTGCCACAACCACAATCTATGTTTTGAGCAAAAATAAGAAAAATATCAACATTTTCTCATGAAATTATCAATTTTTACAGCTGAAAAAATCTCTGTATATTGCATGGGCAAAGTTTTGTAATGGGCTGTACAGTCGTGTATGTAAGGCACAAAGACCAAGATGTGTTTTGTTATGACGAGGATAACATGGATTTCATCATGTGGAATTAAAAGTAACAAGTTGATTGATTTATTATGTTTACTAAATTACAAGCACTAAGGCACTTTTATCACAGGCACTGAACAAACTCATAAAAAAAACATTTCATATTCAAAACAATGTGCCGTTTTGGTCCGTCTCAACAGCTGAGTTAATATAAAGAATGTAACCTGTGTTTTAACCCACATCCAAAAAGACTTGGTTTACAAGGAGTATGGCATAAGCCCTACGCCATGCAGGCTTCTCAAAGTATTTAAGAAATGAATTTCATTTTTATGAGGTTCATGAAGGTATGATCCACAGAGGGTCACTTCCAAAGTGAATGAGCCTTAATGAATCTCAGAAACATTAAACTCCTGCTTACATTAACATTCATTTTTTTCTCTATTACTTGTTGAAAAAATACAGAAGCGATTATGTTAACAAGCGAAAAGAAAGTTTACTCACAGTGTCAGTATATGTTCAAACAGCGTCACATCATCAATGATGTCATGACTTCTAATCTAATCACATTAGTGAGAGTCATGGTTTTTAGCTCACCTGAGCCTAAGGCTCACAGGTGAGTTTATAGGATAGGCAGGCATCTGGCGGTGTCATTCCATCCACAATTACGAAGAAGAATATTTCTGAAGCTAGTGGGCTAAGCTTGATCAAATTTAATGTGAATTATCATTGGGTTTGGGGATTGACTGCATTAGGTTTTGGAGCAGATTGTATTGTGGTTGCCATGACAACAGATAGCTCCCATAGAATTACAAAGGGAAAAATCTTCTCTGAAACCACAAGGCCCAGAGCTTCTATATTTTGTATGTAGAAATGTTTGGTAGTCTTCTTCATATTTACTGCTAACGATGCCCGGGGATGTCTAGTGGTTCTCTATATATGACCAACATGAAAAAATCTTCTCCGAAACGGCATGCCCCAAAGCTTGTATTTAAGTATGCAGCAATGTTATGTGATGGTCTCCATAAATTCTGCCAATCATGCCACTGGGGTCAAAAATGGCCCCACCCCGTGGGTCATTAGCTCCCATATACTTACAATAGGAAAATACACAAATAAATCCTCTTTGAAAACCACAAGTCCTACAGCTTTTATATTTTGTGTGCAGCAGTGTTAATCCTCTATATAAAACTTGCTAACTATGCCCCTAGGGTCCATACGCCCCATGCCACAGGCTTGTGATAGGAAAGATATGAAGAAAAAAAAATTCTGAAAGCGCTCCTATATACAATGGGAAAAATGTCTCAAACCATGAGCCCTAGAGCTTTTACCATGTGTGAGTAGCAATTTAAAGTAATCCTCTTTGTAACTTCTGCTACATACCCTTGTGGTCCATATAGACCACGCCCCAGGTCATGGGTTATAAGCTCCCCTACAAGTAAAACTGTCTGGATAAGGTGAGCGTTTACAGGACCAAATTGGTTTGAAGTTGTTACTTGATAATGTGAGATGAACTTCACTTGATAATGTGAGATGAAAATAAAGGAAAAGCACATGCAATTTATTTACAGTATTACATGTGTGAGGGTTAAGTAGAGAAACACAACATTTTATAATGTTTCAGGTTTTACATACATGTATGTATGACTACTTAGGTTTGTGATAAAATATAGCTAGACATAAACCATTGAAAGAGAAAACCAACAATATGGGTTTCTGGCCAGGTTCAAAACAAACCAGGCTGTATAGTCAGAGAAAAAGGCTAGAAGCTTGATATTTTGAATGTAGGAAGAAGAGGGATTGTACAAGCCATGGAGTGAAAACAAAGGCCCTGATCAGCTGATCTGTGCCTTTGTTTTCGCATATGCAGATTGTTGGTTAACTATTGCAGGGGCTCATATGATAACAATTATGGCACAAAATGTAAATACATAATACTTTTACCATAAAATACTAAAAAACTAAAAAATCTCAAAGCGAGTATATAAACTGTTATTGCTACCAAAGCCTAGCTACAAGCTCTAATTATATTAGTAATAGAGGGATCAAACATGAATTTCCATGCTTTAAAATTTGCTAGGGCTTGAGGGAGTGTTTAAAACCAAGGGCGAAGCCGGAAACTTTTTATACTACCTGAAGGCCCTTGGGGATGCTGATGAAAGACAAAATGGGCCACGTCATGAGAAAACTAACAATGTGGTTTCTTTCTAAACAGGCCCGATAAACTGAGCTGTACAAGCATAAAAGATTGCTGGAGGCTGGAAATTTTGGATTAGAAAGTAAAGGAATTGTACTATCCATGAGGTGAAAACAATGGCGCTGATCAGCTTCGCAGTCTTTGTTTTCACATATGCAGATTGTTGTTGTTTTTTTCATAAATCATGTTTGATTGCTACCAGTATTACAAAAATTCAGCAAAATACTGTAAAAACGTAAAAAATAAAGGCAAATTGTATTTTGTAGCAGCATATTTTCATGCACCTTTACATTACGAAAACATGCCTGTACAATATGCAGTGATTTTTAAATTTGTAAAAAATGAAAATTTTCAGTAGATTTTTTTTTATATTTTTTAGCTCACCTGAGTCGAAGGCTCACAGGTGAGGTTATAGGATAGGGAGGCACCCGGCGTCCGTCCGTCGGCGTCGTCCACCATTTTCAAAGATCTTCTTCTCTGAAACCGCTTGGCCAATCAAAGCCAAATTTTATGTGAAGCATCAATAGGAAGAGGGAACCAATGTGTATATAAGAAATCCAGGTCACATGACCAAGATGGCCTCCATGCCCATATTTGGTAAAAACCCTTCAAAAATCTTCTCCAGAACCAGTGGACCGATTTCAACGAAACTTGGCATGAAGCATCGATGGCTCAAGCACTACAATGTGTATATAAATCTTTACCCTGTGATGACCTTGACCTATTTTATGGCAAGGTCAACATAGGACGCCAATGCATTTGAATGGGAAAAACTTTTAAAATGTCATTTAAAGAAAAAGTCTTGCAGGAAATGGGCAGTAGGACTGAATATTAATGATTCTGAAACAAATTGGATCCCAGGGGCTCATCTGCCCCCACCCCAGGGCAATATACATGTCTATTTCCATAATATTTAAACGTCTTCTCCTCTGAAAACGCTTGGCCTACCAAAGCCAAATTTTATATGAAGCATCTATAGGAAGGGGGAACCAATGTGTATATAAATAATCCTGGTCACATGACAAAGATGGCCACCACGCCCATATATGGTAAAATCCCTTCAAAAATCTTCTTCTCCCGAACCGGAGGACCGATTTCAACGAAATTTGGCATGAAGCATTGATGGCTCAAGCACTACAATGTGTATATAAATCATGATCCTGTGATGACCTTGACCTATTTTACGGCAAGGTCAACATAGGTCACCAATGCATTTGAATGGGAAAAACTTTTAAAATGTCATTTAAAGTGAAAGTCTTGCAGGAAATGGGCAGTAGGACTGAATATTAATGATTCTGAAAAAAATTGGACCCCAGGGGCTCATCTGCCCCCACCTCGGGGCAATATACATGTATATTACCATAATATTCAAACCTCTTCTCCTCTGAAACCGCTTGGCGAATCAAAGCCAAATTTTATGTGAAGCATCTATGGAATGGGGGAATTAATGTATATATAAATTATGACCAAGATGGCTGCCATGCCCATATAAAGTAAAAACCCTTTAAAAATCTTCTTCTCCGAATCTGGTGGACCGATTTCAAAGAAACTTGGCACGAAGCACCAATGGCTGAAGTACTACAATGTGTATATAAATCATGACCCTGTGGTGACCTTGACCTATTTTAGGACAAGGTCAACATAGGTCGCCAATGCATTGGAATGGGGAAAACTTTTAAAAAGTCATTTGAGGTGAAAATCTTGCAGGAAATGGGTAGTAGGACTAAATATTAATGATTCTGAAAAAAAAAATGGACCTAAGGACTCATATGCTCACACCCCGGGGCAATATACATGTACATGTATATTACCATAATATTCAAACATCTTCTCCTCTAAAACCACTTGGCCAATTGAAGCCAAATTTTATGTGAAGCATCTATAGGATGGGGGAACCAATGTGTATATTAATATTCTAGGTCACATGACCAAGATGGCCGCCATGCCCATATATGGTAAAAACCGTTCAAATATCTTCTCTGAAACCAATAGATTGACTTCAATGAAACTTGGCGTGAAGCATCCATGGCTATAGTACTACAATGTATATATATATCATGACCCTGTGAAGACCTTGATCAAGTTTATGGCAAGGTCAACATGGGTTTGGAAAAACTGTTAAAATGTCGTATGAAGGGAAAAGCCAGCAAGAAATTGGCAAATGGACAGAATATTGATTATTCTGAAAAAAGAAAACGGCCCAAGGGCTTCATCTGCCCCTGCACTGGGGTTAAATACAATAATATTCAAACATGTTTATTGGTATATGCAGCAGACTCAGGTGAGCGTTTACAGGACCATTGGTCCTCTGGTCTTATTTTTGCTTAAAACATAGATTGTGGGTACACGTTAGAACCGCCGAGTAACGAGTACCCACAATCTATGTTTTGGAGCAAAAATAAGAAAAATAGGTATACCCCTGCATACCCCAGTTTTTCTACATAAAAGTGGGGTTTAAGGGGGTACATGTTGCACGGACATGTTTTCCTGATGTGTTCCGGTAAGGCCAGAATTTTTTTTATCTTTTGGTTTACAAACCCGCCGATAGCATTTTCCTCGAAAATAGAATAAAAATAAAATTACTTTCTTATTTTTTTATTTTCTTTTTTCCGACCGACTCATCCCGAAACACCCAGTGTGAAATAAAAGTAAAAGTAACTTTCACAGAATAGTGATTCTCACGTTTTGGCGAAAACGGAATTGTCCTGATTTCATTGGTCAAAAAGTTTCGGATGTGTTCGTTTGGCGTTTCATGCACTTGTCAGATTGGGTAGCAATCCACAGTTTTTAGAGCATTTTTCAGTTAATTTTGCTAGATCCTCCAAAATTGATAATAGCTCTGTCCAATCTGGTGAACAATCCGATTTCTCCCATAAAATCATTAAATCAAATGTCTAACAACAACATAACATCATTTAAATTGCCTAGCACTGACAATCACCCTACCTGTATTAGGGGTATTTTCCCCTACCCCCTCTTTCAGACCAGTGAATTTTCGTAAAATATGCCTGAAGTCTGGGCCCCCATGCATATTCTGTGCAAAAGGAAGCCCCATAGATCTCATGCAAATACTTAGAGAATTGACCCAGGATCATAATGAGCAGTGCACAAATATGTGCCATCCATCTACTTTTTTCGCTATTTGTGAACAAAGATAACCCCTGCAAAGTCGACAGTGAAGAGTGTCACCGGCTATGACTGGCGAACGATCCGGGATCCTTATATAATCCTGGTTTTTACCAGTCTAAAAATAGAAAATAAGTATTTTTCACATGTTTGAGGCATAATTGATCCCATTTGGGGAAAGATGTCGGCAAATTATTGAAAGAGGATAATTTACAGCCCAATTTCATGCCCTACCCCTTAATATTGAAATTTTTGGCCCACCTCAAAAGTACGAAACTGTGAATGGAACCTTGTTTTCGGATGTTTCGTTCCCATATATTAGGACGTTCTGTTCCAAAGTCGAATGCGGGTGACCATTTCTTGAAAACAATGAAATTTATAATGCGACACTCCATAAAAAAATGTGGTTGCATTTGTTCTACTCGTGTACAGTTAAAATTGAAAGGGAAAAAATATATTTAGTTCGTATCTCTTAGAGCCAGGAACTAAATTTTTAATTTCCCTCCTGGCGCACCCCTGGTGAAGTACTGTCAATTTGGCGTGTCACCAGTAAACCATTCAGATTCAGTGTGCGTTCCGACCGAAATATATTGTCCAGTAACGATTTTTTGGTTTCATTAATCGGCGTGCATGCGCGGAGTAAACATAAGTATATGACCGAAACATCTCGGAACTGCTTCACTGCCAACGCCAATGGTAAAAAGGCTTATACAAGGTCGGAAGAATAAAACCAACCATGGCGGAAGAAACCACCTTCTTCAAAATATGCTTTAAAAGCATAAATGCGCAGATAGAACGGCGTCTTGGGTCAAAATGTTTGAAAGTGCTCCTCAATCAAACAGTGGGGGAGATAATCTCCCTACAGATAGACGACATTGACGACATTCTCATCAACAGCGTCGACTGCGATGGCACGAAAGTGCCGTTAGACACCCCCTTCAAGGTTTTGAGAGAGTTTGGGTAAATACGTTTCCCTGTCCAGGATAAAACTATTGAGATCAAGATCCAAGCCCTGAACTGGAACTATGGAACTAAAGTCTAAAAACTTGCCTCTGATAATGTTTTTTTTCGCAGAAACAACAGTCTTTTTACAGTTATATTAAGATATTAATCAGCAATTCAGTCAGATGTTCAGATGCAAGCAAATTAGACTTCTGTTTCAATATAAAACCAGAGGACCAATGGTCCTGTAAACGCTCACCTGAGACCTGAGATATATACATGAACTTGTTAGACTAGAATGGTACAATGCATGTATATAACCCTAGGGCAGGGTCAGAATAACTCCTGGAGTCAATGTCTTTTTAAAATCATAAAAATTCAGTCCATCTGCCAATTAACTGCAAGTTTGGCCTTCAAATGACATTTTAACAATTTTCTCCATTCAAATGCATGGGCGATCTAAGTTGACCTTGCCGTGAAATAGGTCAAGGTCATCCCAGTGTCATGATTTATACAAATTTTGTAGACCTCCGTTCCTTAATGCTTCTTGCCAAGTTTCAAAATCATAGGCCTTCTGGTTCTGAAGAAGAAGATTTTTAAAAAAAAAAAATTGCAATTTATAGCCATGGTGGCCATCTTGGTCATGTGACCTTGACCATTTATATAAACTTTCATTTCATCTTCCTACGGATGCTCCACATAAAGTTTGGCTTTGATTGGCTAAGCAGTTTCTGAGAAAAAGCTGTTTGAATATTATGGTCATCTAAATGTATATAGCTCTGGGGCAGGGGCAGACAACCCCTTGGGCCTAAAATATTTTCATAGGCATAAATCGTCTGCCCATTTGCTCATTCCTAGCAAGTTTTCTGCCATTACATGACATTTTCCTATTTTTTCCCATTCAAATGCATGGGAGACCTAAGTTGACCTTGCAGTAAAATAGGTCAAGGTCATCCCAGGGTCATGATTTATATAAACTTTGTACAGCTCCATTCCCAGATGCTTCATACCAAGTTTCAAAATCATAGGCCTTCTGGTTCTGAAGAAGAAGATTTTTAAACATTTTTGCTATTTATAGCCATGGTGGCCATCTTGGTCATGTGACCTTGACCATTTATACAAACTTTCATTCCCTCTTCCTAAGGATGCTCCACAAAAAGTTTGGCTTTGATTGGCTTAGCGATTTCAGAGAAGAAGATGTTTTAATATTATGGTCATATACATGTATATAGCCCCGGGGCAGGGGCAGACAACCCCTGGGCCCAAAATATTTTCTTAAACATAAATCTTCTGTCAACTTGCTCATTTCTAGCAAGTTTTCTGCCATTTAATTACATTTTCCTATTTTTTCCCATTCCAATGCATGGGAGACCTAAGTTGACCTTGCCGTAAAATAGGTCAAGGTCATCCCAGTGTCATGATTTATATAAACTTTGTAGAGCTCCATTCCCAGATGCTTCACACCAAGTTTCAAAATAGGCCTTCTGGTTCTGAAGAAGAAGATTTTTAAACGTTTTTGCTATTTATAGCCCTGGCGGCCATCTTGGTCATGTGACCTTGACAATTTATATAAACTTTCATTCACTCTTCCCAAGGATGCTCCACAAAAAGTTTGGCTTTGATTGGCCTAGCGGTTTCAGAGAAGAAGATGTTTGAATATTATGGTCATATACATGTATATAGCCCCGGGGCAGGGGCAGACAACCCCCCAGGGGCTAAAATTTTCCATTAACATTAATCTTCTGTCCATTTGCCTATTCCCAGTAAGTTTTACCCATTAAATAGCATTTTACCATTTTTCCCATCCAAATGCATTGGCAACCTAAGTTGACCTTGCTGTAAAATAGGTCAAGGTCATCCTAGGGTCATGATTTATATAAACTATGATGGGCCCGCGTCCCCAATGCTACATACCAAGTTTCGTGGAAATCGGCCCATTGGTTCTGGAGAAGAAGATTTTTAAAGGTTTTTGCTATTTATAGCCATGGCGGCCATCTTGGTCATGTGACCTGGACCATTTATATAAACTTTCGTTCCCCCTTCCTAAGGATGCTCCACATGAAGTTTGGCTTTGATTGGCCAAGCGGTTCCAGAGGAGAAGATCTTTGAAATTGTGGACGACGGACGGACGGACGACGGACGGACGACGACGGACGGACGACGGAGCATGGGTATACTATAAGCTCACCTGTGAGCCTTCGGCTCAGGTGAGCTAATAAAGATTGTGACATTCATCTATCGTGCTTCTCAGACTACTGGTAGTATTAAAGTCGTTTTGACCTTCAACGCAAAAAAAAATCATTTTATTTTTATTTTTTCATTGACTGGCCAATTTTGATACTTTTATTTTTAGTTTTATTCCTCCCTTCCGACAGCAAAATTTTCAAAAATCTCCCGTAAACCTAAAGATAAAAAAATTCTGGCCTAATTACGCTTGCTTCGGGCTGAGTTCAGTGACTTCTAATTTAGTAATATGTGACATTCTCTGAGACTTTTGGTCTTGTGGAGGTATGACGTTGACGTCACAAAACGTGAACTAGAGAAGTTGACGTCACAAAACTGCATGCGACGTTAATTTGATTTTTGCGCACTCAGTCACTAGTTTCTAAACGCAGCTTTATACGAAAGGTTGGAAATTTCTAGCAAGACCTATGCATTTTCCGATTTTATAATATATAGACAACATTCACTGTGAAGGTCAACAGAACAGGACACTGTAACTCAGTGTTACAAACGTTTTTTCAAGGCCAATTGATTTCTTTACCAATTAAAAACTGTGTGTGGTGCATGTTTTCTCTATTTTTTTATTAATCATTAGCGCTATTTATTAAAGCTTTTGCACATGGATTGTTAACATATTAAAAATCGTAAAAGCGTCAAAACCTAAATTTCTGACTTTGACTCCACAAGACCCAAAATGTCAGATACTGTCACATATTATGTTCTTTGCATGGTGCCCAATAATAAGCATAAACAAAATTCCAGTATTAATGCCATGCAAATTATACAAATTGCCTGATTAATACACAACTTTTTCACAAATACAAACTGTTAACATCTGGTTTCCCCAAGCGTGACACGCATGGGAATGCAAATGCACATAGGAACTTGGACAGCTAATGACCTTAGATGACTATAATAGCTCTTTGCACTTTGTTTGAACTGTGTGAAAAGAAAATATTCCTTTAGGGTCACAAGTATATATAAAACTGTTTTCTTTGTTTTGCTGTTGTCATCATGAGTGTTAAGGCAGTGACTGCCTGGTTAATCAAATTGGCCTCCATCTACCTTTTTGTAGGTCCTCTGTGTGAGCAGTTTCTTTAAATTGACTGAAAATATAAAATAATACAAACTGAGTTACCAGTGGCGGATTTAGAGGGGGTTCGGGTGGTTCGCTTGAACTCCCCTCTGGGACCAAATTATTTCAATTTCTTGGGAAATCTATGAAAAAATGTTAAAAACGAATCCCCTCTTGATGGATTTGAACCCACTTCCAGAAATCCTGGATCCGCCCCTGGTTACAATATATGTTCTTGTTTTGTTTTGTTTTAAACTTATATACCCCTGCATCTATCTACTTGGTCATTTTTTATGCCCATTGGGTTGTGACATTTTAATATTTATTAGCAGGATAAATTTCAGTCTCAGCTGGATTGAGCACGAACTAGAAAATGTGTTTATGAAACACTATGCCCCCAACTGGTTCCAAAAAATGACTAAGTTCAAACTAAAAAAGTGACAAAAATTAATCTGAGGAGTATATCCCAACCACATGCATATCTTCAAAGCATAGTCACAATGTCCGCAAAGTTTCAAAAGTATCGGTATTAAATTGTAGGAGGAGTTGCGCACACAAGGTACCCTCTATCCATCCACTAAAATTCCCGAAAAAATGACTAAGTTCAAATTGTGAAAAAAATGACAAAAAAAATAATCCAAGGAGTATATCCTAACCACATGCATATCTTCAAAGCATGGTCACAATGTCTGCAAAGTTTCAAAAGTATCGGTATTAAATTGTAGGAGGAGTTGCGCACATAAGGTACCCTCTATCCATCCACTAAAATTCCCGCAAAAAATGGCTAAGTTCAAATTGTGAAAAAAATGACAAAAAATAATCCAAGGATTATATCCAAACCACATGCATATCTTCAGACCATGCCCATAATACAAGTAAAGTTTTAAATGAGTTGGCATGAAACTGTAGGAGGAGTTGCGCACACAAGGTATCCACTGCCCATTCACTTTCATTGTCAAAATGCTCGAAAAATGGCTAAGTTCAAATTGCGAAAAAAGTGACAAAAATTAATCTGAGGATTATATCCAAACCATATGCATATCTTCAAAGCATGGTCACAACATCTGTAAAGTTTCAAGAGAATCGGAATAAAACTGTAGGAGGAGTTGCGCACACAAGGTATCCACTATCTATTCACTTTATCAAGAATCAAAAAGGGAAATAACTCTCACAGAATTGGCCCCTAGCCCCTTGAATTTACCTGAAAGAAAAAATATGGGTCCTCTTAATTTTCATATACAAACTACATACCAAATTTCAAGATCCTAGCTCTAACGGTTCCTGACCGAGTGCTCACGCATCACAGACTGACAGACTGACTGACAGACTGACTGACTGACTGACTGCACGGACAGACCCAAACCAATATGCCCCCTCAACTTCTTCGAAGCTGGGGGCATAAAAACAAAGTTTTATAACTTAGGGACCTGGTCACAGAGACAGTCCAATGATTTACCTCATTTTCTCAACAATCAAGTCAAATGTTGGCCTCTTCTCAGGATAAACACTCCAACATTGGTTCATCAAATCGTAAACATTGTCGGGACATCCCTCTGGCTTTGAAAACCTCTCCCCTCTATTGATCCGCTCTGAGTACTCCCCCATTTTAGGTTTCCAATCGTGTGAGGTCTTTCCGCGGAATACGAGAGGTTTTTCATTCAGGAACACTTCTAGACACACTACGCCATAGCTCCACACATCTGAACTGCGGGTGTATACTTCTTTCTCAAATACTTCTGGAGCAGACCTATTAAGGCCAAAAAAATAAATATAATTGTTTCTCAGGTTTTAAGCCTTATCTAAGACAAAGGATAAAACATATGCAGCTTACTTTAATATTAATTTCACACAGACTATAACATTAGATTTGAGTACAAGAAACAACAAAATGATTGAAATCTTGACCAAGTGCTAGGTTGTGATTTAGCATGAAAAATTTGACCATATAGTACAATTTGCATTGAAAACATTACCTTTTGGTATGGTATGTATTTGAAAAATCCTTAGCGAATGCCAAATGCCTGTCTCTCTCCCCTCCCCGACCCCTCCAGAAAATTTGGTGCACTTTTGTATCATTTGATGCATATTGGGATAAATTTTACTAGACACAAAGGACTATAACATATTGTAAAATCTCAGTGTCAAGTATACCCTATCATATATCCTACAAGCTAAAAAGAATATCCTATTGTATAATTTCAGAGCAGAAAGAGTACCCTATCATGTAATTTAAGAGCAGAAAAGAATACCCTATCATACATTCTAAGAGCTGAAAATTATGCCCTATCATATAATCTTTAAAAGAGCTGAAAATTATACCCTATCATATAATCTGAGCTGAAAAGTATATCCAACCATATAATCTTAGAGCTATCATACAATCTTAGAGCTAAAAATTAAACCCTATCATATGGGCCCCATCATGAGAAAACAAGATTTTTGCCTATGTGAAAACAAAGATGCAGATCAGCTGTACTGCATAGCTGATCAGCACCTTTGTTTGTGCTACAGGGATAGTACAATTCCTCTTCTTTCTAAATCCGAAATATCAAGCTTATAGCCATCTTCTGTAGCTGCACAGGCCGGTTTGTGTCTGACCTGGTTGGAAATCCCAAAGACAGCTTTTCTCTCATCACAACTCATGTAATTTTAGAGCTGTAAATTATAGCCTATCATAAATCTTGGAGCTGAAAATTATACCCTTTCATATAATCTTAGAACTGATAAATTATACCCTATCATACAATCTTAGAGCTGAAAATTATACCCTTTCATACAATCTTAGAACCGATAAATTATACCCTATCATACAATCTTAGAGCTGAAAATTATACAATCTTAGAACTGATAAATTATACCCTATCATACAATCTTAGAGCTAAAAATTATACCCTTTCATACAGTCTTAGAAATGATAAATTATACCCTATCATACAATCTTAGAGCTGAAAATTATACCCTTTCATACAATCGTAGAACTGATAAATTATACTCTCTCATACAATCTTAGAGCTGAAAATTATGCCCTATCCAGCAGCCATCCTCTCTCTCTCTCTCGAGACAAGAGAAAACAGGCACCCTTGTTTCTTTTAACAAATGCATTAAATGAAATCTCTCTCACTGATAAAAAAAAGAATAAAATCGCTCACCAGAAAAGCTTGAATTGAGCACCATGCCTCTTGTAGTGACCCAGACCTGTCTCGGTCTTGTCCATGTCAAGGCGCTTACTGAGGCCGAGATCGCTGATTTTCGCTGTCAAATCAAAGGCAAGGAGAATATTGACTGCTGTTAGATCACAGTGAAGAATTGACTTCTCAGCTAGGTATGACATTCCCTGAAATCATGGTAAAATTACTCATCATTACGAAAACATGCCTATGCAATATACAGTAATTTTTAAAGTTGTAAAAAAATGCAAATTTTCAGTAGAAAAAAAATATTTTTCTTATTTTTGCTCTAAACATAGATTGTGGGTACACGTTAGAACCGCCTCGCCGAGGCGGTTCTAACGAGTACCCACAATCTATGTTTTGGAGCAAAAATAAGAAAAATAGGTATACCCCTGCATACCAAAGTTTTGCTATATAAAAGTGGGGTTTGAGGGGGTAAACATTTCACGGACATGCTTTCCTGATGTCATGGTAAAATTACTTATTATGAAAACATACCCATATGAAGTACATAGATTTTTACAGCTGTAAAAATTTAAATCTTCAGTTGAACATTTCTGATACTTTTCTTATGTATGCTCGATATGTGTACTTGATATGGGGTATGTGGTTTGTAAATGAAAATTAAAAATATCCATATTTTTTCTTTTAGGTAAAATCAAGGGGTTAGGGCCCCATTCTGTGAGCATTATTTCCCTTTTAAATTCTTAACAAAGTGCATAGATAGTGGGTACCTTATGTGTGGAATTCCTACTACAGTTCAACCTGTCTTAAGCAAGCCCTGTATTAAGCAAGCACCTGTCTTAAGCAAGCACTTTCATTTCCCCCCCATTTGATTTTACATGTAACTGAACCTCTATTAAGCAAGCACCTGTCTTATGTGGCCAGAGGCCACTAGTTTCTGTCCCAATTTTGGCTTTAAGCAGCCACTCATTTCATCAGTTATATAAAAAAGAAATATTTTGACATGGAAATTTAAACTCTGTCCGGTGTCAAAATTGTCTTCAGACCTTCCAGATGCCATAATTCATTGTTTATTGTCTCAAAAGATAATTCTAGACAACTTGTCTGGGAGAACTTAGTGACAATTACCACTGACAGAACAATAACAGTAAACTGACTATGCATTCATTTGCAGCATCTTTTCATTGAGATTTTATCTTTACTGTGTCAGTTCCATCCCTTTATATTTTTACTTTTCATTCAAAGCAAACAAAAGTCTAATCTGTTGATTTTAATATGATATAAATGTTCTTATTCAATAATATTTACTGAGATAAAAAATGCTTTCTCAAAAAGGCCAAACCATTCATGATTTATAACTCTTGGAACATTTTTACCATGTGCTACCACTTTTTACAGGGAAATAATACCAAGAGCTACAGTCAAGAAGATGGTTGTGCTTCTTGGCTGTATCTTTTTACAGTTCATTATGCATTTTCAATTTTGTAGACAGGGCAGTGATATTCTTTATTTCTAGCCGACATGGTTTGGTTAGGACGCCCACCCTAGTGTCAGAAATATAACCTCTGTTAAGCAAGCACATGTCTTAAGCAAGCGATTTTAATGTTTCCCTTGGTCGCTTGCTTAAGACAGGTTGGACTGTATTTAATCCTGATACTTTTGAAACTTTACAGATGTTGTGACCATGCTCTGAAGATATGCATGTGGTGTGGACATAATCCTGAGATTAATTTTTGTCTCATTTTGCAATTTGAACTTAGTCTTTTTTTGAACATTTTCACAATGACAGTAAATTGAAAGTGGGTGCCTTGTGTGCACAACTCCTCCTACAGTTTTATGCAAATTCTTTTAAAACTTCACAGGTGTAATGGACATGGTCTGAAGGTATGCATGTAATCCAAGGATTATTTTTTGTCATTTTGTTCACAATTTGAACTTGGGTCATTATTCGGACATTTTCAGTGAGGCTCAAATGTGCTTCGTGAACCCTATTGTACACAGGGGTGAGATGATAGAATGATTAAGCGCAGAAATAAAGTCAGCCGGGAGCCCTCTTAACCACTTGGTCACGGGCCGCTTTAAATATGTTGGGGGCATAGTGTTTCATAAACACATTTTCTAGTTCAGTCATGTCAGGATGGAGGTCAACTTCCTCCCCATTCTCAGTATCCATTATTGATGTTGTTGTGGCATCTTTAACTCAACAGAAATATTAATTTATAAATTAGCCATGTCATGGATTTTGGCATAGGCAAAAAGCAAAGGTGCAGATCAGCTGTCCAGTAACTGCACAGCTGATCAAAGCCTTTGTTAATTGTACATAAAAGCGCTGCAGGCATGCATGATACCCCGCCACGCAAATTTAATTTAGTACAAATGCACGGCATTAATCTACAATACCAAACCACATCTTCCAGATATGAACTCCTTAACAAAGTTTGAAGCAAATTGGTATACAGATGCTCAAGATAGCGCCTAAAAACAATGTCGTAACATAAATCAAGGGCCATTACTCTGTATTTATTTGACGAAAATTACCAATCTTCAATCCCAAACCACTCCTTCCTGATATAAACTCCTATACAAAATTTGAAGAAAATTGGTGGATAAATGCTCCAGATAGAGCCCGAAAATGAAATTTTAACGTAAATCAAGGGCCATAACTCTGTACTTATTTGAGGAAATTTTCCCATCTTCAATCCCAAACCACTCCTACCTAATATGAACTCCTATACAAAGTTTGAAGAAAATTGGTCTATAAATGCCCAAGATATAGGCCGGAAACGAAATTTTAAATTTAAGTCAAGGGCCATAACTCTGTACTTATTCAACAAAATTTACCCATCTTCAATCCCAAACCACTCCTTCCTAATATTAGCTCCTATACAAAGTTTGAAGAAAATTGGTCAATAAATGCTGAAGATAGAGCCCGGAAATGAAATAAATGCTCCAGATAGAGCCCGAAAATGAAATTTTAACGTAAATCAAGGGTCATAACTCTGTACTTATTTGACAAAATTTTCCCATCTTCAATCCCAAACCACTCCTTCCTTATATGAACTCCTATACAAAGTTTGAAGAAAATTGGTCTATAAATGCCCAAGATATAGGCCGGAAACGAAATTTTAATATAAGTCAAGGGCCATAACTCTGTACTTATTCAACAAAATTAACCCATCTTCAATCCCAAACCACTCCTTCCTAATATTAGCTCCTATACAAAGTTTGAAGAAAATTGGTCAATAAATGCTGAAGATAGAGCCCGGAAACGAAATTTTAACGTAAATCAAGGGCCATAACTCTGTACTTATTTGACGAAATTTGCCCATCTTCAATCCCAAACCACTCCTTCCTGATATAAACTCCTATACAAAGTTTGAAAAAAATTGGTCAATAAATGCTCAAGTTAGAGCACGGAAACGAAGCGCTGACGGACGGACGGACGGACGGACACTCGAACGCAAATTTTTTGCGGAGGGTATAACATAATACCCCGCACTTTTTGAAGTGGCGGGGTATAATAAAGTACAATTCCTCTTCTACTTAAATTCCAAATTTCAAGCTTCTATTCCGCTTGAGTGATTGACAGACCAGTTTGTGTCAGACCTTGTCAGAAACCATGAAGACCAGTTATCTCGCATTGTGGCTCAAACAGATCTACCTGTGCAATATCCAGTAGAGAACCTAACTTTGTGTGCAGCCTATCATGCTTTCCTCTATCTATTAGATACTCTGTCAGGGTGCAGCGCATGAGTTCCATCACATACTGCTCTGTCCTCCGAGCATGTCTCACCATACCTCTGAACCTCACAATGTTGCGGTGGCTCACATTGCCCAGCAGCTGCATCTCGCGCTTGAAACGCCGGTATAGCTCATCACTAAAATCAAACATCTTCACTGCAACATCAATTTCTTTTCCATTTTCCTTCAGTTTTCCTTTCACAACCTTGCCAAATGATCCTTTTCCAAGGCATTCGTCAGTCAATGTGAGGTCCTTTTCATCTATATATGCTAACTTTATTTCTGTTGTCCTTTCTCTGTTGTCAACAGAGTTTTGAGTATTTGTACAAGTCTGTTGTGAATCTTTTGAGTTCTTTTCTTTTTCAGAATTATTATTTCCTGTTGAAGCTATAGGCTGCAATAGAAGTCAGAATACCAGATTAAGACATCAGGAAAACATGTCCATGAAAAGTATACCCTCCTGAACCTTACTTTTATATTGAAAAACTGGGGTTTGTAGGGCTATACCTATTTATCTTATTTTTGCTCCAAAACATAGATTGTGGGTACTCGTTAGAACTCGCCTCGCAGTGGCGGTTCTAAACTGTCTACAATCTATGTTTTCAGAAAAATACTGGAAAATTTCTACTGAAAATTTTCATTTTTTTCAAGCTTTAAAAATCCCTGTTTATTGCATGGGCATGTTTTCGTAAAGAGAGTGTTTGATCATCATTGATAATAACTAAACAGTATTTTTGTAGACCAACAATTTTAAACATTTAAATAGAAACCCAACTGTCTACATGGCAGATTTTTTCAATGCCATCATTTTACTAAATTAACATGCAACTCTGGAATTTCAACTCTGTCTATCTGTGACTATTAAGATTTTTTTAGTCTACTCTGGTCAGAAAACCTGAAGCCAGATTTGTTTTCGATTTTCCTCACATTGTTGTCAGCATCTCCTCCGGCGGTCATTTTATGGTAGTCATCCTGATCAGACTCGCTGTTTGTCTCACTGTTCTGGGACAGAGTTTTCTGAAGATGATTCTGACTGCTTTTCCTGTTGCTATTTGTCTCACGATCCTGAGACAAAGTTTTCTGGAGACATTCTTGATTATCTCCCTTGTCATCACCAGGTGGAGCAGCAGCTTGGCTTCCTGCAAGATTGTCTCCTCTGTTTGTTCCATGTGGCGTTGTAGAATCACTTCCTGTGGGCTTACCAGATGGAGATGGCTGTTGTGGCATCATCTGCTGTAGCCTAACGCCAAATAGAAGTGATATAAAAACATGCCCATGCAACATACAGAGAATTTTTTTAGCTGTAAAAATTGAAAATTTCACCAGAAAAAAAAAAAAAAAAAAAAAAAAAAAAATATTTTTGCTCAAAACATACATTGTGGGTACATGTTAGAACCATCTCGCCAAAGCCGTTCTAACAAGTACCCACAATGTATGTTTTGGATCAAAAATAAGAAAATTGGGTATACACCTGCAAATCCCAGTTTTTCTATATAAAAGCGGGGTTTCACAGACATGTTTTCCTCATGGTTTTAAAAATTATTTTTGGTATTGTGGTTTTACATGCCCGTCAACAAATTTCTAGTCATGTCCTGATGGAGCATTCACTTCCTGCAAGACACAAAATGGTGCTGCTGGTGTTTGAACTTCTCTATTTGAAGACCTACTTTCAACCACAAGACCACCATACTTCCCTGAACGTTTTAGAAGAATTTGTATTGTAGTTTAACGTTGCAGTTAACAATTGTTTAGTATGAGCTAATGCACAGGTTGTACAGAAAGACCTCTGTACGTGCTAAAGGAACACTTTTGCAAAATAGAGCAAATATGGTTTGGTAAATGATTTTCTATCATTTTTCATGAAAATACTTTTACTTTTATGTCAAAATTTCAATCTAAGTTTTCCTATCAATACCTTGTCACACAGTCAGAAAAATATGGCCTCATGTCTTCATTTTCCAGCCAGCAGTCCCTCATTAACTGATAAAGTTCTAGACGACAATTTTCTGGCTTTGGCAGACGTTCCCCGTTCTTCATTCGAGCAAATCCCTCCCTCTGGAATGTTACGTCATCTTTACAAATATTTGGTTTCTTCCCGTGACTGCACATCTCCCACATAGTAATGCCAAAGCTCCAGACATCACACTTGGTTGTAAACCGTTCCTGCTTTAGCCATTCCATAGCACACCTGGGGACAATTATTCACAATTAACCCATATTTGACGAATGGATTTTCCCATCATTATCATTTTGGCGAGTCCACTTCAGTTCTTAGGGGCATCAGGTGTGATTTTTAGATTTCATTCAATTTTTCGATGAAAATTCTCTAAGCTAACAGAATAGCCCCAGATGGGACGCCGCGTTCTGCGGCGTCACATCTGGGGCTATTCTGTTTGCCTATGTCCCATAAAAGGGACGCCAGGCTTAAATGAGTTAACAAAAGTATCAATTAAATGTTTCAGGAAAACATGTCCAAGTATTCATTATAGTATACTAGTCCGGAACAAATAAGGCAATTTTTTTATGCACCTGGAAATCAGGTATATTTTTTTTTCTTAATGGATTCTCTTAGGTGAGACATTGCCATTCAAGATTCTGAATGATGACACCTTGTCATCACTGAGCACTTTGAGAAATTCAAGATGGTGTTCAAGACGTTCAAAAATAATGAAAATAAGTATATGTATGTTCTACTACATGTATAAGAATAGCCTGTGTTGCCTCACAACTAGTAGGTATCAATACAACAGACTTCAGTTTTGGCTTTCTGGTTTAAAAATCAATGATGGCATCCAAAATGGCTGCCAAAATGCCAGCATGAATGCCAGTATTCCATACAGTCCTCCAATGGCTGCAGACATTTTTATCAGCCACTGTTGTTAGGCTAATTGAGTGCTGCTAGTAAGTTGTGAAAATGCTGAATGCAAAGCAAGATTGCCATTTGGGAGGTGGGGCTTGGTTTTGAGCCTACAACGTCTCACCCCTCAAAGTAAAAGCCTTTCCACTTGAGCTGATGGTACATGTTCAAAACAATCCAATCTCAAATTGCCACAGCTGTAACTGTGGTCAGCTATGAAACCTTGGCCTGCCTTTCCCTGACTGCCGGGTCTCAGGATTGAGCATTTTAAGTAAGTATGAAAATAATATAATACTAGAAAAAGTGCCTTGAGAGGCACGTATACCCCCGGCTGGTAGCCACCAAGCCCCCTTCCCCACCCCCTACATGCTCACCCCTGACATTGAACCTCACATCACCAATGAAAGACAGTACCCTTATCAAGTACATTTTAGAAATAAGCAGTGTAAAATACTTTACATACAAACATGGGGAAGTGTAGTTTTAGAATGACATATCTATTTTAGAGTGGTATTACAGAGCCGACGTGTATACCCAATCTAGGACATAAGCGCGGACATTTTGGGTCAGGTCCTCAGTCCTAGATTGAAATGAAAGTAGAATGTCATTCTTAAAAAAAAAAAAAAAAAAAAAAAAGTTCTAGATCTTGACCTCAGGTCCCACCCCCACCCCATGCATGGACCAGTGGGCCTAGCCCTTATGTGGTACCTATGTTGTGTTGTAAGCATGAACGCTTTCTAATACATGGTTGTCAAGATATAGACACACAGAATATTACCGTAATCTTGGTAACTACTGTATTTTATGTGTCCTAGATTTTGACCTTGAGCCCCACCCCTAGAGTTTGGTGCCATGGAATTTAATTCAACCCTAAAGGGTATCTATGATCCAAACAGGAATACATTCCTATAAGTATTTGTTAAGATATGAACTTAGAGATGAAAAAACACTATGTAAATAGCACATTTTCAAGGTGACCTAGATTTTGACCTCTAGCCCCACCCCCGGGCATGGACCCAAGGTCCGAACTGACAGAAACAAGGCAAACCCTATAGGGTACCTATGTTTAAAATATGAATGGTTTCTGATCATTAGTTCATGAGATATACACCACCAGTGAAACTTAAACCAAAACTTTGACCCAAAGTAAAGGTGACCTACATTTTGACCTCTAGCCCCACCCCCGGGCATGGACCCAGGGTCCAAACTCACAGAAACAAAGCAAACCCTATAGGGTACCTATGGTTAAAATATGAATGGTTTCTGATCATTAGTTCATGAGATATACACCACCAGAGAAACTTTAACAAAAACTTTGACATACATTCCACGAACGTTCCGGAATAACGAACGAACTAACGAACGAACGAACCAACCAACGAACATACGAACGGACGAACGGAAAAGCGAAAACTATATACCCGTCGGCATAAATGCCGGGGGTATAATTATGGTTACGATATAACTAACATTGTGCATATGAGCTGATTATACAGACGGAATAAGGTAAAATCGTTTTATTTCATAAAAATATGCATGAATATCAGTGATAAGCATATATATGTTGTTTTGTACATGTGTACAGTAAAACTTCAAGTAAAATCTAAATTGACTGAGTCTGACTTCTTAAATTTGTTTCAACTATTGCATATATTAGATAAAGAATATTTTAACATTGGTGTTAAATGACAGTGATTAAATGGAATTTCTGGCCCGGCAGACTGGGTACAGCAGCCAAAGGGCAGTGAAGGGTTTCATACCTGACTTTTAACTTTACAATTTTCAGAATCTGTAAAGTAAGAATAGAAATCAGGAATTGAAACAAATAAACCTGGTATCCTCTTTGTATGACATAGGCAAAATGTATAGCACCAGAATATGGTCCCATCTGGGGATATTCTGTTAAGCTTATGCCATTTTCCTCCAAGAATAGAATAAAATTCAAAATCACCCCTGATGCCCTTAAATCATAAAATGGACTTAACCCAAATAATAAAGATGGACAAGTCCATTTTACCTACAGGACTTACGGCTTATCAGTTACTAGCATCTAGATAACATGAAGTATAGGGAAAATCCCGCCCACTTTTGCAAGCTCTCTATGGTAATCTGTCACAAATGCATAAAATCTAACTAGAAAATGTGTTTATGAAACACTATGCCCCCAACTGGTAAGCCACTTTCAAGATGTAAAAATGTCCAAAAAATGACTAAGTTCAAATTGTAAAAAAGTGACAAAAATTAATCTGAGGAGTATATCCCAACCACATGCATATCTTCAAAGCATGGTCACAATGTCTGCAAAGTTTCAAAAGTATCGGTATTAAATTGTAGGAGGAGTTGGGCACACAAGTTACCCTCTATCCATCCATTAAAATGCCCGAAAAAAGACTAAGTTCAAATTGTGAAAAAAATGACAAAAAGTAATCCAAGGATTATATCCAAACCACATGCATATCTTCAGACCATGCCCATAATACATGTACAGTTTTAAATGAATTGGCACGAAACTGTAGGAGGAGTTGCGCACACAAGGTATCCACTGCCCATTCACTTTCATTGTCAAAATGCCCAAAAAATGGCTAAGTTCAAATTGCGAAAAAAGTGACAAAAATTAATCTGAGGATTATATCCAAACCACATGCATATCTTCAAAGCATGGTCACAATGTCTGCAAAGTTTCAAAAGTATCGGTATTAAATTGTAGGAGGAGTTGGGCACACAAGTTACCCTCTATCCATCCATTAAAATGCCAGAAAAAAGACTAAGTTCAAATTGTGAAAAAAATGACAAAAAGTAATCCAAGGATTATATCCAAACCACATGCATATCTTCAGACCATGCCCATAATACATGTAAAGTTTTAAATGAATTGGCATGAAACTGTAGGAGGAGTTGCGCACACAAGGTATCCACTGCCCATTCACTTTCATTGTCAAAATCAGGGTTGGGGTAATTAAAATTGTAATTGTAATTAATTGCAATTTAATTACATTTTTCAAAATAATTGAAAATAATTGTAATTCAGCCTTGACTTTAATTACAATAATTGAAATGTAATGAATTACAGTGTCAAAAAGGGGTGTAATTAACAATTACTTTTAATTACTTTGAATTACTTTAAAGAAAACATCTCTTACATATACATTGTATATTTAGAGATTATTATTTAAAGAGTGTACTGCAGATTATCCTGTTGAATCTTGTTTCTTTGCATGTATCATTGCAGTATAGGTCAATTATACAGTACTCAATTAAATATTTCCCATTGAGATAAGTTATGTTACAACAGCAGTCAACTTTTGTCTCTTCATCTATTAAACATGTCTCTTCATCTACTGATAAAATTAAGTATTGGGTACTTTTAAATTGTTTAATCCTTCACTAAACTGATGCCTAAGAGCCTTTAATCATCTTATAGACACAATGTGACATTAGCAATAATTGATAAAAGGAAGTGTGAAAACTCAATCATTATCTTTTGATTGGTGTATTGCCTACAGGATTCCATTTTGTTAGTTTTTCACACCTAGTTTAAGCCTCCCAGTAATTTTCTATTACTGATCGTTCCAAGGCGAAACTTATGTTGTGGTTATAATTGTTTTGTGTTTTGGAGTTGAATTTTTGTGTTGTTTGGGCCTTATGTATGTTTTCATATTTTTAGTTCAGTTCGGGTAACTGAGTGGCCATGTTTTGGGGAATAGCTGCTAACTCGACTTACCATATGTTTTCTTGGTATAAGTACCTAAGTGTCATTTTAGTTTTTTGTTTCTTGATTTGCCATTCATAAGAAACCAGCTCTGATCATTCCACCCATATTTTATAAATAAGCGAGTGTCACAGTCAGCAAACTTATCTTCATAGAATTTATAAAAAACATGCATGAGAGTCATCAACTTTTCAGTCATGTGAGAACAGATATACTGCTTCCTGGTTAATAACTGATGGTATGAGGAGTTATTATATTTGCAAATAATCTTTTGACGTTTGATGGGATACATATGTTAAACTTATAAACATATCATTTGATGGTTAATTCTGTGAACACCAGTGGATTCAAACACCCTTGTTCAGTGGGGGCAAAAAAGAAAAGACATGCAGTACAAAAGGTTCCTGTCAGACAATTTTCAGTCATGAAAACACTACAAGTGTTTTATTTCCATTTTTGAATAATTTTTTACTTAAAATTTTATTTGTCTCAACACGCCACGCAAAGTAATTGTATGTAATGAATTACATTAGGCTAAGTAATTGTATGTAATGAATTACTTTCCTAAAATGCCTAGTAATTGTAATTGTAATTTAATTGAACAAATGTCAATGTAATTGTAATTCAATTAATTACTTTTCAAAGTAATTGACCCCAAGCCTGGTCAAAATGCCCAAAAAATGGCTAAGTTCAAATTGCGAAAAAAGTGACAAAAATTAATCTGAGGATTATATCCAAACCACATGCATATCTTCAAAGCATGGTCACAACATCTGTAATGTTTCAAGAGAATCGGAATAAAACTGTAGGAGGAGTTGCGCACACAAGGTATCCACTATCTATTCACTTTATCAAGAATTAAAAAGGGAAATAACTCTCACAGAATTGGCCACTAGCCCCTTGAATTTACCTGAAAGAAAAAATACGGGTCCTCTTAATTTTCAAATACAAACTACATACCAAATTTCAAGATCCTAGCTCTAACAGTTCCTGACCGAGTGCTCACGCATCACAGACTGACGCACGCACTCACTGCACTGCACGGACAGACCCAAACCAATATGCCCCCTCAACTTCTTCGAAGTTGGGGGCATAAAAACTGACCCAAGGCATCAAAACCTACCAAAACACAGGTATCACTTTTCCAGCTGTTTTTCTTCGGTAGTAATCTTCATCTTTTCCCACCAAGACTTTGGACAGGCCAAAATCACTGACTTTAGCTTGCTGTGTGCTAGTCAGCAGGACATTTCTGCATGCCAGGTCCATATGTAACACCTTCATAGACCAAAGATACTCCATTCCCTGGAGATAAATTAATTCAAAGATTGCTGTAAAATTTAGTAGAAAGCATAGGTATCACTTTTCCTGCAGTTTTTATACATGTATTACTTCTTCGGTCCTTTGAGATAAGTAAGAATATTCAAAGTATTAAAATTGTATGTTTTGAACGATCTTCTAAACTTTGTTTTAATCATTATTTGACCCCGTTTAGGCATGTGTCTTTTATTTAGGCTTTCCTTGTGTAAATTTGTGAAATTGCAGTATATTTATCTGGCGATCGTTGCAGGTTTATAAAGGGTCACGGATGAGGGTTCAGTACCCGAAATTGCTCAATATGGCCCATACTATCTCCCTTTGAACGTTTTCATTGATTCCAAAGAATCTAACGTTTATATTTTATTCTCTTTAGTAGAAAGCTTAAATTATCAGTTGAGCCACATCATGAGAAAACCAGATTTTTGCCTATGCAAAAACAAAGGTGCAGATCAGCTTTGCAGTAACTGCACAGCTGATCTGGGCTTTTTTTTCTCTACATCGATAGAACAATCACTCTCCTTCTTAAATCTGAAATTTCAAGCTTCTAGCCTATTTCTGAGACTGCAGAGGCTAGTTTGTGTCTGACCTGTTTGGAATCCCAAAGAACGGTTTTCTCTCATTGCCGCTCATTTGTTACCCTTGCAATGTCTAAGGAAATTCTTATAAACATCTCCTGAGGAATATTCTTGTTTTTAGTGACGTAGTGGAATAATGAGCCGCCCTCCAAATACTCCATTACTATATTCTCTTCTGAAAGAAACAGAACAAAAGAATCATGAGTAATCAAGGTCTGACACAAACTAGCCTGCGCAGCTAAAGCATCTCGCCAGAAACTTGAAATTTTGGCTTTGAGAAAAAATGAATTTGTGTAGCAAAAAACAAAGGTGCTGATCAGCTGTGAAGCTACTGCACAGCTGATCTGCATCTTTGTTTTCGTATGTGCCAGTTTTCTCATGAAGTGGCTCATATGTCTGGAAAATGGGCATCATTTTTTTTTGCTACCGTATGATAGCCCATTTAATCTCCCTGTAATATGATGTGCAGAGGGTTGGGCAATTGGAAAACGGGTATCATGGGAAAAACCTGCATTTTGCAGGTATTTTTTCTAATATCTATTCTCCAGTGAAATGGAAATATTCCCCGTCGGCTGGTTCACGATCAGGGTTGCTTTTCCAACCTAGGCCATGTTATGCCCTCATGATTCAGTAGGATATTATCCAAGAATAAATGTTTTTATTTTACCATAACATTTAGGCAATAAGCTTTCCGGCGATATATAACAATAGGATATTTTATGCAAGGTTTTATATGTCCAAAAATCACCATTTTTCACATGTTATGATGTTGCACTTTTATTTTGGGTGTTTTCTAAGCTGGTTTGCTGTTATGTTAAAAAAAAGTAAGGTCCAATATTCATGTAATATTAAAGGCACATATGTACCATGTAATATAATTTTTACGGCATTCAGTTTCGACAAAGAATAAAAAAGATGTGGCATAGTAAGTGAAACTGTACTTTTGTTATGTTTTTCAATTTTTATTGGTGTCTTTAGTTGGCAGGTCAAAAATACTACACTCATGATTAGAACATTTAGTCTTTTATTGTTAAGACAAAAGAAAGTTAAGAATCAATGGAAGTTGAATTTATCCCCACTGTGAAGAGTACTTGTTTCTTTAAAAACCATCATTTTTATGTAGAGTCCGTAGCCCCTATTTTCAAAACGGAAGTTCAAAGCCAGATTCCTATTAACAAGGATAAAATGGTCGTATTGTTTTTCAGACTGAGGACTGGTAAAACAAGTCTGAAGGTTTTGTCAAGATATTGTATAAGACTGCTGATATGGTCAAATGTATTTTTTGCATGGCCTGTAGCCCCATAGTAAGAGGCACCCTAGAAATTAAGAGTTAGTTGCAATCAAGGTTTTGTCCAAATTTTAATGTGCAGCCACACGTTACATTGTAGTAAATTAACTGCAACATGGAACATTCACTTATCTAGGCTGCATATGATCACATTTAAGCAGCCTAAAACACTGTTTCGAAGCTCCTGTACTGTACTGGACTATTCCCATTACCTACTATGGTGAAATTCGAAAACACAGGGGAACCAAAAGAATAATCACTGGGATATAAACCTGATAGGTCTTAAGTTACTATAAACCAAGAAAAATGAAAATACAAAGATGTTGATTTTTTGCCTCAAGTGCAACACAAATAGCAACCCTGATCGTGACTCAGCCACTTGTATAATGGCTAAAAGGGGTAAAGAAGCCCATACCTGGCCCCGAAGTTCTAAAACTTTTTTCATGCTCAGCTCAGCTGAGACTAAAATTTATCCTGCTCATAAACACTGGAATTTTAACATTTATAAGCAGGATAAATTACAGGCTTTGGTGATCTAAACCTGAAATTTAGATTCATTTGGGCTATTTTGTCATTTATGAGCAGTTAAAATTTTATTGACCACACAGTTCAATAAATGAGCCGAGGCAAGAGAAAACCTGTCTTTGGGGTTTCGACAAGGTCTGACATAAATTTGCCTGTACAGTCTCCGATGAAGCATAGATGCTTAAAATTTTGGATTTTAGAAGCAGAGGGATTGTACTATCAGTGAAGGGAAAACAGAGATGTTGATCAGCTGTGCAATTCCTGCACAGCTGATCTGCATCTCTGTTTTTGCTTATGCAAAAAAGCCTGTTTTTCTACTGACATGGCTCCTTTCCAGCTAGGTTTACCTCCCCTGTATATGCCATAAAACTTGCTTTATACATGGTACAATCTCTCTGCCAACTACATCTGGGCCCAGTTGTTCAATATTAATGACATCGTTAGTTAACGATTCGTGAAAATTTCAAACAAGAATATTACAATTACACTGTTATTTTTTGTTGATAAAATGTGAGAATCCTTTGCAATGCAAAGGATTCTCACATTTTATCAACAGAAAATAAATGTGTATTTGCTTATGTAGTCGGTATTAACTTAACAAGTTGAGGTCTTAATGATGATGTTAAGCTAACAAAGTTTTGAGTAACTGTCCCCTGAAGTGACAAGCCTTCGGCGATCTTCCGTTTCTTGTCAGAAACCACAGAAACACTCTTTTCACATGACAGCTAGGTTTACCTCCCCTGTATATGCCATAAAACTTGACGATATTTTCATGATCCAAGTCCTGCATGATCACAATTTCCTTCCTAAAATCTTCTGCATACTTGTCCACCATTTCTCTCTTTAAACCTGAAGAAAATACGATATAAAAGATCTTACTGATGACTAACGGGTCCTTGGTTTTCAACCATCAGGAAAACATGTCCATGAGAAGTATACCCCTGTAAACCCCACTTTTATATAGAGAACTGGGGTTTGCAGGGTTATACCTAATTTTATTATTTTTTATCCCAAAAATACATTGTGGGTTCTAATGTGTACTCTGACACAATGTATGTTTTAATCAAAAATATTAAAAATATCAAACATTTTCAAATGAAATTTTCAAATGTTACTACTAAAAATTCTGTATATTGCATGGGTGTGTTTTCGTAATGTTCAATTCTTCCTTCAAGAACCATCAAGATCTGTAATTATCATTGAGAAAGTCATGTTTGAACAAAATGGGGTACTGTCTTTGGTTTCAGAGCTTTTTCTGACCTTTTGGGGAAAGTTTTAGCACCAATAAAATTGGGAAAAAGTAGCATGATTTTGGGAAAAATAGCACAATTTTGGCAAAGAATAGTGCAATTTTAGTCAAATTGGGATGTTTCTACTAATTGGGATTTTTTCAGGTCCGTTGGCAATTTTTCAGCCAATTGGGAAAAAATTTGGTACCGGAAACAAGACCCAGTTTTGGTTAGAGAAAAAGCCCTGAGTTTGTTTTTGTTTCTTGTTACGCCTTAAATTTTTGTGCTAGTGATTTGTCATCAAAAATACATTTTTTATGATCTTCATGTATTGCAATTGTTTTTATTATCATTTTTTTTTCTTATTTGCTTACGTTTCACAGCTACTTTGATCGGAGCACGGCGACCAGATGATGATGAAGGAGTTAGCTCCCCTTTGTAAACTGCCCCGTAATGACCCTGAAGCAAAACAGAACCGTCATAGATAAAAACTCTCAAACTGAAAGCTAGTTTCTTTTTTTCTTTTTGAAAGGTCAGGTTGAGCTTGCCAATTTACAAAGCCCTCTGTAAACCAATGTTTTTATATCACAACCATTTTTTCTCACAACTTTTGTAACAAGTAGCCCAAGGGCAACGATCGCTCACCTGAGAGTCACTGAACAAAGTAATTGGGTTTTTTACCATATATGGGTATGGTGGCCATCTTGGTCATGTGACCTTGAAAGTAAGAATAGAGGGACCAGGAATTGGTGCAATTAAATTTAAAGTCCCAACATAGACAGAGGGTGGGAAAGAAAATACATAAAGCACAACAAAACATTTTCCGACAACACACTCGAAAACCCTACTTACATCAGCAGAAGAGCTCTTGTCAGGATTGTGTATCCTCTTTTCTGCCATTTTGGTTCACTTGAAAAAATCATCTAACAAGGTCAGGGTCCTATAATCGACCCCGGGGTGAGGCCATATTTGACCCCAGGGGCAAGATTGGCAGGATTTATATAGAGCTCCACATGACAATGTTGTATATCAAATATACAAGCTTTGTGTCATGCTGTTACAGAGAAGATTTTTTCATATATTTCCATTATAAGTCTATGGTAGATAATGATATGCCCTGTATGGACCCCAGGGGCACCGTTGGCAGCATTTATAAAGGAGAGTATTATACATTGGTCCACACAACATATGAAAGCTCTGGGCCATATGGTTTCAGAGAAGAATTGCCAATGATGCCCCCAGACATGGGGCGATTACTGGGGTATCAGTAATGATTAAATTACAATTATTCAGGAGTCTTTATGATTAAATTATGATTATGATTACTCATTTTTTCAAGAGTAATTGATTAAATTATGATTATTTTGACAGAGTAATCAGATTACTTTTATGATTACTGATTACATTTTGTTGTTATTATTTTTAATCCGGAAATGGGTATTTTTTTTGTTGTTTACCCAGATCTAGGCACTTTCTCTGGTACAACAGAAACCAAACACATGAAGCTGCCCTGGCAATTACCCAGCTCTGCCACTGAATTCAAAATTAACTTTTTGTTTGTTCGTTTTTTTTAAAACTGATTCTTAACGTCCAAGTCAACAGCTATGATCATGCTGGGATGTTAAGTAGTTAATAAGAGGGACAGTAGTACCTGGATCTGTGAACCTTATTCTCTTCTTCATCTTTTTTTTTTTTTCTTTTTTTTTTTTTTTTTAATTTTCGACTCAAAAAATGCAAATATAACCTGTTCAAACCTCCTGCATTGTGATTAAGATCAAAAAATTCTCACCAGCATGAAAAAACTCAGGCCCATGTCTGCATTTAAAAAGACTTTTCATAAAATCACTGCTGTTTTTCGCACACATCACCTTTAAATACACAAATAAAATATAAAGGTTTGATCCTTTGGAAGCAGTAAAAACATTCAAAGGGAGATATTATGGACTATATTGCACAATTTCGGGTAATGAACCATCATCAGTAGCCCTTTTTAAACCGGCAACGAACGCCAGACTATTGTGCTCCAATTTCGAGAATTTACACGAGGAGTCTAAATCAAAGACATATTCCTAAATTGGGTCAAATATGTTTAAACATTGCTTAGACGTATGTTTCTAAACGTGAGTGTTTTGAACGCTCTGAATATCTTTACTGATCTCAAAGGACCGAAATAAAAATATAATCTGCACTATGGATGATGTATGGGGAGACTTTTTACGGCCGCCACACGGCACAACACCAGCTGCAGTAATAGCAAATAAAATATAAAGGTCTGATCCTTTGGAAGCAGTAAAAACATTCAAAGGGAGATATTATGGACTATATTGCACAATTTCGGGTAATGAACCATCATCAGTAGCCCTTTTTAAACCGGCAACGAACGCCAGACTATTGTGCTCCAATTTCGAGAATTTACACGAGGAGTCTAAATCAAAGACATATTCCTAAATTGGGTCAAATATGTTTAAACATTGCTTAGAAGCATGTTTCTAAACGTGAGTGTTTTGAACGCTCTGAATATCTTTACTGATCTCAAAGGACCGAAATAAAAATATAATCTGCACTATGGATGATGTACGGGGAGACTTTTTACGGCCGCCACACGTCACAACACCAGCTGCAGTAATAGCAAATAAAATATAAAGCCATTGTCAGTGAATTAAGACACTCTTTATTCAAGAGTTGAGAAATTTTGAGTAGAGTTTGAGTAATGAGAGATAATTGACTGTTTGTGCAGTTTATAATTGATTGTTCACACTTGAACAATTAAGCAGGACAACATTTGTTCATAGTGTTTGCCTTGTCTCATTTTTTCATCTCTGTCCATCAAAGACTGAGAAATTGCTGGGCTTTTAGATGCCTGAACAATGAGCTGCTATATGACTGTCAGAGCAAACCACTTACAATGTATGTGTTAAAAGCTACAGAGTTCCTATACAGCCTTCCTAGGAACGTGGTTATATCAGACCAGCCTTGAACAGTGTTTCCTATATAAAATGCATGACACAGAGGTTCATAACTCCCAGTGTGAAGCAGCATCAATAGTTCAATACAATCTTGAGACTGAGCTTTCCTTTAGAACTGTGATATTTTATTTTTGCTGTAATCATGAAAGTAATCATAAATAATCATGATTACTGGCCTAATAAAACATGATTATGATTGAATTATGATTAAAATGACTCTGACATTTTGTGATTAATGATTATCAATGATTATTCAAAAAATTGTAATCGATTACTGATGATCAAATTACTGATTATGATTACCCCATATCTGGATGCCCCCGGGGTGGGGCCTGCATGGACCCCAGGGGCACGGTTGGCAGGATTTATAAAGAGGACCACTTTACATTGCTACACACAAAATATGAAAGCTTTGGGCCTTGTGGTTTCGGAGAAGAAGATTTTTAAAAGTTTTTCCTATGACGCCCCCGGGGCAGGGCCCGTATGGACCCCAGGGGCACGGCTGGCAGGATTTACCCATGCCCCCCCACCCCCCCACCCCAGGCAGGGCCCGTATGGACCCCAGGGGCACGGTTGGCAGGATTTATAAAGAGGACTACTATACATTGCTACACACAAAATATGAAAGCTTTGGGTCTTGTGGTTTCGGAGAAGAAGATTTTTTTTAAGTTTTTCCCATAACGCCCCTGGGGCGGGGCCCGTATGGACCCAAAGGGCATGGTTGGCAGGATTTATAAAGAGGACCACTATACATTGCTACTGACAAAATATGAAAGCTCTGGGCCTTGTGGTTTCGGAGAGGAAGATTTGTTTATGTTTTTCCCATTGTATGTCTATGGGAGCTAATGACCACCGGGGCGGGGCCATTTTTGACCCCAGGGGCATGGCAGGATTTATATAGAGGACCACTAAACATTGCTACACACAAAATATGAAAGCTTTGGGCCATGTGGTTTTGGAGAAGAATTTTTTATGTTTTTCCAATGACACCCCCGGGGTGGGGCCCGTATGGACCCCAGGGGCATGGTAGGCAGGATTTATAAAGAGGACCATTATACATTGCTACAAACAAAATATAAAAGCTCTGTGCCTTGTGGCTTCGGAGAAGAAGATTTTTTTATGTTTTTCCCATTGTAAGTCTATGGGAGCTATCTGTTGCCATGGAAACCAGAGTTCTGATCCGACCTGGCCCAAAACCTAATACAATTTTTCCCCCTCCTCAATGATGCTTTAGATAAAATTTGGTCACGATTGGCCTTGTTGTCTTAGAGATATTCAAGTTTGAAAATGTGGACGCACGGACGGACGCACGGACGGACGCCGGCTCAACTGCTATACTATAAGCTCACCTTGTGAGCATGGGACTTATTTATACATTCATGACGACCCAAATGTAGGTGTTTTTGAGGTCTTGTGTGGTGAAGAAACCAGAGAGCCCAGGGGAAACCACAAGCTTTGGATGCATACATCAGGAAAACACATCATTGAAATGTATACCCCTATAAAACCCACTTCCAAGGGCAACGATCGCTCACCTGAGTCAACAAGTATAGTCACTGGAGAAGAAGATTTTTGAGTGGTTTTTACAATATATGGGCGTGGCGGCCATCTTGGTCATGTGACCCGGATTTCGTGATCAAAGTTTTGTTCCCTCAACCCATGGATGCTCCACATAAAATTTCACTTTGATTTGCTAAGCAGTTTCAGAGAAGATTTTTGAAAAGTGTGTATGGATGACAGACAGGCCAAGGTCAAGAGATGACCATGACCTAAATTAATCACATACCTTCATCTACTCCATTAGTTGTTTGCATCTACCACTTTTCAGGTCGCAGGCTGCAATCGTTTTCAAAAAATCCATAATTTTCACTTTTTCCCATGTAAAAGCCTATGTTTTTAAAATTGACCTTGCCATAAAATAGGTCAAGGTCATCGCAGGGTCATGATTTATATATACATTGTAGTACTTGAGTCATAGATGCTTCATGCCAAGTTTTGTTGAAATCGGTCCACGGGTTCCAGAGAAGAAGATTTTTGAAGGGTTTTTACCATATATGGTCATGGCGGCCATCTTGGACATGTGACCTGGATTATTTATATATACATTGGTTCCCACTTCATATAGATTCTTCATATAAAATTTGGCTTTGATAGGCCAAGCGGTTTCAGAGAAGAAGATCTTTGAAAAACAAGTAGCCCAAGGGCAACGATCGCTCACCTGAGAGTCAACAAATACAGTCACTGGACAAAGTGAATTTTTTTCTTTTTTTTTTACCCTAAATGGGTGTGACGGCCATCTTGGTAATGTTTCAGGTCTATGGCTGCAATAGTTACCATAAGATCATTGGTCCTGTAAACGCTTACCTGAGACCTAGTTGTCACTTTTCCCCATGTTTCCATGTTTGTCTATGTTTCCAAAATTGACCTTGACCTAAATTAATCACATACCTTCATCTACTCTATTAGTTGTTTGCATCTACCACTTTTCAGGTCTCAGGCTGCATTTAGTTTACGAAATATCCATTGTTTTCACTTTTTCCCCATGTAAAAGCCTATGTTTCCAAAATTGACCTGCCATAAAATAGGTCAAGGTCATCCTAGGGTCATCATTTTATCAAACTATGATGGACTGGAGTCCTAAATGCTACATACCAAGTTTCGTGAAAATCGGTCTGCCAGTTCTGGAGAAGGATTTTTGAGTGGTTTTTACCATATATGGACGCGGTGGCCTTCTTGGTCATGTGACCTAGATTTCGGGATCAAACTTTCGTTACCCCTACTCAGGGATGCTCCACATAAAATTTCAGTTTGATTGGCCATGCGGTTTCATAGAAGAAGATCTTTGAAAAGTGTGTATAGACGACAGATCGGCCAAGGTCAAGAGATGACCTTGACCTAAATTATTCACATACTTTCATTAGTTGTTTTGCATCTACCACTTGTCAGGTCTCAGGCTGCAATAGTTTTCAAAAAATCCATAGTTTTCACTTTTTCCCATGTAAAAGCCTGTGTTTCCAAAATTGACCTTGAGGTTAAATAGGTCAAGGTCATCCTAGGATCATTATTTGATCAAACTACGATGGGCTGGAGTCCCAAATGCTACATACCAAGTTTCATGAAAATCGGCCTGCCCGTTCTGGAGAAGAAGATTTTTGAGTGGTTTTACCATATATGGCAGCCATCTTGGTGATGTGACCCAGATTTCGTGATCAAATTTTCGTCCCCACTACCCAGGTATGCTCCACATAAAATTTCACTTTGATTGGCCAAGCGGTTTCAGAGAAGAAGATCTTTGAAAAGTGTGTATGGATGACAAACCCTTCAAGGTCAAGAGATGACCTTGGCCTAAATTAATCACATACCTTCATCTACTCCATTAGTTGTTTGCATCTACCACTTTTCGGGTCTCAGGCTGCAATAGTTTTCAAAAAATTGCAATTTTCCGCTTTTCGTTTTATAAGTCAATGGAAACTTTAAGTTGCCATAGCAACCAAAGTAGTGGGACAAGGACAATAAAAAACACAAACTTTGTAGAGGCTAATATCATAAGCATGTATGCAAAGTTTCAGCTTCATCCGTCTTACAGCTTCTGAGAAGAAGATTTTTGAATATTTTTTCGAAAATTTACCCTTTACATTGCTATAGCAATCAAACAAATAAGGCGATTTTGACAAAAGTTGCTTAAAACGAGGAGGACTACTCAATAAACATTTATGTAAAAACAAAATTTCAAAATCCTCAAAGAAACGACAGAAATTGCAAATTTCCACTTTTTGCCTTATAAGTCAATGGAAACTTCAAGTTACCATAGCACCCAAAGTAGTTGGACAAAGACAATAAAAAACAAGAAAAAGCAGCAAAGCTGCGGGAGTTTAAATACTCTGTTTCATCCAGAGTTTAGGCAAAAACCAATACACCAGTCCTAAGAACAATTTCAGTTACTGTTTAAAGCATGAGCAATAAGATTTGGTATGCCATTCACTGATATGAAGGTGTAAGTACACATGGAGTTGGCTATATGCTGGACTGTCCTCAAGGTTGCAGAGATCTGGGGTGCGAGAGCATAGGTAAACTGTATGCTCACTTTGTGAGCCAGAAGGATCAGGTGAGCTCTTGGTGTAATACGTTAGGCAATACTTAATGACAGCTGATTTCCAGCCTTTCTCGAAGGCATGTGGATTATTTTTGCAAAATTTAACTTTTCTGTTCTTTTTTCGTCTCAGGCTGAAACAGTTTCCAAAATATCCATTGTTTTCGCATTTTCCCATGTAAAAGCCTTTGTACCCAAGAAGGCTCCACATATTATATCAACTTGATCGGCCACGTGATTTCTGACAAAAAACATAATATTAATTTAAATGACCTTGGGTCAAGGTCAAGAATTAAATGACCTTGGGTCAAGGTCAAGAATCCCATGAACAAACTTTTTTCCCCTACCCATGGAGGCTCCACATAAAATTTCAACTTGATCAGCCAAGAGGTTTCAGAGAAGATCTTTGAAAATGTGGACATTCGACAGACGAACGCTCGATCATGGCTATACTTAAAGCTCACCTTGTGAGCATTACGGCTCAGGTGAGCTAAAGTGGGTGCAGAAAGTCCTAGTCAACAATGTTGCAGTCAGGGCAGAGCCCCCACTCCCTGGGTATTTACCAATACTTTGGGTAGTTAAAGTGTGTTGCTCAATGACAAAACATAGCACCTCAAGTGTTGATCGAACCTAGGACCTCTTGATTGCGAGTCCGATGCTCTACCACTAGGTCACCATGCTTCCCTTAAGTGAACTTATTTTTTAGTATGTAGACAGAACATAACTTTTTAGTTTGTTTGCTTTATAACCTGATCTTCATGAAAGAAATGTGTTATATGTGGGAATGCCTGTCAGGCCCATTTCATTATGAATTGGACACTATTGTCCAACCACCCAAGATATATACAGAACAATTATTCTTATTTTTAAATCCTTTTGTTGGTTTTAAGTTTGGTTATGGCAGAATATCATTTTTGTCATGTTGTGTGGACCAGCCATTTCTGAGTATATAACCAATATTATTAGAGCTCAAGGACACTACACTGCAAATGTATGGAACCCAGGACCTCTAGCTCAGGAATTTGCTACTCTACCACCAGGCCATCGCTGTTGCATAAAATGCCAAATTTCATGCATATCTTTTGTGATTTTTATAAAGCCTGTTGTGTGCATCTAACCTGGTTGTAAGCCCCTTTGAAAGAGGTTTGGTGTAAACCATAACTAAATGTATACATGTATGGTGTAGCAGCGATGTTTTGACATGAAACAGACAATATTGCTTTCTATTCCTTTATTTATTTCTGTTTTCTTTGTTTCCCATTTTTGGACTGTGTCATGAGAAGATCTTTGCTTTCTGGTTAACAGTATTTATAAAACCATTTTCATTCTCAAATCAACTGAGCATAAAAATATCAGGACAGCATTAACTTATTAGCAGTACTGTTTATTACATTTATCAGTTAGGACAACTGGCTGGCTTTGGTGATATAGATCTGAAACTGAAAGTCCCACAGACTTTGGCTAGTCCAATATTTAATGAAGAAGAAAAAAATAAACTTGGCTGTCAGAGCTGTGCTTGTTATGGTGTCCTTCATTTGAGCCGCCTCATGGGAAAACCAACAATCTGCATAGGCGAAAACAAAGACACAGATCAGCTTCGCGGTAACCGCAAAGCTGATCAGCGACATTGTTTTCGCTACTCGGATAGTACAATTCCTCTTCTACTTAAATCAGAAATTTCAAGCTTCTAGCTCTTTTCTGTGCTTGTACAGGCCGGTTTGTGTCGGACCTGGTCTGAAACCACATTGTTGGTTTTCCCACGAGGAGGCTCATTTATACAGTTGATAAAGTTTTTAACAATTTATCATCAGAACCCAATAATCCATCTTTGAGCTTTTCTGGTTTGTGGAGTGAGTCATGGATGATTACATCCCCTGCCTCTGAACATGATCATGCTGAAAGATAATAGAAATCATACATAAGAAAGTGTTTGAGATGAAGGCATAGCATTTTTTTATACTGTAAATCCGGAAATTTTCGCGAGAACTTAATTTTCGCTAATATTCGCGAAGTCGTTGCTTCGCGAAAATAAAGTTCTCGCTAATAAAGAATTACTATAAGCTTTATAGACTACACGAGTACTCGCTCGCGAATTCAAGAACTCGCTAATAATTCAGAAATCGTAAATTCGCGAAATAAAAGTCTCGAGAAAATTTCCGAATTTACAGTATATCTGTTCATGCAGACTACATCATAAGCTATTTTTACTCATTCATGCAGAAACATACTACAGCCTCAGTCTGATCTATTTCACAAATAATTTCACAAAGTGGCAGTTATTTCACAACATGATCTTTCATAGTTTTAACATTTCACGGGATATGCAGCCTGGCTTATATTGTTCCTTGTCACAAACCTCGAAGACAAAGCCCATGTGTAAGCAGCCACTGTCATGGTCATGATAAAATTGTGTATTTTGCAGATGCAGATTAGAAAAAGGTACAAGTAGGCAAAGATCAGGAAAAGGCGCAATCAGAAAAAGATTCCCACTCCAAAAACCGAGGTGGGAAAAAACCAAACTAACAATCAGGTACTTATACCATGAAACATATCGTAAGCCGAATGAGCAGCTATTTTCCCAATAGGTGGCCACTCAGTTACCTTAACTTAACTAAAAATATGAAAACATACATAAGGCGCCAACAGCACAAAAAATTTTAAACACCAAGACATAAAACAAAAAGAACCACTACAGAAGTATCGACTTGGAACGATCAGTAACACAAAGTTACTGGCGGGCTTAAACGGGTTTTACAGGTACCTAACCTCACCCTCAGCTTCTGCAGTGGTTCACAACATTTAGTTAGTTCTTCGGTCCTCGTGGTGAATCTCTAACTAGTCAATGAAAACCTGTATCAAGAGCTATGATCAGTAGACTGCTAGTACATCACATTTCTAGTCATCAAACCCTTGCCACTGAGTTTCACAGGTTTTATGTATTTTTGCAGTATCTTTAATATGTTAAAGTATTTAGAATAAGAAGTATACAAAAGTTACACACATAACCTAAAATACTGCTCACTGAATCACAAAAAGTGATGAGCTAGCTGTTTTGAGTACAGCATCAGCCAGGTTCTGCCCCTCTGCATCTTTCAACCAACCTTCCCAACCATTGGCCATTATACTGAAATGATGACAGAAAACTTTTATAGAAAGAGACATACATATCATAAGAAAACATTTTATGCACCTTAAAGTCGAGACTGCCCGTACAAAATTTAGGGGCGGATTCCGCCTGTAAATGAGGTGTAACTGGGGCATAAAACCTGTTTTCCGGGCGAAAATGAAGCCAAAATCATAATTCCGTCCAAAAAGTTGAAAAGCACTGAGTTTTTCCGGGCGAAAATTTCTTCTTCCCCGCCCGTAAAAAATGAGGCATATTCTTTTCCCCCCGTAATTAGTCAGGCAAGAAATTACAACTTCCTGTTCTACAATAGTTACACATATGCAGTTGTAAGACTGGTTTAAATAAGCTCTAATAAGAATGTTAATAAATGTTTTTTCTATTAACTTGAAAAAATAATAACCAGTATTAACAGGAGAAAATAAATGAATTTAGGTTAGTGTTATTTATAGGTATCTTTAAATTTTAGTGCATGTGTCCTTTAGATCTGAATTTTTACAATATCTCATTTTAAACCTATCCTACTCACCTCCCAAATTTAAATTTCAGTGTTTGCAGCTGGCCACCAATTTTAAGAACAACACTCATAAATATTAGACTGGCATCTTTAATTCAGATTTTTGATAACTGATATGCATGTTTCATCATGCTTATGTGTCAGTTATTCAATGTTTATATAATATATTCTATGCTATAAAAAAGGTGTGCTGAAACTGAAAGGTCTTTGTGTATACAAATCTTTTAGAATTACGCCCTGAAATTTTCTGATTTGCTGCCCGGAAAAGTCAACAGAATTCCGTCTAATTTGCATATTTGGGCCCAGTTTTACGACCAGATTCTGCACAGAATTTTTTTTGATCCCGCCCGGAAGTTTTTCTGATTTCCGCCCAGGAAAGTTTGCAAAATTCTGTCTAATTTGCATATTTTTCCCCACTTTTATGCCTGGATTCCGTCCGGAAACTAATGAATCGTCTTAAGTCCTAGATGCATAAAATTTACAAATTTAATAGCAGGCAAAATTTAAAAAGAAAAATTCTGTCTCTTTTACGGGCAAAATGTTTCGTATAGGTTAGGTAAGCTGCAGCAGCAGCAGAATAAACACAGCCACCTAACCGTCTTTTCTTTGCATGTTATATAATAGTTGCTTAATGTCCCAGTCAACAGCAAAGCTCATCTCAGAATGCATACATGTGACATCTTCATACGTGTATTTTTTATGTATACATTTGTTCAGCATGTGGTGGGAAAAGCCAAAGATACTTCGAAGAGAGAATGGGAAAACAAACTGCTGTTCATACACCAGCTTTCAGAAACTGCGTTTTTCAAAATCTCACTTTTCTGAAACACCTCAACACCATAACATCCTTTTTGTAACCGGAAAGTCTTGAAAAGTGCCCCAAAAAAATTTTAAAAAATGAAAATCGGTCAACTTATGAGAAAACTATGCCACAAATTTATTTTACTCTTTGACATGGTCATAGTGAGATTTTGAAAAACATAGTTTCTGGAGGATGGTGTATGGACCATAAAGACACCATCCAGCCTGTGGCTAGTCTTGCAAGAAAACCGATGGGTGATTCCTCTGTATGATAGACATTGAATACAGCAGAGCCCTCAGGTATCCTGGTCTAGCAGATGGTGTATTTAGAAAAGACACAAAACATAGTTTCTGGAAGATGGTGTATGGACAGTAAAGACACCATCCAGCCTGTGGCTGATTGAGCTGCCTGCAGCAGGCAGCTAGTGTATTTATAAAAAAAACACAAATTATAATTTCTGGAGGATGGTGTATGGACAGTGAAGACTCCGACCGACCAGCCACCCTATGGCAGCTGGTGTATTTAGAAAAAAACACAAAACATTATTAGTTCTGGAGAAAGGTGTTTGGACAGTGAAACGACGGACCAGCCTGTGGCTGCTCAAAATATATGCGGCAGCTAGTGTATTTAGAAATTTTCAAAAGAAAAAGAAACAAAACATAGTTTCTGGAGTAAGGTGTATGTACACTGAAACCACTGACCAGCCACAGGCTGGTCAAAATGTATGCTGCAGCTAGTGTTTTTAGAAATTTTCAAAAGACACAAAAATTAGTTTCTGGAGGATGGTGTTTGGGCAGTAAAGAGACCGACCAGCCTGTGGCTGGTCGAGCTGCTTGCATGATAAAACTTGTGATTCATTGACTGGTGTATTTAGAAGAGCTGGTGTAATTAGAAGAGACACAAAACATAGTTTCTGGAGGATGGTGTATGGACAGTAAAGATACCAACCAGCCTGTGGCTGGTCGTGCTGCCTGTGGCAGCTAGTGTTTAAAAAGTTCAGAAATTTTCAAAAGACACAAAACATAATTTCTGGAAGATGGTGTATGGACAGTAAAGACACAGACCACCCACAGGCTGGTGCTGCCGGCTGGTTGAGCTGCCCTGCTTGATAAAACTTGTGATTCACTGACTTACAGTCTTATTGTTTGTGCATTTACTTTCTTTTGAGCTTCTGCACAAGTATTCACTTTCCCAATATCTTTCATTGATATTTCTGTCAGGCTAAGTCACTTTCTGTTTGAGTAAAATCCAGACTTCAATGCATTTCCTCGGACAACTATCAAATTAAAAGCTTCCAAACTTCGATTTTATAGCTGCTCTATACAGAAAGCTTTGCAAAAAGATTCTTGATTTGTGGGTTCCTGCTGCCGCATATCAGGCTTGTAATTTTAGAACTTTGTCGTTGCTATTAGGAGACCCGGAAACGCTCTGGTACTCAGTTTTCGCAAATCTTGAGAATCGATTAACTGGCGAAAGAAACAACAACTGACTTCTGGCAGTTAACACACTTCCATAGACAGTGTCAGGCCATCAGTCTCAGCAACCAAAAGACACTTTGATAGACAGTGAGGACATCCGTCTGAGCAACTGAAAACTGCCTTCCTGCAGTTTAAGACACTTTAATAGAAAGTAAGCCATGCATCTAAAGGAACCGAAAACTGCCTACCAGCAGTTAAGACACTTTGACAGACAGTGAGGCCATCCATCTCGGGAACGGAAAACTGCCAGTATTTAACTGGCAGTTAAGAAACTTGGATAGACTGAAAAGTACCTACCGGCAGTTAAGACACTTTGATAGACAGTCAGGCTATCTGTCTCAGCAACCGAAAACTGCCTTACGGCAGTTAAGACACTACTTTGATAGACAGTGAGGCCATCTGTCTCAGCAACCGAAAACTGCCTGACGGCAGTTAAGACACTACTTTGATAGACAGTGAGGCCATCTGTCTCAGCAACCGAAAACTGCCTTACGGCAGTTAAGACACTACTTTGATAGACAGTGAGGCCATCTGTCTCAGAAACCAGAAACTGCCTAAACTACAGGCAGTTAAGAAACTTTGATGACAGTGAGGCCAACCATCTCAGGAACCGAAAACTGCCTACGGCAGTAAGACACTTTGATAGGCAGTGACGCCAACCGTCTCAGGAACCAAAAACTGCCTACCGGCTGTTAAGATACTTTGAAAGACAGTGACGCCAACGGGCTCAGGAACCAAAAACTGCCTACCGGCAGTTAAGACACTTTGATAGACAGTGAGGCCAACCATCTCAGGAACCGAAAACTGCCTACGGCAGTTAAGACACTTTGATAGGCAGTGACGCCAAGCGTCTCAGAACCAAAAACTGCCGGTATACAAAAACTGCCTACCGGCAGTTAAGACACTTTGATAGACAGTGACGCCAACCATCTTAGGAACCCAAAACTGCCTTACGGCAGTTAAGACACTTTGAAAGACAGTGACACCAACCGTCTCAGCAACCGAAAACTGCTTTAGGGCAGTTAAGACACTTTGTCTTTGATGGACAGTAACACAAACTGTAAGGCAGTTAAGAACTTTGATAGACACTGATTCCGTAATTTTAGAATGGAATCAAAAAACATAGACACCTTGACCGAGTGACTGCGTGAGGCCATCCACCTCACTCAGGAACCGAAAACTACTTAACGGCTGTTAACCGAAAACTGCCTGCGTCTGGTCGAGCTGCCTGTGGCAGCTGAATATGTACAAAATATGTGAAATAAATTGTGTTAAACACTTACACCTGTCTACTTTCACTTTCGAAGAACGACTTTCTCCTGAATTTATTCCACGTTAGAAGGTAAATTCCTGATTTAACAACTTGTTTCTACGTCAGTTATCACTTTAAAGACTCAGGCATCTGTAATTACAACTGTCCATAACAGCTAGCGACTCGAAATAGCTCTTGAAATCGCGAGAAACTAAACATTGCTACACACAAAATATGAAAGCTTTGGGCCATGTGGTTTTGGAGAAGAATTTTTTATGTTTTTCCAATGACACCCCCGGGGTGGGGCCCGTATGGACCCCAGGGGCATGGTAGGCAGGATTTATAAAGAGGACCATTATACATTGCTACACACAAAATATAAAAGCTCTGTGCCTTGTGGCTTCGGAGAAGAAGATTTTTTTATGTTTTTCCCATTGTAAGTCTATGGGAGCTATCTGTTGCCATGGAAACCAGAGTTCTGATCCGACCTGGCCCAAAACCTAATACAATTTTTCCCCCTCCTCAATGATGCTTTAGATAAAATTTGGTCACGATTGGCCTTGTTGTCTTAGAGATATTCAAGTTTGAAAATGTGGACGCACGGACGGACGCACGGACGGACGCCGGCTCAACTGCTATACTATAAGCTCACCTTGTGAGCATGGGACTTATTTATACATTCATGACGACCCAAATGTAGGTGTTTTTGAGGTCTTGTGTGGTGAAGAAACCAGAGAGCCCAGGGGAAACCACAAGCTTTGGATGCATACATCAGGAAAACACATCATTGAAATGTATACCCCTATAAAACCCACTTCCAAGGGCAACGATCGCTCACCTGAGTCAACAAGTATAGTCACTGGAGAAGAAGATTTTTGAGTGGTTTTTACAATATATGGGCGTGGCGGCCATCTTGGTCATGTGACCCGGATTTCGTGATCAAAGTTTTGTTCCCTCAACCCATGGATGCTCCACATAAAATTTCACTTTGATTTGCTAAGCAGTTTCAGAGAAGATTTTTGAAAAGTGTGTATGGATGACAGACAGGCCAAGGTCAAGAGATGACCATGACCTAAATTAATCACATACCTTCATCTACTCCATTAGTTGTTTGCATCTACCACTTTTCAGGTCGCAGGCTGCAATCGTTTTCAAAAAATCCATAATTTTCACTTTTTCCCATGTAAAAGCCTATGTTTTTAAAATTGACCTTGCCATAAAATAGGTCAAGGTCATCGCAGGGTCATGATTTATATATACATTGTAGTACTTGAGTCATAGATGCTTCATGCCAAGTTTTGTTGAAATCGGTCCACGGGTTCCAGAGAAGAAGATTTTTGAAGGGTTTTTACCATATATGGTCATGGCGGCCATCTTGGACATGTGACCTGGATTATTTATATATACATTGGTTCCCACTTCATATAGATTCTTCATATAAAATTTGGCTTTGATAGGCCAAGCGGTTTCAGAGAAGAAGATCTTTGAAAAACAAGTAGCCCAAGGGCAACGATCGCTCACCTGAGAGTCAACAAGTACAGTCACTGGACAAAGTGAATTTTTTTCTTTTTTTTTTACCCTAAATGGGTGTGACGGCCATCTTGGTAATGTTTCAGGTCTATGGCTGCAATAGTTACCATAAGATCATTGGTCCTGTAAACGCTTACCTGAGACCTAGTTGTCACTTTTCCCCATGTTTCCATGTTTGTCTATGTTTCCAAAATTGACCTTGACCTAAATTAATCACATACCTTCATCTACTCTATTAGTTGTTTGCATCTACCACTTTTCAGGTCTCAGGCTGCATTTAGTTTACAAAATATCCATTGTTTTCACTTTTTCCCCATGTAAAAGCCTATGTTTCCAAAATTGACCTGCCATAAAATATGTCAAGGTCATCCTAGGGTCATCATTTTATCAAACTATGATGGACTGGAGTCCTAAATGCTACATACCAAGTTTCGTGAAAATCGGTCTGCCAGTTCTGGAGAAGGATTTTTGAGTGGTTTTTACCATATATGGACGTGGTGGCCTTCTTGGTCATGTGACCTAGATTTCGGGATCAAACTTTCGTTACCCCTACTCAGGGATGCTCCACATAAAATTTCAGTTTGATTGGCCATGCGGTTTCATAGAAGAAGATCTTTGAAAAGTGTGTATAGACGACAGATCGGCCAAGGTCAAGAGATGACCTTGACCTAAATTATTCACATACTTTCATTAGTTGTTTTGCATCTACCACTTGTCAGGTCTCAGGCTGCAATAGTTTTCAAAAAATCCATAGTTTTCACTTTTTCCCATGTAAAAGCCTGTGTTTCCAAAATTGACCTTGAGGTTAAATAGGTCAAGGTCATCCTAGGATCATTATTTGATCAAACTACGATGGGCTGGAGTCCCAAATGCTACATACCAAGTTTCATGAAAATCGGCCTGCCCGTTCTGGAGAAGAAGATTTTTGAGTGGTTTTACCATATATGGCAGCCATCTTGGTCATGTGACCCAGATTTCGTGATCAAATTTTCGTCCCCACTACCCAGGTATGCTCCACATAAAATTTCACTTTGATTGGCCAAGCGGTTTCAGAGAAGAAGATCTTTGAAAAGTGTGTATGGATGACAAACCCTTCAAGGTCAAGAGATGACCTTGGCCTAAATTAATCACATACCTTCATCTACTCCATTAGTTGTTTGCATCTACCACTTTTCGGGTCTCAGGCTGCAATAGTTTTCAAAAAATTGCAATTTTCCGCTTTTCGTTTTATAAGTCAATGGAAACTTTAAGTTGCCATAGCAACCAAAGTAGTAGGACAAGGACAATAAAAAACACAAACTTTGTAGAGGCTAATATCATAAGCATGTATGCAAAGTTTCAGCTTCATCCGTCTTACAGCTTCTGAGAAGAAGATTTTTGAATATTTTTTCGAAAATTTACCCTTTACATTGCTATAGCAATCAAACAAATAAGGCGATTTTGACAAAAGTTGCTTAAAACGAGGAGGACTACTCAATAAACATTTATGTAAAAACAAAATTTCAAAATCCTCAAAGAAACAACAGAAATTGCAAATTTCCACTTTTTGCCTTATAAGTCAATGGAAACTTCAAGTTACCATAGCACCCAAAGTAGTTGGACAAAGACAATAAAAAAAAAAAAAAACTTTGTACAGGCTAATGTCATCAGCAAATTTCAGCTTCATCCCCCATACAGCTTCTGAGAAGAAGATTTTTGAATATTTTTTTCGAAAATTTACCCTTTATGTTGCTATAGCAACAAAACGAATAAAGTGATTTTTACAAAAGTTGCTTTAAACGTGAAGGACTACTCAATAAACATTTATGTAAAAACAAAATTCAAATATCCCCAGCCTGACAACGGAAAATGCCAATTTCCACTTTTTCTCCATACAAGTCAATGGAAACTTCAAGTTGCCATAGCAACCAGAGTTCTTATCCGATCGAAAAAAAAAAAAAACACAAATATTTGTTCCCCCCACCTGTAGATGCTATATGTGAAATATGAAAAGATTCTGCCAGGCAGCTTCAGAGGAGAAGTCGTTTGAAAATGTTGACGACGGACGACGACAACGCACGGACGCCGGCTCGACCACTATACTATAAGCTCACCTTGTGAGCCTTCGGCTCAGGTGAGCTAATAAGTATGGATGACAGACCGCTCAACAATCACTCACCTGAGTCAACAAGTATAGTCACTGGAGAAGAAGATTTTTGAGTGGTTTTTACAATATATGGGCGTGGCGGCCATCTTGGTCATGTGACCCGGATTTCGCGATCAAAGTTTTGTTCCCTCTACCCATGGATGCTCCACATAAAATTTCACTTAGATTGGCTAAGCGGTTTCAGAGAAGATTTTTGAAAAGTGTGTATGGATGAAAGACAGGCCAAGGTCAAGAGATGACCTTGACCTAAATTAATCGCATACCTCCATCTACTCCATTAGTTGTTTGTATCTACCACTTTTCAAGTCACAGGCTGCAATAGTTTTCAAAAAATCCATAGTCTTCAGTTTTTCCCATGCCTCCAAAATTGACCTTGCCATAAAAATAGGTCAAGGTCATCACAGAGTTATATACACATAGATGCTTCATGCCAAGTTTCGCTGAAATTGGTTCAATGGTTCCAGAGAAGAAGATTTTTGAAGGGTTTTCCCCATATATGGGCATGGCGGCCATCTTGGTCATGTAACCTGGATTATTTATATATACATTGGTTCCCATTTCCTATAGATTCTTCAAATAAAATTTGGCTTTGATTGGCCAAGCGGTTTCAGAGAAGAAGATCTTTGAAAATGTGAACGCAGGAAGCACGGACGGATGCCGGCTTGAGTACCATACTATAAGCTACCCATGATCCTTCGGCTCAGGTGAGCTAAAAACTGGGGTATACAGGGGAATACCTATTTTTGTTATTTTTGATCCAAAACATACATTGTGGGCACTCGTTAGAACCATTCTAATGTGAACCCACAATGTATGTTTTGAGCGAAAATATTAAAAAGAAAAATCCATTGAAATTTTTCTTATGAAAAAAAAAATCTTTGTATATACATGGGCAAGTTTTCTTAATGTGTGGTGAAGAAACACGAGAACCCAAGGGAAACAACAAGTCTTGGATGCATATACAAATCACAACAAGAAGTCTGAGATGTCAAACTGTGACTTGTTCTTGCAAAGGCCAGTTCTGATACTCTATGGGCTGTTTGCCTTTATACTGCCAGGATGAACATTTGTAGATTTTAAGCTAATTTGTGTGTGAAAATGCAAGAATAGCGATCAACCATGTTTTGTTCATTCGCTGGATCACTTGGAACAGGTTTGAACACGCAGCCTTTGGCCTTGTATTCAATTACCTTCCTCGTGAACCACCGAATGTTTGAACACTGAAAACCATGGTTAATCCCTGTAATCATCCTACCTGTCCCAGTATACAGCTATGGTCGATCTTGAGTCTTCCCTCTGCTATCAAATAGTCTATATTCTTCAACACTGGTCTTGTTGTATGTGTCTGTGAAGACCCTTAAACAGAAATTATGAGTTGTGAGGGTAACTTGTGAATGTTGCATTCAGTATTGCCATTTGGAAAGTTAGAGTGATACAGCCCCTTATTTTTACTGAGAAAACAAGCCTTTTGTGAATAAAAAAAGAACTATCAGCTAAAAAGTAACAGCACAACACATACACACCTTTGTTTCTGCTGCATACGTGGTACAATCTCTCTTCCAACAATATCTAGGCCCAGTTGTTCAAAATTAACGACATTGTTAGTTAACCAGTCGTCAAAATTTCAAACAAGCATATTACATGTACAAATACACTGTTATTTTCTGTTGATAAAATGTGAGAACCCTTTGCAATGCCATTATTTTTTTGGGATAAAATGTGAGAATCCTTTGCAATGCAAAGGATTCTCACATTTTATCAACAAAAAATAACAGTGTATTTGCTTATGTGGTCAGCATTAATTTAAGGTATTAACAATGTTGAGGTCTTAACAATGATGTTAGGCTAATAAAGTTTTGAACAACTGACCCCTGAAGTTACAAGCCTCCGTCTAACTTCTGTGGGTGTATAGGCTGGTTTGAGTCTGGTCTGGTCAGAAACAACGGAGATACTTTTTCCACAAGACACAACTTATTTTATTCCTAGAACATGTTAAGTGTGTTCCCTAGCATCTGATAATGGTACAGGACAGACCCGCTATACCGCGCCTTGAATTAACGCGGTGTTGGATATAACGCGAGGGCACCTTGGATCCCAAAATTTCGCCCACCCACTTTTGAAAAAAAAAAAAAAAAAAAAAAAAAAAAATCGTGGCGACGTGAAGGCGCCGTTTTACCCTTATATATTCTTTTATTGTATTACAGTTTAAGGCGTATATGTGCGGATGAATTAACTTAAAAAGATCGTTTGCAGGGAATTCAACAAGGTTCAGTTTTCTTACAGTTTCTCTTTATGGTACTCGAGAGAAAAAAATTAAAAGCAGTTGTCAGGCGTTTGCCAAGGTGCTATTTTCTAACAGTTTCTCTATATTATACATTGAGAACAATTAATGTTAATTATCTTTTGCATATTTAAAACTGAAAGCATAATGTGTTTACGAACCATGTCGGCTGCGTGTATATTCAAGAGTGATAATTGCCATGTCAGTAATTTTTAGACTTACACAATCCACCGTTCGCGAAGCGTGGATGACACATTGTTTTCTTAAATAAGCCATAAAAGTTGTTTAGGGGATTATCGATAGACCGTAACGAGACCGTAAACACAGGTTGCTGTAGGCTATTGATGACACTTGTTACGCAACGTTGCTCATTTTCGACGGCGACACAAACCAAAGATTGTCTAAGCATTGGGACACCTATATCTTGTATAATTCTATCCGATCAGAAAATTCAATTAAGAAAGGCGAATTAAAATAACTGTAAATACGGTATCGGCAAAAGACTCTTGTCCACGTTAAATATCCGGGTGCGCCAATAAGTCAAAGGCGGAACTCTACAATACAACAGCAACATAAGCCCGGTGTCATGGACGCTCTTTTCACATAAAATCGTACGTTGAAATAAACAAATTTTAACACTGTAGATCGTTTTTAACTGATAAAACTGTGGAACACGCAATACTTCACTTTTGTTTTTTCCATTTTACAAGGACTCTGCGATAAACCGCCAAGCTCGGTTAAGCCAATACACACGTCGTATAGGTTCCCCACCCACCAATACACTACAGAAACTGCGATCAGCCTGGTCCGACTCAGTAGATTTGCATTACGCGCCTCACCTATAACGCGCATGCGACTTGTGGACCCCGACCAGCGCGTTATAACGGGTCTGAAGTGTATTTTGCATATATTTTGCAATTGTTTAAGAGCAGATAAAATAAATTTTCGGACAAATAAGCACTGCGTTTGTTGCAAAATGTGTTTTATTGTATTAAAGATAGGCATTTATGTACGGGTAAATTCGCTGATAAAAAGACTGTTTGGGTTAGGTACATCAATGACCAATTATGGCGATCAACTAATTAATATGACCGATTCAAAACATGGCGATAAACCTAATTAATAAATCGTATTATAATTGGCATGAGCACATTTTACTTCATAAATAAACAAACAAGGTAAAACAAACATAAAACGTAATTATAAGGAACCCATTAAGACAATTAAGGCTCATCTAATAGCTTAAGTTTCCCTCAAGCATGACTCATTGTTAACCATTTAAAACTTTCGGCGAAGTGTCGCACCGGAGAAGAGTTTTCGGCATTGTGTCGTTTCGGCGAAATGACTTTTCGGCGTAGTGGTTTTCGGCAAAGTGTCGTGCACCGGTTTGCAGGGCATTCACCAAGGTGCAATTTTCTTACAGTTTCTCATTATGGTACTACGAGAACAATCAATGTTTACCATTTAGCGCAGGCTGTCTCTGGATGTTTACAGCAGAGATTCCTGTCTGTGTTGGGGATTTTACCCCACCCACTGTCGGCCTCTGTTCTACTGTCTTGGGTACTGTCTGATCTGGATCTATAGTAATGAGTCTTAGCAATCAGAAAAACAACAATCTTGGTTTCCGACCAGGTCTGACACAAACCATTCTGTACAGTCACTTGAAATTTCAGATTTGAGAAGAAGAGGGACTGTACTATCCTTGTAACGAAAACAAAGATGCTGATCAGCTGTGCAATTACCGCACAGCTGATCTGCCCCTTTGTTTTCGCATAATGAAAATTGTTGGTTTTCTGATGCAGCAGCTCAATTATACAAGTATCACATCAGTTATCCAGATACAACCAACACATCTGAGAAGAATTAACACAGATGAAATCACTATTACAGCAACAATAAGGCGTAAATACCTATCTGGAAACTAAGAAACTGTCTTCCACGTTAGTTTGTCTGAACTAATGGGAAAACACTAAATAATACAACAGTCATTAATACTCTAGATACATTTTTTCTTCCGTCATGTTAGCCTAAAATTTTCAAACAATCATCACAGGTGGCACCTCGCCCCCAAGATTATAATATTTTTTTCATGCTCAACTTAGCTGAGCATGAAATTTCAATAGCTCATAAATACATACTAAAATAGCCATTCTGGCATAAATCCCAGAAGACAGTAATTTATTCCGCTGATAAATGTTAAAATGCCAACAACTGTTGGCATTTCAACATTTATCAGCACTCAGCTGAGCATGAAAAAAGTTTTATAACCTTGGGGCCTGGTCATGTCACAACGTTTTTGCCCAACAATGCAACAAGCAGTGTGTTATCTTCTGATATCTGAAGATTTTGGATTCGTGACAAATTATGTCAAAATGTTACCCAATAATAAAGACATATTGTTATTGAGGCATTAAATTTGTGGCGTAGTATAGTAGAGGTACCATTGAGTTCGGAAACTGTAGGCATCTGTGATCTTGGTCTGTTGCTCTGCTGTGTAAGCTCTCCAGCAGCCAATGAATTGCCTCGATTTTGGTCATGTGATTCTGGGCTGTGTGGAGTTGTGTGCCCATTGGCTGGTTGATGTGCATTCCCTGCATAAAATTGGACATACCATCAGGAAAACATGTCCATGAGATATATACCCCCTTGAACCCCACTTTTATATAGCAAACCTAGGGTATGCAGGGGTATACCTATTTTTCTTATTTTTGCTCCAAAACATAGATTGTGGGTACTCGTTAGAACCGCCTCGCCGAGTATCATAGAGGCACCACTGAGTACTAGGCGTGTAGTGAAAACAAAGGCGCATATCAGCTTCAAAGATCTTTGCCTTTATATGCAAATTGTTGATTTTCTCATGAAATGGCTTACTTTGCATTTTTCTTTTGCATTGTTATTATGTATTTTCCCTCATAGTGGTAGCTATTCTCGTCTTTTTGCAGTCAAACAGGAGATTTAATTCATGCACTTACTTATAGCAGATTTGGGATTCAAAGTTACCCTACCTGTTCTATGTAAACACGATAGATCTGGGACGTCTCTGAACTGCCGTTGATATACCAATGATGCGTGACCACTTGTGACGCTACTCAGGTTTGTAGCAGACGATAAACCGTCAGAGTAGTCAATAATGTTGTACTCGTGGTAAACATTTCCTGAAAAACAAATGAGCCGCCTCGTGAGAAAACCAACAATGTGGTTTCCAACCAGGTCCCACATAAACCGACCTGTACAGTCACAGAAAAAAGAGCTAGAAGCTTGAAATTTCGGATTTAAGAAGAAGAGGAAGTGTACTATCCGTGTAGCGAAAACAAAGACGCTGATCAGCTTCGAGGTTACCGTGAAGCTGATCTGCGTCTTTTTCGCATATGCAGATTGTTGGTTTTCTCATTAATGTCTTTTTCTCTTCAATTAAACAGAAAGTTTAGAATAGAATAGAATAGAATACTTTTATTTCAACCAATCAAGGGTCATTTCTGACATATAAAATAGTGAAACTAACAAACATATCAAAATACATTGTGAATAACGACAAATTATTCTGAACAAAAGAATGAAAGAGAAACAATATAAATAATGCGGAAACCTTTGGCGATATTGATATATATTCGACAATACCTAATGTTTACTAATACTTCTGAGGGAAAAACAATCATAGATATACCTAGAGAACAGAAAGATTATTTCATCACATTCATTTGTCATCAACCAAATGAGCCGAGCCTCCTGAGATAGGTTTGAAAAGTGTTCACATAATTTTTTAATCTCTGTGAAGAAGTTTTGACGAAGGGAATCGTACAAACTGCATTCAAAGATAAAATGTTTTTCGTCCTCAACAGTATTCGAACTGCAATAAATACATACTCTTTTTTCTACTGAATGTCTTTTATGCCTACCTCTTTCAATTTCTAGTTTATGAGAACTGATTCTAAAAGACATAAAACATTTACGAATGCTGACGTCTTGTATAACTGACAAATATTTCTCCTTTTGGAAAATTGTTTTAAATATTGCATATGTCCTTAATTTTCCTTCTTTGTTTTCTGTGCATTTCATCAATGTGTTAGTAATATTTTCTTTAAAGCGATTGATAAGTTTTGATTTTATTAAAGTAGAAAATTTCTTTTGGTATATCATTGTATTAGCAACTTTAAGTTGTTTTAATAAAAACTCGACACAGGAGACCCAGCTCATTTTCCCACGACTAGCAATAAGAGAACTTTCTTTGTAAGCACACTGTAACAATCCAGAATCGGTTGTTAATAGCCGTTGTAAGTATTTACAAGTATTCACCAAAACTTTGATGCTCAAAGGATATCTACCGAATTCACTTAAAAGTGCAATGTTACATGACGCTTTATTCATACCTGATATATATTTTAAAAATTTAATATGTAATTTATCACAAGCAAAGTTTGTATGTAACATACACTGTAGAGCTTTAAAAACGCAAAAATTGAAAATTAGTGTGTTTTTGTTTTTTTTTGCACCAATGACATTTCTAGTCTTCCTTAACAGGTGAAAGGGGTCAGTAACGGTACTTTGCTTCTATTTTTACTTTAATTAAGCAGAAAGTTCATGTAACATTGTTACATGTTCTTGAAGTGGACATTGGCATTCATTATTGTGATCTTATGTGGTGGAGGAAACCAGAAAACCAGGAGGTGGCAAAATCACGAATGTCAGAACGATAACCTGCCATATGCCTATGGACGAGATGCCTATAACAAGGTAGAGGAGGAATTGTACTATCCGTGTAGCGAAAACAAAGGCGCAGATCAGCTGTGCAGTTACTGCACAGCTGATCTGCATCTTTGTTTTTGCATAGGCAATAAGAGCTGTCGCAGGACAGCGTGCTCGACTGCTTCTGACCTTTGTCAAACATAAGGCCAAACCCGACTAGTAACCCAAAGCATTATGCTCATACATCTTTTTGCCTTGATGCAATAAGGCAAAATCACTGAACCATGAAAGTTAACTATAACTACCTAAGATTTAAAGGTCTCACTCATATTGTGAAAGAAGTGTGTTCATATACCAACTGAGTGCCAAGACACAAGGCAAAATCACTGAACCGTGAAATAAGGTCACACTGACCTATAAGTATTTCAGGGTGAAAGCCTCAAAGGTCTACTTACTCATAATGTGAAAGAAATCTGATCATATACCCATTCAGTGTTGAGATATAAAGCAAAATCACTGAACCATGAAATTAGGTCATAGTGACCTATAAGTATGTTTGGGTTCAAGGTCTGGTCATACTCATTCATAATCAGAAAGAAGTATGAAAAATACCAACTGAGTGTTGAGATATAAAGCAAAATCACTGAACCATGAAATTAGGTCACAGTGACCCAGGAATACTTTACGGTCAAAGGTCTTGTCATACTCATACATATCGTGAAAGAAATATGTTCATATACCAATTGAGTGCCGAGATATAAAGGAAAATCACTGAACTGTGAAATTAGGTCATATTGACCTAGGACTACTTTAGGGTCAAAGGTCTTGTCATACGCAAACATAGTGTGAAAGAAGTTTGTTCATAATCTACTTAAGTGCCGAGATATAAGGCAAAGTCACTGAACCGTGAAATTAGGTCACAGTGACCTATAAGTATATTGGGGTCAAAGGTCTGGTCATACTCACTCATAATCTGAAAAAAGTATGAAAATATTCTAATTGAGTGTCAAGATATAAGGCAAAATCACTGAACCGTGAAATTAGGTCACAGAGACCTAGGACTACTTCAGGGTCAAAGGTCTTGTCATACGCAAACATACTTTGAAAGAAGTTTGTTCATAAACCATTTGAGAACTGAGATATAAGGCAAAATCACTGAACCGTGAAATTAGGTCACAGTGACCTATAAGTATATTGGGGTCAAAGGTCTGGTCATACTCACTCATAATCTGAAAAAAGTATGAAAATATACTAAATGAGTGTCAAGATATAAGGTAAAATCACTGAACCATGAAATTAGGTCACAGTGACCTAGGACTAATTCAGGGTCAAAGGTCTTGTCATACGCAAACATACTTTGAAAGAAGTTTGTTCATAAACCATTTGAGAACTGAGATATAAGGCAAAATCACTGAACCGTGAAATTAGGTCACAGTGACCTATAAGTATATTGGGGTCAAAGGTCTGGTCATACTCACTCATAATCTGAAAAAAGCATGAAAATATACTAATTGAGTGTCAAGATATAAGGCAAAATCACTGAACCATGGAAAGTAGGTCAACCGACCCTTACCGTCATGACACACAAGTCAGTGTCATAAAGTCAAAAGATGAATGACCAACCATCCTCCTAAGTTGTTTCTATTAAGAAATAAAAAGAAAAAAAATTGGGGAGTTCTAGATTTTGACCTCTAGCCCCGCCCCCCTGACTCCGACCCAGAGGTCCGATGTCATGGAACCTAAAGTGTATGAAGTATGAATGCTTTATGATAAGTTGTTGTCAAGATATGGACTCCTTGTAAAAGTTACACAGCAGTACATCTATTTTTGACAGTGTTCTAGTTTTTAACCTCTAGCCCCACCCCCCAGGCATGGACCGAGAGACCCGATGCCATTAAATGAAACTCAACCCTACAGGGTACCTATGGTCCGAGTATGAAAGCCCTCTGATAAAAAGTTTTCAAGATATAGACTTCTAGAATACTATATCACAGAAAAGCCATTATTATTAATGGTGTTCTAGATTTTAACCTCTAGCCCCACCCCCTGGCATGGACCCAGGGATCTGATGCCATGGAATGAAAGCCGACCCTACAGGGTGTCAATGGCCCAAGTATCAATGCTTTCTGATGAGTGGTTGTCAAGATATGGACTTCTAGAAAACTTTAACACAAGAATTGCCATTTTTGAAGGTGTTCTAGATTTTAACCTCCAGCCCCACCCCCTGGCCTGGACCCAGGGGCCCGATGCCATGGAATGAAAGCTAACCCTACAGGGTATCTATGGTCCAAGTATGAATGCTTTCTGATGAGTGGTTGTCAAGATATGGACTTCTAGAAAACTTTAACGCAAGTGTGACGCGCACGCGCACGTGCACGGGAACGGGAACGGGAACGTGGACGACCGAGGTGACTGCAATAGCTCTATGCACTTCGTGCAGTCGAGCTAAAAATCTGGTTTTCTCATGATGGTGCTCAAATAGTGCACTTATATTACTATTCTACTTTCAAATTCTGAAATTTTAAACCTCTTGCCATCTTCAGCAACTGCACTGACCCATGTGAGTCAGGACGCGAAAAAACTGGTCTTCGGGATTTCCTACCAGGTCCGACACAAATCGGCATGCACAGTCACAGAAAAAGGTTATAATCTAGAAATTTTAGGTACAAGTACAGGAGGAATTGTACTATCCATGTAGCAAAAACAAAGGTGCTGATCAGCTGTGCAGTAACTGCACAGCTGATCTGTGCCTTTGTTTTCGCACAGGCGTAAACCCAGTTTTCTAATGACGCGGCACATATGATTCAGGACAATACTTCAATTTTACCTGCCAAAAATGTCTGCAGTTTAATGTGTAGAGAAAGATTGATACAAAACACTCACCATAATTTCCAACACCATTATTTATATCTTTGACAATCCGTTCTGGTAGAACCATCTCAGATTCCTCAAGAGCCCAACACTGCCGGATTATCTCAAATGTCTTTCTCTTCATTATTTTTATCTGCTCAGGGTCTGATTTGTCTTCCTCAAGGTACACAGGCAAACCAAGATGGCTGCCTGACCGGTAGAATTCTAACACCTGCATTGATGACAATAAATAAACTGAATATAGGGATCAAATATGATTTTCCATTCATTAACATTCCCTAGGTCACGAGGGGAGTGTTGAAAACCGAGGGCGTAGCCCGAGGTTTTCAACACTCCCCGAGGGACCTAGCGAATGTTAATGAATGACAAAATCATTTTTGATCGCTATTATTGCATAAATTCTGCGAAAACAAATGAAAAAATGGTGCACTATATTTTACAGCCTCATCACATTTTCATACGCGTAAAGTTTTCATTATTATGCTTGTTCCGGGCGGACTTCAGTTACTCATTATTAGCACGTGTTTTGCGTGGTGCCCGGTAACGAGCATAAATAAAAGCCATGTATTATCAGCACGTGCGCACGAGAATCGCTATATTAATATATGGCTTTCGTTTCATTAATATATGGCTGTTAATATCGTGTGACACGGGTATTTATGCAATAATGAATATTATTGCAAAAATACCCGTGTCACACCCGTGTCACACGATATTAACAGCAGTTTATTAATGAAGAGAAAGCCATGCATTAATATTGCAATTCACGTGCGCACATGCTGTTAATACATGGCTTTTACTTATGCTCGTTAGAGGGAGCCACGCAAAGCATGTGCTAGTAATGAGAAACTGAAGTCCGCCCGGAACAAGCATAAAAACGGAAGCTTTTACGCGTATGAAAATGTGGTGAGGCTGTAAAATATAGTGCACCATATTTCTTTCGTTTCTGCACCTTATCTCTTTCGTTTCTGCAGAATGTATGCAATAATAGCGATCAAAAATGATTTTGTCATTCATTACCATTCGCTAGGTCCCTCAAGGAGTGTTGAAAACCTCAGGCTACACACTCGGTTTTTAACACTCCCCTCAGGCCCAAGCGAATGTTAATGAATGAAAAATCATGTTTGATCCCTATATTAATAGAGAATCTTACACGAGTGGTCATTTCATAGGAAATTAACTAATCAAAAGACCAATGGTCATGAAAACACTCATCTGAGATCTAGTATAATATTATACTCAAATACTTTCATACCTTGTGCCCAGCCCTGGAGCAAGGGCAAACAATATAATCATAAATATTCTGTCCATTTGCCCAATATGTACAATAGGGAGTACGATAGGCGTAGTGGTAGAGCGTCAGACTCTGAATCAAGAGGTCCTGGGTTCGATCCCCACAGGCGTCATTGTGTTGTGTCCTTGAGCAAAACACATTAACTCCCTACAGTACTAGTTAAACCCAGGAAGTGTTGGCTCCATCCTGACATGACTGAAAAATTGTTGAATGGGACGTTAAGCCTCAACACAAACAAACAATATCTATAATGTCTCTCCACTTAATGTTTTTTGTAACAATTTTTTTGCCTCCAAAGTCTTAGCAACCTAAAATGACCTTCCAGTATATATTGTCAAGGTCATCCAAGGATCATCATTGTAGAGCTGTTGTCCCTAATGCCCTGCATCACAAAACATGTCCATGTAATGAATACCCCCTTATACCCCACTTTTATACAGCAAAACTGGGGTATGCAGGGTATAATAACAATTTTTCTTATTTTTGCTCGGTGAGGCGGTTCTAACGTGTACCCACAATCTATGTCTTATGCAAAAATAAGAAAAATAACAAAACAATTCTACTGAAAATTTTCAATTTATACAGTTAAAAGATCTCTGTATATTGCATGGGCAAGTTTTCATAATGTAATAGGGCTCCACCTTCTGGCTCTGGAGCCCAAGATTTAAAAAGGTTTTTGCTTTTTATAGGCTTCAAGGCCACCTTGGTCATGTGACCTGGATTATTTATACAAACTTTAATTCTACCTTCGCAAGGAAGCCCAATATGAAATCTGGCTTTGATTGGCCAAGGGGTTTCTGAGGTTATGCTTGAATGTTACAGAAATATAAAATTTATATTTAAGGGCAGACAATCCCCTGGTGCAAAAATTTTTACATAAACATAAATACTCTGTTCATATGCCTATTCCTAGCAAATTTTTCCCAACAGATGTCCCCCATTCAAAAGCATAGGAAACATTAAGTTCACCTTGCCATAAAATAGGTCAAGGTCATCCTAGGGTTATGATTTATAGATACTTTGTAGAAACTTCTAGCCTACTTCTGTGGCTGCACAGGCCAGTCTGTGTCAGACCGGGTTGGAAATCCCCAAAACCGGTTTTCATGCATCGCAGCTCATATTGTTATTACCTTTTCATGACCCCATCCATTGAGTTGCTGGCCCCCAGTTATTACCTTTTCATGACTCCATCCATTGAGTTGCTGCCCAATGTCCAGTGGCCCCCAGCCACTGTTGAACATCTCCCACACCGTTGTACCAAAGGCATACACTTCTGTACTGATAGAGACAGACGAGAGGTTACTGAACAACTTGGGGCTTAACCAGGGTACCCTGTGCAAAGAAATGTATGTCTACAAACTCACCATTCTAAGGCAGTATATTGTTGGTGTGTTTTGTGGCTTAACATTGCAGTGAACAATTTTTCAGTCTCGTTATGCACCAGTCATTTGTAACCACTGCCCCCCCCCCCCCCCCCACCTACGTGGAAGGGTGGGAGATAGCCGTCTATAAAGTGCAGGGCAATTACTTTTCGAGTGTCCTCTCAGTGCAGGGGAAATGACATGGTTTTGACATTAGGATCCTTACCCCAGGGAGATTTTCAATTGCAAAGGGCGGGGCAACAAGCAAAGTTTTGACCTCCAGTTTGTCTCCTTGTGGGTGGGGCTTATAGCAGGGCACTGAAAGCTGAAAAGTCATAATCCTCGCCCTTCCACGTAGGTGGGGGAGCAGTGGCTACAAATTACTGGTGCATTAGGAGCGAGCAACAGTTACTGCTTCCTGGGAAAACCAGTACCATTAGAGCCGCAACATGAGAAAAATGGAGTTTTGTCTATGCGAAAAAAAAGGCGCAGATCAGCAGTAATTGCAAAGCTGATCAGCGCCTTTGTTTTCACTACTAGTATAGTACAACTCCTCTTCTTCCTAAATCCAAAATTTCAAGCTTCTAGCCATATTCTGTAGCTGCACAGGCCAGTTACCCCCCCCCCCCCCTCGCGTCATGGCTCATTAACCAGTTAAGATCAAAACGTCTGCTCTTTACAGTTCAACATTCTAACCACTAGGCTACCATGCTCCCTTTAAGTTTAAACATTATTTATTTTACTTCATTACACAGAAAGCTCATGAAACATATACATGTTCTTGAAGGCATGGCTGTTAGCGTTATGTGGTCAAATGTTGTGGAGGAAACAGGAAAACCCTGGGAAAAACACCAAATATGTGTCTCACCTCTCTTTTAAATGGCAGTTATATGAAATTCCAGGAGTTTTCTAGAGAAAGGTCAAATTTAAAGATTTTTTCCAGGTCTTATGCAAACCCTGTCCTATATGCAGCAATTGTGTTGAGGACTTTTGTCAAAAAACGATATACATGTAAATATAAAATCACTCCTGATGACCCTAAAACTGAAAGGGGACTTGCTCAATTAATATCCATTTGTCAAGAATGGATTAAAGTTTTAGTTACCTTTTCTTTTTTTTTTTTTTTCCTTTTTTTATTCAGTTTTGCGTCCCTTTCAAGATTATTTCAGCTCATATGAGACGGGCCTATCAGTAGGTGGGGTGAAAATGGGAGAACCCCGAGAAAAACCACCTGGCACACCCGCAAGCAGAACTTGGCTTGTCTCACATGTGGCCAGAGCGGGGCTCGAACCCACACCAGACACAGCGGTGAGATGATCTAGTGATTAAGAAACAGCGCTCTTAACCGCTCGGCCACGGGGACAGCCTTACCTTTTCTTGTTGACCTCTGAGTCTAGTGGCATCTGGTTATACAGTGAGACCATGCCTGGGTCAGCCAGTTTGACACTGAGGGTGTGAGAATCCGAGTCATATCTGCGTATGATAATGTTGGCACAGTTCAAGTTGCCATGGTAAAGCTTCTCATTCTCCTACAAAATCAATTTATATGCATAATTTTTTGAATCATTAACTGGAGATAGGCATTTCTATTTAGCTAAGCAATTCTGCTTCTTAGACGCCAACTGTCTAGTGGTGGCAAAACTGACAGAACCATATTACATTTTAAATGTTTGGACACAAGACATGACAGCAATTAGCGCTCAATAATTCAGAAGAAAAAAAAAAGTTTGTCTAAAATGTATAGTTTGTCTATGATAAATGGATAAGGTCATGTCAGGGCAGTCAGTTACTCTAACCATAAAGTTTCTCACTATGAAAACATGTCCATGTAATATACAGATCTTTCCTTATCTGAAAAAATTGAAAATTTTTAATCGAAAAATTTGATATTTTTCTTATTTTTGCTTAAAATGTATATTGTGGGTACAAGTTAGAACCACCTCGCCGAGGTGGTTCTAACGAGTACCCACAATCTATGTTTAAGAGCAAAAATTAGAACCAGAGGACCAATGGTCCTGTAAACGCTCACCTGAGACCTGGGATATGCGACCTAAGCTGACCTTGCCATAAAACAGGTCAAGGTCATCCTAGGGTCATGATTTATGTCTGTAGAGTTCCATTCACTGATGCTTCAGGCAAAATTTCAAAATCATAGGTCTTCCGGTTCTGAAGTATAAGATTTATAAAGGTTTTTGCTATTTATAGCCATGACAGCCATCTTGGTCCAGTGACCTGAACCATTTATATTAACTTTCATTCCCCTTTCCTAAGATTGCTCCACATAAAGTTTGGCTTTGACTGGCCAAGCGGTTTCAGAGAAGATGTTTGAATATTATGGTCATATACATGTATATAGCCCCAAGGCAGGAGCAGACAACCCCCTGAGGACATTTTTTTTTTCATAAACATAAATCTTCTGTCCATTTGCATACTCCCAGCAAGTTTCCCCCATTTAATTACATTTTACTAATTTTCCCCATTCAAATGCATGGGCAACCTATGTTGGCCTTGCCATAAAATATGTCAAGGTCATCCCAAGGTCTCGATTTATATAAACTTTGTAGAGCTCCTCTCCCTGATGCTTCATGCCAAGTTTTAAAATCATAGGCCTTCTGGTTCTGGGGAAGAAGATTTTTAAAGGTTTTTGCTATTTATAGTCATGGCAGCCATCTTGGTCATATGACCTTGACCATTCATATAAACTTTCATTCTCCCTTCCTAAGAATGCTCCACAAGAAGTTTGGCTTGCTTGGCCGAGGGGTATCAGAGAATAAGATCTTTGAATATTATGGTAATATACATGTATACTGCCCCAGTGTAGGGGCAGACCCGCCCCTGGGGTACATTTATTTTCAGAATCTTAAATATTCAGTCCATTTGCCCATTTCCATAAAGTTTTTCCTTTAAATGACATTTTGACAATTTTCCCCATTCAAATGCATGGGCTCCCTATGTTGACCTTGCCATAAGATAGGTCAAGGTCATCCCAGGGCCATGATTTATATAAACTTTGTAGAGCTCCTCCCCCTGATGCTTCATGCCAGGTTTCAAAATCATAGGCCTTCTGGTTCTGGAGAAGATTTTTGAAGGTTTTTGCTATTTATAGCCATGGTGGCCATCTTGGTCATGTGACCTCAAGTATTTATATAAACTTTCATTCCCCCATCCCAAGGATACTACATATAAAATTTGGCTTTGATTGGTCGAGTCGCTTCTGAGAAAATTAAGTTTTACATTTAATTTGTAAATGACCTTTGGCCAAGGTCAAGAAATGACCTTGACCTTCAATACTCACAATACTTCATTAGTTCAACATGTTGTCTATATCTACCAACTTTTAGGTCACATGCTACAAAACTTGCTGTAAAATAGGTCAAGGTCAACCCAAGGTCATGATTTATATAAACTAATATGGGTCAGAGTCCCTGATGCTACACACAAAGTTTCAATGAAATCGGTCCACCGGTTCCAGAGAAGAAGATTTTTTATGGTTTCTACCATATATGGGCATGGCGGCCATCTAGGTCATGTGACCTGGTTTATTTATAATCACATTGGTTCCCCCTTCATACAGATGCTTCCAATAAAATTTGTCTTTGATTGGCCAAGCGATTTTAGAGAAGATCTTTGAATATTATGGTTATATACATGAATAATGCACCGGGGCAGGGGCAGACCCAACCCTGGGGTCCAAATTTATATAAACTTTGGTTCCCCCTTCCTAAGGATGCTCCACATGAAGTTTGGCTTTGATTGGCCAAGTGGTTTCAGAGGAGAAGATCTTTGAAATTGTGGACGCCGGCCGGATGGACACCGGAGCATGGCCATCCTATAAGCTCACCTTTTCAGCCTTCTGCTCAGGTGAGCTAAAAATAGGCAAACCCCTGTATACCCCAGTTTTACTACATAAATGTGGGCAAGCCTCTTTCACCATGAACTGGCAAGTACTCTTCTTGAATACACAACAGGTGTATTTCTCTGACCACATCCATCCCAAATTGAATTGTTTTTAATAAAATGAGCCACATCAAGAGCAAACCAACATTTTGCATATGCGAAACAAAGGCACAGATCACCTTCACAGTACCTGCGGAGCTGATCACACATCAGATTCTGTTTTCGCTACAAGGATAGCACAATTTCTGTACTTTATAAATCCAAAATTTCCAGTTTCTAGCCATCTTCTGTACTTGTACAGCTTGGTTTGTGTCGGACCTGTTCGGAAACCACATTGTTGAATTTCTCATGACGCGTCTGAATTTCTCATGACCCGTCGAAGAAATTTCAATTCAGAAGGCTTACCATAAACCAAAGAGCATTAGCGATATTCAGCATGGCATCATTTAGCTGCTGTGGGCGCAGGGTATCTTTTGGTTCTCTAAAACGGAGGAAATCTTTCAGGCTTTTGTTTCCAGTATCCTCCAGTATCATCTGAGTACTAGCATCCAAGCCTATCCCCACAAAGCCCACAAAGAGGGCTAGATTGTTGAACTTTGTATGTCTCAAAGGATTATTGAACTTCATCTGTTTTACCATAGCATCTTGTAAAGACTGAAAGAGAAGCCTAACACATTAAAATATGAGCCATGATGCGAGAAAACCGGTCTTTGGGGTTGCCGACCAGGTCCCACACAAAACTGCCTGTACAGTCGCATAAAAAGGCTAGATGCTTGAAATTTCAGACTGAAGAAGAAGATAAGCTGTGCAGAATGGGAGTAGAAGCTTAACATTTCATATTAAAGGATAAAAGGGATGATCTGCACCTCTAGCGAAAAAAAAATTTCTCATGGTGAAGCTCAAATTTTACTGTTTCCAAATGTCATTACATACAGCAATTTGGCTGAAATTGCAAGACAATCCTTACAATGACAAAACCAGAGGATGGTCAGTTTGGACTAGGTCAAACAATGACCTTGACCTTGAATACTCACACAACTAAATAAACTCTCTGTATCTATTAGTTTTCATGCCACATGACACAAAACTTTTTCAACTAGAAATGCGTGTTTGTAAAACACTATGCCCTCAACTATATGCTTGTCGCTAAACTGGCAGTTTGTATGATTCATTTATTTCATTCGAATGCAGTCAAATTTAATTTCCTGAAGAAGCTGTTCGGTTGCTTCTGTTTTGACCTCGATCCAGAAACAGAATGTAAGCTTTTTTGCGTGCGAGTTAGAAATGAAGTAAAAATTTAAAAATGCAATAATTTTGTCAAAATTTGACAGAGAGTCCTCAAAAGTTAATCAGGTGATCTTCTCAGCCCCAACCAGCATACCAAATATGAAGGCTCTAGCTAGCTAGCTCAAATACGTTTTGAGATATCTTGCACACAAAATTTGTTTTCAAAGGGACATTATTCAAACAAGGGGCATTATACGTACATGAAAAAATACAGGCCAACTATTTTTTCATGAGGAATCTGTATATGAAATTTCAAAACCCTATCATTCACCGTTCAAAGGTTTCAAATTTCACAGAAAGTGGAAAAATCAATCAAAATTTCAAAATTCCGTATTTTTGTAAAAATTCCACGGAAAGTTCTCAAAAGTTATTCAGGTCATCTACTTCTCAGCCCCAACAAGTGCACCAAATATGAAGGCTCTAGCTTCAATACTTTTTGAGATATCTTGCACACAAGATTTTCAAATTTTGTTTTCAAAGGGACATAACTCAAAAAAGGGGCATAACTTGGCCATACAAAAAACTACGGGTCAACTATTTTATCATGAGGAATGTGTATATGAAATTTCAAAACCCTAGCATTCACCGTTCAAAAGTTTCAAATTTCACCGAAAAGTGGAAAAATCAATCAAAATTTCAAAATTCCGTATTTTTGTAAATATTTGACGGAAAGTTCTCAAAAGTTAATCATGTCATCTACTTTTCAGCCCCAACAAGTGTACCAAATATGAAGGCTCTAGCTTAAATACTTTTTGATATATCTTGCACACAAGATTTTCAAATTTTGTTTTCAAAGGGACATAACTCAGAAAAAAGGTGTAACTCGGACATGAAAAAAAATACGGGTCAACTATTTTTTCATGAGGAATATGCATATGAAATTTTAAATCCCTAGCATGTACCATTCAGAAGTTACAAAAGACGCACATATGTATGTACACACACACACAGACAAGCCCAAAGCAATATGCCCTTCCAACTTTTTTAAAGTTGGGGGCATAAAAATCCATTGTTTACATTTCCCCCATTTTAAAACCTATGTGACCTTGTTGTAAAATAGGTCATGGACTCATGGTCAACTCAAGGTCATGATTTATATGAATTAGAGTCCCCAATGGTACATACCTAGTTCCAGAGACAATACCTTCAAGTACCGTTGCCGTATAGGCAAAGCAGCCATCTTGGTCATGTGACCTGTATCATTTATATAAATTTTTGTTTCGTGATTTTATTATAAGAAAGCTCAATAAAAACTGGCTTTGAATGGCTGACGAATTTCTGAGAAAATTTAACCTTTTAATCTTAATATACAAATTACTTTTGGCTGAGGTAAAGAAATGACCATGACCATGAACACTCAAACATTAGGTTGTTTCGTTTCTTAGAATCTAACAACTTTCAGGTCATAGGCTACAAAATTTTCTGAAAAATGCATTTTTTTTTTTTTACAATTTTTTTTCATCGAAAAGCCTATGTGACCAAATTTGACCATGCCTTATAATAGGTCAAGGTTAATCAAAGATAAGATTGACACAGGCTATGATGACCAGAAACCCCAATGCTACATGATCCTACATACCATATGTTTCACTGAAATTAGTAGACCAATTTGTTGAAGATTTTTGAAGCGTTTTTACCATAAATGGGGATTGTGGCCATCTTGGTCATGTGACTTGTATTATTGATACAAACTTTCATAACTCCTTCTCAAAGGAGACTCCACATAAAATTTAGTTTTGACTGGCCAAGCCATTTCAAAGGAGAAGATCTTTGAAATTGTGAACTATGAATGGATGCCGACCATTGGTAGACATGTACTATAAACTCACCTGGTGAGCCAGGTAAGCTAAAAAGTAAGCTAAAGTAAGCTAAAGGAAAACAAAAAGATTGTTTTTGTATTAAATACAAACTACTAATGCTCCTGATAGAATACACAAGACATCAAGTCTCGGTAAATTTTGTTAAATAAAGTTGGGCCAAGCCTCTTTTTATCCATATACCAGTATTGACATTATATCACTCAGTTACTACATGTATATCATCCATTTTCCCGATCAGAAGAAGGCATAATTTCAAAATACCTTGTTACACAGATGTTTATATTCATTCGGTATCTCAGACAGTCGTAAAGTCTTCACTACAAAACAACATTACCTTGTAACACAGATGTTTACATTCATCCAGTATCTCAGACAGTTGTAAAGTCCACTACAAAAACAACAGTACCTTGTAACACAGATGTTTATATTCATCCGGTATCTCAGACAGTTGTAAAGTCTTCACTACAAAACAACATTACCTTATAACACAGATGTTTACATTCATCCAGTATCTCAGACAGTTGTAAAGTCTTCACTACAAAAACAACAGTACCTTGTAACACAGATGTTTACATTCATCCGGTATCTCAGACAGTTGTAAAGTCTTCACTACAAAACAACATTACCTTGTAACACAGATGTTTACATTCATCCAGTATCTCAGACAGTTGTAAAGTCTTCACTACAAAACAACATTACCTTGTAACAAAGATGTTTACATTCATCCGGTATCTCAGACAGTCGTAAAGTCTTCACTACAAAACAACATTACCTTGTAACACAGATGTTTACATTCATCCAGTATCTCAGACAGTCGTAAAGTCTTCACTACAAAACAACATTACTTTGTAACACAGATGTTTACATTCATCCAGTATCTCAGACAGTTGTAAAGTCTTCACTACAAAAACAACATTACCTTGTAACACAGATGTTTACATTCATCCGGTATCTAAGACAGTCGTAAAGTCTTCACTACAAAACAACATTACCTTGTAACACAGATGTTTACATTCATCCAGTATCTCAGACAGTTGTAAAGTCTTCACTACAAAAACAACAGTACCTTGTAACACAGATGTTTATATTCATCCGGTATCTCAGACAGTTGTAAAGTCTTCACTACAAAAACAACAGTACCTTGTAACACAGATGTTTACATTCATCCAGTATCTCAGACAGTTGTAAAGTCTTCACTACAAAAACAACATTACCTTGTAACACAGATGTTTACATTCATCCAGTATCTCAGACAGTCGTAAAGTCTTCACTACAAAACAACAGTACCTTGTAACACAGATGTTTATATTCATCCGGTATCTCAGACAGTTGTAAAGTCTTCACCACAAAACAACAGTACCTTGGAACACAGATGTTTATATTTATCCGGTATCTCAGACAGTCGTAAAATCTTCACTACAAAACAACAGTACCTTGGAACACAGATGTTTATATTTATCCGGTATCTCAGACAGTCGTAAAGTCTTCACTACAAAACAACAGTACCTTGGAACACAGATGTTTATATTTATCCGGTATCTCAGACAGTCGTAAAATCTTCACTACAAAACAACAGTACCTTGGAACACAGATGTTTATATTCATCCGGTATCTCAGACAGTCGTAAAGTCTTCACTACAAAACAACAGTACCTTGGAACACAGATGTTTATATTCATCCGGTATCTCAGACAGTCGTAAAGTCTTCACTACAAAAACAACAGTACCTTGGAACACAGATGTTTATATTCATCCGGTATCTCAGACAGTCGTAAAGTCTTCACTACGACTGGGTCATCTTCCATCAGCACACCTCTTCTAACTTCTGTGAAATGTCCACGCCCTAGAAAAGTCAAGGAAATGAGCCCCCTCATGAGAAAACCAACAATTTGCATATGTGAAACCAAAGGCGCAGGTCAGCTTCACAGTAACTGCGAAGCTGATCAGCACCTTTGTTTTCACTACATGGATTGTACAATTCCTTTACTTTCTTAGTCCAAAAGTTCCAGCCTCCAGCCTTGTTCTGTGCTTGTACAGCTCGGTTTGTGTCGGACCTGGTCGAAAACCGCATTGTTGTTGTTTTTTATGCGACGGCTCAAATGATACATCTGCTATATTGTTCTTGATAATATTCTGCTGATTTAAAAAATGGATGGGTTTAGTTGCCTGGCCCCAAGGTTATAAAACTTTTTTCAAGCTCAGCTCAGCTGAGCATGAAATTTCAACTGCTCATAAATGTTGAAATAATCAAAATTAGTGGAAAATTCAGGTTCAAAACTAAAAAACTAGCAATTTATCCTACTCATAAATGTTAAAATGCCAACCATTGTTGGCATTTTAACATTTATGAGCAGGATAAATTTTAGACTCAGTTGAGCTGAGCATGAAAAAAGTTTTATAACCTCTGGACCTGGTTGGTCAGTGGGTTGATTTAGTCTTTATCATCCTGGATCAACAACTATGGTCATTACAGAAAGGTCAATTATCTTAGTCACATAGTTCCTGGGCAAGCCTCAAAGTGGCAGGTTACCAGTACTTATTGCACATTTCCATTATGAAAACTTGCCCATGCAATACAAAGAGATTTTTGAGCTTTAAAAATTGAAAATTTTCAGCTGAAAAATTTTGATATTTTTTTTTTATTTTTGCTCAAAACATAGATTGTGGGTACATGTTAGAACAGCCTCGCAGAGGCAGTTCTAACGAGTACCCACAATCTATGTTTTGGAGCAAAAATAAGAAAAAATAGGTATACCTCTGCATACCCCCGTTTTGCTATATAAAAGTGGGGTTCAAGGGGGTATACATTACATGGACATGTTTTCCTGATATTTGAGGCAGTAATCTTTATGAAAGAATGTCATACATTAGGATCAATCTTAAGTCTGCTCTGTTACCAACTGGACACACTACCCAACGGCCCGAGATCCCCTAACCCCATACTACAGCCGAGACACGAGAAAAAACAGTCTTCAGGGTTTCTGACCAGGTCTGACACAAACTGGCCTGTACAGTCACAGAAGCAGGCTAGAGGCTTGAAACTTTGGATATAGGTAGAAGAGGGATTGTATTATCTGTGTAGCAAAAACAAAGGCGCTGATCAGCCTTTGTTTTCGCATAGGCAAAAATCCGGTTCCCTCAAGACACGGCTCATTTCTCAATTACAGCCATGCAAAACTCAGTATCTTTTTTTTTTTTCTGCTGTAAAATCTAATAATCTTTCTTTGAAAAGAAATTGATTGAATTTTTTTTTTTTTTTTCTCGGTTCTAATGTGTATCCAAAATCTATGTTTTTGGAGGAAAATTTGGAGGAAAATTAAGAAAACTGAATGCCCCTGTATACCCCAGTTTTAAAACTTTTACTGTATAAAAGTGGAGTGTGAGGGGGTATACATTTCACGAAAATGTTAGGGTGAAGCTGTGTTAAAAGTTTTTACTTCTACTTTTTAAATTTAGGAACATTCCAGTGGCACTCAGTTACTCAGCAGTACCTATAAGACTATCATGGCTTATCTCAACATCTGCGGGCAGGAAGACTTTTGGTTGTTGCTCTAGTCTCCGCTGGTCGTCAGCCTCAATTTCATTCTCTGCCGTCAGTCTCGGTACCGGTGCGTCAACTAAGAGCTGGTAGATAGTGTCACACACTAGAAACAGATTTATCATGATAAAATGTCAATATACAGCACATCATGTTTTTGTGTTGTTGTTGTTTTTTGTTTGTGTTTTTTTAAATCAAAATATAGATTTTAATTTTTTATGAAAACATAGAACTTTGAGAGCTAAGAGCTATAGAAAAGTCCAACTTCTTTGCAAAATGCAGTTGTTTATGTATTAACCATTTTCTTATATTAATTTCTTGATATACCTTGGTCAGACAACCCAAAGTCACGATATAAGAATTACTGACAAAGGTACCAAATATATATAGCATTATCATCATTTTCCTTTTATCGTTTACTCACAGGTCATTGACGCTTACTCAATAATGAACACTTATTGCTAAAATAATCCCCATTTGCCCCAAATATTCATTCTAGCTGACGTCAGCTAGAATCACTAATTTTCAGCTATTTAGAGTTTTGGACTGTTTTATGGTTTTATAGAGCATCAATTACCTGTGGTTTACTAAATAAAAATTAAAACTGAGATCCATTAAGAGCAGCGAACACATTAATGAGAAAGGGGATGGGCCATACCGCGGTTTCGACTATTAAAGTCTCGTCAGTGACCCTATAGATTTGGCAACATGGAGCCAAAGAGAATTACTGAAATTTTGCAACTTTCAACAGGGTAGTCGATACAAATACTAGTATAATCTAAATGGGACCAAATATATAAAACATTGGTTAGAAAATGAATCTTAACCTATAATAAGTTTCTGATTTCTCAGAATATATTCGCTGTTCTCAAAGGACCAAAACGAAAATGTAACCTGCACTATGGATGATGTACGGGGAGACTTTTTACGGCCGCCACACGGCACAACACCAGCTGCAGTAATAGCAAATAAAAATTAAAACTGAGATCCATTAAGAGCAGCGAACACATTAATGAGAAAGGGGATGGGCCATACCGTGGTTTCGACTATTAAAGTCTCGTCAGTGACCCTATAGATTTGGCAACATGGAGCCAAAGAGAATTACTGAAATTTTGCAACTTTCAACAGGGTAGTCGATACAAATACTAGTATAATCTAAATGGGACCAAATATATAAAACATTGGTTAGAAAATGAATCTTAACCTATAATAAGTTTCTGATTTCTCAGAATATATTCGCTGTTCTCAAAGGACCAAAACGAAAATGTAACCTGCACTATGGATGATGTACGGGGAGACTTTTTCGTAGTGTGTGATAATGGTTTTTCGCAGATATTTTACAACTGTTCAAATGTAGAAGAAATATTTTCTTGGCACAATTAAGCATCTAGTTTGTCGCAAAATGTGCAGCAAAAATTTTGAAAATCGGTTCACAAATAAAAAAGTTCTGGGCAAAAACATTTTTGAATAGGGATTTCCTGTACAAAAATCTCGTGGAAGGGAGGTAAATATTTTCCCGCAAAAATTTTAAATTGTAAGTATTTAATCACGATTGCTCAAAATTATCATAAATTGACACAAATGACATACCTGAGACAAAATCTTCATAATCAGGTAAAAATTCTTGAAAAATATGCATTTTCACGATCATCGATTATCTCCCTTGCCAATGCAAAATCCCTATGCAAAATTCATTTTGGTCATAAAAACTTTATTTTTTCACCGGTTTTCAAAATTTTTGCAGGTCATATTAGGACAAACTAAGATCAAGATTTTGACATGAAAATAATTTTTCTGTCGTGACCCATACAAAAATTTTCTGCGAAAAACCATTATCAGAGGCAAGTTTTTAGACAGTAGCTATTTACCTTCAGTTTGTGGCCTGATGCTGTTTGAAGGGGCCAAGTTCAAGGTACCAACAATTCTTCTCAACAGTGTTCTCAAATCTCTTTCAGGCTCTGTCACATCTCCTTGAAACTTGTAGCCACTTGATGTATGCTCAACCTATTTAAGCATGAGCATCTGAGTCTTATACAGTGAAAAAAGCAAATAAATAAATAAATAAAAACAGGAATAACACAATTAGATTACACTGAACAAGAGTATGTTGTGCTCTTGTATTTTTTTTTCTTCAGAAATCCAATAAAATCTTTATGGTCCAAAAAAATTGATGTGTCATGATACCAGAAACACAAAGAGCTGTGACGTGAGAAAACCAGTCTTCAGGGTTTCCGACCAGGTTTGACACAAAGCCACCTGTGCAGCCACAGAAGACCGCTAGAAGCTTGAAATTTCAGATTTAGGAAGAAGAGGAATTTGTAAGTACAGGCCAACCTCATTATAACGCTATCTTTGGGGTCCATAGAAACAGACCGTGTTATAAGCGAACCGTGTTATAATGAGGTTACTTTCTATAGACATATAGTAAATTAATTAATTTGGGAGCCATGACATGACCGTGTTATATTGAAAACCGCATTATAATGAGGGGCGTTATAACGAGGTTGCAGTGTACTATTCAAGTAGCGAAAACAAAGGCGCTGATCAGCTGAGCAGTCAGCGTCTTTGTTTTTGCATATGCAAAAATCCGGTTTTCTCATGACGCAGCTCAACTACATCTAGCCTTTTAGTAAAACCAACCTTTCCAAGGGTTCTTCTAACAGCTTTCTTTGCAGAGTTTAAGTAAATCACTTTGTAAACATCAAAATCTTCCGGGCTTTTATAGAGGATATATCTGTCTGGCTGGCAGCTGAACTTCACCTTCAGGATACGCTCAAAATATTCTGGCCTGAAATCATCCCAGTATTACCAAAACATGCCCATGCAATATACAGAAAAATATTTTGGTTGTAAAAATGAAAAATTTCACTGGAAAAAAAATATTTTTCTTATTTTTGCTCAAAACATAGATTGTGGGTACACGTTAGAACCGCCTCGGCGAGGGGGTTCTAACGAGTACCCACAATCTATGTTTTAGAGCAAAAATAAGAAAAATAGGTTTACCCCTGCAAACCCCAGTTTTAGTATATAAAAGTGGGGTTTAGGGAGGTATTTATTGCACGGACATCAGGAAAACATGTACACGTAATGTAAACCCTCTTAAACCCCACTTTCAGGGCTGCCGTACGCTTTTGAAAAGCGGTCCAACCATGAAATGAGCCACAACCCAAGAAAAGCAGTATTTGGGGTTTCCGACCAGGTCTAACACAAACCGACCCGTGCACCTACAGGATATGGCTAGAAGTTTAAAATTTCGATTTAGGAAAAAGAGGCATTGCACTGTCCATGTAGCTAAAGCAAAGGTGCTGATCAGCTGTACAGTTACTGCACAGCTGATCTGCGCCTTTGTTTTTGCATAGGCAAAAATCTGGTTTTCTCACGATGTGGCTCAAATGTTGGACATGAAAAGTCTGATAATGGTCAATGTCTGTGCTCACTGGACGACCGTAAGGAAGATTGGCATTTGTACTAAATACATTATCCTCCTAAAATACAGATATTCTTATTGATATTAAAAGGAAAGTGGACTCACACTCACGCAAATCATAATGATGGACAATTCTACCATCAGGAAAACATGCATACATGTTATATCTCCCTATTTCAGAGGGCTCTACCTATTTCTTAGCAAATCTACCGATTTGGAATTTCAGAATTTCCCTATATATCTTAAACATCTCCCTATTTGGAATTTTAGGTTTCCCAACCAAACCTCAAGAATTCCCTTCTTTGTTTTTAAACTTATTCTGCAAATCTCCCTATTTGGCTTCCAAGATGTATCACACGTATGAATATGTCCGTAAAATACTCCCTTACATCCCACTTTTATGTAGTAAAACTGGGCTATAAATTTTTGTTATTTTCTATCCAAATCATAGATTGTGGGTACTCATAAGAATGTTCTATTCAAGGCGGTTCTATAACGTGTACCCATAATCAACATTTTGAGCAAAACCAAGAAAAATATCAATTTTTTTCGAACAAAATTTTTGGATTTTTACAACTTCAGAAAAACCTGTATGATCAGGATAACGTCCATGAAATGAATACCCAATTAAAGCCCACTTTTATATAGTAAAACTGGGGTATACATTTTTCTTATTTTTGGCCCAAAACATAGATTGTGGGTACTCATTAGAACCGCCTCGCCGAGGCGGTTCTAACGTGTACCCACTATCTATGTTTTGAGCAAAATTAAGAAAAATGTCAAAAACATTCTCATGAAAAAATCAAATTTTACTGGTGAAAAAATCTATGTATATTGCATGGGCATGATTTCGTAATGGATTGAATAGGCAAGTTTTCGGTATGACTTACGACGACGGTCCATGAACCTTGGCCTGTATCATCTCTGTGTACCACTTAGGGGCCAGCTGGGGACACAGACTGCTGTAGTAGTCGACCGTTAGTCGGCAGAAACTTTCTATACACAACACCAACGATTTCACGTCAGATTCACTGGAGAAGTAAACATTCTGAAAAATTGACAAAGACTGTGTAATAGTTCATCTAATTTAACACATTTGTGATGAATGGACTTGCCTATCATTAACATTTGGGCAAGCCCATTTTTATTTTAAAAGGTTTGATTTGGAATAGGTTTTTTTCTTTTCATTTTTTAGATGAAATTCCTCAAAGTAAATAGAATATGCCCAGATGGGATGCTGCATAATGTCATAAAAAAAGAGACTAGGCTTATAGTTTCAAAAACATGTAAAACAGTTTTTTCCCCAAAGAAATTGGAGAATGCCTCAAGTGGAAGTGCTGTTTACAAAATTAAATTTTGTCCAGCTGACTTTTGAAAAGATGAAAGTAGGCAATGATCAGGCAATGGCACAATCAGAAAGAAATTCCCACTCAAAAAAACCAAGGTGGGAAAAACTAAATTGACAATTAGGTACTTATACTAAGAAAACATATCGCAAGCTGAGTGAACTGCTATTTCCCCATAGGTGGCCATTCAGTAAAAGTATGACTAGAGGACCATTGGTCCTGTAGCTCACCTGAGAGATTATCACATTGTAAGCTCATGAGATTTAAATTAATTGAGAATCGACCAATGAAAGTCTATGCATGGACACTATTGACCCCCGGGGCATGGCCGAATTTGACCCAGGGGCATGACTGGCACAATTTATAATGGGGACTACCAAACATTGCTACATACAAAATATAGAAGCTCTGGGCCTTTCTCTGGGCCTTTTGGTTTCAGAGAAGAAGATTTTTTTAGTTTTTCCCATTGTAAGTCTATGGAGACTATCTACCCCCGGGGCATGGCTGAATTTGACCCAGGGGCATGGCTGGCACAATTTATGTAGAGGACCATTAGCCATTGCCACATACAAAATATCAAAGCTGTGTGCCCTGTGGTTTCAGAGAAGAAGATTTTTTAATTTTTTCCCATAGCAAGTCTATTGAGACTATCAACCTCCGGGGCCTGGCCAAATTTGACCCCAGGGGCATGAATGGCACAATTTATGTAGAGGACCATTAGCCATTGCTACATACCAAAGAGAAGAAGATTTTTTTAGTTTTTCCTATTGTAGGTCTATGTAGGTCTATGGAGACTATCCACCCCCGGGGCGTGGCCAATTTTGACCCCGGGGACATGATTGGCACAATTTATGTAGAGGACCATTAGCCATTGCCACATACAAAATATCAAAGCTGTGGGCCCTGTGGTTTCAGAGAAGAAGATTTTTTTAATTTTTTTCCCATAGTAAGTCTATGGAGACTATCAACCCCTGGGGCGTGGCCAAATTTGACCCCAGGGGCATGAATGGCACAATTTATGTAGAGGACCATTAGCCATTGCTACATACCAAATAGCAAAGCTGTTGGCCTAGTGGTTTCAGAGAAGAAGATTTTTTTAGTTTTTTCCTATTGTGGGTCTATGGAGACTATCGACCCCCGGGGCGTGGCCAAATTTGACCCCAGGGGCATGATTGGCACAATTTATGTAGAGGACAATTAGCCATTGCCACATACAAAATATCAAAGCTGTGGGCCCTGTGGTTTCAGAGAAGAAGATTTTTTAATTTTTTTCCCATAGTAAGTCTATGGAGACTATCAACCCCTGGGGCGTGGCCAAATTTGACCCCAGGGGCATGAATGGCACAATTTATGTAGAGGACCATTAGCCATTGCTACATACCAAATATCAAAGCTGTGGGCCTAGTGGTTTCAGAGAAGAAGATTTTTTTAGTTTTTCCAATTGTAAGTCTATGGAAACTATTCACCCCCGGGGCGTGGCCAAATTTGACCCCAGGGGCATGGCTGGCACAATTTATGTAGAGGACCATTAGCCATTGCCACATACCAAATATCAAAGCTGTGGGCCCTGTGGTTTCAGAGAAGAAGATTTTTTAATTTTTTTCCCATAGTAAGTCTATGGAGACTATCGACCCCCCGGGGCGTGGCCAAATTTGACCCCAGGGGCATGAATGGCACAATTTACGTAGAGGACCATTAGCCATTGCTACATACCAAATATCAAAGCTGTGGGCCTAGTGGTTTCAGAGAAGAAGATTTTTTTAGTTTTTCCCATTGTAAGTCTATGGGACCTATCTGTTGCCATGGAAACCACAATTTTGATACAATCTACTCCAAAACCTAATGCCATCAATCCCCCAACCCAATTATGGTTCACATTAAATTTGATCAAGATCAGCTTACTAGCTTCAGAAATATTCTTCTTTGAAATTGTGGACGGACGACGACGGACAACGACGGACGATGACGACGCCGGACGCCGGATGCCTGCCTATCCTATAAGCTCACCTGTGAGCCTTCGGCTCAGGTGAGCTAAAAAGGTACATATGGTGCAAACAGCACAAAAATTAAACACCGAAACATGATACAATTAGAACCACAACAGAAGTATTGCCTTGGAATGTTTTATACATTTTGAATTATTTTGCAAAGAATCTGAGAGGATATAATGTACAAACCTGAGGTACACCGCCTATACGGGCTATCAGTAGGCCATGCACTGGTTGTGTTGTACCTCCTTCAAGTGTTAAATCTCTCTTGTTGATCTCTAACCGTGTCAAATCTTTCATCTCACATGTGAAGTAGGCACTTCTCTGAAAATGTAATGATGGACTTGCGATCAAAAATAAAAGGTCAAAGCCTTTGCATATATATTGAAATGACATTGGATGATTTTCGCCATCACAGAATGGCAAGATGCAATTGATAGGTAATAAATCATTTATCTTCACCAATATGAGAATTAATAAATGAGCTGCCTCGTGGGAAAACCAACTATGTGGTTTCCGAACAGGTCCGACACAAACCAGCCTGTACAAGCACAGAAAAGAGCTAGAAGCTTGAAATTTCGGATTTAAGTAGAAGAGGAATTGTACTATCCGAGTAGCGAAAACAAAGGCGCTGATCAGCTTCGTGGTTACCGCGAAGCTGATCTGCGCCTTTGTTTTCGCATATGCAGATTGTTGGTTTTCCCACGAGGCGGCTCAAATTAAAATTATCATGTTGTTCTATTCCACGAAATTACAATAACAATCCTCAAAACAAACCAATGGTCAGGTTTCCTCAAGATGAGGCTTAGTATGCCGTCATGCAAACATGTCCATGCAATGAATACCCCCTTATACCTGTCTTTTATATGATAAAACTGGGGTGTGCAGGGGTAAACAAGTTTCCTTGTTTTTGATCCAAAACATAATTTGTGGATACCCATCAAAACTGCCTCGCCAAGCCAAGGCAATTCTAACATGTACCCAAAAGAGCAAAAATGTTAAAAATATGAAAATTTTTCTACTGAAATTTTTTACTTTTACAGATATAAGAAAAATCTGCACATTGCATGGGTTTGTTTTCGTAATGTTCTACATACCAGCTGTGTGTTTATGAGCTTGATTGACGGAGCGCTGTTCCCTTTATCCACCTGTATTCCTATCTGTACTGTAGACAAACCAGACACCACCATTTCACCCTCAAACACCTCCTGATAAAACTGATCTGCTAGATCATCTTTTCCTAGAATATGCTCTAAATAGATTGTCATTAGGTCTAATGAGCTACGTTTATCAGCTGGGTGGTTTCTGTGTACTTCACACAGTTTTTCTTTAATGCTTTTTCTTAGGGTGATTTTGTCAAGGAAGTTTTTGTTCATAAATGTCTTTGGCACAAAAGAAATAACATCAGTAGATTTTAAAAAGGCATTGAGATCTTCTGGCTTTCCAGCACTTTGTTCAGTTGATAATCGCAACTTGATTAGTAATGATATAATCACCAGACCAAGTCCGTCTCCTTTAGCAATGCTATCTAATTTCAAATTTTCATGTAGAAAGTCATCCGAAATTTGAAAATAAAGGTACTCAAGTCCTGTTCTGTCCCATTCTTTTAATCTGCTACAGCCCTGTTTTGTAGGGATATGCCTCAGTCTAAGACATATCTCTTCCCCTGGGTCTGCTTTCACATGGTCCTGGCAACACACCCATCTGGAACATTTTGTCTTTATGTCCCTGACTTGTAAGCCGAGAAGCTGTGACGCAAAAAATCCAATTCCCAGTTCCTTGGCAAGCTTGATACAGATCTGTTCACAAACTGGAAATTCGACATCAGGTAAAATATCTTTGCACTTGTATGCACGCTGCTCAGTAATGTCATAAACCGTTATAGTAGCGTTATGACAGTCTCCCTCAATAGAACTGATGTCATCAGGTGTTGCTTGGAACAGTCTCTTCAGCATTCTCTTATTTATACTGCCCATTATTGTTCAGTAATTCACTATAAATTACCATGAGGCCTAAAATAAAATTTTGTTTGTTTGCAATTGCTTACCTACCCACTATGTTTCCTCCTACCCAAAAAATTTTATTGGGGTTTCTGAATGATTTTTTTTTAAGGATCTGCGCTTTGCAGTGCGGCCAAAGGTGATTTAGTAATATAATAAATTTCAGTCAACTTTTAAATGCTCTGTTTAAATTGATTAAAATTCCTGTTGGACTTGAGCACTGGGTTGCATAATTACATTATTACACTAGAAAAAGTGCCTTGAGAGGCACGTATACCCCCGGCTGGTAGCCACCAAGCCCCCTTCCCTACCCCCTACCTGAACAACCCGGCACATGCTCACCCCTGACATTGAACATCACATCACCAACGAAAAACAGTACCCTTATCAAGTACATTTTAGAAACCACCAAGCCCCCTTCCCCACCCCCTACCTAAACAACCCGGCACATGCTCACCCCTGACATTGAACCTCACATCACCAATGAAAGACAGTACCCTTATCAAGTACATTTCAGAATTAAGCAGTGTAAAGTACTTTACATACAAACATGGGGAAGTGTAGTTTTAGAATGACATATCTATTTCAGAGTGGTATACAGAGCTGACGTGTATACCCAATCTAGGACATAAGCGCGGACATTTTGGGTCAAGTCCTCAGTCCTAGATTGAAATGAAAGTAGAATGTCATTCTTAAAAAAAAGAAAAAAAGTCCTAGATCTTGACCTCAGGTCCCACCCCCACCCCATGCATGGACCAGTGGGCCTAGCTCTTATGTGGTACGTATGTTGTGTTGTAAGCATGAACACTTTCTAATACATGGTTGTCAAGACACACAGAATATTAATCTTGGTAACTACTGTATTTTATGTGTCCCAGATTTTGACCTCGAGCCCCACCCCTAGAGTTTGGTGCCATGGAATTTAATTCAACCCTAAAAGGTATCTATGATCCAAACAGGAATACATTCCTATAAGTATTTGTTAAGATATGAACTTAGAGATGAAAAAACACTATGTAAATAGCACGTTTTCAAGGTGACCTAGATTTTGACCTCTAGCCCCACCCCCGGGCATGGACTCAAGGTCCGAACTGACAGAAACAAAGCAAACCCTATAGGGTACCTATGGTTAAAATATGAATGGTTTCTGATCATTGGTTCATGAGATATACACCACCAGTGAAACTTAAACCAAAACTTTGACCCAAAGTAAAGGTGACCTAGATTTTGACCTCTAGCCCCACCCCCGGGCATGGACCCAGGGTCCAAACTCACAGAAACAAAGCAAACCCTATAGGGTACCTATGTTTAAAATATGAATGGTTTCTGATCATTAGTTCATGAGATATACACCACCAGAGAAACTTTAACAAAAACTTTCATAAATTCCACGAACGTTCCGGAATAACGAACGAACCAACCAACCAACGAACATACGAACGGACGAACAGAAAAGCAAAAACTATATACCCGTCGGCATGAATGCCGGGGGTATAATTATATTAAACAAAATGTATACTGCATATTTCCATGTGACCCCCCAAAAAAAACCCAGAGGACCAATGGTCCTGTAAACGCTCACCTGAGATCTGCTTCATATACCAATAAACATATTTGAATATTATGGTATTTAACCCCAGTGCAGGGGCAGATGAAGCCCTTGGGCCATTTTCTTTTTTTCAGAATAATCAATATTTTGTCCATTTGCCAATTTCCTGCTGATTTTCCCCTTCAAATAACATTTTAAAAGCAGATGAGCCCCTGGGGTCCATTTTTTTTCAGAATCATTAAATTTCAGTCCTACTGCCCATTTCTTGCAAGACTTTCACTTAAAATGACATTTTAAAAGTTTTCCCCATTCAAATGCATTGACGACCTATGTTGACTATGTTGACCTTGCCATAAAATAGGTCAAGGTCACCACAGGGTCATGTTTTATATATACATTGTAGTACTTGAGTCACCCATACTTCATGCAAAGTTTCGTTGAAATCGGTTCACCGGTTCTGGAGAAGAAGATATTTTAAGGGTTTTTACCATATATGGGCATGGCGGCCATCTTGGTCATGTGACCTGGATTATTTATATACACATTGGTTCCCACTTCCTATAGATGCTTCATATAAAATTTGGCTTTGATTGCCCAAGTGGTTTCAGAGAAAAAAATCTTTGAAAAGTGTGTATGGACGACAGACCGGCCAAGGTCAAGAGATGACCTTGACCTAAATTAATCATATACCTTCATCTAATCCATTAGTTGTTTGCATCTACCACTTTTCAGATCTCAGGCTGCAATAGTTTTCAAAAAATAGCTAATTTCCACTTTTCCCATTATAAGTCTATGGAAACTTAAAGTTACCATACCAACCAGAGTTCTTATCCGACTGGAATAAAAAACACAAATTATGTAGAGGCTACTGTCAGGAAAATGTATACAAAGTACAGGATTCATCCACTTGACAGTTTTTGAGGAGAAGATTTTTGAATGTTTTTTTTCTTCAAAATTTTGCCCTTTATGGGGCCCCAGCAACCAATCAAAATAAAGGATTAGGACAAAACTCGCAAGAAACGTCAAACACTACTCAATAAACATTTCTGCAAAAACAAAATTCAAATCTCTGCAATTTTAGCGGAAAAATACACACTGGTCAATCTATATGTTGCATTGCCGGGGTCTACGCGGACTTGCCGGGGATTGATACGCTGATTTGTGGAATAAAATGGCGGCCAACAATAAACAAACTGCGGAAATGGTAAGTATTATCCTGCTTTTCTTCAATTATAGCTTATTCTAAATTCTAACACACCTCGCCTATATAGCCAATGGTAAAAAACGTGTTATATTGTGCAACAATTTCACTGGGCGAATAAGCGAGACGTTACTTTGCGGCATTTGTGACGTCAGCTATCCCACAAAGCAGCGTTAGACGGTGAAACGTCGTTTTAGCGCACAACAAACGTAACAAGCGTGTGTAAATACCAGCATTACAGTCAAATATTTGGCGGGATATCTGCAATGCAATGGCGGAAAGCTGAACGATATCGACGGTTTCAGCAACATTTATTCCGTTTATTGTGTGTTAGAATCGAAATAGATCAGCTCAAGTGCGTGAATTGTTGAGTAATAATTCACTGTTTGGCGGTCAGTTGTAAAGAAGATCAAATCACGAGCGCTCCGCGTATCAATCCCCGGCAAGTCCGTGTAGACCCCGGCAATGCAACGTATAGATTGACCAGTGTGAAATAGCCGATTTCCACTTTTCCCATTATAAGTCTATGGAAACTTTAAGTTGCCATAGCAACCAGAATTCTTATCCGCCTGGAATAAAAAACACAAATTATGTAGAGGTCACTGTCAGAAACATGTATACAAAGTATAGGCTTCATCCTCTTGACAGTTTCTGAGAAGAAGATTTTTGAATGTTTTTCGAAATTTTGCCCTATATGGGGCCCCTGCAACCAATCAAAATGAAGGATTAGGACAAAAGTCACATGAAACGTAAAGGACTACTCAATAAACATTTCTGCAAAAACAAAATTCAAATATCTCCAACAAGACAGCAAAAACTGGCAATTTTCACTTTTTTCCATTATAAGTCTATGGGAAGCATAAGTTGCCATAGCAACCAGAGTCCTTATCTGATCAAAACAAAAAACACAATTATTACTTCCCCCTACCTGTAGATGGTGTATGTGTAATATGAGAACAATCGGCCCAGCGGTTTCAGAGAAGAAGATCTTTGAAATTGTGGACGACGGACGGACGGACGACGGACGGACGCCGGAGCATGGGTATACTATAAGCTCACCTATGAGCCTTCGGCTCAGGTGAGCTAATAATAATAATAATCCGACCTTCCTACCCACACCTTCAAACCCCGGGTAGGCAATTGCAAACAAACAACTTTTTAAGGATGGCCTGAGCAGGGGGCTTGGAATAGTTCAATGATAGTGTCCTCACTGAGAATACTACACATTACTTTTCAGTAAATCGTAGTAAATCACAACATGGTGTTTGAAACAGCCTCCATCATTTTAAAGTACTTCACTAGAGTAACCAGGAAAAGACAATCATGCTAATATACTTGTCTGTTGGCTATATAATGTTTGTTGTGACTCAGAGGTCAGACCTGAAAGAAAAAATAATAAGCAAAATTTACAAAAACAATCTGATGCAATTTACAGAGATTTCTATATAGGTAAATATTGAAAATGACATCCAAAAATGTTGATATTTCTGTTATTTTTCCTCAAAACATATATAGAATGATAGACTCATATAATGACCTTTGAAATGATATCACTACCTTAGCCTTACCACAGGCGCTTGAAGTCCTATATATAATAATAATCATAGTGTAAGTCAATATAAAATATGTTTTCCAAAATTGCCGAATGCCGAAATGTCCAATTATTATCCCAGGCAAAACTATTTGGCAAAACACCTAGACAGGACAGAGAGCCAAAGCTACAGAGATTGACAGGTCCTTTGAGTAACAGTAAAGGTAGTCTTTGAGCTTGCCTAAACTGTTACCGTACACACTTTGATTTCAATAACAACACAGATTTGTCCCCAGTTCTATTCGCTTTTGCTTTAACTCACCATACTCGACATTGTAGTAAGTCATTTGAATTGCAATGATATTTGTGAATTCCTCTAAGATTTTTTCACTGGCCCCTGATCCGTTTGTTACAGTTCAAGAATCTATACAGATTCTGTACAGGACTGTAGCAAACGGATCAGTCGCCAGTGTTTTTTTTTTTTTTTTTTTTTTTTTTTTTTTTTGTGTGTGTTTTTTTTTTTTTTTTTTTTTTTTTTTTTTTTTTTTAGATTGAGGATCAACTACTCATGTTTATAATGCTGGAAGCGTGGTAAAATGTGTTTCAGAACAGATCAACAGGTAATTAACCCCCACTTACCCCCCCCCCCCCCCGCCCCAGGTGCTCTCCAAAAGCACTCGCCCCACCCACTTACAGAACACGAAGAAACTACAGATTATTTTCTGTGTTTCCTTGGCCCTTTTTACCCTCTCCCTGACAACCCTCTATGAGGGTTGGATTTGTAGTAAAGAAAAGGTCCAGAATGTTTTGACCTCGGGTTGGCGAGGTCACCATTTGCTCCGGTAGGCAATCATCAAAGGCCTCAAGATATTTACTGTAGAAGTCAATGTTGTGGCAGTCTGGTTTGGGAGTCTTTGTCACCCAGTCAATCTTGGGAAGATTGAAATCCCCTAGGATGCATAGTGTTGAGTTGGACTTTTTGACCAAGTCTAAGGACTTGTTAAATTCCTCAAAACTTTTCTGATCAAGCTCATGTGGTTTGTAGTAGGCTCCAACAAGCAATGATCTTGAGCCAGCAAGATTCAGCTGTACCCAGAGTTTTTCACAGTTGGTTTGGAAATCTGGTCTGCTTTCAGAAAGGAGGGCTGAGTTGACAAGAATTATCACCCCACCCCCCCTCTGATTGACACGGTCACACCTATAGATGGTATATCCTAGTTCAGGTGGGAAAAGCTCAGCATCAAAGATATCTGGGGTTAGCTATGTTTCTGTTCCCACAATTACGTCAGGCCTATATATTTCTACAAAAGAATGGAACTGGGGTTTCTTTTCCCTGATTGACCGGAAGTTTCAGAGGTTTGTCAACTTTGTACGTCCTATGGGGTCTGGTTTTAGATGGTGTTGATGTTGAGTCCGGTGTGAAGTCATATACAGGTGAAGCGTTCAAGCTCAGAGGGCTGAACCTGTTTTCACTAGATAGGGAGCTGAGATCATGTGAGGAGGCTTTGGAGTAATTTAGAGAATTACATTTAGCACAATGCCAGGAGCAGTCTGATTTCTACAGGACCTGGTAGTCATACAAATGATCACCCAGTTAGACCCACTCTTTGGCAGGGGGCATGAAACCAATGGTTGCAAGTGTCACACAGGAGACCTTTATGGTCATATGTGACTGGTAGCTGGCACTTTCCACATGGGTAATCAGTCTCTGAACTGATGTGTGAGTCTGTATTCATGGTCAGTGTAAGTGCAAACTGTGCAAACATATCAAAACATTTCACGGACCAGAATATCCTTTATGACTTACAGCATGGGTTCCGAGAGCGGCGGTCCTGCGAGACCCAGTTGATCATGCTTATTGATGAACTCTCCAAAAACATGGAGACTTAATACTTTTAGATTTTAGTAAAGCTTTTGACAAAGTCGCCCATGAAAAATTGCTCCAAAAACTTCATGCCTATGGCATTCGGGGTGACACCCTAAAATGGATAAAGGACTTTTTAGACAATATGAAACAATCTGTAGTAACCAACGGTATCAGCTCCAGCCCCATCCCTGTCTCCTCTGGTGTCCCGCAGGGCTCTGTTCTCGGACCAATCCTATTCTTAGCCTACATTAATGACCTTCCAGAACAGGTAAGGTCAAGAGTCAGACTTTTCTCAGACGACACAGCAATGTACCTATGCATCAGCTCACTCTCAGAAGCAAACATCCTTCAAGAAGACCTCCTGAAACTCGAGAAATGGGAAGAAGATTGGGATATGAACTTTAACCCAGCAAAATGTCAGGTCCTACATGGGACCAGGTTTAAGACTCCCATTCCATCCAAATACTTTCTACACCACACTGAACTTGAAAGTGCACCAGCTGCCAAGTACCTTGGGGTCACAATATCTGAAGACCTCAGCTGGGGAAATCACATAAATAACATCACTAAACCAGAGGACCAATGGTCCTGTAAACGCTCACCTGAGATCTGCTGCATATACCAATAAACATGTTTGAATATTATGGTATTTAATCCCAGTGCAGGGGCAGATGATGCCCTTGGACCATTTCCTTTTTCAAAATAATCAATATTTTGTCCATTTGCCAATTTCCTGCTGGCTTTTTCCTTCAAATGACATTTTAACAGTTATTCCCATTCAAATGCATTGGCAACCCATGTTGACCTTGCCATAAACTGGGTCAAGGTCATCACAGGGTCATGATTTATATACACATTGTAGTACTTGAGCCATCGATGCTTCAAGCCAAGTTTCCTTGAAATCTGTCCACTGGTTCCGGAGAAGAGGATTTTTGAGAGATTTTTACCATATATGGGCCTGGCGGCCATCTTGGTCATGTGACCTAGATTAGTTATATACACATTGATTACCCCATCCTTTAGATGCTTCACATAAAATTTGGCTTTGATTGGCCAAGTGGTTTCAGAGGAGAGATGTTTGAATATTATGGAGATATACATGTATATTGCCACGAGGTGGGGGCATATGAGCCCCTGTGGTCCATTTTTTGTCAGAATCATTAATAGTCAGTCCTATTGCCCATTTCCTGCAAGACTTTCACTTTAAATGACATTTTAAAAGTTTTCCCCATTCAAATGCATCGACAACCTATGTTGACCTTGCCATAAGATATGTCAAGGTCATCACAGGGTCATGATTTATATACACATTGTAGTGCTTTAGACATCAATGTTTCATGCCAAGTTTCATTGAAATTGGTCCAACGGTTCCAGAGAAAAATATTTTTGAAGGGTTTTTACCATATATGGGCATGGCGGCCATCTTGGTCATGTGACCTGGATTATTTATATATACATTGGTTATCCCTTCCTATTGATGCTTTACATAAAATTTGGCTTTGATTGGTCAAGCGGTTTCAGAGGAGCAGACGTTTGAATATAGTGAAGATATACATGTATATTGCCCCGGGGTGGGGGCACATGAGCCCCTGGGGTCCATTTTGTTTCAGAATCATTAATATTCAGTCCTACTGCCCATTGCCTGCAAGACTTTCACTTTAAATGTCATTTTAAAAGTTTTCCCCATTCAAATGCATTGGCGGCCTATGTTGACCTTGCCGTAAAATATGTAGGTCAAGGTCATCACAGGGTCATGATTTATATATACATTGTAGTGCTTTTGCCATCGATGCTTCATGCCAAGTTTCATTGAAATTGGTCCACCGGTTCCAGAGAAAAAGATTTTTGAAGGGTTTTTACCATATATGGGCATGGCGGTCATCTTGGTCATGTGACCTGGATTATATATATATATATACATTGGTTATCCCTTCCTATTGATGCTTTACATAAAATTTGGCTTTGACTGGTCAAGCGGTTTCAGAGGAGAGGACATTCGAATATAGTGAAGATATACATGTATATTGCCCAGGGGTGGGGGCACATGAACCCCTGGGGTCCAATTTTTTTCAGAATCATTAATATTCAGTCCTACTGCCCATTTCCTGCAAGACTTTCACTTTAAATGACATTTTAAAAGTTTTCCCCATTCAAATGCATTGGTGACCTATGTTGACCTTGCTGTAAAATAAGTCAAGGTCATCACAGGGTCATAATTTATTTACACATTGTAGTGCTTGAGCCATCGATGCTTCATGCCAGGTCATGATTTACATATACGTTGTAGTACTTAAGTCATCGATGCTTCATGCCAAGTTTCACTGAAATCGGTCCAGTGGTTCCGGAGAAGAGAGTTTTTGAAGGGTTTTTACCATATATGGGCATGGCGGCCATCTTGGTCATGTGACCTGGATTATTTATATACACATTGGTTCCCGCTTCCCATAGATGCTTCATGTAAAATTTGGCTTTGATTGGCCAAGCGGTTTCAGAGAAGATGTTTGAATATTATGATAATATACATGTATATTGCCCCGGGGTGGGGGCGGATGAGCCCCTGGTGCCCAATTTTTTTCAGAATCATTAATATTCAGTCCTACTGCTCATTTTCTGCAAGATTTTTCCTTTAAATGAAAATTTAACAATTTTTCCCATTCAAATGCAAAGGCGCCCTATGTTGACCTTGCCGTAAAATAGGTCAAGGTCACCGCAAGGTCATGATTTATATAAACATTGTAGTACTTGAGTAATTGATGCTTCATGCCAAGTTTGGTTGAAATCGGTCCAGTGGTTCCGGAGAAGAAGATTTTTGAAGGGTTTTTACCATATATGGGCATGGCAGCCATCTTGGTCATGTGACCTGGATTATTATTTATACACATTGATTCCCCCTTCCCATAGATGCTTCATGTAAAATTTGGCTTTGATTGGCCAAGCTGTTTCAGAGAAGAAGATCTTTGAAAATGGTGGACAACGGACGGACAGACGACGGACGGACGACAGACGGACGGACGGACGACGGAGCATGGGTATACTATAAGCTCACCTTGTGAGCCTGACGGCTCAGGTGAGCTAAAAAGCAAATCAAACCCTGGGCTTTCTCAAACGCAACATCAAAGTTCATAACCAAGACCTCAAATCCACAGCCTACAAAACACTTGTTAGACCACAGCTGGAATACTCCTCCTCTGTCTGGTCTCCCCACACCGACACTGTCACACTGACATAAAAAAGATAGAATCTGTTCAACGTAGATCGACCAGGTGGGCTACCCATGACTACAGGTCCACCTCCAGTGTTACTGAAATGCTCAAGAAACTTTCCTGGCGTCCATTAGACCAAAGGCGAATAGATACCCGACTGATCATGTTGTACAAGATCACATATGATCTTGTAGCAATCCCTCTAACTGACTATCTCACACCAAACCGCAGGCAGTCCAAATTCATCCACCCGCTGGCATACAGACAAATCAGCACTTCTACCAATTACTGCAAGTATAGCTTTTTTCCAAGAACTGCAGTACATTGGAACGCTTTACCCATCAGTATTGTCATGTTCCCCACCGTGGCACAGTTCAGTCATGCTGTTTGCCAGGTGGTGCATGTGTCTCCCTAATCAACAGATTCTGTTTTTTATCTTTTAAACTATACTAACACTCTTCTTTCACTGTACAAACTCATTTCACCCACTTCACTTTTCTTTTATTTCAGCTAACCCCCTTTAGCACTTGGTATACCGGAATTCCTTCTGAAGTCCTCTGATGAGGTTAAGAAGTTGTGGAAGATAGATAGATAGATAACTAGTTACTCACCAGAACTATCAATGAAAACGGAAGAATCAGAGCCAACGACTTAAAATATGGACAAAAATATGCGTCATGTCAAGTCCTCTGAATCTGAATAGTTTACTGGTGACACGCCAAATGACATTATTTCACCAGGGGGTTCGGATGGGGGAGAAATTAGTCCCTTGAACGCACGAGTAGCAAGATAATTTACAATACCAGGAAACGTTTTTATTTTCTACTTTCATTTTCTTTCATTTCTTGTTGTAAGTACAATCAAGTTCTACTAAACGCCGAAAATGATAAAGACGAAAAACCGGAACCGTTCTAACTAGCTGGAAAGTGGCTCAATCTCTGAGAAGGAATGATCTAGGGTGGGTGTGCGCACATGTCTTAGTAGCACGAAACTGAACTCTATTGGCCCTGTTTCCAGTGCCTGAGTTTACTGTACGCTCTGATAATAGGTTCTAATCTGTGATCAGGTCTGGATCGTCTCGGAAAATCGTGATCGAAATTGTTCCGTTGTTCCGTTGTATCGATTTTCATCTGGGCGCGGTAGAAAGAGCCTACAAACAGTTTACTTGACCCTGGGACTTGGATCTATGCCCATACCAGTTCACACTTTTCATCGAAGTTCTGGAAGGTCTCCAGCGTCTGGCTCACGGCAGGCTGCGTGTGTTAGTTCCACAGTACAATGAATGGTCCTATGTAAAAAGTGTATGTGCTGTTTGGTCCGGATCTGGCGGAAGCGAGAGTTGTGGCCTCTAGTGGTGCTAGTTAATGGAGTTCGATATACACCATTTTTGCATTATCGGCTGGTTTCCTGCTGACAAAAATCAATATTGGAAAAACAGGTAACCAGAACCCCCCTCAGGGAGGTTAGTGGTTACCTGTATTTCCAATATTGATTTTTTTTAAAGCTGGGAACTAGCGGATAATGCAAAAGTGGTGAATGACTCAGTTGGTATGTCGACTAGTCCATGTACAATGCGGTACATCATGCTGAGCCTAGCATTTGCAAGGTCTATTCGCTCCTGCAGAGCGTCCCAGTCAAGGTTTGTAAGCATCTCTGTGATGCTGCAGTTACGGCGGTAATCGTTAGTGACAAATCTTGAAGTAAAATTATCACCACTAGACTGGTCCATTAGTATTAGGGGTGGCCTGAGGTTATATTATGGACCGAAATGACAGAAGAATCCAATTTAATTGATTGTGTTTGTTTGTTTCATAAACCATGACGCCATGAAGTTTTATTTATGACGCCATGGAAATTGTTTCCAATGAAAATTTTTTATCTGCGCATAATACTCAGTAATGAGGGTGACGCAGTATCAATAGATAGACAGAATAAAGCGCCCATGACAAAACACGGATTTTTCACGGATTCACGGAAATTATAAAAACTGAGTTTTTGTTTATATTTATTTTGTTTATTTTATATAAATCTGTTCAAAAATCAATAAAATAATGTATTTTGAGTCAAACCATGCCTAATTTAGGATAAAAACGATCTCCGTACATGTTCCGTGACTTCCGTGAAAGCTCCGTGAAAATTCCGTGATTCCTTACATCTTCTGTGAAGGCTCCGTGACTTCCGTGAATTCCGTGATCTCTTACCTCTTCCGTGACTGCTCCGTGACATCCGTACATCTTCCGTGAACGCTCCGTGGTCTCTGTGATCTCCATACATCTCCGTGATATGTCCGTGATCTTGAGCTTTGCAGTTGGCGTTTGTTTAATTTGACTTTTTTTGGCATTTGGGATGGAACCAGAGTTGACATTTCGTACATTTAAACATTAAGTCCGACTCTAGCATTCGACATGTACAATGCAGCTCAATTGGGTGGACTTGGTAATACAGATTTTTTCTGGTTGCTGTCTGGCACGGAAATTCAGTGAAAAGTCCGTCATTAATGCATTTTAGAAGGTGTTGTCAACATTGGTTGATGCCAAAGACTTTTTACCTGTGTCCATTCGTAGAGCAGTTTTCACTGCTAAACACATGGGAGATAATATGGCGGAACGTAAAATTTTCAGTCATGTCCGTACAATACGTAATTTGTTATATTTTACGTGTTTATTTGAGAAATTACGGATGTTTCCGTGATTCTCGGACTATTTTCAATTCCGTGAAATGGTGCACACTAATCGGTGGGATCCTATATTGAATTATCCGGGATCCAAGGAGGTGGTGCCATGTCGTCATCAATATCTCAAGTAATACTCATCAGATTTTCCTGATTTTGGTATCACACTAAAACTAAAGCTCTGATCTAAAATGTAACATAAAAAGAAATGAACAAAACTAACATTTAAAATGTTATTTTTGCGTTTGAAATTTACGGGATCGATGAAAACCGCATATGGGATCCAGTGGTCTATATTAATATCTCGATTATTTTATATCAAATTTCATTTTTTCACATATCATATGAAAGTGAAAGCTCTGATCTAAAATATGATTTAAGAAAAAATCGAAAAAGATATAATTTAATATGTTATTTTTGCGATTGAAATTTCCGGGATCGCTCAAACCCGCATCTGGGATCCACTGAGTAGTGATACATCTATATTAATATCTCGATTATTTCATATCAAATTTCTTTTTTTCATATTTAATATGAAAATGAATGCTCTAGCTGATCTAAAATGTGATTTAGGAAAAAAACGAAAAAATCAAATTTAATAAGTTATTTTTGCATTTGAAATTTCTGGGATCGTTGAAAACCGCAACCGGGTTCCAGTGGGCAGTGTTACCTCTACATTAATATCTCTATTATTCAATATCAAAATTAAACCTTATTTATTTCATATTAAAATTAATTCTGTATTCTTACATATAAGATGAAAATAGAACAAAAATATTAATATTTAATATGTTAAATTTGTGTTTGAAATTTTCGGGATCGTTACAAATGGCAACCGGGATCCATTGTACGTTGATGCTTTATTCATCAATCCGGCCATTGCATATCAAATGCTGAGAAAATTAACATAAGACTAAAGATAAAATATTTTCTTACGGCTAAATGTATGAATTATGCTTTTTGTATCTTGATATTTTAAAATTCTAAAATTTACGAGATGCTCTGGTATCGCAGAAAATGGCCTATGCCCTATGCACGGTCTTAGTCTCAAGTTATTTATCATTCCTATCACTGTGTATAAATATGAGTGGCTAGTTTGGATCAAATTGTATAGATAAGTGATTTGGGTTAAATTTTAAGAGTGAATCTTTAATCAAAGTCGCATTTCAGCCTGCACGATCGACATTAGCTTTTGTCATTCACATACATGTCCGAAAACCTTCCGTTAGCCGTATAATTGAGAACTTAAATAATTGACATATCCTAACGATATATGTTTCTGCATTATCTGTTCGCGTAGATGCAATTTTGTCATACATGTAGCTTTCTGGTGTTTTGTTTGTGCCAACATAGTGTAGCTTTCTGACGTTTGTTTGTGCTTAATATTGGCAATTGTTGCAACATCCTTATTTACTGCAGACTAGTCATATCAACCTACGAATATATAGCTATGTGCATGTTTATATGAATGTGTACATGTAACTTGAATGTTAGTACATGTATTTTGTACATTTACTCCCCTTGGCGCTGGTTAATACTGAATACCCAAGAAGCGGTGATTCTGTTTCGACATACCTGAAAAATTGTTGGTTGGTACGATAAAGCACTAAACAAGAAAACATGTAGACGCATGCAAAACTTAAGGAATAAATTAGAAAGTAAAAACGTTTTAAATAAAAAATCATACAAAAATGTTCTCGTTGTTTCTAAAATAGTGATCTCTTTTATTTTTCATGCACGAAAAGAAAAATGCTTTCCGATTGCCTTCCAAATAAAATGTTCAAGTTTCTGACTATATTATTTGAAATAAAGAAATAATATAAAGAAAGTTTTTACAAGTATACGTACATTGCACTTTTGTAAAGTTTTTCTTATGCGATTCCTCAATTATATGTAATTTTATTTTTGTCTATTTCTTTTATGTTACATTTTAGATCAGAGCTTTAGTTTTAGTGTGATACCAAAATCAGGAAAATCTGATGATTAATACTTGAGATACTGATGGCAACATGGCACTACCTCCTTGGATCCCGGATAATTCAATATAGGATCCCACCGATTAGTGTGCACCCCGTGAAATTCCGTACAATTTGTCCGTGATAGTACGATGCTGTCCCCTGGAGTTGCGCACCTAAGCATTGTTTGACCGTTTAGACATGAAAAGAAGCTCGGTCTCGATGAAATAAATAATCCTCTATTTGCATGAAAATCTGATGCATACAATTACCAAAAGAAATCCTGAAAATATTCAAACGATTTCTTGGAATTCCAACATAAGTAAAGGTACCCCCATGTTTATTCCTGACGTCAAAGGTCACATGGAGTTGCGCACTTCATTTATTTGACATTAGCAGAGGGCTTTCCATAAGAAATATTGTATTTGAATAGATAATTGTTGAAGCTAGTCTTGTTTCTAGCTGATTGGTAAGAAAAATATGGACTACAGCAGCCCAATGAATAGATAATTAGGACAATGCAATACACTAGGTAAACAAAATGACTGACATGTATGTTTTACTTAAACTTTCACCGTCTGTTCTGTTCATGGATGCTCAATCTATGATATTTTGCATCTTTGGCTTCTATAATGATGTTAATTGATAAAATGTTACTAACAAACGATTGTAAACTTTCATGCATTAGTTCCGAGACACTAAAATATGACATGCGCAAGTCCATGTGCCGCGCAACTCCAGGAGACTCAACTGTATTTGTCAGAAATACCGTAAAGTAACAAAAAACGGAAGTTTCCGTAAACTTCCGGAATTTTCCGTACCTCCGTGAATCCGTGAAGATCCGTGTTTTGTCAACGACCAGAATAAAGATGGAAATATTTCACCTTGTAATAGACCCAAGTACCTGCATGGTAAACTAGTCTCGCACAACATAAACAACTTATGTATTAAAAGTATATCATAGTTTTGAATAAAAATATAGCGCGGGGACGATAACGGGACATTGCCCAGTTGTGGTTATAGTTATGTATGAAAGAGTTATTCCTCCTACATAAAGTAGACTAATTATTGACAAACTCACTAGCCCCTTTTTAAAGGTAATAGTTCTTCCTGAAGCCTGAACATAATTAGTTGAGAGTATTCCTCTTTTGATCTTTCATAATCATATAATCATTTCAGTGTTTTATGGGCAGAGACCTATAATTATCGTTCCCACAGACTCCCAACTGACCATTGTATGATCAGGTCCAGTCCTAGAATAGATCTATTACATAAATCGTGTGGCAGTCGACGTTGATATTGGGACATTGATGCTGACTGCCGGGTATTTCAACATAAATGTCAAAACCAAACATATCAGAAATACCCGATTTCTCATGTTATGGGAGTAGTCCGGTCCAAGTCAGGATTGAGGTTAGTTGCGAGATCTCACTCCGCTATATTACACATATGTTCCATATCCCTTCGTTGCGATCCCAGTTGGCTTTTCAATGGTGAAATGAAGTGTCGATAATTGCAACTTTTTCAAGATAAATCAAGAAGAATACACTTCACCAATGCATTACTAACATGTTTAATGTGCTTTTAGAAAAAAATCCAACATATTTTGTCCGTTTTTAGCGGTTTTATTCTCGTTTAAAAACTTCTGGTTGTCATTCTTTCAGTGCACTAAATCGTCCGTATATATGTTCGTATGTTTACGCCGAGAATTGACTTCCGACCATTTCCATATATGGAAAGTTAATTGTCAATTAATATTTAATTGACCAATTAGTATAATGCAGCGCGTGTTGCTGATGTCAAACGCCGCGCGCCGAATTCAAAATGGCCGACCTGATTGACGTCATTTGTAGAAATACGTGCATATCATTGGACAAGGCCAAATCCTGACCTTTCAACTGGAATAAATTAATGTTCGACGTCAGTTTCCGTAAACGTCGGCATATGTGTTCGGCTCGTTCCGGAAACGGCCCCACACGAGTGAACACGATGACAAACAGCTGAAAAATGAATCTGTTAGAAAAAGAAAACGCAGAATTTTGAGGAGAAAATTTTATTGATAGAAATTTAAATATGTATTTCATCAAACAGCGAAGTGTCGGTGAGCATTTCTTTCTATTAACGATGGAATTCTATGTAAAACAATCGGTGTGTAAAAGCCACTTGTTTTCGCCATCTTGTTTTACGGATGGACACGAGGCTGAAAGTACATTCGGAATGGTGAAGAGACGTTTCGCTCCATGGAGATTGTACTCATCAGCTGAGTGTACGAGTCTAGATTGAGGTACTATACCTCAATCGAGGTTTGTAACCTCCATTGAGGTTTGAAATATGCATAGACAACTGCCAAATTTTAAAAAATGCAACATAAAGTTGAAAATTGCAAAACTTTGTGTTGATAAATCTGTAAACCTTGGTCATTTACTTATTTTGACACAACTGTTTTGAAAATTCATCAGGGAATATTTTTACAAACATGTTCTTTTACCTAATTTTACCATTGATTTCTGCAATTAATACAAGGCCGTCGTCGGCGGTCCGGCCATGGCCGTACCACTTTTTTGGCCGAAAATGGTTTAGGCCGGACCACAATTTTCGATTGTTCGGCCGAAAATGTGTTTGCCTTTTCAACTTTTATTGAAGTGCGGTGGCCCAATTAAGCGTGCTCAGTGAATCTGCCCCAGGGTGTGAAAGACGGTCGTTATAAAAACAATCACGAAAATGACACCTGTATTAAAGACTGGTATTGTCATATTATTGGAATTTGACGGATTATCTTTTGAAGAAAAGTTGCATTAAAGTGTTCTTTAATTCACTGTGAATAAAACTGATTCTATGTGATCCTAGAACTCTCTTAGATCTCTGTGGTCTTTTTTTTTTTAAGCGTTAAGCTGTATTCCACAGTTGAATTTTCTACTTATTAGACATAATTTCACAATAACCCAATCACTGTGTATTATTGCATTAAATCAACCATGCCGAAAAATCTTTTACGTATAAAATTTTCGCAAACATTATTTTTCTTCATATTCCAAAATTTGTTGAAATGTGCATGTTATTATTATATCATGGAACATATACCACCAGTTCCTATTCAACCGACGTCTTTCTAATTCCCTCTGCGTTCCTTCGGAAAGGCGAATCCTGTGAGTACATGTATGAGATTTCAGGCCTCATAGTTTTCGACCATTACGTGGCTTCATCATGTTTCAAAAACTGTCTCAAAGTGCATTAAAATCGTTTCTACAGACGTCCGGAAATATAAAATTTTCTCGGGGGAGCTCCCGAACCCCCCTTACGAGAGGGGGAAACGCCCCCTCTCGTGCTCTCCCCCTACTCGTGCCTTCGGCACTCGTGTACGCCGTCTTTGACCTTTCATGGCCGGACCACTTTTCAAAAGCCGACGACGGCCCTGTAATACCATATATAATTTTGATGAGAAGGTTAAAATCCTCTTTCTTACTCGCAGAAGTTGTTTCTATCAGCCATTGATGTGTTTCTGACTGACTTAACACTGGCTTCTGCCACCTAAACCAGGGGTATGTGGTTAGCCTTTTTTAAAAGTTTATACTTGTTTTTATCTTTTGTTTAATAGCATTTCAGCAATTTTAAACATCAAATAATGATATTATTAGAAAAAAAAAGTTTAACTATACAGAAAGCAGCTGAAAAACTGATACACTATTTAAATATATGCCATACATTGGAGAATATTGTTTTAAATTTCAAAAACTATCCCTTCAACTAACGAAATCGGAGGAATTTGCAAAAAATTCCCGAATGGATTTTGCTGGAGAATGTCGCATTTGAAAGCTGCAAAATTTGCAAGCAACTTATGCTGGGAATGATATTGCAATTTTTGCAAAGCTATTTGTTTTTCTCAATATAAGTGATTTCATGTGCATTTTCAAACCTCAATGGAGGTTAAAAACCTCGATGGAGGTATACTACCTCAATCCTGACTTGTACCAGACCTGATGATGGTACCTTCGAAATTCGGTGTAGTTCATGTTTAGGTGCAAAGTACAGCTCTCTCTTAAATTTCAGGTTCAAAACAGTTCTTGCACATGTGCACTGACCTATGCTCTATTGATGCATAAATGGGCCACTTTCATGCGTCAACAGAAGTATCATTGAATACAATTGCTCAGGTAGGATTTTCAGCCTGACCAAAAGTCCTTTCTAAATTCGGTGTACACGGGGACCCAACTGTTAATCGTGATTATTGATGCGACGTGGAATGTTAATGCATGCTATTATGAAGTTTCGTATGCGTCGGCGATATTGTTACGAATGCGACGTTCCACATCCTCTGCCCTTGGACCGTAAGTATCATATGTTTCGCTCTCGCGAAAATAAACAAAGCCGAGTTTACAAAATCGGCGTCCACTATGATCAGCAAAATTCTTCTTTGTTCCCACTTGAAGTCAATTGGAATACTTACGGCAATTGTGTTTTTCAGCTAATGGTTTATAAAGTTGACCTGTAGATACAATTTTGCCACGGAAACTCATTACATTCTTAAATTCCTTTTGTTTTTCTTTGTCTTGGTCATAAACTAAAAAGTATAACACAGTCCTGTGGGTGTCTTTATTGAAATATGTATCCAAATGGCTTTGTAAATGCACATTTATTTACTGAGCGTGAAAAACAGTAAGATAAGCATCTGTTGTATGCATCAAAGACATTGTTAAAATTTGATATGCGACACAGAAATGCATTGTGGAAGAATGAGGCCGATGATTCAGTAAAATAAAATAGCAATTTGCCAAATGTTGCGATATGGAGACAGTGATGCATTTTCTTCAGTAAATATTTTTAGATACATGTTAAAGGGGTCAACCATGGTTTTTATACAGTGTATTATTACTTGCAGAGGCTGGAGAAAGTTGTTTGAGCCCGAGGCCGAGGGTTCAAAGTGCTCCCGAAGACTCTTCTTATGTTAATGCAATGAAATAACCATAGTTGATCGCTGTTCTTGTACAACACACGATTCCAATGGAAAACTGCCTCACAACCGCGCCTAAAAACCGCACAAATCCCTTTAATTCTGTTGTCCCCCCCCCCCCCCCCTGCTTATCAGAAATGCATGAAACCACCCATATGCAATGATCAAAAATTGTTTGGTTTAGCCTTAGATTCATTTAATGTATGGAAACATATAAGCTCTGTCACTGATATGTCCGAAAATGATTAGCTGTTTCGAGGCAAGAATAAATCAGTTGTGTCACTCGAATGTTTACAAAGCTGAATCAGAAACCACACTCTGTGACCTCATTCAAAATGAAAGTGGTATATGCTTTGAAGCTCGCTCAACGAAGTGCATGTAGTCCAAGGGAAACATGCCATACAATATTTTGCTTGATAAAGACACTCATTATGCTTCTGCATGTACGAAAATAACTTTTGAAAGAGCACAACGAGAATGCTAATTCTTCCATGACTCATTCTAGTAGTACTTACCTTCGTCTTCGATGCATACAAAAGATGCTTATCTTACTGTTTTTCACGCTCAGTAAATAAATGTGCATTTACAAAGCCATTTGGATACAAAATTCAATAAAGACTTTATAAACCATTAGCCGAAAAACACAAGTGTCGTAAGTATTCCAATTGACTTCAAGTGGGAAAATAGAAGAATTTTGCAGATCATAGTGGACGCCGATTTTGCAAACTCGACTTTGTTTATTTTCACGACAGCAAAACATGTGCTACTTACGGTCCAAGGGCAGAGGATGTGGAACGTCGCATTCGTAACGATCTCGCCACGCATACGAAACTTCATAATAGCATGCATTAACATGCCACGTCGCATCAATAATCACGATTAACAGTTGGGTCCCCGTGGTGTAGTAGTAAACAGTCATGCGCGGAGCCAGAGGGGGGGACCGGGGGTCCCTAAAAAAAGGTAATTTCGGAATTTTTTGGGGGTTGGACCCCCCCTCGTCTGTGACCAAAAATTACCATTTTCGTTGGACCCCCTCTCATGAAAATTTATGGATCCTCGCATGAAAGTTCAAATTAAAATTATCCAGTGGTACCATAACAGCCAGACTTTCAGCAATTTGTAGAGCTGGATATCCCCAAAGCACTCATGGTACTTGAAATTATCTATCCTGCCTGGTTTGTATTTGAGTTAAATTTAATCTTAGGGACTATATTTTACTAAGAATTTCCTTTTCTTCCATTGTTGAAAAAATGGGTGCTGGAATATAAATGCTTGCGGACTTGTACAAAGTTGTTGTTCAGATACAATTTTCATACCATTTTAAAGTGCAATCATCTATGTTTCAACTGGGGTTTAAAACTTCTCAAAACACTTCACATATCCTTTTCTTCCATTGTTGAAAAAAAGGGTGCTGGAATATAAATGCTTGCGGACTTGTACAAAATTGTTGTTCAGATACAATTTTCATACCATTTTAAAGTGCAATCATCTATGTTTCAACTGGGGTTTAAAACTTCTCAAAACACTTCACATAGAAAGAGAAAATGTGAGAAATAAAAATTACCCCGAATTTCGATTTGCCCGAATTTAGAAGGTTCTGCCATAATTTGCCCTAAAACAAGACTCATTCATATGCTTCACAACTCATAGTGGATGGGGCCCCCGCCCATTGGGGCCTAAAGAAATAGATGGGCTGCTTGTGCCTCCAGACAAAGCTTGTTCGCAGCTGACTGACCATCTGATTACTGGTTAACCGTTCAGGTCTGAGCTTGCCCAGGAAAAGTGGGTTCAAGTCAAACCGTCCACACATATAAGCCTTTGTGGCTTTGTTGGATGGTTATTTTTAAGCACTTGTTGGATGTCATGACATCCTCATTTTGGGTAAAAGTCCCATAAAGTGGAGGCAACGTCCCGACATGACCATTGCTGTTGACTGGAACGTAAAGCATCAATTCAAACAAACAATTCATAGTGGACCCCTACACATTCAGCAGACAAGAGAACACCCAGGCCATGTACAAGTGATTGAAGTGAAGCAAAAAAAAATAAAAAAAAAAAAAAAAATAGGTTTCAGCATGTTAGCCAGCATCCAAGGAAGGTAATTTCCCCTGTACTACTAGCTCTGGCTCAGTACAGCTGTAGCCTGTTTCACCCTGTTTGCCAGATAACCCACAGAAGTCCTTGAATACCAGCATCTGTTTTTATCTTTTAACTATACTAATAAGACTCTTGATCGCACTGTACAAAGTCTTGTCATTCACTTTTCATTGCTTCTATTTCAACTAACCCCCTTCAGCTCTTGGTATACCGGAACACCATCTGAAGTCCTCTTCGGAGGTTAAGATGTAAAGGAAGATAGAGATTAGGGACACCCCAAAATCGCTCAACAATGAAAAAATGATTATTCAAAAATCCCTACATCCGCAATTAGGCCATTGTATGGCAAAACAGCAGCTGATTAAATCACACGCTATAGCAAAATATTAAAGAAAAGTTATACTATCTTGTGACAAAGGCTGTTGATAGATAAGCATTAATGACCATTCGTAGGTAGCATTACATCTAAACCGTGGTAGATCTGCCCACACTTTGGGCCACTTGCAACGTTAGGTCTCTGTCCTTACTGGCTGAGGCTATCTGCACAAGGGTTGTGCCGATAAGCGGCGCTATCGGCAAAACAGTCATGCGGATAGCCAATGCTACGGGTATTTGCTATCAGCAAGATGAGAGTATGAAATTTTCTAACAAGCTTATGTGCACATTAAACTATTATTTGCCATTAAATAAATTAATTATGTATTTAGCTATTGAAATCTGGCGTATGAAACTTGATTTTTTAACATAAAGCGTTGTCTTCCAGGTAAACCATAAAACCAATTATCCATAATTGACTTGCCTATTCAATAACATATGTAGTAAAAAATTTTGAAAACGTAGTCAATCTGTACATAAAGGTACCTATAACAGATGGTCTATAAAGCTTTTAGTGAATGTGCATTTAGATTGTATCTACAGTAAGTTTTTTAGCTCACCTGAGCCGAAGGCTCATAGGTGAGCTTATAGTATACCCATGCTCCGGCGTCCGTCCGTCCGTCCGTCCGCCCGTCGTCCGTCCGTCGCCCACAATTTCAAAGATCTTCTTCTCTGAAACCGCTGGGCCGATTGTTCTCATATTACACATACACCATCTACAGGTAGGGGGAAATAATAATTGTGTTTTTGTTTTGATCGGATAAGGACTCTGGTTGCTATGGCAACTTATGCTTCCCATAGACTTATAATGGAAAAAAGTGAAAATTGCCAGTTTTTTGCTGTCTTGTTGGAGATATTTGAATTTTGTTTTCGCAGAAATGTTTATTGAGTAGTCCTTTACGTTTCATATGACTTTTGTCCTAATCCTTCATTTTGATTGGTTGCAGGGGCCCCATATAGGGCAAAATTTCGAAATACATTCAAAAATCTTCTTCTCAGAAACTGTCAAGGGGATGAAGCCTATACTTTGTATACATGTTCCTGACAGTGACCTCTACATAATTTGTGTTTTTTATTCCAGGCGGATAAGAATTCTGGTTGCTATGGCAACTTAAAGTTTCCATAGACTTATAATGGGAAAAGTGGAAATCGGCTATTTTTCCGCTAAAATTGCAGAGATTTGAATTTTGTTTTTGCAGAAATGTTTATTGAGTAGTGTTTGACGTTTCTTGCGAGTTTTGTCCTAATCCTTTATTTTGATTGGTTGCTGGGGCCCCATAAAGGGCAAAATTTCGAAATACATTCAAAAATCTTCTTCTCAGAAACTGTCAAGGGGATGAAGCCTATACTTTGTATACATGTTCCTGACAGTAGCCTCTACATAATTTGTGTTTTTTATTCCAGTCGGATAAGAACTCTGGTTGCTATGGTAACTTTAAGTTTCCATAGACTTATAATGGGAAAAGTGGAAATTAGCTATTTTTTGAAAACTATTGCAGCCTGAGATCTGAAAAGTGGTAGATGCAAACAACTAATGGATTAGATGAAGGTATATGATTAATTTAGGTCAAGGTCATCTCTTGACCTTGGCCGGTCTGTCGTGCATACACACTTTTCAAAGATTTTTTTCTCTGAAACCACATGGCCAATCAAAGCCAAATTTTATATGAAGCATCTATAGGAAGTGGGAACCAATGTGTATATAAATAATCCAGGTCACATGACCAAGATGGCTGCCATGCCCATATATGGTAAAAACCCTTAAAATATCTTCTTCTCCAGAACCGGTGAACCGATTTCAACGAAACTTTGCATGAAGTATGGGTGACTCAAGTACTACAATGTATATATAAAACATGACCCTGTGGTCACCTTGACCTATTTTATGACAAGGTCAACATAGTCAACATAGGTCGTCAATGCATTTGAATGGGGAAAACTTTTAAAATGTCATTTTAAGTGAAAGTCTTGCAAGAAATGGGCAGTAGGACTGAAATTTAATGATTCTGAAAAAAAATGGACCCCAGGGGCTCATCTGCTTTTAAAATGTTATTTGAAGGGGAAAATCAGCAGGAACTTGGCAAATGGACACTATATTGATTATTCTGAAAAAAGAAAATGGCCCAAGGGCTTCATCTGCCCCTGCACTGGGGTTAAATACCATAATATTCAAATATGTTTATTGGTATATGAAGCAGATCTCAGGTGAGCATTTACAGGACCATTGGTCCTCTGGTTATTTTCTTCTGGAGGCCTTTACCTGATAGTGTACATGTAACGCAGCAGGTTTTTCAGTGTCCATTTTATCACCTACATGTATAAGCTATTTACATTGAGCACGCGAGAATAGTCTTTATTTTTTCGTTCTATTATAATCTGTATAACATGCTTAAAGTCGGTTATTCTGGTATTATTTGTTTTTTGGCTAATACATTAATGATCTTTCTTTTTCAGGTGTGGATTGCTCAGATGGTTACATAAAGAAATCACTGACTCTTCAAATTTACTGGCTCGCTGAATATTGGTGATCAACAAAGTTCTTCTTGACGACACAAGTCCTATATAGACCAAGACACCACATGGAATGATATAAAATGTTTAGATATCTTCACTGCAGTAAATGCAATTTCGATATCTGCCGTTGAACACAAAGTAAAATGGATACTACAACTAAACTTCAAACAAAATTACAGGACTACGAATGTGAACAGTGTGGTTCAAGATTAACAAATAAATACAATCTTAAGAGACATAAGATTGAGGTTCATGGTGGCTTACTGTATAGATCTACTAGCAGGCATAAAGATAACTTTGATTTTGTCACAACTGTCGAGATCTTAAACTTTAATTCGGATGAAACTGTTTGCCAACAATGCAATGCTTCTTTTCGAGACTCGCATAGCCTAAGACGCCACATTCTCACCGTTCATGAAGACATACAAGTTGTTTCGAGGAAAAGATTCATTCTTTTGAAAGAACAGCTAGGCGATGTTACAATTGGAAATACGCTAATGATTCAGGATGGTAAAGTTATCGGTTCCGTCCAGAAAGATCTTTCAATGAAGTATGGAAGTACATGTAAACGTGAAGCAAGGACTTCCTGTAAGTTAGAATATATTTGTGATTTATGTAAAACTGGCTGCGAAACTTTCGAGGAACTGACAATTCACATAAATTCTCACATACAGGATTCGGACCAGAGTGAAAAAGAAGATAAAAATGAACAGGAGAGTAGGTTGAACATTGAAAAGAAGCATGGTAAACATCAAACATATGTTTGCAGTATGTGCACTATGGCGTTTCGGGACAAAAACAATTTAATTCAACATCGACTTATAGAGCATAACAGACCAACACTGAAATCCCGACTTATAAAGAATAAACGAAAAAAACCTAAATCAAAAGAGAAAGTGATAAGTTGTTCCTCATCTAAAGATCAGGGTGATCATGTCCTATCTCAGCAAACAGTCATTGAATGTGTTCCAAAGAAGGGCAGTTCTAACGAGTATGTTATGAATGCTGAACATGTTCTATCACACCCAGAAGTAAACCCTTGTCTAAAAAAAGAGGATACTTACGAGTACAGTATGAATGCGGAACATTTAATATCACAAACTGCTGTCAACGCATGCTTTACAAAGAAGGACAATTATCACGAGTGTGGTATGAATGTGGAACAATCACAATCAGCACTAAACATTTGTATTAAAAATGAGGACATTTCAAACGAATATGATATGGTCGCTAACATGTCAGGTAATAGTCCCCATATTGGTAGATTAAAGAGAAAATCGCAAAGAAGTATGCCATTAGATAAAGAGACAAGAAATTATGAATGTGATGTATGTGGGGTTTGTTTATCCTGTGATTACAACCTAAGACGACATAAAAGCGAAGTTCACAAAGGCTTGAGTTATAGGTCACTGGTTAAAAATAAAAGGCACGCCCATCTTGTGTCCACCATGGAAAGTGTTACTACATTAACATATGAAATCACGATACAGAACTGCGATGGATCAAATCGCACAATGTGCAATAAGTGTGGCTCTTCTTTTCGTGACATGCGTGACCTTAAGAGACATACCCTGGAAGTCCATGACGGAATAAAACTGATTTCAAAGAAATCATTCAGATGCTTAAAACAGCAGCTTAAGGGTAATGTAAAAGGAAACATACTTGTTATAGAAAATGGCAAAGCGGTTGGACATGTAACCAAAGGATCCCGCTCGAAGTTTTCATGTGGCAAATGCTGCTTTAAGACTGAAACTTCTCATCAAATGATACAGCACTTCACTGATGTTCATAATAAAATCGACAAAGGAAGTCATGATCTCAAGCACAGGTATTCAAAACAAAGAAAAGAAGACAAAAATACAGATCTTGATAACCATACGAAACTACATGCTGTGAAAATAGATGGTCAGAATGATGGTTTGAGTGAAACGTGTAATCAAAGGGACGCACCAGTTTCTGTTCATTGTAAGAAAGAGAGGGATACTAATGAACATCATAGTTTGGAGAAAACATGCTTCACTGTTTCTGAAGATGGCGTAAATCTAAAACAACAGTCAAAGAAAGCAAGAGCCCAGCCTATGAATGAGCAGTCAAATGAATCAATGTACCAGCCATTAGATGAACTGAAAGGTCAAAGTGCACATTTCCTGTCTCACAAAGATGACCTCAAATGTGCCTTTGTGAATGAGGTTGAGAAGGAAAGAAGTGACATAAGCAATGGTGTTTCTAGTGAATACAATTACAATAATAATGATAATTGTAACGAAAATGGTTCCATTAAGAATAGTTATTTTGATAATTGTGGTTGCATTAAGAATGATAATTCTGTTGAAAATGATTTCAAAAGATCTGAGGATCACAACAGTGTCAAAGAATCTAAAATTTCAGAAAATACAAAAGTGAAACAAGAAGTCAATGAAACTCGTTTGCTGACTCAAAAGGAGTGTAAGAAACCCATTCATAAGATGAAAGGCACAATAAGATGTAACCAGTGTGGTATTATGGTAGCTAGTACTTTCAGTTTAGAACAACATCGGAACTTAGTACACAAGAGTAAACTACAAAACGTTGAAAAGAAATGCGACAAAACCATTTTGAAGACTGAAAAATTACAACAAGTTGTACAGGAATCACAGGACAACATAAGACAAATAACAGAGAATAAAAATAAAACAGTTGCAACAGAGAAAGCATTGCTACATAGAATTAAAGAGGAGGCGACAAAAAGTGAGGTTCACCAGCAATGCAATTGTGAATATTGTGGCAATTCATATCTAGGCCGAGCACATTTTCATCGCCATCTACTTCAAGTACATCAAGGAATACAAAACATTAAAATTGATAAACACAAGCAAAGAGTGATGGGTAGAATGGTCATGAAAAACAGCTCAAATTTAATGTCACAAATATCCACACCCAAGCCCAGATTCAACTGTGGCAAGTGTAATATAAGTTTTAATAGTAAACGAATTTTGCGAAGACATCTTTCTGCAATACACAGACATCAGCAAAAAGATTGTATGTCGGAAAGTAAGAAATTCAGCCACATGGACAAAAGGACAAAGATAAGTCAAAGATCCACACATCTGACATGTAATAAATGTGGTATTAAGTTGGAGAAAATTTACTCTATCAAAAAACATCATACTGAAGCCCACGTCAAACAACCTTCAAAACTGGCTTGGTATCGATCAAAAGTAAATTCAGCCAGAAAATATCGAAAGTCAAGCTGCTTTAGTTGTTCCGTATGCAGCACTAAATTCAGGTCGCTTAATCAGTGGCACACGCATTTCCATTTGAAAATATGCAGAGTCGGGAAGAAAACTTCTGAAAAAAACAATTTTGTACATGGACAGATCGTGCCTCAAAGAAGACGTGAGAAAAAAGATATGAAGAATTTAAAAGAGAGTGGCATTCCAAGCAAATATGGAGCAAAGTTAAATCAGTGTATCCATTGTAGGAAGAGCATGTCTTCTCAAAACCACTTAAAACGACATGAGAGTCTGCATGTTGGAAAAGTTGGGATTAGATGCTTTGCATGCAAGAAACAATTTCTTTGTCGTAAATATTTGATTGAGCATATGAAGAGTCACATACCGGAGAGAAATGTTGAATGTAAAATGTGTCACAAAATATTTAAAAGTTTGAAATACTATCTTAGACACGTTAACATAAGCAAGCATGCATGTAAGCCTCCGGAAGGCTATCTGTGTGAAATCTGTAGTAAATCTTTTACGACTATGGGCAATCTGACAGTTCACAAAAGGAGCCATTCTAATACCAGGTCTCACTTCATTTGTAGCACTTGTGGTAAAACCTTTATCTATCAGTCATCCTTATCTAAACATCGGTTAGTGCATTCTGACAATAGGCCATTTAAGTGCATTTATTGTTCTAGTTCATTCAAGGTTAAATATGTTTTAAATCAACATGTAAAGATGAAGCACACAAAGGAAGAACACATACATGTTTGTGATCAATGCCCTAAGTCATTTGTCTCTGCAAATCTACTAAAACGGCACCAGTACCGAGTACATGTGATACATGAAAAATCCCACTCGTGTGACTACTGTGGAAAGTGTTTTACAGAGTCAACCTATCTGAAGAAACATTTGCTAATTCACATGGACGTAAAGCCGCATAAATGCGAGATCTGTGGGAAATGTTTTCAATGGAAGCAGCACCTTAAAGCACATATTCGTATGCACAAAGGGATCAAACTGTGGGGCTGTGAAAAATGTGGGATTAGATATACAGATAAACGGTCGTACAATCATCATATTCAGCGCTGTACGGTCTTGTGGGAATGACAATGAGACTGTTTGAACAAATGAACTGTGTCATGAGAAAACCAGTCTTCAGGGTGTCCGACCAGTTCTGATTCAAACTGGTCTGTACAGACGTAGAAAATGGCTAGAATCTTGAAATTTTGAAATTGAATAGAAGAGGGATTGTACTATCCTTGTAACAAACAAAGGCATTGATCAGCTGTGCCTTACTCAACAGCTTATCTGCGTATTTGTTATAGCATATGCAAATTGTTGGATTTCTTGTGCAGCGGCTCAAATATTTCGGTAAGGGGATAGGATGTTTAAATGCTTTGTTAAGTGTTGTACTACTGAGTGGACATTGGAACAGTTATACCTATAAACGACCATTAAAACGCTGTATTTGGGGTTGTGTTACAGACTAGGCGTGACCCTAAGAGCATTGTCTAGAACATTTAGAATTTTGCCGATTAAGGACCGTTCAAGCGTCATGTTAAGCGTTGTACTACGGACCAGGCACGGCAAAGAAAATGTGGGCACAGATTTGTCTGCAATTTATATGTATAGCCTTTTTCATCACTTAATTTTCGACTTTGTAAAATCTGTTTTAGTCTTTGACTATAGTCAATTTTTATTGTCACCTCTTCCATGCTGTTGTTTCAATTTTCTATGTAGATCTACATTTATAGGCATCTTTGATTACATGTATTTTATATATTCATGCCAGCTTTGTAAAATAACAATGTATTTTAAAGAAACAACGTTTCTAGATAACATATTCATTTGAAAGTGTAAATGGACGCCAGACGGACAGACACATGCACGGACACTGGCTCAACTACCATACTGTAAGCGCACCTTGTGACACATACAATATGAAAGCTCTGGGCCATATGGTTTCAGAGAAGATTTTTTTTTTGTTTGCCCCATTGTAAGTCTATGGGAGGTATCTGTTGCCATGAAAACTAGAGCTCTGATCTGACCTGGCGAAAAACCTAATGCAATCTTTCCCCCACCTCAATGAAGGTTCACGTAAAATTTTATTGCAATCGGCAGACCAGATGAGGAGATATTTGTATTTGAAAGTGTGAATGGACGCCGGACGGACAGACGCATGCACGGACACCGGCTCGACTACCATACTGTAAGCGCACCTTTTGAGCCTTCATCTCAGGCGAGCTAAAAAAAATCAAAATTTTTCAAATGAAATTTTCAATTTTTACTGCTAAAAATCTCTGTATATTGCATGGGCATGTTTTCGTAATGGAAAGCTGTTCTGATTATCTCAATTTGAATGCATTACAGATTCACTAGCAGCTATGCTTACTGAACCAGCACAACTTATCTTCCCACTCATTGTGGCCTAGGAGAAATAGATGGGCCGCTTGTGCCATCTGATTACTGGTTTACTGCTCAAGTCTGAACCTGCCCAGGAAAAGTGGTTTAGTCGAACCATCCTTGAAAAAATCTTTATGGCTTACTTGGTTAGTTATATTTATGAAGCACATTTTGAGTGTCATGACATCCTAATGTTGGGTATTAGTCCCATAAAATGAATGCAACATCCTGACATGACCATTGCTGTTGATTGTGACATAAAGCATTAATTCAAACAACTAATCTTTGAATTATTTACCTAGAAAACAAGTCAATCCCATAAAGCTCACCATTTTTGTAAATTTTGGTGGTTGAAAAAATAAATCAACTATTCTAAAGCTTAACTAACTTTATTTCATATAAAAATACATAACTTGCGGATTTCTACTGTTAATAAGTAACAATAAACATAGCAACTGGTCATACAAGTGTTAAACAAAACCATGTCAAAACGAGAAAAATAATTAACTTAAATGCGATAACATATGGAACAAGTCAAAGTTTTTGTGTCCAGTTTAGACTGGATCCTGTCATATGTTCACTGTGTTTTAACAAAGAAAGATGTTTTTGTCAGAAAGTTATTTTGTTATCTGAGCTGCTGCATGAGAAAACCAGCAATCTGCATACGCCAAAAACAAAGGCGCAGATCAGCTGTGCAGTGAATGCACAGCTGATCATTGCCTTTGTTTTTGCTACACACACAGTACAATCACTCTTCTTCTTAAATCCGAAATTTTAAGTGTCTAGCCTGCTTCTGTTAATGTGCAGGCCTGTTTGTGTCGGACCTTGTCGGAAACCCAGATTGTTTATTTTCCCATGTGGAGGCTCAATTCTCTTAAATTAAGCCACATCTGTGCAGTATACCCTATGTTTGACATTCAAAAGCATTTGAAATCAAAACAATAAATAATGAAAATACATTTCAAGTCATCAGCTTTTGTCAATCTTTAACATGGCACTATGGAAATCCCATGAAACCTAAGACTGTGCAGTAACCACACAACACTTTCACACTAGGGAAGCATGGTGGCCTGATGGCTGAGCATCAGACACCAAATAGAGAGGTCCATGGTTCAATCCCCACACGGGGTACCATGTTTTGTCCTTAAGCAAGACACATTACCTCCCAACGGTACTGGTTAATACACAGGAATCGTTGGCTGCGTCCTGACACAACTGAAAACTTGTTGACCGGGATGTTAAACCAAAATACAAACAAACAACACTTTCACCATAACTGCAGTAACTGTTGTCAATAGCAAGTTGTTGTGTTTCAATATGAAACATACTAAGCACCATTTATAAATGGGTTTTGGTGTTCATTAAAAATATTTACAAATAAAAATAACATCATATAAAGCGAGCTGAATTTAAAATATCATATATTGCGTAGTAAAAAAATGTGTTTAAGTACTTACTAAAAGATCACACTGGTCAATGGAAACGTACAGGCTTCCTGAGAAACGCAGAGGCTTCCATATTAGGATGCTTCCTAACAAAGTGGCAATATGTTGATGGGAGAAAAAGCATACTTTCTAATTGAGCCGCCTCGTGGGAAAACCAACAATGTGGTTTCCGAACAGGTCCGACACAAACCGACCTGTACATGCACAGAAAAGAGCTAACAGCTTGAAATTTCGGATTTAAGTTGAAGAGGAACTGTAGTATCCGAGTAGCGAAAACAAAGGTGCTGATCAGCTTTGCAATTACTGCGAAGCTGATCTGCGCCTTTGTTTTCGCCCGTGCAGATTGTTGGTTTTCCCATGGGGCGGCTCAATTGTTTAACCATTGTAATGGTAGTTAATTTAAGTCAATTTCTTTCGAAATAAAAAAAAAAAGACACAAATTTACTTTTTGATGTTATTGTGTTTTGTAGGTATACTGCCTTTTATTTACCAATTTCTCCCTTTCCCGATTTCCCTCTTAAGGATGTTCACTGCCAATGGAAAAGTATTCAAACTTTTTTTCTAACCACTCTTTTTTGATTCCAAAGTACAACACAAGACATTTGAAAACAAAATAAATATAGGGTAGTGTGCATTATTTCAAGCTACAGGCCTCTGAATGAGACCTCTGAGCACCATGTTTTAAATTTGGTAAAATTAATTTAATTTTTAATTCTTTGAAACATACCTGTCTTGAACAAACGTACACCTAGAATGCTTTCAAAGGTCATAATATTTACGTAACGCAGACTGTTTTGGACCAAAAGCATAGAAAAATTCGCAACTTGGAGTGGATGACAAAATTTTACGATTCCTTTTTCAACCCTACCCCCATACTTGAAAAGTTGGAAAAAATCAATATTTTGAAATGTTCCAAATTCATATTTGTTGATTCAAACTTTTTCTTGTATTTTCACATAACATATATCTTGGTAATATTGTTCGAATAAAAGAAAGATATATATAGGGTAGTGAACATATAAGAGTGAACCAACAACTTGAAAATCGCCATTTTCAGCCTTTCTTCGGCTGCTTTGTTTCTAAAAGCCCATTTCATAAAACCACCTAAAATTTTAAAACCAGCCCACTAAAGACACAAAAACTGACTTAGAAGACCATGTACACATATACTGCTGCTAAAATAAACATCAAACTAGTGCAATTAATTTTAAGATGTGTAATATTCAAGTTTAATCTACCCTACCCCCTAAATTTTACTGGCACCTAAAATTTTCTGAAAAGTTGCAGAAAATGGGGTGAAAAAATGAAGTTTCTTAGATTGACAATTTTTATGGCTCATTCAATGCATATCATCAATATGTATCCAAATATAAAATATTAGGAAAATATCTGCAACCGTTTACGAGATATTCAAGAAAAGAAAAAACGGAAGTTCCGAAATGTCAAATGTTAGCAGCGAACATCCTTAAATACACCATCAAAACCTTTGTACTGCAAAGAAAATTGAAAGGCAAGATACTGAAGTCGAAAGACTAGCACACATATGAGCTGCATCGTGAGAAAAGCGGATTATTGCCTATGCGAAAACAAAGGCGCAGATCAGCTTCGCAGTAACTGCGAAGCTGATCAGCGCCTTTGTTTTCGCTACTCGGATAGTACAATTCCTCTTCTACTTAAATCCGAAATTGCAAGCTTCTAGCTCTTTTCTTAGCTTGTACAGGACGGTTTGTGTCGGACCTGGTCGGAAACCCCGAAGACCGGTTTTCTCGCGTCGCGGCTCATATTATTTAAAAAAAATTAGAAAAAATGTTCAAGAATTTCATTTACAGTTGCACATGGCTTCATCTAAAACAATGCCAAGGCTACTCACAAAATTTCAAATTGATAAAAAATTATTAAAGGATATTTGAGCCGCGACGCAAGAAAACCGGTCTTCGGGGTTTCCGACCAGGTCCGACACAAACCGGCCTGTACAAGCTCAGAAAAGAGCTAGAAGCTTGAAATTTCGGATTTAAGTAGAAGAGGAATTGTACTATCCGAGTAGCGAAAACAAAGGCGCTGATCAGCTTCGCGGTTACCGCGAAGCTGATCTGCGCCTTTGTTTTCGCCTAGGCAAAAATCCGGTTTTCTCATGACGCGGCTCATTTCATGCTATTTTATGCCTTTTTATAATCGGATGATATTTCCATATAGCCTATGTGTTTCCAATGATCAGTGTGAAGATGGCAATAATACGTGTAGCTCAATACATTGTAGACTTAACAACACTTCTAACGCTACTGATAATTTGCTACCGATAAATTATCATCTATAATCTCAAAAAAGGACCTGGACACAGTAGTTCAAAGCATCGTTAGCTTAACGATATCGTTAAGACATAGATTTGTTAAGCAAATATCAGCAAAAGTAACAAATACACTGTTATTTTTTGTTGAAAAAATGTGAGAATCCTTTGCAGTGCAAACAGAGTGAGTATTTTGCCTTAGCCATAAAAATCGAATGGCCTAAATTCAGTCAAACATATCTGGGACATTGAAACTCTGCAAATGTTAGACGGAAATTTCTAAGGGTTGGGTGGAATGGTATTGTGCAGCCTACCAATATGCAGTAAGCTAATGATTTTTTCTAACATCCCTGAAAATATTTCAATATTTTGCTTAGGTTTGAAATTATAGCAAAAACTCTAATCGGTAGCGTAAGAAGTGTTTTTAAGTACATATGAGCCGCCCCGTGAGAAAACAAACAATCTGCATATGCGAAAACAAAGCCGCAGATCAGCTTCGCGGTAACTATCCGTGTAGCGAAAACAAAGGTGCTGATCAGCTTCGCAGTTACCGCGAAGCTGATCAGCACCTTTGTTTTCGCTACACGGATAGTACACTTCCTCTTCTTCTTAAATTCAAAATTTCAAGCTTCTAGCCTGCTTCTGTGACTGTACAGCCTGATTTGTGTCAGACCTGTTCGGAAACCACATTATTGGTTTTCCCATGAGGTGGCTCATATATTGCATGTATAGTCTTTATTATGTTGCAATTGTATGGCACAACAAATACTGACAGAACACACAGGGTTTAAGCTTTTCTGCTTAGTATTAAGTAGCACACGGTTCTTGGGTCTGCTTTATAATAACCAGGCCCCGAGGTTATAAAACTTTTTTCATGCCACGCTCAGCTGAGACGAAAATTTATCCTGCTCATAAATGTTAAAATGCCAACAATTGTTGGCATTCTAACATTTATTAGCAGGATTAATTACAGGTTTTGGCATTCTAAACCTTCAATTTCAATATTTTTGGGTTATTTTGGTATTTATGAGCAGTTTAGATTTTATGCTTAGCTGAGTTGAGCATGGAAAAAGTTTCATAATCTTGGGACCAGTTTTACCTTTAAACTCACCCCTAAGTCAGTTTATGGGGAATAGTAGAATGAATTTTGTTAGTTCTTCAAAACCATTGTTGTTAGTGCTCATTAAAAATCACCTCAACTTCTTCAAAAAAGTGCCCAGGTGATTCTTCACTCAGCGGCCATAAATGAGTTCCGAAAGTGAAAAAATGAAAGTTTTTTGGGGGTTTAGATATTAATTATAGTTGTATCTTAAAACTCATCTTCCCTTTTTACATACCATTGTGAAGCAGAATTACTTGAGAATAAATTCTTGTTGACCATAATTTTGGTTTTAAATTCTTTGCTGGTTGCTAGGCAATTTAAAAACATTGCTGAAAAATGGATACCTGTTCAACTTAAATGATTGCCATGGTAAAATACATATTAACACTTTATTGATTTACTAATGAAAGCTAAGATAATGTATTAAACTTTATGTATAGAAATATGTTTGGCCTTTATGCAACCAGGCAAACAGAAACTGAAGCCTATTAAACTTTAAGTTTGGATTTTGACAATCAAAAAAAAAGACAAAATTAACATGGGAGTAAGTGGGAGAGTCAATGTTCTCAGAATTTCTGTAGCAATTAAACTAGTGCCATTTTAAACTTTATATTAAAACCTCCAAGTGACTTTTACATAAGAGCCTAATATCTTACCCTTCATCTCACAAAATATCAGGTGGTAATGTTCCCCACTGTTACCATAGCAACCACAAACAGCAGACTGATGCTCAATTTTGGGTGGTGTTCTAAAATTGCTTAGCAACCAATTCCTTTTGTGTAAAACATCACGAAAACATGTCTGTGTAATGTATACCCCCTTAAACCCCACTTTTATATAGAAAAATTGGGGTTTGCAGGGGTATACCTATTTTTCTTATTTTTGCTCCAAAACATAGATTGTGGGTACTCGCCGAGGCGGTTCTTACTTGTGTACCCACAATGTATGTTTGAAGCAAAAATAAGAAAACTACCATAACATTTTACTGAAAATTTTCAATTTTTACAACTTAAAAAATCTCTGTATATTGCATGGGCGTCTTTTCGTAATGAATGATACAAATATTTTAACACTGCTTGGAAATGTTTTCCCTACATGATAGCATGACATTTGATAATTTTGAAGTAATAATTATGATGCAATATTGTTTCGAAGACCATAAAACTGACTAAAAAGGTGTGCATTTTTCCACTTTGGGAACTTAGTGTAGGTGACGCACAAAATATTTTTTTATCAAAAAAAAAAAAAAAAAAATAAATGAGCAAAATTATCCCACAAGAACCTTAAATTGTAATCAAATATCTCTGGTTCAGAGGTTATAAAACCATTTTCTTGCTCAACTGAGCTGAGCATGAAATTTCAAGTGTTTGAAACAAATTAATAAAAGAGTTTGGGGTAAGGCCATCAAAGCCAATAATTTATCCTGCTCTTAAATCAGCAGGATAATTACAGGCTTTGGTGATCTAAACCTAAAACTTCAATGTATTTGGGCAATTTCATCATTCATGAACAGTTTAAATTTCATGCTTAGCTGAGTTGAGCATGAAAACAAGTTTAAAACCTCAGGGCCAGTTTGATGGCCATGCTCAGTACGCTATCTATAGTGCTGGAATTTCCAGTTCTGACTAGGAAGTTTATCATCACAGATTGCCATATACAGTCTACCCCCTCTCTCATATTGTAAACACAGGCCTGTCTTAACATGCTGGAGGTGGCCACCCTGGGGATAGAATTGAAAAAATAACATAATTTATACATGTACATTTATACACTTCACAAAGTACTCAATACGCATCAAAATGGATGTACAGTGCATACTGTCAATACAACTACGAGGCTTGTCCCAAAAGTCCCGTTACAAATGCTTTTTATTCTGAACACATAACAGGAACCAATCAAAGTTTTTCATGCAGAATTATTGGCCATAATGGAACTTATTTTACTGTACAACATGTCACGCACATCAATGGCCTCACTGCTACAGTTACCTTGGTAACCATGAGTAGGCAAGACCGGAGCAAGTCAAATTATGCAAAATGTTTTTGGAGCTTCCATTTTTCGCAAATTACTAAATCAATATAGGTATAATGTGATCATTTCAAAAATATATCAGCCTTACTATCATTCTATGCACATCATTTAGAGATGATCTTATGAAAGTTGATGACAATTTGATAGTTTGGGAGAGAAATAAAGAAGCCTACCTATAAAATTTCAACGACAAAATTATGACGTCGGCAAAAGCATGCTGATCAAAATTACAGGGTCATTATGTTTAAACATCTAAAATATGTTCTTTAATGGAAACCTAGCAATTGTTTAGATCCATATTAGTTGGAGACTTCAATACTATTACACAACACATATTTTCAAAACGATATTTCAGTCAACAGTAATATTACTTGACCTACTGAAACATGGAAAGTGATTAACAGTGGATAACATTAGTTAATGATTCTTATTGAGCAAGACAGATATTTATAGTATTATTTTGATGATTTCCTCATAATTATTTTACTTAGATTTCCAAATATATGCTACAGCATCATTATGCTAAATATAAATATAATTTTCAAATAGATTTCTTGTATGTAGCATATTTATCCAAACTGCAAAATATGAAGAAAAAATCACAATTAACGGCAACGTCATTAGACCTGCTCCGCTGCAGTAGGGGTACAAGTGTTCAAAACCCCACTGCATTTTAACAGATGCAAGAAGTTGTACAAAAATTTACCCAAAAAGCTCTAAGATATAGTACTTGATGACCATAATTGTTGTAAGATCTGATGTGCTCTTATTATGGCAAAACAGTGAGTGTAATGGAACTTTTGGGACAACCCTCGTATGTACACGTTTCCTGGGGATTCTTATTAGGGTTTTTATTTGTGAACCAATTTTCTAAAATATTTGTAGCACAATAAGAAAAGGACAACAGTATAAGAAATTTTGAAATTTTTCTGCCATATCTGAACTAGGAAAAATACAAAAAGATAGTCAGGAGAGTAGCAGAATTCTGATCAAGGACTATATTAATCTATGTTTCACCAATAATTTTCATGTTAGCTAAAAACAACACCAGCTTGTAAACATTAAAACCTTATTACAGAAAATTAATGAGCCGCCACATCAGAAACCCAACAATCTGCATATGCGAAAACACAGATGCAGATCAGCTGTGCAGTAACTGCACAGCTGATCAGCATCTTTGTTTTCGCTTCATGGATAGTTCATTCCCTCTTCTTCCAATATCCAAAATTCCAAGCTTCTAGCCTTTTCCTGAGACTGTACAGGCCAGATTGTGTCGGACCAGGCCCGAAGACCGGTTTCCTTGTGAAGCAGCTCAATTTTCCGCCAGTGTTGTACCTGTTTGTGTTGCCAATACTCTGGTTCCCCCTCAAAGCAGCCAGCCATGTTTGGTTGTTTCTCTGACAGAAAATATCCTCTCACCACTATACACTGTAGTATAGTCCTCAGCTGGCTGTCATCTGTCAGAGCAAACATCTGTAGAATAAAACATAACAGATAAACAAAGTTTTATGTACATGTACGTCAGCTTGACCACTCTTCATGAGGAAAACATGTCCCTAATACATGTATAAATGTACTTATTTTTTATCCAAAAGGGTCTACTTATTACCGGTATATATTTTTGATCCAAAACATAGATTGTGGGTACTCGTTAGAACCGCCTCTCTAATGTGTACCAGGATCAATGTTATGAGCAAAAATATTAAAAATATCAAAATTTTTCCTACAAATTTTTCCTTTTTTTCAGCTAAAAAAAAACTTTGTATATTTCATTGGCAAGTTTTCATAATGTAGACAGAACTGAAATTCCCAGACTTTTCACTGACCAAATTTCATTTTTCACTGACTAAATTTCATTTTTCACTGACCAATGTGGGGTGTTTTCACATTCCTTCCAGCCTGCCGAGCCAACACACCGTACATACGGCTCGTCAAATTCCAACTGGTACGTCAAATTCCAGATGTTTATGTCAGCGCGTGCGTTTTGGCGGGTAAGTTATTTTGTTGTATTTTACAAAGAATACCTAAACTTTTCATGGTATAATCTTATTGAGGCTTATATTTTTTCAATCTCCATCTGAAGGATCATTGATAATCAACGTTTACCGTGTATTTATCGTTTTATTCTGTCGCTTGGTGACAAAAACAATACGCCAAAGTACAGACGGGCGAATGTCATATGATAAGTGAAATTACAGACGGCCGATACGGAATGACCCAGACGGTAGATCAACGTTTTATGATACGGGTCTACTAAAACACTTCTTTGTTATGCAATAGTCAGTATATGGTTTAATTTGCATCGCTACAAACCATAAATTGCATAAAGAAAACATTGCTTGGGAAGGAAACAAAGTGAAACGACTGTCTTTAAACGATTTTATATGCCGCTTTTTTACTCAAGATGGCCAGTCGATGAACAAAAAGCTGATTGTACTTTTGACTATATAGAAATTTGGAAACAAAAAATGAAAGCAGATAGTGTGAACATTTGATAATATTCCACATAACTTAACTGATACATGGCTACTGCAATTCAAATAGAACACTACGCGACTCAGTACACGCACATGTGTAAGCGCCATGAGACGGGGAATTATTTACGAATAGCGCATTGTTTCTAGCTTTAATTATATGTATACCCCTAATTTTGATTATAAATTCAGTATGGCATGGGCCGGAACTGAACTTTGCTGTCTGTGCCTGGGCATACCAGGGTTCAAACTGATTGTTGGTTTCGCTCGGTTGAGTCTTCGCCCTAGAAACGCTATGGCATAACCTGTGCTTTATTTGTTTGCCAATGTGCTTCTTTGATGGAATTTAATTTTTATACCAACGGAACAAAAACATGTGCTTTTGATTGTTTGAATTGATGCTTTACGTCCCAGTCAACAGATAAGGTCATGTCGGGACGTTGCCTCTATTTTATGGGACTTTTACGCAAAATGAGGATGTCATGACATCCTTCAAATGCTTGAAATATAACCATCCAACTAAGCCAAAATTGCTTATACGTATGGATGGTATGACTTGAACCACGTTTTGGGCAAGCTCAGACCAGAGGGGTTAACCAGTAATCAGATGGTCGGTCAGTAGTGTATAAGCTTTACCTGGATGTACAAGCAGCCCATCTATTTCTTTAGCCCCCAATGGGTGAGTGCCCATATCGCAACCCGACCACCTTCAAATATATATACTGATGTATATATTGTGCATCCTGCATACTGCCACAGAGTCCGGGGGCTCAAAAGTCATCAACATGACACGCGTATGTGTCGGTCGGGGTTCGAGACCACAACCTTTGGAGGATGATGGGAACTAACTACCCACTAGATCACACGACCGCACAACCGGTCGTGGTTAAGGTCGCTGACTATCAGCGCCTTTAAAATAAGATTAACCAAGGATCAAGAACTGAGACAATCAGGTGGAAATCTTTTTCTGATTATGCCTTTTCCTGATCTTTGTCTGCTTGTACCTTTTCAAACCCCGACCACTATATCACTCTCACGAAGTTATACTGTGTTTGAGTGGAAACAAAACAGCAGACACACAAAGTTGAAACAATTTCGAACCAATGTTGATTCATTCAACTTTGAAACAATGTTGTAGAATCAATGTTGATTCAGTGAATCGAATTGATTCAACAATGTTTAAAGGTTGACCGAAACAACATTATTTTAACAATATTTCAACAATGTGTGTCTTAATGTTGATTCTACGGTTTCAACATTTTGTGCAAATGTTGATATAGTGAATCAATGTCGTGTATCTTTAAGGTGGCCATTTTCTCTTTACCCATCTATGAACTGTATGACATCCATAACATTTCCAATTCAAGAAATACAATTTATAATTTGAACATATACTTCCAAGTTGACCGCTTAAGAAGGCCAAACAATGCCAGGGTGCCATGGGTATTTGAAATAATCGCACTCAACACGTCTGATGCGACACGTATCCAAAGTCGTTTCTACGTCTGTTATTTGACGTATCAAAAGCTATTGTCCGTCTGGCCTTTCAAGTATAAAGCGACTGTCATGGTTCGTATCATGTAAAATCACACATGGTGCAAAAGAATGAGCTGCGCTATCAATAGTAGTAATCAATTTGAATAAAAGCTTAAATCAGGCTTTTAAATAGATACTAAGCTATATATATTCGAGCATGCGATTTTCAATTATTTCTAGTTATGGAGATATTTGGCAAAAAGTATGGATGTTTTCTGAAAACGTGCCGTTTTAAGACTTTCGTGCAATGTTTTCGCCAATCCACGGATAAGCTGACCATGACACCTGTATGTACAGATGCGTGGAGGTCCACACACGACTGCCGATTATTATTTTCTTTTGAAACCATTAGCTAAAGTATAGTAAAACAAGAAAAAACAACAAAAATAATTTAGCCGCCAAAACGCACGCACTGACATAAACATCTGGAATTTGACGTACCAGTTGGAATTTGACGAGCCGTATGTACGGTGTGCAATATTTTTGGTAACTTTTTCATGATTCTAATAAGATCATAATTATTCTTGAATTTAAGAATCCTAAACATGTACAAGTAAACCTTCACAAGAAAACATTTTAACAAAACAGACACTCTGTTTGACATGACATGACATGCATCATTCCAAACACCATCGAGAGCTTGTCTATTTGCAAGGGCTCTTGTGAGCACCCAAATTTACATCAAGAGTAAGTAGACCTCTTTCAACATGTTCCATGTCAGGAAAACATGTCCGTGGAATGTATACTCCATAAACCCCACTTTTATACAGAAAAACTGGGGTTTGCAGGGGTATACCTATTTTTCTTATTTTTGCTCCAAAACAGAACCGAGGCGGTTCTAACATGTACCAATAATCTATGTTTTGAGCAAAAATAAGAAAAATATCAAAATTTTTCTGATGAAATTTTCAATTTTTGATGCTGAAAAAAGTCTCTGTATATTGCATGAGCATGTTTTTGTAATGTATGCGCCCAAATTTACATCAAGAGTAAGTAGACCTCTTTCAACACATTCCAAAAGAGAGGACAAAATACAGACTTCACAGCCCAATTTCATTGTATTTAATTTGACATGATCTATCATGCTGTCCTCCTTAAAAAAAGGTTTCACACAATACATGTGTAATTCCATCCATCCATCTATATGAAATTCAAATTTTGCCAATGTATCAGTGCCTGAACTCCATGTTATACAAATTATCTATCAGAGAAAAAAAAGACTGCAAAAATATTAATTATGAAAGCTTTGATCCAGTCTTCTTTGAGATAGTACCTGTATTAGTCAAGGTGGGCCAAGACTAAACGTCAAACTGCATAATCAATCTCCAATGTGACAAGTGTTTCTTAAACTAACCATATTTTTATTAAGAAAACACACCCATGCAATATACAGAAATTTATCAGTATTAAAAGTTGAAAATTTCATTGGAAAAAAAAATGATATTTTCAATATTTCTGCTCAAAACATTGATTGTGGGTACACGTGAGAACCGCCTTGTGAGAGGAGGCTCACAAATTTCAACATCCTTCTAGTAATTTGGAAATAGAAAATTTGATAATTTAAGTTACACAAACAATTCCAAATGTATATCTAGATCCTGACCTGTTTCATAATATCACCACTACAGTATTGCACTTTCAGAGGGCTATCCACAGAGAAGAGGTACCCAGCATTGTCAAGACACATCTCGTCTAATCCATTCTTTACCTGGTAAAACAAACATGAGCCCCATCATGAGAAAACCAACAATGTGGTTTCCGACAAGGTCAGACACAAACCCGCCTATGAACCTAAGAAACCTAGAATCTTGAAATTTTGGCTAAAAGTAGAATAGAATTGCACTACACTCCAACCTCGTTAGTACGCGACGGTCGGGGTCCACAAAATTGAACCGCGTTATAAGTGAGTCGCGTACTAACGACTGACACACCATCAGGTCCTTGCCTGTTTGTGCTATGAAGAACCACCTATTTTTTTTTTTTTTTTTTTTTTTCCTGGGCGAGACCAGTACTATATGAGGTTGTTTTTTTTGTGGGTTTGTTGTTCCGGGCAACCGGAAGGAGGTTTTAGGAGAAGCCCGGGATCGAACCTGCGACCCCTGGTTTACAAGGCGAGTGACTTAACCACTGCACCACGAACCACCTATGTTTATGGTATCTTTTAATGTATTAAATGGTTTTACATCAATAAGATATTTGTAGGTCAAAAATTTAACAGTATAAAGGTGTGTACCTTTGATATTTTATCAGTAAAATTCTTTCAATTTTATAGATTTGCTATCACAAATCTTTTTTTTATAGTTGAATTGAATATAATTATGTAAATGAAATTATACATCATTGTCAGTAATGTAAGACTACGCCGATTGTGTTGGATAAATACAGATTTTACCAAAACGTATGTACAACATTTTTACAAGGGGGAGCAACTGTAATCAAATTATGCGCTTGAACAACCCAGATCAAGGTCATTGTATTGGTGTTTTTCCACTGAGCTACTACATGACAAAAACTAAAAAAGTGAAAAAGAGACAGTAAAGACTGATATATTCTACCCTGATCGGTGTTTACTGTGCGCTTTATAGTTTGAGTGTTGTAATTTGATAATTATCAAACCCTTTCATACAGGGTGGTCTGATCATTCCATTATTATATTGCCCAAATTAATGTTTTGTTCGGCACTGGCCCATTCATTGTTTACGACCGGATGTTTGCATAAATTACCTAAGTTGATCCCAATGACACTGCTCAATCACATCTGGTGTAGACTAATTGGCGTTTTTATTGATTGGATTTAAATGTTTGTTTATTCAATTGATTTATGTTTGACACCTTGTATATTCAGGTATGAGGATTTTTTAAGAATGAATGAGAGATCGTTTTGTGGGATTTTTTTTTTTTTTTTTTTTTTTTTTTTGACATCGTTTTTTCCCATAAAAAGAAATTTTTGGGGTCCAAGCAGGCACCGCGTTATACCGGTAAACGCGTTATACTGATGCGCGTACTAACGAGGTTGGAGTGTATCTGTGTAGCGAAAACAAAGGCACTGATCAGCTGTGCTGTCTGCGCCTTTGTTTTCGCATAGGCAAAAATCCTGTTTTCCCATGATGCAGCTCATTTGTTTTTTTACTGAAAATTTCCATTTATTTACAGCCACATATTAGCAATAAAGACAACTCACTCACCCATCCCCAGGCTTTGGTGTTTTCTTCATACATGAGCAGTTCAGGCCACACATTGTTCATGAACCATTCAAACGGCTTACACTGTAACCTCTCCTTGACCTTCAATCTTTCAGATATGTCCCCGGCATCTATACTCTAAAGAAAAGAATAATGTAAATTCTTAAATTCTTATCTTTTAAACATTTCCGTTGGAATGCTTTTTTTTCTGAAGAAAGCAGAACAGAATAGCATGTGCGTGTATTGACATATACGCTCCTTGGGGCATCGCTATTATACATCTTTCTAAGACAGCACCAACCTGAATAGCAGGGATAGCTCTGTAGACATATTTCTTATAGTCACCCATCCACACCTCCAGGGCTCTCTTATAGTTCCTCAGTTCTGTCATCTCCCTACCCTTGGGGAAACTGTAGGGTTGGGGGCGGGCTATATGCCCCACCCTAGAGCATGGCACATGGACTAGACGACCACCACATAACCATACCTACAAATGGAGCGGAGTTATGAGAAAATCTGATTTTGTATATAACCATGCAAAGCTGATCAGCGCCTTTGTTTTTGCAACACGGATAGTATAAATCCTCTTCTTTCTCAATCTAAAATCTCCAGCCTCTAGCCATCTTCTGTGCTTGTACAGCTTGGTTTGTGTCAGACCTGTTCGGAAACCACATTGTTGATCTTCTCATGAGGCGGCTCAATTAAAGTAACACTTCCCATCAATCAGTAAAATTGTAGTGCCTTAAGTGGTTGTGCCAAGGATTATGTTTTATAATTTGAATTTAGAACTTCTTGAAAAAGTATTAAATTTCCCACATCTGGGTTTGTGTGCTCTCTGTAATTGACCAAATGCCACCTGCCACTCAAAACATTTTTCGACCAGTAAACTTGTGGCAAAAACCTAGGACAAACAAATGCATATGGCTAATTATGAGTACATATTGCAGCAAATCACAAGTGAAACGAATGCTGCCTAATCTTTGTTTGTCCTACATTTTAATGAGAAGCGGAGGGTGGAGAACTTTCTACTGAACCAACCCACTCCCCTTTGTGGTAAAATATTGAACAGTATGTTACCCTCCAAGGCAGTTCGAGATTCTCTCCTCCCCAGATGCTCATCTGATCATCATACGTCCCCAGTTCTTTAAAATATTGAACATCGACAACAAAGCCCGGGCCTACCATCACAACTCCACTGAAACATATGTGAGCCGTCTCGTGAGAAAACCAACAATGTGGGTTTCCGAACAGGTCCAACACAAACCAACCTGTACAAGCACACAAGATGGCTAGAGGCTGGAAATTTTGGATCTAGAAAGTAGAGGGATTGTACTATCCATGTAAGGAAAACAAAGGCGCTGATCAGCTTCGCGAAGCTGATCTGCGTTTTTGTTTTCGCATATGCAGATTGTTGGTTTTCTCATGAGGCGGCTCATATCTTACCTTATGAGAAAACCAACAATAGCTGATTTTGGGGGTTTCTGACCAGATCTGATGCAAACCGACCTGTGCAGTCAGAAAAGAAGAATTGAAACTTGAAATTTTGGAATTAAGAAGGAGAGGGATTGAGCTATTTGCTTAGCGAAAACAAAGATGTTGATCAGCTGTGCAGTATAGCTGATCAGCGTCTTTGTTTTCGCATGTGCAAATAACTAGTTTTCTCATGTTGCGGCACATATGAGCCACCTCAGAAAACCAAAATATGCATATGTGAAACCAAAGGCGCAGATCAGCACCTTTGCTTTCCCTACATGGATAGTACAATTCCTATACTTTCCACATAAAAAGCTATCTTCTGTATGTCATCGGTGCTTGTACAGCTCGTTTTCTGTTGAACCTGTCTGGAAATGACTATTTTTATTCATTTATATTTGAGCCCTGATGTGAGAAAAGCGGTCTCTTGTGTCCGACATAAACTGGCTTGTGCAGCCACAGAAGACGGCTAGAAGCTTGAAATTTTGGATTTAAAAAGAAGAGAAATTGCACTGTCGGTGTAGCAAAAACAAAGGTGATGATCTGAGCCTTTAATTTTGCATATACAGAATGTTGGTGGTCTCATGTCATGGCTCAAATATAACATCTAAGATATATCGCCCCAGCCCATTGGTGCCAAGAGAAATAGATGGGCTGCTTCTGCCTCCATGCAAAGCCTATCTACTACTGACTGACCATCTGATTTCTGGTTTACCACAGGCTCTGAACCTTTTCATGAAAAGTGGTTTAAGTCTAACCATCCACACATAAGCCTTAGTGGTTTACTGGGGTGGTTATATTTTCAAGTGCATTTTGGGTGTCCTGACATCCTAATGTTTGGTAGAAGTTGCATAATAAGAAAGCATTGTACCGGCATGACCATAGCTGTTGACCAGGACACCAAGCCATAAATCAAATAAAAAGATATATGGGCACTACATGTAGTAAAGACATTTTAGACAACAAAAAACAAACAAGAACTCCGCGGAGGTCGATATCGCACCTGCATCGGGCAAAATAACTAAAAACGTGAAATTTAGGTCAAGGGCACCGGGTTAAGGTGTGTTCTGAAAGGGTTTGTGAAGGACATGTACTATGCAAGGTTTCACACTTGCAGCTATCACTGATGCAAAAAAATCTTTGACGTAAAAATTAACAAAGTCAATGGACCATGAAATATAGGTCAAGGTGAGTGGGTCAAGGGGCCTGTTTGAAGGGTATGTCAATTAGGACAATTACTATGCAAGGTTTCACACTCGCAGCTATCACTGGTGCAGAGAAAACCAAACTTTGACGTAAAAATTAACAAAGTCAATGGACCGTGAAATATAGGTCAAGGTCAGCAGGTCAAGGTGCGTGCTTGAAGGGTATGTCAAGGACAATTACTATGCAAGGTTTCACACTCACAGCTATCACTGATACAGAGAAAACGGAACTTTGACGTAAAAATTAACAAAGTCAATGGACCATGAAATATAGGTCAAAGGCACCGGGTCAAGGTGCGTGCTTGAAGGATATGTCAAGGACAATTACTATGCAAGGTTTCACAGTCCTAGCTATCACTGATGCAGAGAAAACCAAACTTCGACGTAAAAATTAACAAAGTCAATGGTCCTTGAAATATAGGTCAAGGTAAGCAGGTCAAGGTGCGTGCTTGAAGGGTATGTCAAGGACAATTACTATGCAAGGTTTCACACTCACAGCTATCACTGATACAGAGAAAACGGAACTTCGACGTAAAAATTAACAAAGTCAATGGACTGTGAAATATAGGTCAAGGGCAGCGGGTCAAGGTGCGTGCTTGAAGGGTATGTCAATGACAATTACTATGCAAGGTTTCACAATCCTAGCTATCACTTATGTAGAGAAAACCAAACTTCGACGTAAATGTTGACGGACGGACGAACGAACGCACGAACGAACGGACGGACGGAAGGAAATTTGGACTCCTATATCGCACCCTGTTATAAGCAGGTACGATAAAAAACAACAAACGGCTATAGTTGTCTATAGCAATAAAAGCACTAAAGAAAACTTACGGCAGCGGGTCTGTTTCTGACTTGCCCTTCAAGTGGTCTCCCCTGAAATATGTCTCAAAGAAAACCAGTCTCCAATCAAAACCATATCTCGTCTTATAACCATCTTCAAACTCATAGTTTAGCGTGTTCTTGTTGATATAGTCTAGCTGTGTCATTGCGATTGTCTTTCGGTCTTTCTTTATTTCTGCCAGAAGAGGGGGCAGCCTAGAAGAGAATACAACGGGGTCAAAATGACAGGCTACAGGGCTTTTTCTGACTGTTTCATCAGGATAACATGTCCATGTAATGTATAACCCCTCATACCCCACTTTTATATAGTAAAACTGGGGTTTACAGGGGTATTCCTATTTTCCTTATTTTTAATCCAAAACATAGATTGAGGGAACTCGTTAGAACCGCCTCGCTGTTCTACCATGTACCCACAATCTATGTTTTAAGCAAAAATAAGAAAAATATCCAAATTTTTCAATTTTCACAACTTAAGAAAAATCTATATATTAAATGGGCATGTTTTCGTAATGCGGGAAGTTTTTGGTACTGATAAAATTGGGAAAGCATCTTCAAACTTATAGTTCAGTTTGTTCTTGTTGATATAGTCTAGCTGTGTCATTGCAGTTGTCCGTCGGTCTTTCTTGATTTCTGACAGAAGTTGGGGCAGCCTAGATAAGAATACATTACAAAAACATGTTCATGTAATATACATATTTTTCCTATGCTGTAAAAATTGAAAATTTCAGCTGAAAAAATTTGATATTTTCATGAGGCAGTTCTAACAAGTACCCACAATCTATGTTCTGAGGCAAAAATAAGAAATTAATGATATCCCTATAAACCCCAGTTTGACTATATAAAAGTGGGGTTTAAGTGGGTATACATTTCACGGACATGTTTTCCTGATGACAAGGGGCCAAAATGATAGCCGGTAAATGAGCCGCGATGCAAGAAAACTGGTCTTCTTGGTTTCTGACCAGGTCCGAAACAAACCGGTCTGTGTAGTCACAGAAGATGGCTAGAAGCTTGAAATTTCGGATTATGGAAGAAGAGGAATGGTATTATCCATGTAGCGATAACAATGCGCTGATCAACTGTTCAGTTACTGCAGAGCTGATCTGCACCTTTGTTTTCGCATACGCAAAATGTTGGTTTTCTCATGACATGGCTCAAATATGAGTAGGATTAAGCATAAATGATAAGCTAAATAGGAAATATGCAGATGATCCAATAAAGAATGACAATTTTTTAATTACTCCAATGTAAACAAACTTGGCTTATTGTGAATATATATATATATATATTGTAAACATTGCTCAATATAACGCACAAAAAAATTGTTGTATATAAGTCATAGATACCATCCAAGTCATTAATTTGGTTATAGATATCATAAAATATTGTAATAAGTTGGTCATAGATATCTTTTATTGTCCTAGTCTGAGTTGTATATTATTAAGATCATAGATACCAATCCAATATTAAGGTAATAGATACCATTCCAGTCATTAATTTTGGTCATAGATACCATAAAATGTTGTATTAAGTCAATCATAGATACTTGTAATGCATGTTTAAATCATTTGCTGTTTATGTGTTAAAATATTATGTATATTTGTGTGTAGTTGGTAACAATCCTGTTTCTGGATTTTAAAACCAATAAAGATATTTGATTTGATTTATAAGTCATGTATTACAATGCCATGTTTTTGTAACGGGTGATTCCAAACTCACCAATTCGTATTCACCTCCATGTGACAATCAAAGAATGACACCACCTCCGCCGTGACATGTTTCAATCCCTCCAGTCTCGCTATGATCAACCCTACTCTCTTGGGCAGTCTGATCAGCTTCACTATACCATTTGGAAAGTTCCACTGTATCTGCGCGTCTAAATTATTATGCAGTGTCTCTGAAAGATAATTGAGCCGCTGTACTGCATGAGAAAACCAACAATGTGGGTTTTCGACCAGATCTGACACAAACCAAGCTATACAAGCACAGAAGATGGCTATAGGCTGCAAATTTTGGATTTATAAAGCACTATCCTTGCAGTGAAAACAAATGCGCTGATCAGCTTTGCAATTACTGCAAAGCAGATCTGCGTCTTTGTTTTCGCATATGCAAAGTGTTGGGTTTTTTTTTCTCATGATGTGGCTCAATTGTTGTATTGGTTAGAAAACCTCCTATGATCACTTTTGTGAATCTTTCAGACGCAAAAATGATCAAATCTCACTTAATATATGAATAAAAGAAAGAAACAGATTCAAAATTGATCAGCATCAAGAGAAATCAACAATCTGCGTGTGCAAAAACAAAGACACAGCTCAGCTTCTGTCGGAAACCCAAATTGTCTTTTTTCTCATGCAAAGGCTCAATTACCTACCCAGAGTTGAAGCATCATCCACCAAGATAATTTCCTTGAGAAGATGTTCCGGAGTTCTGATGATAATACTGTACAAAGTCCTCAGCAGGATGGACGGCCATTCGTTGTAAAATGGTATCACAATACTTGTCGTTGGGAGGTCATCCGGGTACTTCAAGGAGGAGCAACTAAAACATGAAAAGTATCAGAATAAAAACTCAGGGCTTTTTCTCTGTAGAAAACTGCACAGCTGATCTGCAGTGCCTTTGTTTTGGCTACACCGATAGTATAATTCCTCCTCTACTGACACCAAAAATTTCAAGATTCTAACCTTCTTCTGTGACTGCACAGGCCTGTTTGTGTCTGACCTGGATGGAAGACCGGTTTTCTCTCGTTATGGCTCATATCCTATCCTAGTGAAGACAGATCAAGATAAGCTATGACATCTTTTGCAGTTAAGCAAACTTGCTTTGAGCAAATGTTAATTATATGAGCCGTCAAATGAGAAAACCAACCATCTGGGTTTCCAACCAGGTCCGACACAAAGCGGCCTTTACAGTCACAGAAGCAGTCTATAAGCTTGAAATTTCAGATTTAAGAAGAGGGATTGTACTATCTGTTCAGTGAAACCAAAGGCGCTGATCAGCTGTGCAGTTACTGCACAGCTGATCTGCGCCTTTGGTTTCCCATATGCAGAATGTTGGTTTTCTCATGCGGCGGCTCATAATTCATCACAAAAACACACAGATTGATTCTTGTGAGCAGATCATTGGTGCCTTAGACTTAGTCCAAAAAAAAAGTCTGTTAAGTAAATCAATAAAAAGATTTAAATTAATACTGAAGATTTTCAAATAAAACTATCAATAAAGTATCATTTTATAAGATAATATGCCTAAAGGCCTAATAAAATTGCCTATACATGTATATACACATGTATAGATACATGTATGTTTAAAGTTCAAAAGAGCTTACATCATGTGACATGTATAATGAAATATGAACATTTAATTCATACGAGCTGTGACATGAGAAAACCAGATTTTTGCAAAAACAAAGAAGCAGATCAGCTGTACAGTAACTGCACAGCTGAGCCGCCCCTTTAAATACCTAGCATTATCCCTTTCCCTACTCAAACTGAAATTTCAAGCCTCTTGTTATCTTCTAGGACTGCACAGGTCAGTTTGTGTCGAACCTAGTCTGAAACCCAAAAGAACAGTTTTCTCACATCACATCTCATATAGTATCAGGATAACCCTTCGTGAAAGTATACAGCTCATACCCCACATTTATTTAGTAAAACTGAGGTTTAAGGGGTATACCTATATTTCTTATTTTCGATCCAAAACATAGATTGTGGGTACCTGTTAGAACCGCCTCGCCGAGGCGGTTCTAACCTGTACCCACAATCACTGTTTTGAGCAAATATATTAAAAATATCAAAATTTTTCTAATGAAATTTTCAATTTTTACAGCTAAAAAAATCTCCACACAATGTATATTGCATAGGCAATATTAAAAATATCAAAATTTTTCTAATGAAATTTTCAATTTTTACAGCTGTAAAAAATCTCCACATATACTGGACAAATAAAGTTAGGGATCAAACTTTTAACGCACAATTTCTACAAGATATTGAATTACTGGTAAAATGAAACACTCATATCGTCAAGGTAATTCATTTTGTAAGCTTTGTACACGTCTTGAGGATCGAAACAATAGTCTTTGCATTCCACAAGACCAGGCTTTAAGTCAGACTACCCTTAAAATGAAAGTGGTATGAAATTCCCATAAAGAATTGATGGTGTGTAAGTTTGTTCGTGCTTTTAAAATGGCTTGAATTTTCCAATCTTTTTTAGCTGGCCCACCGCAGAAATGACGACTCTTGATGACTATAGTGCAAATTCGCGATGTTTTCATGAATTGGCAAAATTGATATTTTTGGTGGATCAGCTTTTATGGACTTTTTATCACTTTGGTTTTTAGGGTAGTGTGGTTTAAGGAACAGCTGTGCCTAAGTCAGATGATGCACAATTTCAAAAATTGGGCGCATATGAAAGTGTGATAAAACTGCTAATCCACCATATAAATGGAAAATTAGTTAATTATCGATTGGCCCAAAACTGCATCCTCAAATGTTTGATCCTTAACTTATTTTGACCAGTATATATTGCATGGGAAAGTTTTCGTAATGGTTTACCCTGCCGGTCTGCTGTCAGGAACTGGTCTATTTAGCGGCACCAAATCACTGACTCCAACATCAACCTCATTCTTCTTATACTCCTTCACAACTTCCGGCTTCAGAGCAAAATTCATCACCTGACTTGCCGTCAGTTTCCGTCTATCCAATCTCTCCAACTCTTTTGCCAGTGGGGAGCTGTCCAACTTGTAGAATATTGCTGAAGGGTCGGAATTAAATTCTATTGTCTTTTCAAAACTACCATCGCCTTTTTGAAAAGAATGACGTCTATCTGTTTTGGTACCAATGAAGTGTAATATCAGCAGTGTAATGATTGTGGTCAAAACGACTACAAGCAAAGCCAGAGTAATTATTCGCTTTAACAGTTTCATATTGAATTTTAACATCAACTACTCCTGTTTAAAAACTCTAAAATGTCAAGATATCCCAAGAATATTTTTATGTCTTAACTTGTCAACTTAACTGCTATATTTCCCCTGGAACCTGGCAACACAAACTTTTTTCTTCTCTTTTTCATATCCAGTATTTGAAACAACTTTCTTTGTGCAATAATCATTTTCCTTATGGCTATGTATACAGTAGTCAACTCTAAGTCATTCATTACTTAGTGTCTTTATTGTCTTTATAATCACAAAGTCAGAGGATAGCTCCGCACTACCATGGCATCTGAAATTTATATAGCAATTAAAAGTGACAAAACCTAAAACTCTGAAACAGTTAATTACTATTAAAATGATGCAAGTTATGTAACCACATATGAAAAGACATACATGTAGTTTTAAACATAGTTATAGTTTTGGCTACTTAATGTTTGAATGTTCATCATGAATACTGATGTTAAATAAATGTCGGATTCAATTTAAAACGGATAGATAACTACGGTATATGTATAGTATTTATTGGAAAAATGTCATCTCGGCTAGGTTGCCAAAGCAGTTATTTGAGCAAATATCCAATATATTTTTTCATAAATAGTCCAGCAGGAAATCAATTTGACCTGGTAATGAGGTATAAAGTTTTTTTCTTTACTGATTCGTGTTGGTTAGGCATTGTCTTCAAAGAATCCAACTGATGACACCTTGTCATCATTGGGGAATTTGAGAAAATCAAGATGGCGTCCAAAAGGTCTTCCAGGAATTCAAAGCTTTGATATAATGGTACTTTTCGCCCCGTAAATGAATCAAAAATGCATCTTTCCTTCACATATTGCACACAGCAACTTATCTGACCGTAGTCATTCTGAATATACTGGTGTATCAAAGATGGTGTCCAAGAAGGCTGCCAGAATATCGATTTTCGGTAATTTTAACAGTTTTGACAATGCATTTAGCATATCAACACACATTGTTTTCTTTAAAAACTATCCACATTCACATATCTGATTGTGTCATAATTTTACAGATTTGTCGTTGAATCACAAGGTCTAAGATGGCTGCCACAATATGGTTCTTATTTGATTGCCAATAGTTTTCAAAGATGGCTGCCAGAATATTGATTTACAGTGATATTGTTCATAGCAATTATGGACTCGTAGTGCTTTTAACTCAACAGTCTTGGCATTAACATTTGTTAATCATAAATGGTGTCCAAGATTGCTGCCATAATGTGGAAAGTCTGTGATGTTTAATAGTTTTGGCAATAGGGAGATTATGGACTCATCAGATATAAGTACTTCTCAGCTATTACATAGAAAAATGTGTCCAAGAAGGTGCATGATTAAACATAAACATAATTAACCTCCGTCCCGTGCCAGACCCGCGTTAGAGTTGGCCGGTCGCCCCCCTCTTGCAGAACCATTAAACCTGGTCGAATAGAGGAGCGGCTCGTTTGCCATGAGCGGCGACCCGTGTCGTTTGGATTAAGGGATCCTGGTGATTGAGTGTGTCTGCTGTAATGACGTTAATAGTCGGCATGCAACACATCACTTTGGCCCTGATTTCAGCTAGACTGGAGGCCATGCGGACTCGGGTATGGTCAATCGGCTTTGTCGCGCAAGCCCTAGGAATACCTTTTGCTTTCTCTTCCTGTATTTCAGTATTGTCCCTGATACCTACCATATGCCCATAAACGTCTTTGTATCTTTATCGTTCCTAGAAGGCGGCGGCTCAACGGGTCAGTCGTGTAAGCATCAAAATTGTACGAGTATATCTCTGTGTATTTCTAACACTTTTGTATCTAGAATCATCCATCCATTTATTTATGAGAGATTCGAATAAACAATCGCGACAAACTACATCCAAGCGTAAAAAATTCGCTGAAGAGTCGGATGACTCTTCGGATTCTGAACCATCAACTCAACAGCCCATTACACAATCAACGTCACAATCAGCTTCGAACGTATCGCGCTTCTTAGTCGTGCAGTCTCAAGGTGAAAACTCAAGGTGTCAAAGAGATTCGAAACATTCACGTTTGCAGAAACGGTGTCCTCAAAGGAACAAACACTTATGTTTTGACTTGCAATACACCCATATTGCCAAATAAAATAAAAGCAGCATATATATTTGTGAACGTAGAGGAAAAACATACCAAATTCTCTACGATGTTACAATTGCCAGTTTTTCGGCGCCATAATGAAAGTAGATGTACCAGGAAAAAAGTATGTGTGCAAACTGTGGAGAGGTTGGTTGATTGGGGTTGAACATCTCACCAACAGCTAAGGTCCTATGGAGATGGGACCTCGGTTTATAGTCCCATCCGATGGACTGGAGAACCTGCGACCCCTGGTTTACAATGCGAGTGGCATAACCACTGCACCACGAAGGCTTCTCAAACTGTGGAAGAGAGAAACACTGCAGTGGTAATCGCATCTTTGAGAAAGCAGCAAAGTGCGTCAACTGCAGTGGCCCACACCCAACTTTTTCACATGACTGTCCGACTTGGCACAAAGAAAAAGAGCTCCTTAAGATAAAATATACAAGGAATCTGCCCTTCTTAGAAGCGCGAAAAATTGTAGAACAGCAATTGTCCAAAAACACAAAAACCCAGGAGGCGATGCCCCTTCTGGTACCAACCAGACTGCAGGAGGTAAAGTATCCCCTGCACTAGCAGGAGGCAATCCTCCCCCTGTGCAAAGCACTCCGTAGAGCAAAAATGCAGAAAGTAAGCCTCTAACTGCATGGGGTAAACCTTCAGCTGCTAGAGGAAAGCCTCTTCCACCATCAAAACCTCACTCAGCAAAGGAAAAAACAGAAGCTTCTGTCCGAGAAATACCTAAAGAGGCTGATGACCCCTTTAGATTTGAGAATTACTATGACTGTCTTGGTGAGAGCATGGAAGAGGATATCACTCCTCCTCTGAAAGTAGGTTCTTTTATAATAAAGAAAGGTCAAGTTCTTAATTCTCTGAAAATTATTTAATGGAAAAGAATAAGCAAAGAATTACATTTATACAGTGGAATTGTCGAGGAATTAAACCGCGTTATGATGAATTGATGTTACTCTTAACTCTGCTAGGACCGTCTGTTTTCTGTCTTTAAGAAACTTTTCTGAAAACTGACGACAATTTACTTTCAAAGGCTTTAATGTTTACAATCACATCCACTGTGATTGTGCCAGAGCTTCTGGTGGAAGTTCTATTCTAGTAAAGTCTTCTTTAACTCAATGTGAAATTAAGTTAAAAGCAAATTTACAAGCTAAAGCTGTTTCTGTGTCAGACCTCGTCAGAAACCCCGAAGACGTTTTTTTATCTCACGTCGCGGCTCAATTATAGTTGAGTTTTGAGCCAAACCACTTAGTGGACAGGAGACCAAACCCTTTATTCTTACTTTCAGTAGATGCATCTGGTCTGGTAAGGATATAACAATTCATACACAGCATTACTTATTAATATGGAAACCTGGACATTATAAACCATATACATGTAAGTACCCACTGTGTGCTTAGTAGATTGTCACTATGATTTCCACGTATGGAGCAAAAACTCTGATCAAATTCGACAGACATATACAAGCTAACAAAATTTGTGTAAACCTATTATGCTACACTATTTATGTTTATGCTACTGTTGAAGTTATTGCCTAACAATAACTGCTTTGTGTTAAATATACAATTACATTGAAGCCATTTATTCGTGGATCATATTCCCCGACTTGTCATTTCATGTTCAGTAATACAATATTAGAATTGTGAACATATAGTCTTCTATTGTGTTAAGTCTGCACTTTTCATTAGATATTGAGATACAGCAAAGCTTTTATTCATTAAAATATAGGCAAAACACTTGTTAATGGACTTAAAAGATATATGGCATCATCATACCCAGGCCTTTTTTGCCAATTTTGCACCGACATGAACACTAAAGAAAAATCGCATATTTCTGGCAGCCATTTTTGATGCCACCTTGAAACAGCTTATGTTAACAGCTTTCTTAAAAGGAATTAAGTTTTATCTTTAATTGTCCCCCATTATTAGTGTCATTAAAAATAAACACAACAATACTTTTAGGTCATTGTGATTTATGATTTGGTTGAAAAATATATTTCTGGCGGCCATTTTGGATGCCATCTTGAAAAGATTGATGTTTACAGCTTTTTTACAAAGAGTAAAGCTTCACTTATAATCATCAGTTATGATTTGATGACAAAATAAGCACAGAAATACTTTAAAATCATTATAACTAAAATTATAGTTGAAATCCCTGTATTTGGCAGACATATTGGACGCCATCTTGAATTTCTCAAAACCCCCAATGACGACAAAGTGTCATCAGTCAGATTCTTGAAAGACAATGCCTATAGTACAGGAATTCATCAAGAAAAAAACTTTATACCCGATTACCAGGTCCAGTGAAAATATCCCATATTCCTGCCGGACTAAAAGCAATAGCTTAATATATTCACTTTAAGACATTATCATTTTATTTCTGGAGAATTGACATGTTCTGTACAAATTGGCAAGAAAGTTAGCTATTTCACTGTTTTCGGCTATTTTGATTGAAAACTACCAGATTTTGGTAAAAATGAAGGGAAAATCTTTATTATCATTCATAGTTAAATTCATCAATTTAGACCAAGCATGATAAAAACCTCTTATTATAACCTTAGTTGTCACTTAAACTCATTTTATATGAGCCGCATCGTGAGAAAACGGGATTATTGCCTATGCGAAAACAAAGGCGCAGATCAGCTTCGCGGTAACCGCGAAGCTGATCAGCGCCTTTGTTTTCGCTACTCGGATAGTACAATTCCTCTTCTACTTAAATCCGAAATTTCAAGCTTCTAGCTCTTTTCTGAGCTTGTACAGGCCGGTTTGTGTCGGACCTGGTCGGAAACCCTGAAGACCGGTTTTCTCGCGTCGCGGCTCATATGATCATTATGTGTTTTGTGATACTTAAACTGTGTGTGACCATGCAGAGACAATATATAGAGGATATTCAAGTTTTTGGAGTGAATATGAGTTTTATTTCATTGAGTGAAGTGAAAAAATTTTGTATTTCATGAGTGCCGAAGGCACGAATGAAATATATAATTTTTCACTTCACAAGATGAAATAAAAGTGATGTTCACGACAAAAACTTGAATTTTCTTTTTATTATATTGCATGTAGTCATTGTAACGTTGCGCGCTAAAGCATATGACGTCAAAATCTTAAATGACGTCATTACGTCACGTTATTACGTCGCTGTTGTGTGTGAACATTCATTGCGTCAACAATAGCATAGATTATAAAATTTAGTTATGTATAAATTAGAAATGAAACGGTGGAATCGTAATTTGCGTATTCCCAAATCTTATATTTTCACATGTGAAAATATAACTTTTTTTATATTTTCACATGTGAAAATATAACTTTTTCAAATATTGGTTATATTTAATACATATTTCTCTATATTTCATCACTTGCCATATAATAAATATTGACATTTGCTTTAGTGCCATATCCGGGTTATTTTGGGTCCGAGTTGTTGGTGACCCCTATGAAAAATTCCGCAGGATTCCACAATGACATGGAGTCCATTTTGACAAATACAGGAGTCAGTGTAGATTTTCAGACTGAATGCTTTCCACGTGGAATTCCTCTCTTTTCTGTAACTATCCAATCCAGCTGATCAGAATATGTTGTACAATTATTGTAGATGCTATTAGAGGTACTTTTTCATGTCCCCTGGTGTTAAGTCATTTCTGTCTTAATCTATATTTGTCATGATATGCATAACTCAGTAGTAACCTTCATTTTTTTCAAAGCGTATTATCGACAGCATCAATGAAATTGAGGCACGACACGAGAAAACCGGTTGTTGGAGTTATGAACAGGATTGAGGCGATTGACGCAAACCCAGTGTACTGCAGATTGTTAGAGGCTTGATGTTATAGGAAGCTGAACCATTGTACTGTCAATGCAGCGAAAACAAAGACATTGATCAGTCGTATGGAACTGTGCATCTGATCTGTGTCTTTGTTTTGGCGTAGGCAAATGGCCTGTCTTCTTGTGATGTGTCTCAAATGTAAGCATTTTTGCTTGGTATTGATCAGTATAGGGACCATCACTTTAATATGCATACATGTATCATGCTGCTATTCATGCAGAGATACATGTTGCTTTGTTAATTTTGTTTCTATTCTTCAGTTACTTTCATAGTAATAATGCTCCTCTGGGGCTTACATGTTTTTTCGAATAAACTTTGAAAAACACTTCTATTGAGTATTACATAACATAACATAACATAACATAACATAACATAACATAACATAACATAACATAACATAACATAACATAACATAACATAACATAACATAACATAACATAACATAACATAACTTTATTATCACTCACATCACACAAAGGTTATACTACATGAGGGTATGATACAATACATTTCGGTTTCAAAGGCGATAGTGAAAGTCATTTTAACGCAAAGCACTTTTAAAAATTCTGAATTAAGTCCTAGTCAACATTAGTATCACTTGTTTGGTTCAGCTGGGAGTCGCCGGCGTCGTTTACACCGGCTTCATTCCTATCGAGTGACTGGGCACCCTGACGGACACATGATGCCGATCGAGACACAGATTGACTGATTGAGACACTCTCGGTTTCCTTGATTTAGAGCGCGCACTTACTGAGCGGGATGAATCACTAGTTTTCTTTGCCGAGTTTCGTGTTTTGGATCTACTTTTTCCTTCTTTACTTCCAGTCGGTGCTGCCTGCACTGGTCGAACGAATGCACCATTGCCCTGCTCCATTGGTGACTCTGTACCAGTGACTTTTGCCGGGGTAATGTCGACTGGATCACGCTCATTAAAGTCAATCGTGGTAGTCCTACTGATCCCGGAGCTACCATTATTAGGCAGCTGGGGTGTACCTGGTTGCATCTGGGGCTGTTGGGGTAATAGTGATTGACTTAGCCGGTCCTCCTGAACGGGAACGACACTCCCTGACTGGCGTATTTGCGCGTCCACGATTAAGATTCAACTGACTGGGGTGTTCAGCATCAATACGACTGCCACACAGAATGGTGTCCCATTTCGGGAACAAGTCCTCAGTTACACTACCGTTCATGATAATCTTCGCAGGATAGCCCATGGAAACTTTAGCCATGGAGTTCAGCTGGCGTGTTTGTTTCAGTTTTGGCCACAGCAGTTTTCTAGCCCTTGATATTTCAGATGGGAAGTCCCAGTTAACACTATATTCACTGCCTTGCAGATTACTCACTTTTGACATGACTGAATCGACATGACGATACAACGAAAATGCCACAATAATGGGGCGCGCTGCTTTTGTACGATCATAACGCCCTAAGCGATGTGCCCGTTCGATTCAATCAATACAAGCCGAATCTAAGCCCAGTGCACTATTGAGAAAGTCCACAACTCTGTCTGCACAATCTTCATATCTGCGCTCATTAAACCTGTATATCAAAAGGTTGTTGCACCTGCTGCGGGCCTCTATGTCCAAAGACTTGTATTCTAATAGCCTCATACGTGAATCGTGCGACCGTACTACAGTTTCTATGTCAGTTATCCGTTGTTGTTTTTTTGACTATCGAGAATAACATATTTTCAATTCGGTTAACTTAAGTTTCATTAAGGGCTACTTTTGATAATATTAATGTTACTTGTGACTCCATAGACATATTTTCAAAGTCAGGGTCCTCATCGAATCCGTGCTCCTGTACATGCATGGCATCTTTGCCACGCGCACCATTCCGACCACCAGAACTAATGCATCGTCGTTTCATTTTCGCTCTCTTCCCCTCCACCATTATAAAGCCATCCCCATTAGCATCCGTTACCATTCCCTCCGTATCAGAGGTTTCGTACTCAAACTCAGTGTCAGACTGTGTGGTGGGGTCGGCCAGTCGCGAAAACACATTATAATCAGTTCTAATGTACCTTCTGTCAACCCCCACACCACGCCCGGATCCTCCACACGGCTTATAACCTTGTCCGATACCTCTCATTGTCCAATTCGAAGCCATTAACCCTGCCATATTTTATTTTTCACTAAAATAATTAGAATTTTATCGAGAGCGTAAATGCCACGTCTTTCACTATCGCCTGGTACCCGGCTACATATGGAAAATGTATAAAATTCCTCGTACGAATCCTGCTTGACAAAAATACTGCTGACCTGAATTATGAATTTGCATTCATACTGAAAATATCCGATGAAAAAAACGAATGCAACTAAAAAAATTAGAGTTACTTATTCTGATGTGATCATCATCAACCCCTGCAGTCCATGTCATAGAACAGAATGACGAGTATGCCTCTCATCTATATCTTGTAAATAGTTTTAATGGTCCACCCCAAATGTTTTATTTTCCCTTGACTAAATTCTAAATTTAGCCACCCACCCCACACCTGAGGTGATGATCAGAAATTGATCGACTCAGTATCAGAAGATAGATAGAGTAACATTATGTCAATAAAAGAGGAATTCAGTAGGAATGGTTGGACCAACCTACATCATTATCATATCCGCTTTTTAGTCCTTTGACAGGCTTTGTCCTCATTGTGAGTCATTTTACTAAAATTAGTGTAAAGTCATGTTCTTTGCATATCAATTTTATCATGTCCTTTTACTCTGATCTTGGGCGTCATGGCACAATAACGCTCAAGCAGACATATTTCCATTTTGGGATCCAGATTTTGAAATTTAAATACATGTACTGATATATCGCTTTTAGAAAAAGTTTTAACTTGTCAAGATTCAGGGAAGAATCGAGACTGCACTGTCCAGTTTGTCAATTCAACGCATGCTTGAAAACAAACGCAAGAAAAATATTTGGATGCCTTCATTGATTTGTCTTCCTTCTTTTTAGCTGCTCCACTGCGTAGTCATAAGACAAATTCTATTTTATTTATGATGAGATCTATGGAGTCTGAAAAACTTAATGTAAGGGAAGCCACTCTTTTTTCTATAATTACTAAAACCCGGACACACTCATAATACCGGAATCAGAGAACCAATAGTCCAGAGAACGCTCACCTGAGATGTGGTCAATGAAAAATGAGCAATGAATTTTGTCAAGATAAAAAATGACCTTGAATACTAACATACTTTCATTAAGTCAGTAACTGTCTGTGTCTACCGATTTTTAGGTCACATGCTAAAAAACTTTCTGAAAAAATCCATTGCTAACATGCTAACACATTTTCCCATTAAAAAGCCTCCCCGCTGTTACCAAATTTGACCAGGCCATAAAATAGGTTCGGGTCAACCAAATGTCATGATTTATACAAACTATGATGGACCAGAGTCCCCAGTGCTGCATTCTAAGTTTCGTTGAATCTGTGATTCTGTCCACCAGTTCCGGAGATTTTAAAAGGCTATTATCTTATGGGCATAGCAGCCATCTTGGTAATGTGACCTGAACCATTTATACAAACTATTTTCCCCCTTCCTATGGATGCTCCACGTCAAGTTTGGTTTGTTTGGCCAAGCGGTTTCAGAGAAGACCTTTGAAAATGGTGGACAACGGTGGATGGACGCAAGGGCCTTGCCCATCCTACAGGCTCACCAGTGAGCCTTTGGCTAAGTTGAGCTTATCATACCCGGGACATTGTATAGGAACAGGATAATCAATAAATTGGACAGTCCTTTGATAAATTTGGCCATTCCGTCACATCATATGGGTGTTGTAATGTGCTTTTTTTGCTCTACTCCAACATAACAACGTCAGACAGCGGAAAACTCTGGTGCACTCAAGAGTAGCTTCTCCATTACACTTTATTACCAATCTGGCTGCTCTGATACAAAGAGTGCTCATATCTGCTAGATCAAGTCCACTCTAGAGGCAATTTTGAAAACTTCAGCTGAGAGGAAAGTTCCCTCATTAGAATGCAGTAATTTCCTTGGCCAAGAAAAAAAAAATGGCTGGCTCACTGACATGAGGGGAGCATGCTGGTCTAGTGGCTGGTGCGTCACACTGGGTTATGAGGTTGTGAGTTTGACCACAACCAGTTCTGAGTTGGGTTCTTGAGCAAGACACATTAACACCCCAAAGTAATGGTAATACCCTAGAAACAGTTGCTCTGTTCAGACATGCCTGAAAAATTGTAGCCTCGGAACTGTCAGGACTATTCCACCAGAAAACCATGTCCAAGAAAAGTATACCCTCTTGAAACCCAATTTCACAGTGAAACCGGGCTGTAAAACTGGGGTATACCGGTATATACAATTTTTCTTCATTTTAATCCAAAATGAGGTTTGTGAGCTGTTTCTAACACATACCAACAATCAGTGTTTGAGCAAAATTATCAAACCAGAGGACCAATGGTCCTGTAAACGCTCACCTGAGACCTGAGATATATACCAATAAACTTGTTTGACTAGAATGGTATTATGTATATATCCCCAGGTCAGAGTCAGAGCAACCTCTGGAGTCAATTTCTTTTTTAAATCATAAAGATTCAGTCCATTTGCCAATTTACTGCAAGTTTTGCCCTTCAAATGACATTTTTTCCTGTTTTTTCCATTCAAATGCATGGGCGGCCTAAGTTGACCATGCCGTAAAAAGGTCAAGGTCATCCCAAGGTCATGATTTATACAAACTTTGTAGAGCTTCATTGCCTGATGCTTCATGCCAAGTATCAAAATCATAGGCCTTCTGGTTTTGGAGAAGATTTTTAAAGATTTTTGCTATTTACAGCCATGGCGGCCATCTTAGTCATGTGATCTTGACCATATATACAAACTTTCATTCACTCTTCCTCAGAATGCTCCACATAAAGTTTGGCTTTGATTGGCCAAGCGGTTTCAGAGAAGAAGATGTTTGAATATCATGGTAATACACAAGTATATAGCCCCGGGACAGGGGCAGACAACCCTCTGAGCCCAAAATATTTTCATAAACATGAATATTTTGTCCATTTGTTCATTCCTAGCAAGTTTTTTGCCATTTAATGACATTTTCCTGTTTTTTCCATTCAAATGCATGGGCGGCCTAAGTTGACCTTGCTGTAAAAAAGGTCAAGGTCATCCCAAGGTCATGATTTATACAAACTTTGTAGAGCTTCATTGCCTGATGCTTCATGCCAAGTATCAAAATCATAGGCCTTCTGGTTTTGGAGAAGAAGATTTTTAAAGATTTTTGCTATTTACAGCCATGGTGGCCATCTTAGTCATGTGACCTTGACCATATATACAAACTTTCATTCACTCTTCCTCAGAATGCTCCACATAAAGTTTGGCTTTGATTGGCCAAGCGGTTTCAGAGAAGAAGATGTTTGAATATCATGGTAATACACAAGTATATAGCCCCGGGACAGGGGCAGACAACCCTCTGAGCCCAAAATATTTTCATAAACATGAATATTTTGTCCATTTGTTCATTTCTAGCAAGTTTTTTGCCATTTAATGACATTTTCCTGTTTTTTCCATTCAAGTGCATGGGCGGCCTAAGTTGACCTTGCTGTAAAAAAGGTCAAGGTCATCCCAAGGTCATGATTTATACAAACTTTGTAGAGCTTCATTGCCTGATGCTTCATGCTAAGTTTCAAAATCATAGGCCTTCTGGTTCTGGAGAAGAAGATTTTTAAAGGTTTTGGCTATTTATAGCCATGGCGGCCATCTTGGTCATGTGACCAGGACCATTTATACAAACTTTCGTTCCCCCTTCCTAAGGATGCTCCATGTGAAGTTTGGCTTTGATTGGCCAGGTGGTTTCAGAGGAGAAGATCTTTGAAATTGTGAACGACGGACGACGGACGACGGACGACGACGGACGACGACGGACGCCGGAGCATGGGTATACTATAAGCTCACCTATGAGCCTTCGGCTCAGGTGAGCTAAAAATGATGTTGTTTTTTTTCTATTAAATGAGACTTTCAATTTTTACAACTGAAAAAAATCTCTGTATGGTCAAGTTTTCATAATGATTATCTGGGAGGTTTTTTGTGGGTTTAAATTAGAACAAATTCCATATTTTTGCTTAGAAAGTAATTATATACTCTAAAAGACAATCAACAGAAAATATATACAAAACATTTCACTAAAAAAAATATGAAATGTACATTTGGTACAAATACTGTATCAAATTTACGGGAATTCAATGAACTTCTTTCCTATCAAAAAGGTGGAAATAAAAATCTACTCATCAGGAAAACATGTCCGTGCAATATATACCCCCTTAAACCCCACTTTTATATAGAAAAACTGGGGTATGCAGGGGTATACCTATTTGTCTTGTTTTTGCTCCAAAACATAGATTGTGGGTACTCGTTAGAACTGCCTCACCGACAATCTATGTTTTGAGCAAAAATAAGAAAAATATCAAACAATTTTTAATTAAATTTTAATTTTTTTACATCCAAAAAAAATCTCTGTATATTGCATGGGCATGTTTTCGTAATGTGTTACACAGGGATTCAACCCCTCGGTGTGGATGATTCTTTCAATTTGTTACAAATTCTTAATTATCTATGATCCAAATTCTTAATTGAAAACTTGATAGCATTTAAGTGCCTGCTATGTAATGGCCATGCTATGATATGCTGGATCTGTAATGTCAAGGCAAATGATGAAATAAGCTTTTAACTCCCCTTTTTTTAAACATTGGACTCCAGTATTAGATGTATGGCATGGAGAAGAACTTGCATGGAGAAGAACTTGGAGAAGACCTCTATAAGCTCTGCTTTCGTTCTTATCCTTTTCGTCATGTACCATTAGCCCATGTATGTAGATATGTTATTTGTGAATCTGAATAAAATATGTTTAAACTAGTTTTAGATGTAGTGCTATGCTCCAGCAGGATTAGCTTGTTTGGGCACATAGAGTGTTGTGAAGACTGGATTGCTTGGGTGATGTCAACTCGTACTTTATTTTTCTTGTACTGTGGTCAACTCGTACTAAAAAAACTTGTACCGTAATTTGGCTCAGTCAACTCGTACTTTTACCTTTGGACAACTTGTACTTTTCAATTGGTCAACTCGCACCTCAGCAATTTTCAAATTTTGTTATGATTTGGGTTAGAGTAGATAATTGTATGCAATTAGGAAGCAATTAGTATAAGACTCAGTTATGATTTTAGCAATAAAGCAATCAAGAATTAACATACATGAATTACAAAAATTAAAAGCATCATTCACAGTCTTTTTTGATCAGAGTGGTATAAGTTTTCCCACATTTTGTGATGCTGCTTGAGACAGTTCCCAATCATTGTTTGAGCCGCGTCATGAGAAAAACCAACAATGTGGTTTCCGAACAGGTCCGACACAAATCAAGCTTTACAAGCAGAGAAGATGGCTACAGGCTGGAAATTTTGGATTTAGAAAGTAGAAGAATTGTACTATCCCTGTAATGAAAATGAAGGCGTTGATCAGCTTTGCATTTACTGCGAAGCTGATCTGCGCCTTCTTTTCGCATATGCAGATTGTTGGTTTTCTCATGAATTGGCTTGTTTAATTTTTTAATTATACAGAATAATTGAATAGTTAGATGAATAATTGAATGAAATGTGTAACAGCACACAGAATTATGAAAAACTATGGGGGATGATCCAAAATAACTTAAGACTTTTGCTGTAGCTTCTTTTCAGCTCAATCAAATGCTTACAAAATTGCATGAAAATAAATTGGAATATGTCTAGAATATTGTGGCAAAATATCAGGAAAAATAACGACCCGTTAAAAATGTACAGTCAAAACAAAATGGTCCCTATGGTCTCAGCGCTTACGGCCATCTTTCAACATGTACCATAGATAAAAGAAATTTTACTTCTTTGTGATTTGGACTTCGCAAATTTTGCATCAGTATCCAAAACTCAAATTCACATTTTAAATTGTACACAAATCGCCTCATCATCAGCCGTCTGCATGCAGTCAGTGCATTACGCATTTACATCATCAGTGTTGCCCGTTATTTTTGTTTCTTTTTCCATCTTTGTTATGCTATTTTATAATCAGAATCACAATGGGAATATTTTTACACAACTGATTTATTCATTGAATGTTCTTATTTTGTCTACATTTAGTTATTTTTGGTCTTTGTGTTGGCTCTATGAAAAATCGTGGCAAGGTTATTAATCACATAAGATTTAAGCTGTGTTTGGCGACAATGTTTTTAACGTAAAATGCCCTGAAAAAGTGCACAACTGATATTAGTCTTTCAAAAACGCATCAGTCAAATTTGTTGAAACTTAGGCACAACATTATCTAAACACCATGCTTTTTTTTGTCAGACTGAGTTTGGCACCATTTGCATGCCTATTTTACATTTTATCGAAACATGTATGACACAGGACACAACCAAACATTTGCGTGCAACGGCTATGCGTAACCATGGTTTTAAAATGGCGTGCCATGTTTGCAATACTTACTAAATGTAATTGTTTTATCTTATCTTGTTAAACCAATGTTCTGATTGATCACAATATAATTTTTTGCAGCAAAAGATCATGTTATTTTGGATCTTCCCTCGTAAAACTGTGATCACAAAAAATAAAACACAAAATAAACCAGAGGACCAATGGTCCTGATATCGCTCACCTGAGACTTTGTCTTTGATGAATTACCTTTGGCTAAGGCCATGTTGGCCAACGTAAAATGTAAACTTGACCTCAAATACTCACATAATTATTAACACTATAAACTGTCTGTAAACCAACTTTCAGATCTTTCTGGCAAATTCCGATTATCGGAAAAGATGGCGTGACATCATCATCCAGAATCCGGGTCACTCTCACAAGTACAATTCAGTAATGGCGGCTTTATTAAAAGCCAATATACGTATGATTTATTTGCATAAACAGTGGAGGAGAGATGCCCAATTGAGTATCACTGACCTAGATAGCTTTGACAGGTAAATGTTACTATTAATAGCAATTTGATACTCAATTGGGCATCTTTTTGTCATTTTTATAGTACTCTCAGAAAATCGAAAAAATGTATCACAGTTTTTAACCGATTTCCACCAATTTTGGAGAACTTAAAGATGAATGAATTTCCAAACTTTTGACCGTTCAGATTTTTTTTTAATTGTCTAGAAAAAAAGTTATTAAGGTTTAAAATCAGGATTTTTTTCTGATTTTCTGTGATTCCTATTTGGGAGCTAGAAAAAAAAGTGATGCCCATTTAGGAAACGGTGATTCCTATTTAGGAACATATAATAAGATCTATGATTCCTGAATGGGATACAAATAGTTTGTTATGCTTCCTGTTGAAGAACTTTGTTTACCAGAGCCTCACTGACTTATCTGCCATGTTATTTTCTGAGTACCTTTCTGTATCTCATATCGATCATAGAGATGTTCCAAATTCAACCTTTTTTCATTTTAATGGCCAGAGTATATTTTAAGTTCAGTTTCACTATCATTTATACAAGTGCGTTCAGTTATTGATATGCCTCTGCCATATTCAGAAATAAATTGACAACTCTTCTTGCTTTTGAACAATCTTCACTGGCAAGAAATAGACATCTGGATGAATTTGTATATATAATCATTAATGTGTTAAGTGTGTCTATAAATATTTACTCTGTATATACAACTTCCAGAGTTTGTGATGCTGTATGCCTTCTTTGATCACATAACATATGGAGCCAAATTTTTAACAAAAAATTCGCTGATATTCGGGTTTCAAAGATACCACAAGGAACCATGGTTAATGGTTTGTAATTTTATTTGTAAATTACGAAAGAATAGCCATTTTTGAACTATGGCCGAAAATTTGGTGTCTTTATGATCTCTATTTACAATGTAACACCGCTGATTTTCATTCATTGTACATTTTAGAATTTCATGGTAAAGCGGTTGTTACAATATAAAACTAAGCATGTCAGTGTTTTTGCAAGAAAACTAATATTCTACTAGGACGGTTTTATGACCAAAGCTTGCTTATGGGTTCCTTCATGAGGTAAGCATGTCTTAAAGTACTCTAAAGTCACCCATGACTTTGTATTCTGTCAAAACGTGGGTTGGCATTTCATAATACAGTTTCATGATTGTTTCACCAAGGGGCTAAGTGGGCTAAATTTATTGTTAAGCAATGACTCATACCTCCTCTTCGTGATATTCAAAACCTCTTCTATAGGGTTTAAGTCATGGAAATTAACATGCCAGTAAAGGATGTCAAAAACTAGTAGTCTTAATACAGCTGTACAAGGCAATATTCTTTGTATTCATCCTTAATCCGCAAAATACATTATTGATACATGTATTAGAAGAATGTCTGTCTGTAAATGTCCTGGTGATTCCCTTGACTTAAAGCCTATACAAGAGGATTTAAATATCATGAATATGAGCAGTGAGGCATAGCCTCACTATAAATGTTTCTCTGTGAAAGTCCCAGTCCCCTTTGGTATTCTGTGCCAAGAAAACAAACCATGAATTTTATGATGAAATGCCAACCCACGTTTTGGCAGAATACAAAGATATAGGTGACTCCATAGTACTTTAAGGACTTATGTGTGGTCACTGTATATACATGTTTGAAGATTTACTTGTATAAAAAAGCATTGTTTATTTTTGTCAACAATATTATATTCTTTAGCATGCTTTATCATGGGGCTGTTGAATATGTTGCAAATACATGGATTTGTGTATACATGATTGTGAAATGAGTGGTCAGCTCAGAGCAAGGGAGTAATTTTTCAGTTACTTCCAGGTTGAAATCGTCGGACCCATTTTTCTTAGCTTTTTGAAAGAAAAAATAAGCCAGATTTTTCGATGTACAGGGTGTCCAAAAAAAAAACGTGTCCGCTAAAATATATGTTTACTATTTATTTCATTTTTACAGAAAACTCAATCAAACTTAGTAGCAGTATGCATAAAAACAATGTCTTTAAATATTTAGTAATTGCAATTATGTACTTCGCCTAATATCCGAAATGACCACCATTAGTTTAAATGACCCCTTTTGGAGCAATGAAAATTTTACATGACACGTTTTATGGTCGTTCACTCCCCATTTTGGAATAAAATTTCTACGTTTCACCACATTTTCCCCATGTTTAACAAACCCTTTTGATTTTCTAATAATAATTGTTACTTCCTCCTCTTTATAACATTTTCAAGGGAGAATAAAGGCTTGAAAATGCTTGGATATTGTATTTTGTTACTTTTTTTCAATTTCCAGCAATGCAAGTTGCAGCAGATAGCAGGAAATGACATCATCGATTTGATATGATGTCACTTGCTAATAAAGCATCACCTAGCAAAATGGATGTCAGATTCAGAATCAATTATTATAGCACTACCACTGTGTAAAATATCTTGCTTATATCTGTATTATCTAAAAAGCTATGCACTTTTTTGTAGCGGCTACGTTTTTTTGGGACACCCGGTAGTCATTGACTTCAGTCACATAAGAACCTGAAACAAAAGGCATGTCATCTTTCAGCAAACAATAAGTGCACACGAGCTGCCCAAAAATACTCACTTCGAGAATTTTCCAGAAAAACATGTTTACACTAACTTTTTCCAGAGAAATACATTTCCATGACCCCAAAATAATCTTTAATTTTTCAGATTATGTATCCTAGACATGTAGGCTTTGTGTAATTTTTATTCACATGCATTCCATTTTCCAGGAAATGGGTCCCACGAAAACCAGTTACATTTCCAATTCTACAAGCTATTTAAAATTTTAAAAGAATAACTATATTTAGTCATTCCTTGTATCTGTGACATCTATTAGCAATAAATGCACATCATCATTTGATTGACAGATTAAAAAAAACAGTAAATGTCTGTTTAACATACCCCACCCACTCATGTCAATATTGATAAACTCTTAAGGCATGCTTACCTCATGAAGGAACCCACAAGCAAGCTTTGTTCGTAAAACCGCTCTGGTAGAATATTAGTCTTCATGCAAAATAACACTGACATGCTTAGTTTTATATTGTAACAACCGCTTTACCATGAAATTCTAAAATGTACAATGAATGAAAATCATCTAGTGTAACTTTGTAAATAGTGCTGATAAAGACACCAAATTTTCAGCTGTACTACTGACAACCATGGTTATTCTTTCATAATTTACAAACAAAATTACAAACCATTAACCATGATTCCTTGTGGATTCTTTAAAACTCAAATATCAGCGAATTTTTTGTTAAAAAATTGGCTCCATATGTTATGTAATCAATATAGGCATACAGCATCATAACTCTGGAAGTTCTATATACAGAGTAAATATTTATAGACACACTTAACACATTATATAAACAAATTCATCCAGATGTCTATACATATTGTTCAAAAGCAAGAAGAGTTGTCAATTTATTTCTGAATATGGCAGGGGCATATCAATAACTGAACGCACTTGTATAAATGATTGTGAAACTGAACTTAGAATACACTCTGACCATTAAAATGAAAAAAAGGTTGAATATGGAACATCTCTATGATCGATATGAGATACAGAAAGGTATTCAGAAAATAACATGACAGTTAAGTCAGTGAGGCTCTGGTAAACAAAGTTCTTCACAAGGAAGCATAACAGACTATTTGTATCCCATTCAGGAATCATAGATCTTATTATATGTTCCTGAATAGGAATCACCGTTTCCTAAATGGGCATCACTTTTTTTTTCTATCTCCCAAATAGGAATCACAGAAAATCAGAAAAAAATCCTGATTTTAAACCTTAATAACTTTTTTTCTAGACAATTAAAAAAAATCTGAACGGTCAAAAGTTTGGAAATTCATTCATCTTTAAGCTCTCCAAAATTGGTGGAAATCGGTCAAAAACTGTGATACATTTTTTCGATTTTCTGAGAGTACTATAAAAATGACAAAAAGATGCCCAATTGAGTATCAAATTGCTATTAATAGTAACATTTATCTGTCAAAGTAATCTAGGTCAGTGATACTCAATTGGGCATCTCTCCTCCACTGATAAATGACCCAAAACGCCCAAATCTTTAAAAGGTTTGTTGTGTAATGAGGAAAGATTGTTTTTAGAATGCATATTTTTTAAAATTTGGAAGGAAAATATCTTGAATAGCGCAATATTTCCGTGTTTATTTATAGTTAAATATTTTGATTTTTTAGCAAGCGCGGGCGTCTTTGATCTCTCATTATTTAATATGCGCACAATTTCAGGCACTTCAGTCTAAAATTACATTGAAATTTTATGACAATTTTACGCCATAGTATGTCATTTTGTAGTATCTGTTTTTGGATAAGACATATTTAGAATTTTAAGAAACATACAACACATGCTTGGGTTTTTAAAACTCCAACAACTTCAACAGCACAGTTATTGTACATTTCTATCTATTATTCTATTAAATTATCATAATTACAAAATACCAGAGGACCAATGGTCCTGTAAACGCTCACCTGAGATCAGCTGCATATACCAATAAACATGTTTGAATATTATGGTATTTAACTCCAGTGCAGGGGCAGATAAGCCCTTGGGCCATTTTCTTTTTTCAGAATCTTCAATATTCTGTCCATTTGCCAATTTCCTGTTGGCTTTTTCCTTCAAATGACATTTTAACAGTTTTCCCAATTCAGATGCACAGGCAACCCATGTTGACCTTGCCATAAACTTGGTCAAGGTCATCACAGGGTCATGATTTATATATACATTGGAGTACTTTAGCCATCGATGCCTCACGCCAAGTTTCCTTGAAATCAGTCTATTGGTTTCAGAGAAGATGATTTTTGATGGGTTTTTACCATATATGGGCATGGCGGCCATCTTGGTCATGTGACCTAGATTATTTATATACACATTGATTCCCCCATTCTATAGATGCTTCAATTAAAATTTGGCTTTGTTTGGCCAAGCGGTTTCAGAGGAGAAGACGTTTGAATATTATGGAAATATACATGTATATTGCCCCAGGGTGGGGGCACATGAGCCCCTGGGGTCCAATTTTTTTCAGAATCATTAATATCCAGTCCTACTGCCCATTTCCTGCAAGACTTTCACTTTAAATGACATTTTAAAAGTTTTCCCCATTCAAATGCATTGGTGACCTATGTTGACCTTCCCGTAAAATAGGTCAAGGTCATCACAGGGTCATGATTTATATATAAATTGTAGTGCTTGAGCCATCGATGCTTCGTGCCAAGTTTCGTTGAAATCGGTCAACCGGTTCTGGAGAAGAAGATTTTTGAACGGTTTTTACCATATATGGGCATGGCGGCCATCTTGGTCATGTGACCTGGATTTTTTATATACATATTTGTTACCCCTTCCTATTAATGGTTCACATAAAATTTCGCTTTGATTGGCCAAGCGGTTTCAGAGGAGAAGATGTTTGAATATTATGGAGATATACATGTATATTGCCCCGGGGTGGGGGCGGATGAGCCCCTGGTGCCCAATTTTTTTCAGAATCATTAATATTCAGTCCTACTGCTCATTTTCTGCAAGATTTTTCCTTTAAATGACAATTTAACAATTTTTCCCATTCAAATGCATTCGCGACCTATGTTGACCTTGCCGTAAAATAGGTCAAGGTCATCATAGGGTCATGATTTATATACACATTGTAGTGCTTGAGCCATTAATGCTTCATGCCAAGTTTGGTTGAAATCGGTCCAGTGGTTCCGGAGAAGAAGATTTTTGAAGGGTTTTTACCATATATGGGCATGGCGGCCATCTTGGTCATGTGACCTGGATTATTTATATACACATTGGTTCCCCCTTCCCATAGATGCTTCATGTAAAATTTGGCTTTGATTGGCCAAGCGGTTTCAGAGGAGAAGATCTTTGAAAATGGTGGACGACGGACGACGGACGGACGGACGACGGACGGACGGACGACGGAGCATGGGTATACTATAAGCTCACCTTGTGAGCCTGACGGCTCAGGTGAGCTAAAAATCTCGAAATAAATGCTGCCGTTTGATAAAAGCAAATGTAGAAAATAATACTAAGTGAATAAATCGGACAAAGTTATCCAATTACGTGGAACTCTTTCTCAGAAGCTCATTCAGTTTTCCGAGTTTAAAACAAACCTTGCCAAAATAATTTTCAAAAAGATGGCGGATTATTCTTTTTCAGTGGTTCTAATATTAAATCAAATTTATTTTAATTAATTCAGCCTTGATTTCAATGTATATTAACAATTTAAGACACATTATCCAGCACAAAGATGTGTATTAAGTCTGTGTATTTATTGACTCTGTACCCGTGAGTACACAGGTTTGGTTATTGATGACATCATCGCCATCTTTTCCAATAAGCGGAATATTTGACCTTTCTGTTTAAATTAACAGTTTAATAGGTCAAGGTCAACCCAAGGTCATGATTTATATAAACTATGAAGGAACAGAGCCACCAATGCTACATACCAAGTTTCATTGAAATCGGTCCACCGATTCCAGAGAAGTTGATTTTTAAAGGATTTTACCACATTATGGGCATGGTGGCCATCTTGGTCATTTGACCTGGACCATTTATATAATATATAAACTTTGGTTCCCCCTTCCTAAGGATACCACATACAAAATTTGGCTTTGATTGGTGAAGTGGTTTCTGAAAAAAATAAGTTTTAAATTTAATATGTAAATGACATTTGGTCAATGCCAAGAGATGACCATGAACTTTAATACTCATAGGTCTTCAATAACTCAATAAGTTGTATGTATATACCAACTTTCAGGTCACAGGCCACAAAACTTCCTGAAAACTCCAATGTTTTCCATTTTTTTCCATTGAAAAGCCTGTGTGACCAATGTTGACCTTTCCATAAAATAGATCAAGGTCAACCCAAGGTCATAATTTATATAAACTATAATAGGCCAGAGTCCCAAATGCTACACCCCAAGTTTTATTGAAATCGGTACAGCAGTTCCATAGAAGAAGATTTTTTAAGGTTTTTACCATATATGGGCATGGCAGCCATCTTGGATATGTGACCTAGAACATTTATACAAATTTGGTTCCCCCTCCCTAAGGATACCACATACAAAATTTGGCTTTGATTGGTGACATAGTTCCTAAGAAAAATAAGTTTTAAATTTAATATGTAAATGACCTTTGGCCAAGGTCAAGAAATGACCTTGACCTTTAATACTCCTATGACTTCATTAAATCAATAAGTTATATGTCTCTACCAACTTTCAGGTCACAGGCCACAAAACTTCCTGAAAAATCCAAAGTTTTCACTTTTTTTCCATTGAAAAGCCTATAAGACCAAAGTTGACCTTGCCTTAAAATACGTCAAGGTCAACCCAAGGTCATGATTTATATTAACTATGATGGGCCAGAGCCCCCAATGCTACATACCAATTTTCATTGAAATCGGGCCACCGGTTCCAGAGAAAAAGATTTTTTAAGGTTTTTACCATATATGGGCATGGCGGCCATCTTGGTCATGTGACCTGAACCATTTATACAAACTTTAGTTTCCCCTTGCTACGGATGCTCCACATGAAGTTTGGCATTGATTGGACCAGGGGTTTCAGAGGAGAAGATCTTTGAAAAGTGTGAACGATGACGACGACGACAACGATGACTACGACCTTCGGCTCAGGTGAGCTTCAAACTAACAATACTGGAAAAAATAAAATACTTTATCTTATCAAAAATAAGTTCTTTGGTCTTTGGCAATATATATACATGGAATACAGTACAGAGTGCTTTAAAAATACTTAAAAATCTCCTATTATCATTAAATGAGCATCATTATGAGCAATTAAGTTAAACAATATGAGCAGCGTGGTGTGAAAACCAGATTTTTGCCTAAGCAAAAAACAAAGGGGCAGATCAGCTGTGCAGTAACTGAACAGCTGATCAGCGCCTTTGTTTTTGCTACACAGATAGAACAATTCCTTTACTTCCTAAATCCGAAATTTCAAGCTTCTAGCCATCTTCTGTAGGTGCAAAAGCCGTTTTGTATCAGACCTGGTCAAAACCCGAAGACCAGTTTTATAGCTTCGCAGCTCATATGTGGACTTGAATTTGTCAATAAAATCAAAACAATTTCTCTCAAAGTATTATATGCTCAACATCCATTTAATACTGACAAACATAGAAAGTTTCACACAAATCGCTTGATAAACCTTGTTGCTATGACAATTCAGCCACGTTATGAGAAAACAGGATTTTGGGTATGTGAAAACAGACGCAGATCAGGTGTGCAGTAACTAACACTTTGCAATTTTCATGTCATTGAACAATGTTGAATGATTCAGTTATGATGTGAGCCTTCAGCTCATTGAGTTAAAAATCCACAAACTTTTTTCTGAGCTCTCTCTCAAAAATGTGAAAATATTTACCTTACAGCATTTTCAAAATATAAAGGCCCAAAATGAGATGAACAAACACGCAAACTGACCAGTGACATTGATTTTTGTTTTTATTGTGGTTTAATGTCCCAGTTAACAATGTGTCAGTCATGTACACTCAAACCTTGTTGCTATGACAATTTGAGCTGTGTCATGAGAAAACAGGACTTTTGGCTATGCGAAAATAGACAAAATATTCAAAGTTTTCATTTGGGGTGGTATATCGTTAGCGATGCTAATGGCTCGCCATAAAACAAAATTTCCTACCGTATATCCGATAATATACTGCCCCAAATGAAAAACTTGAATACAGTTATCCCCTAATTTTTTTTTCTCATATTACAAATCCTTGTTCTTTTTCTGGCTCCTAGTCACAGGTCTTGTTGGTACATGTATTTTCGAGGGAGACAACTCTACCATTCCATCAACATGAGTTTTCTCCCTTCCAAAGCTCTTCAACCTTGGAATTACCTCCTCTTGCCAGAACACAGTCAGTCCATCCCAGTTACAGTAAACAGCAAACAGATGTGGTACAACCCACAGACTGATGTTAATGGTCAAGAATATGGCACGTGTGGTAAGATCATCAGGAACTCTGAACTGTTCTTGTGTCATCCAGTGGAACGAGCAGCCGATGTAGACGAGTTGTGCCTGGGAGGAGGCCCCGGCGTGCAGGATGGACCAGTCCCTGATCCAGTGCTGGTTAGGATACAACAAGCTACATATAGCAGCAATGTAGAATGGAATGAAGTAGTAGAAGTAGACCAATGACTGAAATAATAAACAAATTGAGCCGAGTTATGATTAAAACCAACAATGTGGTTTTCAAACAGGTCCAACACAAACAGAGCTGTACAAGCACAAAAGATTGCTAGAGGCCAGAAATTTTGGAATAAGAAAGTTTTCTGTAAATGCAAAAACAGGATTTCACCTGATGACTAGGCCATTATTAAAACGTGTCCATGCAATATACAGGCCCCCCAGGGGGGTCTTTGCTCCCTGCTCCCTGAAAGAAAAATGACCTTTCTCCCCAGATCCCTAAAATGTTTTTCCTCAGCCCCCTGCTCCCTGCTCCCTAAAACTCCAAAAACTCCCCAAATCCCTGAAAATAAATGGCCCTTCTCCCCAAATCCCTGAAAATAAATAGCCCTTCTCCCTGAATCCCCAAAACCCCTGGGAGGGCCTCCATATACAGAGAATTTTTGAGCTGTAAAAAATGAAAATTTGATTGGAAAAAATAAGATTTTTTTTTTTTTGCTCCAAACATTGATTGTGGGTACACATTTAAGTTAGTATCCACAATCTATGTTTTGGAGCAAAAACAGGAAAAAATATTTTCACTATTGTATACGAGGTACAGTCAGAAAGTTCCCGGACTGGTTCATTTCAAAGGATATTTGACTTCAAATCACTATGAATTTTTTCAAATAACAAATCCCATACATTTCCTTAAATTCCGGATAAATTAAGAAAAGAATATGCAAGAATTAGTTTAAAATGATGATTAACATACGGCATATACGAGGGTACGGAGCACTTTGAAAAACTGCTAAATCAGATTTTTTGATGTTCTAAATCGCTGCCAATTCCTTTATATCACGGCACCAAAACTGCCTGAATTTTTGCATGATGTCATAGCTGCATTATTTTGAGTAGAATCAGAGTGATAATACAAGTAGCCCAAGGGCAACGATCGCTCACCTGAGAGTCAACAAGTACAGTCACTGGACAAAGTGTTGTTTTTTTTCCATATATGGGTATGACGGTCATCTTGGTCAAGTTTCAGGACTATGTCTGCAATGGTTTCCATAGGATCATTGGTCCTGTAAATGCTTACCCGAGACCTAGTTGTCACTTTTTCCCATATTTCCATGTTTGCCTATGTTTCCAAAATCGACCTTTACCTACATTAATCACATACCTTCATCTACTCTATCAGCTGTTTGCATCTATCACTTTTCAGTTCTCAGGCTGCAATAGTTTTCAAAAAATAACATTTTAAAAGCAGATGGGTTCCTGGCGTCCATTTTTTTCAGAATCATTAAATTTCAGTCCTACTGCCCATTTCCTGCAAGACTTTCACTTAAAATGACATTTTAAAAGTTTTTCCCATTCAAATGCATTGAAGACCTATGTTGACCTTGCCATAAAATAGGTCAAGGTCACCACAGGGTCATGTTTTATATATACATTGTAGTACTTGAGTCATCCATACTTCATGCAAAGTTTCGTTGAAATCGTTTCACCGGTTCTGGAGAAGAAGATATTTTAATGGTTTTTACCATATATGGGCATGGCGGCCATCTTGGTCATGTGACCTGGATTATTTATATACACATTGGTTCCCACTTCCTATAAATGCTTCATATAAAATTTGGCTTTGATTGGCCATGTGGTTTCAGAGAAAAAAATTCTTTGAAAAGTGTGTAGGGACGACAGACCGGCCAAGGTCAAGAGATGACCTTGACCTAAATTAATCATATACCTTCATCTAATCCATTAGTTGTTTGCATCTACCACTTTTCAGATCTCAGGCTGCAATAGTTTTAAAAAAATAGCGAATTTCCACTTTTCCCATTGTAAGTCAATGGAAACTTAAAGCTTCCATAGCAACCAGAGTTCTTATCCGACTGGAATAAAAAACACAAATTATGTAGAGGCTACTGTCAGGAACTTGTATACAAAGTACACTAACAGGATTATTAAAACGTGTCCATGCCCTTGACAGTTTCTGAGGAGAAGATTTTTGAATGTTTTTTTTTTTTTTTTCAAAATTTTGCCCTTTATGGGGCCCCAGCAACCAATCAAAATAAAGGATTAGGACAAAACTCGCAAGAAATGTCAAACACTACTCAATAAACATTTCTGCAAAAACAAAATTCAAGTGTCTGCAATTTTAGCAGAAAAATAGCCGATTTCCACTTTTCCCATTATAAGTCTATGGAAACTTTAAGTTGCCATAGCAACCAGAGTTCTTATCCGCCTGGAATAAAAAACAAAAATTATGTAGAGGCCACTGTCAGGAACATGTATACAAAGTATAGGCTTCATCCCCTTAACAGTTTCTGAGAAGAAGATTTTTGAATGTTTTTTCGAAATTTTGCCCTATATGGGGCCCCTGCAACCAATCAAAATGAAGGATTAGGACAAAAGTCACATGAAACGTAGAGGACTACTCAATAAACATTTCTGCAAAAACAAAATTCAAATATCTCAAACAAGACAGCAAAAATAGGCAATTTTCACTTTTCTCCATTATAAGTCTATGGGAGGCATAAGTTGCCATAGCAACCAGAGTTCTTATCCAATCGAAATAAAAAACACAAATATTCGTTCCCCCCACCTGTAGATGCTATATGTGAAATATGAAAACATTCAGCCTGGCAGCTTCAGAAGAGAAGTCGTTTGAAAATGTTGACGACGACGACGGACGACGCACGGACGCCGGCTCGACTACTATACTATAAGCTCACCTTGTGAGCTTTCGGCTCAGGTGAGCTAATAACAATTACAATTTTGTCAGTGTTTTAAACAAACAAGGGTGAACTTTCGAGCGTAAAAAAAACCTGATGTCATGGGAACGTACGGAGCAGCACACAGTAATCAAGTATGGTAAAAGAGCAGGCAAGACCCTACAAACACTTGGAAATTCATGGAACTCAAGGAAAGTGCATAGAAAATGCTGAGCTGTCTTTTGTTCCACTGTGAAAAGCTAAGGACGCACGGATATTAATAACAATCTCAAAAGCATAGGGAAGAAACGGTCAGGATTTGACATAAAAATCGGATTTTTCACGAAGACAACACCCTCCGCTCATCGATCGTAAGATGCATTGACGACTATTTACTTCATAGGATCTGAGAGACCAGGGCATGTGCCATATAGCCCCGATTTAGCCCCGGTGGATCTTTCCTCATCTGAAATCTGAGTTTAATGGCACGCCCAGGTACGGACGTTGTTAACGTCCAAGTGCTCTGTCCATACTTTGAGCCATAAATTTTCGGTGGCTTGATGAAAGAGCCCCTAAATATATATATTATTGTGTAGAAAAATGTTTTTCCCACTAGTTTGCAAAGTTTTGGCTTTCTTCTTTGAAAACAAATAACACAACAAGAACAGTCCGGGGACTTTCCGCCTGTACCTTGTAAAAGTGGTGTATAAGGGGTATATATTTCATGGATATACTAAAAGTGGGGAATACAGGGGTGTAATTATTTTTACTTTACACCAAAACATAGCGATTGTTTTGTGGAAAAATAAGGAAATATCAAAAATTTTCAACTGAAAACTTTGAATTTTTGCAGCTCTAAAAATTGCTGGGTATATCATATGGGCATGTTTTCTTTCTTTTTTTGTGACTCAGTTTAGCGTCCCTTTCAAGAATATTTCAACTCATATGAGACGGGCCAATCAGTAGGTGGGGCGAAAACTGGAGAACCCCCGAGAAAAAACGCCTCGCTAGCAGAACATGGCTTGTCTCACATGTGCCCCCTGTGAGGCTCGAACCCACACCAGAACACAGCAGTGAGATGATTGAATGGTTAAGCGTGGTAATGAAATATCAGTGCTCATGAAATAGGGCCACCAGGGCATGTTTTCTTAGAGGTACTTCAATCTTAACTTTGGTTGAACTATGGTCCCACTAAACATGATTGAATTGAGTCTTGTCTGACCAAAGTGATGTCATAACAAGACCATAGTTCAATCAAGTCTTCCACTAAGGTTTCGCCGGAACAAGTATGGCCGACAGTGTTGAAACTAGTAATTAATCGATGTATGGTCATTTTTGGGCTACTTTTGGCTAATTGTTTCTTTGATGCTTGAATTTGTTTTCCTATGTTTTCTAGTCTACAGGAATAATCTCTCCTCTTCTGTCCTGAAACTCAATAAATATAAGACGGCTGTCCATGGGCGCCGCCATATTCACTAGACCATGATCAACTAAACATCATTCGATCAGCGTTTAGCTAAAGCATGCGCAATAACCCCTTCCGTTACTAGACTATGGTTAGAGATTGAAGTCCCTCTTAATGAGATCGAAGTCCCTCTTAATGTGAAAGTGGATGTTTTAATCTACCTCCATTTTCCCATACTGTCCAGGATCCATCAAGTAAGGATCTATGTTCTTGGCGTAGTAAACTGCTATATCTGTCTTACAACCTAGGGCTGCCTGAAATTATATAATATATGCCACGACGTGAGAAAACCGAAGTTTTGCCTATGCGAAAACAAAGACACAGATCAGCTGTGCAGTAACTGCACAGCTGATCAGCGCCTTTGTTTTTGCTAAACAGATAGTACAATTCCTCCTCTACTAATATCCAAAATTTAAAGCTTCTAGCCTTATTCTGTGACTGTACACGCCAGTTTTTGTCGGACCTGGTCGGAAACCATGAAGACCAGTTTTCTTGCGTCACGGCTCATATACATAGTCATCATGCAAACATGTCCGTGTAATGTATACACCCTTTAACCCCATTTTTATATAGTGAAACTGGGGTATATAGGTGTGTGCTAGTTTTCTTATTTTTGATCCAAAACATAGATCATGTAGATTGTGGGTACTCCTTAGAACCGCCACAGCCAGGCGGTTTCAATGTGTATCCACAATCAATGTTTTGAGCGAAAATAATAATTTTTCAACAGAATAATTTTCAATTTTTACAGCTTCAGAAAAATGAGCCGCCTCGTGAGAAAACCAACAATCTGCATAGGCGAAAACAAAGACGCAGATCAGCTTCTCGGTAACCGCGAAGCTGATCAGCGCCTTTGTTTTCGCAACTCGGATAGTACAATTCCTCCTCTACTAAACTCCAAAATTTCAAGCTTCTAGCTCTTTTCTGCGACTGTACAGGTCAGTTTGTGTCGGACCTGTTCGCAAACCACATTGTTGGTTTTCCCACGAGGTGGCTCAAATGTGTGTGTATCTTGCATGTTTTCATAATAGAAAAAATAGTCAAGTTATTTTGTTATTTGAGCCTGTGCATGAGAAAACCAACAATTTGCATAGGCGAAAACAAAGACGCAGATCAGCTTCGCGGTAACCGCGAAGCTGATCAGCGCCTTTGTTTTCGCTACAAGGATAGTACAATCCCTCTTCTTCTTAAATCCAAAATTTCAAGCTTCTAGCCTGCTTCTGTGACTGTACAGCCTGGTTTGTGTCGGACCTGGTCGGACACCCAAATTGTTGGTTTTCTCATGCACAGGCTCATTTCTTAATGAAAGGGATGCCATGGCACAAAATATGAATCTGGGATTTTTGATTAACTTAGTCACTAAAAATGACAAGGTAAAAACAGTTTTGTTCTAAGAGCTGAGAGCCACTGGGTGTGAGAAAATTATGTTCATTATTATAAATTCAGTTTGCAGCATCTAACAGTAGTAATACTTTTTACATCTATTATAGGGTCATCGCCGATTTGCCATTAACTGAGCTGCATCATGAGAAAAAATAGTTTTAAACATATGAGCCGCATCATGAGAAAACCAACATTTTGCATATGCGAATACAAAGGCGCAGATCAGCTTCTCAGTTATTCGCGCCTTTGTTTTCTCTACACGGATAGAACAATTACTCTACTTGTTGGTTTTTCTCATGACATGGCTCATATGTGAAAACTAAGACACAGATCAGAATCTTTGTTTTTTCCTTACAAATAGTACAATCCCACTTCTCAAATATCATCAAACTTTCAAGCTTCTAGCCTTCTTCTGCGAGTGCGCAGGCTGATTTGTGTCACACCTGGTTTGAAATACAGACGACAGGTAATCTAGTGACATGCTCTAATTGAGCTGCCGCAAAAAAACCAACAATCTGCAGAGGCAAAAACAAAGGCACAGATCAGCTTCGCAGTACTGCAAAGCTGATCAGCGCCTTTGTTTTCGCTACAAGTATAGTACAATTCCTCTACTTTCTAAATCCAAAATATCCAGCCTCTAGCCATCGTTTGTGCATGTACAGCTCGGTTTGTGTGGGACCTGCTCGAAAACCAGATTCTTGATTTTCTCATGATGCGGCTCATTTATAGAGTGCATTAGTATATGAGCCGCCTCATGGGAAAACCAACAATGTGGTTTCCAAACAGGTCTGACACAAATCAGGCTGCGCAGTCACAGAAGCATGCTAGAGGCTTGAAATTTTCGGATTTAAGTAGAGGAGGAATTGTACTATCCGAGTAGTGAAAACAAAGGCGCTGATCAGCTTCGCGGTTACCGCGAAGCTGATCTGCGCCTTTGTTTTCACCTATGCAGATTGTTGGTTTTCTCATGAGGTGGCTCATATGTACTTACTATCATTCTAAAGCCCGCCACTGTTATTGCACATATAAACCAGACAAGGAAACATTTACTGATGACATTGGACACCGCCCCTCTAGACTGGCTACTCTGAAATCATATGAAAACACTACAAAATGAAATATGATTTTTTTCTGTGTAATTTTCAGTTCAAAACATCTATTTTTTCCTCCAAAATTTTGCTCAAAACATGGATTTTGTGTACATGTACTTATCAGGGCCGCTTCGGTTGTGAAATTGTGTAACCCTTTAAATCGGCCTCTAAACTCCAGTTTGGCTACATAAAAGTGGGTGTAAGGGGGTAAACATTTCATGGGCATGCTTTCCTGATGTATGTGTAAAAACATACCACATTTGTTCTGTATAGCGCACATGCTCTAATAAGTGTACACAAGTCTTTTGAACACAACTTGTGTGCATATTCAGCGGCTGTCATATTGGTATCTAACACCAGATCGGTTACTGGAATATCTGTTTATATCAAAGTAGATTCATTACCGTAAAACTTAACCTGAAATTATTTAAACATGTACTTCGAACGTTAGGATACTGAAACAATTTTGGATCTGCTAACTTATTCTAAAGAGGATAATGTGCTGTTTTGGGTTTTAGTATGCACTTATTTGCAAGAAATTTTCTAGAGTTGTGGGCAACATTGAAAAATTAAGCCAACAATATGTTAGAAAGGATGAATATGGTAATATAAACCATCATGCTAACATGTCCTTTGACCATGGAAAAAGGTAAAGTAGAGCTTCACTTCATGACACATGACTCAAAGATACAAATTTTAAGTTTGCAATTTCCGGCAAACAAACTGGTCAAACTGAGAAGAGCAGGGCCCAGTTCTAACGATTCGTTAAAATTTCAAACATAAATATTACAAATTTACTGTTATCTTTTGTTGATAAAATTTATTCAGCAAAAAATAAGTGTATTAGCTAATATGTAGTCAGCATTAACTTAACAAGTTGAGGTCTTAACGATGACGTTAAGCTACCGAAGTTTTGAACAACCGGCCCCAGATACTGGTAGTATTCATGATACTTAATGGATAACTTCCCGCAATTTTTAAATAACAGCCTATGTTTTCCAATGACTTCTCAGGCTTCAAACTAGACAAGAAATTTAGGAAGAAGTTTCACCTTTCACCATGAAAATTTTGGAGAAATTTTGACTTGAATTTCAGGTTTGCCTACATATTCTATACATTTTCACTTCTTCCTAAGCTGAAAATAAAGAGAAGTTTGTTCATTTAGGGAGACTATTTCTCCCTAGTCGCCCTGTAGGCTATTTCAAGTATAATCTTTAACATACAAGCTTTAGACAAACCTCATTCTTGTGTCTCACACTGAGGCCCTCTCGTATAAACTTCACTGCCGCGTAGTAGGGTATCACCACGTAAGGTACATTGAGAAGATAAGACCATCTCAGACCCTTGTTCCCTGAAAAAATGCCAGAATATGAGCCGCCTCATGGGAAAACCAACAATGTGGTTTCCGAACAGGTCCGACACAAACCGGGCTGTACAGTCACAGAAGCAGGCTAGAAGTTTGAAATTTTGGTTTCAAGTAGAACAGGAATTGTACTATCCGAGTAGCGAAAACAAAGGCGCTGATCAGCTTCGCGGTTACCGCGAAGCTGATCTGCGTCTTTGTTTTCGCATATGCAGATTGTTGGTTTTCCCATGAGGCGGCTCAATTATGTCAATGAGATTTAAAAGGTCAGTCACAAACCCATCAGGAAAACGCACATGTCCGTGAATTGTATACCCGCTTAAACCCCACTTTAATATAGTAAAACTGGGGAAAACTTGTTAGATCCTCAACCACCTCGCCATCAGCATAACGTTTCCATGTGATATATATCCCATTACACCCTACTTTTATATAGCAAAACTGGGGTTTAACTGGATATACCTATTTTTCTTAATTTTGCTTCAAAACATAGATTGTGGGTACTTGTTATAACGTTCTAACTTGTACCCACAATCAATGTTTTGAGCAAAAATATTAAAAATATCATTTTTTCCAGCAAAATTTTCATTCTGAAAGCTGAAAAAATTTTTATGTATATTGCATGGGCAAGTTTTCATAATGATTTTGTTTGCCTTCAACTAATATTATCACCTTTAATAATTGAGGAAGCAAATTTCATGGCTGTTTAGTGTAACTTTGCCAATTCACTGTAAGTTCGGAAATATTCTTGAGAATTTAATTTTGGTGAATATTTGTGAATTTGTTGCATTGTGAATTAAAAGTTCTCGCTAATAATATATCTATATAAGTCGTAAAGAGTACAAGCTTGCTCTTTCGCCAATTTAAGACCTGAAAAAATAACTCTAAAACTGAGAAATCACGAATAAATGTCACTTGAAAATTTCCAACTTTACAGTATTTGTTTGATTTGTTGATTTACAGTAACGTTCTATGTCCATAGTCAACATCTCAGTTCATGTCGGGAGGTTCAGTTTAATATCTTAGCTACACAATTCCTGTCAGAGCAAGCCTCCCTGAGGTAGGTTATCAGTACTTAGTGCACATTCCTTTCACTACTAGTACTAGCCACAAGAAGCTCTAGTCCAAGCAGTGAAAGATGAAGTATGAGTGTAGAAATATCTTCAACACCAAATGAGCCACATCATGAGAAACCCAAATTTTTACTTATGCGAAAAATGAAGGCACAGATCTGCTATGCAGTAACTGCACAGATGATCAGCATCTTTGTTTTCCCAATACAGATACCGTGTAGTATTTCCATCTACTTATATCCCAAATTCCAAGCATCTGACATTCATCTATAACTGTACAGGCCCGTTTGTGTCAGACCAGGTCAGAACCCCCAAAGACTGGTTTTCTCAAATCGCAGCTCAAATCTTGATTAAAAAAAAAATTGCCAGATACATGTATATGGATCATTCTCAGGTCGGCTTCCTTAAGAATCAGACACACAACATACTGAGCTACTGTGCCCGGTCTTTCTGAGTAAAGATTAACATATACAAAAATCAAACCTGTGACATTGCCTGGCATAAACACTATCATACTGTGGCCTATGGAACCAACCCAATAGAGTCCAACCATGCGGTAGTCCCGGCTAAAATAATCAAGCAATCATCATTAGTATTTATACCTTTTTAGTATGAACAAAATAGAACCAGTTCTATAAAGTCAGTCCAGGTGACCTTTTGATTTTGAATGCAATCTCTCACCATAGTCTACCTCCTGAACTATAAAGCCATTCTAACAGTCATTGATATTACAGTACACATTGATCATACATAAATTTGCATTTTTATTCTGAAGACTTTATGACTTCAATTTCATCTTTAACATTAAAATCTATGGAGCGTTTTTTTTTTTTTTTTTTTTTTTAATTTTCATTAATGATTTAGCCTACATAAAAATGTTTTCATATCAGGAAAACATGTCCTTGAAATGTATAACACCTTGAACACCAATTTTATATAGTAAATCCGAGGTCTGGAGCGATTTTGTTCCAAAACACAGATTGTGGGTACTCGTTAGAACCGCCTCCGCTAGGCAGATCCAACATCTACCCACAATATATATTTTGGATCAAAAATATGGGAAATAGCATATCCCTATACACCCCAGTGTTACTATATAAAAGTGAGGTATATATTTAAGAAATGAATTTGATTTTTCTGGTGTTCATGGAGCTATGAACCGCAGTGGGTCGCGTGCAAAGTGAATGAACCCCGAAGGGGTTCATGTAAGCTTTGCACGCGACCCACTGCGGTTCATAGCTCCATGAACAACAGAAAAATTAAACTCATTGCTTATATTTACAGTCATTTCTCTCTATCGCTTGTTGAAAAATCACCAAGGCGGTCACATTTACAAGCAAACAAAGAATCTACACACAGTGGGTGTTCAAACAGCGGAACGGCGTCGACGTTTACAACGTCCTATCAGATTGGCAAGATTCATGTTTTTTGACGTCAAGTTTGGATTACGTCACGTCGCACGACACAATGTTGTTCATGGAAGTATGAACACAGATGGACATCTAATGGTTCATCTAAGGAGGTTTTAGAACAATGTAAATATAAAGGTATACATTTCACCGAAATATTTTCGTGATGAAAAATTACTTACTTAAAAGCCACCAAAGTTATCATGATGATATACATCGAGTAGTGTCCAATACCATCGTACCAGTTAATCATGGAGCCATAGGCACTCCTGAGGTAGGGCTCTCCCTCTCGGAGGTAGAACTCCATGAAACCTTTCACAAACCCCTCAAGTTCGAGCCCAATGAAGAGATCAACGATCCCAGTAAAGGCAAATATACTCCATACTGAAACACAACAAATATATTAAAATATTTTTGACCTTGTCCCTTGCCCTCTCGTGACGAGAGGGCAACGGACAAGGTCAAAAATATTTTAATAGCCAAGGTTACCAACTCCCCAAGCATTCAGCACTGCATTTTACCATACACTGGAGGTGGTGCTGAAAAGATGCAAACAGGTTCAGAATCATGAATAGATAGCTTTTTGGAAAAGCTTAAACTTGTTGATGCAACACATTGAATACACAGTTGCAAATTTAAGTCTGATTGATTAGTACTTCATACTTGACCTGTAGTAACTTTTACTCGAAAAGTAAGTGATATATAAGTGATATAGTATCATACCGTAGAATAGAGGCTCTCGTTTAGCATTCGAGTCAGCCACGAAAACTGATGACATCAACCCAAATATTGGCAAAACGATCACTCCAGCCACGAAAATCCATTTTTGGTTCTCCATAGCAGCTAGCTTATCAAGGCTGTAAATCAATGGCGCTGCCAGCCAAGTTGCTAGAAAAACCATTACGGGGACCTTTAGATTTTTCATTTCGACTTTTTTCTTGCTCCGAAACAAGCCTGGCCTTGAAAATCGAAAGTAGAAATGCGCCACCTAACGTGGAGCTTGATGAGATGGACAAAGTTTTCTCCCTTTGACCATTAGCATTAGATTATTCCGCCTGGTCATATCCCTTTCTGAATGATCTAAATGGTTTACTGGCGACACGCCTAATTAACAATACTTTACCAGTGGGTGCGCCAGGTGCGCCAGGAGGGAAATTAGTCCATGGCTCTCACTGGAGATCCGAGAATCAGGGAGTGTTTGTACGCTTCTTTGCTAATTGAAGGTATCCGTTAGACAGGTATTCCCTTCTGCACCCGTGTTTGTTTGCTTGTTTGTTCGTTCGTTCGACGAGTTCATTCGTTGGTTAGTTATTTCGTTCGTTCGCTTATTGTTCGTTAGTTTTTTTGTTTTTCGTTTGTTTGAAGTTTAACGTCCAAGTCAACAGCTAATGTCATGTCGGGACGTTGCCTTCTTTTTATGATATTATGGGGATTCTAACAAACATTAGGATGTCATGACTGGATGTTTTGACTAAACCATTTTTTCTGGACAGGCTCGATCAGTTCTAAACTTAGGGAGCGATCATTTGATTTTAATGGGGGAGGGGGCTGGAAGATGTTTTCGGGCCTGGATATTTTTTTTTCACCCGCAACGCAATCTTGTCATTTTATTAGTATATAACACAATAAATACAATAGAAATTACCCTGTCCTGGGTTTTTCTTTTCGGACAAAATTCGGTCCTGCATTTTTCTTTTTTCTTTCTTTTTTTTTTTTTCAAAAAAAATCTTCCAGCCCCCCCCCCCCCCCCCCCCCCCCCCACCACCACCACACCTCCCATAATCCCATAAAGATCAAATGGTCGCTCCCTTATCAGATGGTCGGTTAGTCGGTTTAGGCACAGGCAGTCCATCTATTACTCACGGCGGGGACCCGAAAGTAATTGATACAGTAAGTGTTGTATCATGTTCGTTTTCGCTACACGGATAGTATTATTCCTCTTCTTCTTAAATCCAAAATTTCAAGCTTCTATCCATCTTTTGTAGCTGCACAGGCCGGTTTGTCGGAAACCCCAAAGACCGGTTTTTGTAGCGCCGATGATACAATGAGTCGCCTAACCACACACTGTGTGACTCCATTGCGAGGCTGTCGCTCTCCCTGAATCGGAATGGTTTACTGGCGACATGCTAAATTGACTTCAACAGGGGATGACATGAGACAGGGGCCTATCATGTTTCAGGAAGTCCTCTGGGAATTGAAGCAATACATGCACTGGAGTCCTTCCCTAAACATAAATTGAAAAGACTAACATTGACGATGATCTCATGCTGCATCGGAAACATTGTTGGTCAATATTTGATTATCAGTGTTCAAATTGATAGTAATCCATCAACTTGAATATGTTTGAACCAGATTTATATACGTATAGAGAAAACACAAGGACCTAGTATCTACGCTTGAAATCAAAGGACGGAATGGCGCAACAAACTATTGCAAATAGACATAGCCATAACTTGTTTGCCTATATGCCCACGTATTATTGAGATGATACAATATAAGCGAATGTTTCTTTGATCAAGCAATAATTCTTCTGATCAATTGTTTAAATATTTGAGCCGTTTCGTGAGAAAACCAACAATCTGGTTTCCGAACAGGTCTGACACAAATCAGGCTGTACACTCACAGCCGGGACTCACAGAAGCTGGCTAGAAGCTTGAAATTTTGGATTTAGAAAGTAGAGTAATTGTACTATCCGTGTAGCGAAAACAAAGGCGCTGATCAGCTTCGCGGTTACCGCGAAGCTGGTCTGCGTCTTTGTTTTCGCATATGCAGATGGTTGGTTTTCTCATAATGCGGCTCATTTGCTCTTATCATACTAGACCTTCGAAGAATGTGAGAATACTCGCCATACGTTGGCCATGTGAGTACCTTTAATTATACCAACTTTTAACCACACTGTCACCAAGGGTGGCCTAAGCGTAGTTGCTAAAATGGTATAATTCAGGTATTAAATGGTTCGTGCGCATGTATTTGTGATAAGCACTTGGCATAAACGCTCACGCAGACTCATGATCCGTATCTGAGACCTTATCCGACGTTTTAGAGTTTGTCACAGAATGTTCTAGTACCAAAATGTATGATCACAGGCGCCGAGTCGATTTGTTTAATATGTTGATTTATTTCCAAGATACAGTTTTTTAATTCTTGTCGAACAAGGTGTTTACATGAGTAACACAATGACAACTTGCCCTGTAAGTGAACCTAGCCGTTATGTTATACCACATGTGTAAACATGGGAAAGCATCTTATTTCATCAGGGCCACAAATAAATGCACGGTCAGGCGTGTGCATGCGTAATCAAATTGACCTTTAATATGGTCATTAATGAGTCGCGTCACCAGAAAACCGGTCCACCGGGGGTTTCCGATCAGGGGTTAGTAACTCGAAGGCATCGTAAGTTCCCCTTCTTACGACATACTTACGATGATCTATTTACGCCCTTGCTATTCTATCTAAACATTTTTAAAGGAAAGGCACCACTTTTTAAGATAACACGATGCTAAGGTGGCTTGAGTCGACCGTAAAGTTACGATGCTGTTAAGTTGTCACCGTAACTTAAGGTCCTTTTCAGTTTATTCATCATAATCCCTAAGAGATACTTAAGTTGCTCGTAAGATGATCTTAAGCTTAAGATGGCTTTGAGTTACTAACCCTAGGCCCGACACAGTCTCAGAAAAATATTTACAATATTCTTCCCCCTGTATATAATGGAAGAGATCATTCTTCATAAATGGTTTTGTTGTGAGTGATTAATGGTGCGTCGACAATATAATACTCCTATACAAATTGGCAATAAACAATATTTCAATATAACACCATAACATAACTCATTAGTCTTCAGAGAATCCAATCTGAGAAGAAACACTATACGAAAACTTGCCCATTAATAATAGAGATTTTTTTTCAGCCGCAAAAGTTGAACATTTCATTGGAAAAAATGATACATGAACTTTAAAGAGTTTTGCTCAAAACATTGATTGTGGGTACACGTTAGAGTACCCTAAATCTATGTTTTGGACCAAAAATTAGAAAAATACGTACACATACCCCAGCGAATCCCATTTTCACATTATAAAAGTGAGTACTTTTTGCACAGACATGTTAGCTTGATAACATGGGTCTCACAGCAGCGTAAAAGAATGGGAAATTTTCGGTATTGTAATAAAATGTTTTGAGAGGGTACGCCACGGGTTTGCAGCATCCCGCACTACCAAATGTCCTTTAATTTCGCATGTCTCTAGATGTGCGTTCTGAAAACTTTAACAATATGATCATTTATATGGATGGCGGCCACAGTTATATTTCGTAAATGCTGATCATTTCTTCCATAAAAGAAGCTTTGTTAACGACAATGCTTCCTCTTCCGTTGATTCAATAAGTACATTGGCCAGTCAGAAATGTGCATCACGTATTGGTAACCTTCCTCTTAGCGGCTTTCCCAGGAATTATACGTGTACTAGGATATTTCAGTAATCGTCCCGACATAACCTAAGCTGCTAACCACAGACGTAAATTACTTACTAAACTCAATGCTTTAAAAGATTGTCAATGTGACCAGGCTTCAATTTGTTGCGGCAGGCGTTTTCCCGCCAGGAGTTTTCGCGCCAGAATTTCAAGTATGCAATATTACTTGACCGCATGCAAAGTTTGGCAATAAAACTATTCTAAATATTCTTTGAAATCTGAGCAATCTATTTCCTTTGAACTGATTGGCTACTCCGCCCACCCACCCCTGGAAATAATCTCTGTTTTCACCTCGCACACCTGATGCTAATCAAGGGTAACAAGCCAACAGGTAATTATGCAACAATCTTAACTTGGCTCACTTGGGGCCAATTAAACCCTTGCTGACCCTGTTTCGATAACATAAACTAACCAAATTAACATTATAGCCAGATTCCCATGGCATGTTCTAATCTGTAGCCTGGCCTACCCTAGCCTAACCTGGTCCGATTATGTAAAATGATGTAACAGCTAAATTGGTGACATAACACTTGAGACCAAGCCAGCCCAGACCAAAGTTCAACTTGAATTTCTAATACATGACATATGCCACTCTTTGTTAATTAGTATTCTCAAGAGGATTCTGCACACATTACAGTTTCTTAGTGAGGTAAACACCCTGAAATAAGCCGTATCATGAGAAAATAGACAGGCAACACTTTATAATTGTTTATGAAAACCTCTGCTGTCACACTATTACATATCGACTCCCGTATCTACGGCGTATCAAGATACGAAAGATGCGTCACACGTACATCGTACATATGGAGCATACATAGCTCATACTCCTAGATACGTAGCACAACGAGGTGCTACCTTTTTAGGTGTGCACTTAAAAATCAGTAGCACGTACGTGGCAGGTCCAGTTCGCCATTACTACGTCACACGTCGAACATACGAAAGCAAAGTGACAGGTACGCCGTATATAAGTAGCTTATGCTCCTGATACACCACACGTACGTCACGGTTAACATGCCACGTAACCGTGATGTATGTACAGCGTAGCATATCTGCTACGTATGTGTGGCGTATGCATGGCAATATATCCTCGACTCTCTTTACGTATCTAGGTCGTATCAGCAACATCGGTGTGGTGTACCTCGCGTATTAATGTGCTACATATGTGCCATATTAGTTTCGCTGCTGTGGAGTATGTGTGATGTATTAGGAGCATTAGGAATATTTTGTGGCGTTCTAAGAGAATCTTAATGCTCCTATATAAATGTTTTCGTTTTTCCGAAGTTAAGGAACAGATGTTTCTCACGGTTCATGGTGCCGTGCAGGGTTCTTTCAGGGATGGTGTAGCCTCTGTCTCTGTTCATGTCGTCTTACGCCCAGGATTGGGAGCTTGGAGATGTTTCCACCCCACCCACCTCGGTTTTTTCTTCGGTGTTAATCTAGATTATCTAGATTTCTCCGGTGGCATCTTCGACCTCTGATACTTGATAACTGTAATGTGTGAATTGTCTGAACAGAGTGAACAAAACTGTTTGTTCTCATAGGTATTAAAAAGCATTTTGTACAGAACAGATACGCCGCAGATAAGAAGGTATTTAAAAGCATTTTGTACAGAACAGATACATAGTACATGCGCCGTAGATACATCACACGTACACTTCATAAGCCATACATACGCCACACGTACGTAGCACATACGCATTGTTACGCTGTACATACGAAAGTGAATTTCCATACGAATACAGATACGTGAGAACGTAGCAGGAACGTCACATGTACATGGTACATACGTCGCTCGAACAAACTTCGGCTCAGGCCTCAGCGTTTCGAAATTTGCATAGATACGAGAACGATACGCCGCTGATACATAAATGTGTGACAGCGCTTCATAAAACATTGCACTTAGCTCATCTTTTCAAAAAGTTCAACTTACAGAGTCTGTTGTCACACATTTTTGGCCTCAAAAGCTGTTTTCTTTTATGCTCACCTGTGCCGTAATGATAGGCTTTGATTAATTGGACTTTATTTCCTCAATGTAAGAGAGTAAAACTATGTTGTGGACAAATAGGACACACCATTGGTATTCAGTGGAGACTTGAAATTCTAACGCGACGTTCCACCATCCAGATGGGAAACGAGGTTTGCTTAGTTTACCTACTGGAATGGTGGGCCCGAGGATTGGACTTTCTTGCCTCTACTGAACACTGAGATCGACTCCCAGTTAATGTTGTTCCTGCTCTATTTGGTGCTGTTCTTAATGATATATTGTCAGTTGTACCAAGGAAGGCAGCGCCAGAAGTGGTACTGAGGTAATACTGTCAGAGGTGCACTTTGTTGTACTGTACCAGAATCCAAATTGAGAGTTTAGGGATGATGCATGAACCAAACATTGTGCTGAATTGCATCATTGAGCATGACATACATGTATTTACTCCCCATGAACAGATGCCATCCCAACATGACTGCAAAGGTTTTGACTCAAATATTGATAAGTCACAAAACAATCATCCTTGATCAACACATTCTTGGCAAGCTAGGGGCACATTTATTACATAACCGGAGACACTGAACTACTGCCCCTGAACTATCATGTCAGTTAAGGTCAGCTTATATAATATTTGCATGGACTTTGACCTTGGAAATGGAAGTCTGATAATAAGGAATTTATGACCTCCAAGCAAGGTGGACTCTGCAACATAATTACTTAATATGTGGGAAAACCTGTGTTTGCATTAACCATTCACTTTAAACAATTACATGTAACAGACTGTGTTGCACAAAAGTCATACATAGATTGAATCTTGAGGTGTGTACTTCTAAATATTTTAATAGCAAAATCACAGATTGACAATGCTATTGTGCAGGATAATCATATCTATTTTTTTTTCTTCAACAGTCTGATATTTGTAGCCTCTACTTCTTTTTACCTAGGTTGTGGTGTACAAGTCTTCATGATTATTCTCAAATAAAAGCCCTTTCTTCAGAATTAGAGATATACTCACATCCCTGAACTAAGGTAACAGGCACCGGCATTATGTTAAACTAAGCACTTGCTTCAGATGCGTATCAATGATTTTAAAGCCAGTAGGAATTTTTTATTTTTTGCATGCGAGTGTATTTTGATGTCCTACATACGAAAATGAAAAGAAATCGATACCGTTCCAAGCTTGTTTTCGAGATATCGGCCTTCAAAATCGTCAAATTTGAGAGCGAAAATACATTGACGTCAACGTAAAATGAGATTTTTATACCCCTTTTTGTTAATTTTCTTGCTATATTTCAAAAAATCCACGGTAGGATTTTTTAAAAAACTGATATGTATTAGAGAAATTCCTGAACTACATATAGATAACGAGAAAGCCCATAGTTACCGGATTTGTTTTCCTGCTATAGGCGTTTGAAGAGAGGTGAGTCGTTGCTGAATTCAGTAAATTTTACGCGCGACGTCGATTTTGCGCCAGAATTTCCGACACTGTTTAGAATTCAATATTGCTAACTGTCGCAAAAATGTTGTTTTCTTCGGGATAACATGTCCACAATTTATATTTTGAGCAAAATAATAAATAATATCAAACTTTTTTACATTTCTGAAGTCATCTGCATAATTGTATGGATATAGTTTCGTATTCTGAACGTAAACTGTCGCTAGAAATGACGTTTCGAGCGAAAACTGACATTATGAATGCGGCGTAAAAATGACGTTTCGACCCTTAGATACGCACTTTCTTTGAGCGCATTCAATTACGTACATCTGTCTTTAATACTTATACTTTGAACGCGCACCGACGTATATCAACGTACACCAAGCGTACAAGATAAACACATCGTATGTAACTGGTTTCTAAAGTGTCGGACGTGCTTCTGACGTTTGTTGGATTTTGTATTTTTTTCAACACCGTGCATCTCGGAATCTGAAATGCTTACCAAAACCACAAGGCCTTTATTTTGTGATACATGTGGTATTTGGCATCACTATAAATTCTGCCCAATATTTCACAAATGGGTTTCAGTTCCCACCAGGTATATTAGCAGTTTCATTTAGTGTTTATAATTACCAGGTTGCATAATACGATGACCTGTGTAACATGTACTACATCCAGCCAGTGTTAACTGATATATGGTCTTTATTCTCCAATCAGAACGGTAACATGGCAGATGAAAATGGGGAAAATATTATGACAGAAACTGTGATGAACCCATTATAGCCAAATGATAAAAATGAGCCTTCGCATGAGAAAACCAACAATCTGGGTTTCAGACCAGACCCTACGTACAGTCACAAAAGAAAACTAGAAACTTGAAACTTTGGCTAAAAGGAACTGTACTCTGTGCGAAAAAATGCGCTGATCAGCTGTGCAGTTACAGCACAGCTAATCTGCGCCCTTTCTTTACATGTTAGAGTTTTTCTTATGTGGTGGCTCAAATGTAATTTTGTGCTATTCTGGACAGACTGACTTTGTCATAAGAAAATGCATTTCACACAATGCTTAATCTGAGACACAGATCAGAAATTCTATCAAGCACCTTTGTTTACATCATTGGAGGGGCTTAAAAACATGTTTTTTTGTTTGTGTGTGTGTGATAAACTTTCATTCTATTTTATGCAATGGCTACTTATATGTTTAAACATGTTTTTGTTATCATCTCATTTTCATAGGGGGTCAAGAGCAGCTGACTTGAACCTGTATGTTATCACCTCTGTTATTTTTGTTAACACATCTCTTGAGAGCGCTACATTTATTATGGTTGATATTCCAATTTTGGCCTGGCCTGGTCTGGTCCCATGTGTTATGTCACCAGTTTAGTTGTTACATCATTTTACATAATCGGACCAGCCCAGCCCAGGCAGGCCAGGCTACAGATTAGAACATGCCGATTCCCATGACCGCAGCATCATTCTCCCGCCTATATTGGCCTTGATTTCGAAAAACAAAATGTTATTCCATGTACATATCTATATCTTTTGGAAATAAAAGCGTAACACTCCTGCATCTCGAGAACGTCGTTTTAATTTGGATTAGGGGTGGGTATAGACTTAATCGCCGTGAGTCGACTGAACTTTCAAAAAAAAAAAAAAAAAAGGGGGGGGGGGGACGATCGCTCACTGCTGTGGTCGAAACGTTTCCCATGATGATTCTACTCGGTACTCTCATGGGATTTTTTTTTCAGACACTCACGGACAGCTAACATATAGATCTACATGCCATATTCACAATGCGGAGCACGCTTGCCTGGCTACATTTTTCATTAAAAAAAAAAAAAAAAAAAAAAAAAAAAAACCGACGTGGGATAAAAACCTAAATTGACAATTAGGGATCATTAGGTACTTATACTAAGAAAACATAGTGTGTAAGCCGAGTGAGCAGCTATTTCCCGATAGGCAACCACTTAGTAACCCGGACTTAACTAACAATATGAAAACGTACATAAGGTTCAAGCAGAACAAAAACTCGACTCCAAAACATAAAACAAATAGAACCACAACAGAATTATCGCCTTGGAACGATCAGCAATATGAATTAGAGGCGGGGGGGGGGGGGGCAGGGCCTAACTTCGCCCTTATCTTCTGCAGTGGTTCTGTAATATACACAAATATAAACAAGAAATAAGGAAGATCAGGCCCGAATTAAAAAAAAAATAGTTTGTTTGTCCTTTACCTACCCAGCATTTTAGTCTTGGGTAGGTAGGTAGGGAAATTATTATATTCTATTTTTCTTTCTGTAGAAAATAGAAACTTTGCTTTCAACGTCATCACTTTTTTATTTTCGATAAAATACTACAAGCAATAAATGGCAAGTATGAATAAAATGAACAGATATTCCACAAAACGAGTACAGATTTTCCAAGACAGTCAAGTTTATCAAGTCTGTATACTAGCATTTGAACATTTAATAAAACTTTTATATACATTTCAGCCATAGAAAAATAAAAATATTTTTCTTCAGGAAACTGCAATATGATTTTTTGAGTAGGGGGTAAATAGTGGGTAGGTCGGTAAAGGACAAACAAACAAATTTTTTTTTTCAGCCTCATGTTTAGATATATAGGTACCAACATGAACATGTAACATGTATAACGGAAAGCAGGATGAGCAGCTATCGCAAACAGCACGTTTGTCAAACTACAATAACTACGGAAGCGTATAAGTGCCGCGTGATGTTGCCATAGTCCCGGGCTATAGTCTGCACTTATACGCTTCCGTAATTATATATTAAAGTATCTTTTGCAATGTAGTGGCGATTGACTTTTGATACTTTTATTCGAGAGGCTTAACTTTGATTGTTTAATGAGATTGTATAGTTTAAATCACATTAAACAGGTAGGATCACACCTGTCATGACGTCACGGACAGATGACATTCCTTCAGAACTGACAGATGGCGGGCTAAACACAGTCGCGCGCGAACCCGGTGTTTACAAAGGCAGACGGTACAAATGACCTCGTATAAACCACCTGTATGAAAAGTGATGTGTATTAAATCGGTTTTAAAGGATAAAGAAATAGGGCCATTGTTGAGATCATTTGAGACCTGACTGAGTGGCATGTAAACAAACAGACGGTGGTGAGAAATCAACAGTTCTCTGTGTCTGTCGTCTGCTTTTTCGCGGCAATCTTTTTAATTGGATCTTTTTTTTCTTTCATATTCGTGACCCAGTTCAGATCGCCACGACTTTTCTTCTCCAAACCCCTAGGCAATAACCCAGTGACGAGAGAAATCACAATGCTAAAGAACAAAATGCACACGACATGTCACTGAGGAGTTTAAAGTGAATCTAGTAGGCCTACAGTCTTCCCAGACCGGACGCAGTTCAAACAAACACGGAAGTTGCCTCATTTTGAAAACAGTTATTGACTTCCGCTGCTCTGTGATTCCGAGTTTAATCTTGCCTCGATCTGGTAATCAATAGTTCCGTAATGGCCCGCCTCAGTACCGCCACGATGTTTCATTCACAAAGATGCATCAGGAAAACATGTCCATAAAAAGTATACACCCTTGAACCCCACATTTCGAGGTATACTTCCTTTTTAGCTCACATGAGCCAGGTGAGCTTATAGTATACCCATGCTCCGGTTTACCGTCGGCCGTCCGTCGTCCACAGTTTCAAAGATATTCTCTGAAATCGCTAGGCCAATCAAAGCCAAACTTCATGTGGAGCATCCTAGGAAGGGGGAACGAAACGTTGTATAAATAGTAAAGGTCACATGACCAAGATGGCCGCCATGGCTATAAATAGCAAAAACTTTTAAAAATCTTCTTTTCCAGAACCAGAAGGCCTATGGTTTTGAAACTTGGCATGAAGCAGCAGTCAAACTGAGGAGCTCTACAAAGTATGTATAAACCATGACTCTCGGGTGACCTTGACCTATTTTACGGCAATGTCAACATAGGTCGTCCATTTATTTGAATGGGGAAAATTATTAAAATATGATCTGAAGGGCTAAACTTGCAGAAACTGGGCAAATGGGCAGAATATTTATGCTTATGATAAAAAAAATTGTCCCAAGGGTGTCGTCTGCCCATGCCCCGGGGCTATATACATGTATTTGACCATAATATTCAAACATCTTCTCTGAAACCACTAGGCCAATCAGAGCCAAACTTCATGTGGAGCATCGTTAGGAAGGGGCAATGAAAGCTTGTATAAATGGTTCAGGTCACATGACCAAGATGGCCACCATGGCTATAAATAGCAAAAACCGTTAAAAATCTTCGTCTCCAGAAGCAGAAAACCTATGATTTTGAAACTTGGCATGACGCATCAGGCATTTGAGCTCTACAAAGTTTGTATAAATCATGACCCTTGGATGACCTTGACCTATTTTACGACACGGTCAGCATAGGTCGCATTTGAACGGGGAAAATTATTAAGATTGGATTTTAAGGGCAAACCTTGCAGGAGATGGGTAAATGAACGTCTGCCCCTGCCCCGGGGCATTATACATGTATATAACCGTAATATTCAAAGATCGTCTCCTCTAAAATCGCTTGGCCAATCAAAGACAAATTTTATAGGAAGCATCTGTATAAAGGGGAACCAATGTGATTATAAATAAACCAGGTCACATGACCAAGATGGCCACAATGCCCATATATGGTAAAACCCTTCAAAATCTTCTTCGCAGGAACTGCTGAATTTATTGCAACGAAACTTGACATGTAGCAATTAAGACTTGAGTACATGTTTGTATAAATCATGATTCTGTGATGACCTTGACAGATTTTACGGCAATGTCAACACAGGTCACATGTGCAGAAAACTCTTAAAATGACACTGAAGGGAAATACTTTCAGGAAATGGGCGAGTGAACAGAATATTTACGAATTTGAAAAAGAATTTTAACCCGTGGGCTGTTCTGACCCTGCCCTGGGGCTATATACATGTATATGACCTTTATAGTCAAACAGGTTTATTCATATATATATATCAGATCTTAGGTGAGCGTTTACAGGATCATTGGTCCTCTGTTGTTGTTTTTTACCCAAACATAAATTGTGGGTATTCGTTAGAACCGCCTCGACGTGTACCCACAATTTATGTTTTTGTGCGAAAATATTAACAAGTAGTTTTTTTTTCCAATGAAATTTTCATTGTTTGCTACTGAAAATTGAAGTCAACTAAAATTAAAACTTTTCCGGCGTTGTATCTTTGTCGGACCGGTATTAGGGGCATTGTTCTACGCCTTTAATTAATAGGCCGTTCGCGTTACTGCGATCGAATGCAAACGAGCATTGTCTTCTGTACTCTGAAAGACAGTCTAACTAGAGTCTTTCTTCGAGTGATATAAACAATTACATACACGTACATTTATACTAGCAAAGCAAACTTTATGTAGAGAGGGCGTAATAGATCGTAATTCAATGAGCTGGAGTAACAGACTGTTGAAGGTTTTGGCCAGCAAATCTTGCACAACTTTGGAACTGATTATCTTAGCAATGACCTGTCTATCTCGGTGTGTCAAAATGCATACAAATCAAATTATTTCTTTTAAAATGAAAAGCGTTATAATTCTGGGACAAAAATCAGCATGTCAGCTGCGCAAATTTACAGACTGACATCAAATTAATAGATTCGTTTATTACTGTCTAATAAATACTGAATAATTGAATTTTGTTATCAACAAGTTGGCGGAAAAAAAGTCCAGGTAACAAGGTTTCCGCTGATATGGTCGCAAATATTCATCCTGAAAATAAAGGCAAACCGCCCATAAGGTGTAGGATGTTTTACGCCCCACTCAACAGCTAAGGTATATGAGCATGGGAACTCGGTGTAAAGTTCCATCCAAAAGGACTGGAGAATCCCGAGATCGAACTCATGAATAAATACCCCATGTATTAAAATCTCAGTGCATTATACAGCGATTTTTTTCAGCTATTAAAATTGAAAATTTCATTAGCAAAATTTTGATGTTTTAACATGATCATGGTCAAAACATTGATTGCGGTTCTGCGGTTCTAACGAGTACCCACTATCTATGTTTTAGATCAAAATTAAGAAAAGTTATATACTGTATACCACAGTTTTTAGTATACAAAAGTGGGGTTTAAGAGGGTATACATTTCATGGACATGTTTTCCTGATGGGTTGAATAGATCAGTGCTGTGTCGTCCTTGTGGTGTTTCTGATCGAAATCGTTTAGCCACACAACAGTTGAACTGACCAGGGAGACTAAGTGTCATCTATTGAAAACTGTGAGGCGTAATATGATTAGTGACAGTCGTTTTTAGACCACAAAAGTTAATTTTCTTGACCGTACCGGACAATCGGGTCAAAAGATAATTGGTTTCTATGGTGACGCATTCGATTCTCAAAACTATTCAGTTGAGCATAATCACAGTTGACAAACCAGGGAAGATTTGCGTCAAACGAGACAAATGGGCACATGCCGACTTCCGAACTTTTTGCAGGTGTGCTTTTTTCTTTTCTTTTCTTTTTAAGCTAGTGCCTACCAGTACTGGCTTATGTTGGTCTGGGAACTCTCTGCATGGCTTGTATGGTGTACGAAAGGGGTCAAAAGCACCGGAACCATTTTACCAGTGCACTGCTGTTCATAAATCAAATTAGTTAGCAAGGTTTTGTGATATGTTGTATTTGGTTTTACGTTCTATCTACAGCTCTATGTCATATGGAGACAGTTTTGAGTCTTACACGAAAGTCTGGAGAAATGAGCCGCCTCGTGGGAAAACCAACAATGTGGTTTCCGAAACAGTCTGACACAAACCGGTCTGTACAGCTACAGAAGCAGGCTAGAAGCTTGAAATTTTGGAGTTAAGTAGAGGAGGAATTGTACTAACAAAGGCGCTGATCAGCTTCGCGGTTACCGCGAGGCTGATCTGCGCCTTTGTTTTCGCCTATGCAGATTGTTGGTTTTCCCATGAGGTGGCTCAAATGTTTGTGTTCGCTTTGCGTGTTGTCAAACGTAAAGTTGTTACTCATAAGTTAATACTTGAGCGAGGAAAACGTTTGATTATGAATCCAGTAAATTTCCTTAATTAATGGATGCTAATGGTTTGTTTCCATGTCTGGTCCTAAGCCAGCGCCAATAGAGCCTCGACGCGAGAAAACCGGTCTTCGGTGTTTCCGAACAGGTCACAGAAGAACGCTAGAATCTTGAAATTTTGGCTAAACGTAGAATAGGAGGAATTGTACTATCCGTGTAGCGAAAACAAAGGCGCTGATCAGGATCAGCTGTGCAGTTACTGCACAGCTGATCTGCGCATTTGTTTTCGCAAAGGCAAAAATCCGGTTTTCTCATGATGCGGCTCAATAAAGAATCTTTCCTAGAACGGTAAGCACGAACATTCGGAGAATAAAGCATACAATTTATCAAGTAACCTATATTTATGTCTTGAAAATAACAGACGAATAAGCACGAGTTATGACGTTAATTTTGCCTCAGATCCAATATACTGTCCGTGGTTTTGCCCAGCTGATTCAACAGTTTCAAAATACTAGTGCCTAAACACAGATCTAAGGCTGGGTTGAGGGCATCAAGTGTGTGTATAGCGTTTAACATCCAAAACGATTTTGAAATCGGAGGTCAAGTAACTCAACTAGGCATATCATAAGGCACGTGATACGGGTTTAACTGTGGCGTAGCTTCGTTCATAAGAAAAGATTCCAATGCGCTATTGTCCGATATGTTTAGGCTCCAATTTAATCAAGGCATTATCTTCGCTCCAGAAAAGAGCTTATTTTTACCATAAATGGTTCTTTACTCTTGTTTTCCATGATGCAGACAAGCTGCATATTTAACATTGCGTATTTAATGTCATATGTGAGGCCCTCCCAGGGGTTTTGGGGATTCAGGGAGAAGGGCTATTTATTTTCAGGGATTTGGGGAGAAGGGTCATTTATTTTCAGGGATTTGGGGAGAAAGCGGAATTTTAGGGAGCAGGGAGCAGGGGGCTGAGGAAAAACATTTTAGGGAGCTGGGGAGAAAGGTCATTTTTCTTTCAGGGAGCAGGGAGCAAAGACCCCCCCCGGAGGGGCCTCATATGTGCATTCATTTTCAATCGCATGCATTGTTAATGTTTTTAGACTCTTTCTAACTAGAGGCGGTTTTAATTTGGCACCCACAACACCAGGAAAACATGTCCATGTAAAGTATACCCCCTTAAACCCCACCTTTAAATAGTAAAACCGGGGTATACAAGGGCATAGCTATTTTCTTATTTTTGACTCAAAACATAGATTGTGGCTACTCGTTAGAACGTGTCTTGATCAATGTTATGAGCAAAATTATGAAAACTATTCAAATTTATTTAAGGAAAATTTTCATTTTTTGCATCTAAAACATCTCTGTATATGTATACTGCATGGACGTGTTTTCGTAATGAAATAGAAGAACTAACCAATATATACTGAGTTCCACAGCTAACGCAACTCGTCATTAAAACTTGACCCAGCAGGCACATGACGTCAAAATGACGTCATATCAACGTCGATGCGACGTCAAAATGACGTCATGTCAACGTCGATGCTACGTCAAAATGTCGATGCGACGTCATACGTCGCATTGACGTTGATATGACGTCATTTTGACGTCATGTGCCCGCTGGGGAATAACGTTTTATGGTTTCAACAGATGCATCCGAAATTCCGTATTTATGTAGCCCAACTATTGTCAAAGACAATCTGTGAATATCAACCGTCAAATGTTTTTCGTTTGCCTACAATTGCGACGGTAAAAACTGACGAAGGGGTTAGTTTGAAAAAATGAAGGAAATCAGCGATTTTGACGAATTTCTTTCTAAACTATGTCGACCAGCTATTCTTAAGCAGCGAAACACCTGAACACAGTGAAAAACGAATTTCCGCCGTATGGCGGCCATAAAAATTCTCCCTGTACATCATCCATAGTGCAGATTATATTTTTCTTTTGAGATCGGCGAGGGTATTCTGAGAAATCAGAAAATTTTATCGGTTTAGATTCATTTTCTAACCAACGGTTTTAGATATTTGGTCCCATTTGAATTTGCTACTAGTCTTTGTATCGACTATTCTGTTGAAAGTTGCAAAATTACAGGAATTCTCTTTGGTTCAATGTTGCCAAATCTATAGGGTCACTGCAGAGGCTTAAGTAGCCAAACCGCGGTATGGCCCATTCCCTTTCTCATTAAATGTTCACTGCTCTTAAAGGATCTCAGTTTTATCTTTATTTCACATAACTGCAATACAATGTATGCGATAAGGCTAGGTGAGTCTAGGTTGCTAACACAAAATAAAGCACATGGTCGGCATCTGTAGTGACGTCGACCACGTGACCAAGTGACATTGAGCGCCTAAAACAAGCAATTTTGGGGTACTCAAAATCAATGGCGATTTCTGGCGTTGAGCAGTAGGTTACAACATTGAAATTGTCATACACTCATCGGAAGACCTTCAAAGATCTGAATTGTGTGCATTGTTTTGAAAAATTTCGAGATCGCGCGCGCAAGGCACGGAAAATGCGTTTCTGTACCCTTATGCATGTTCACTCGCATGCGCACTAACCCTTTGGATTTGATAATACACAAATATTTTCGAGTCATTTAGATGCTGACAAAGGTTTTCAGACAGCTGGACAATCATTTTAAACGATGAGATGAAAAAAAAAGTTACGTTTGCTGTGGACCTCAGTATAAGTTTGATTATCATCACTAGTCTTACCATCGACCACTTATATGGTCTTCTGCGTACACCAGAGACATATACAGATACATCTTTATCTCAGCGTACACGTATCAGCAAAACAGGTCCATGAAATGTACAGGGTGTCCCAGAAAACATTTTAAAACTCTAACTCTACCATTTCTTTTATTTTTGGTATTGTTAAATGTGCCTGAATGTTATGTTATATGTGAACTTTAGGGTATGAGGGCTGACGGGGTATACATTTTTTTTTTTTTTTTTTTTTTTTTTTTTTTTTTTTTTTTTTTTTTTTCTACGGCCTTAGTGTATTATTGAAACAAGAATCTCTTTCTAGTTATTCTTGAGTTAATACCTTTATAGGCCTATACTTAAAACCAGTTTTAAAATGGACTATTCCGAAGTGGGTGTGCTCACTTCTGAATTATTGCAAAAAAGTGTATTTATTGAATTTTGACGAGTTTCAAAAGCTGATGTTTTGATATTATGTGGTCTCTGTAAAAATTAAAAGGTACTCATTTGTCTATACAGTGAGTTTTTTGCTTTTCGAAATTTGGTTAAGAAGTACCTAGATCACCCTTGGACTACCAACTTCGAAATACGTCATAAGTCAGGAAGCAGTTCCATTAATTTAATAATGGCGTCCTTTCATGAAGCAGTTTCATTCATGGATTTATATTTAGTGATCATATTTCAGGAGTTATTCATGCTGTATCCTAATAATCATTGTATTAGGATGAAACGTATTCTATTATCAAAGCATTGCAACATAGAATATAGTGTCAAAGCAACTAGTTTTATGATTTTGGTTGACATTAAATCAATATGGGCTGGTCCATGTGAGACCGTTACAACATTGCCTTCAATTGAAACGGGGTGTAAAGAAAAGAATGAACATGATTCACTGCTTTCTGTTTCATAACTGTGTATAATAAATTTTACACGGAAGGTCCAAATTGGTCATTTTGAAATTATAATGAACAAAATCTAGTACTTAGAATGTAGAAATTGAATGATTAATTGTATTATTCACTTGACATACCTGTAAAACGTGTTATTCACTACATAATAGACTAATATATAATATAATAGACTAATCCAAACTTCCACTGACGAGGGTTCAGTACCCGAAATTGCGTAATCTGGCCCAATTACCTCCCTTTGAACGTTTAACTGCTTCCAAAGGATCAAACTTTTATATTTTATTCCAGCACACTTACTACCAATTATCAATGAAGGGTTGTTCCATTTGCTGTACAGGGGTGTAAACAAATGCTTCGGCATGCTTCCGTTGCTTTCTATTTTATAACTCATGTTCATTAATCTCCAATCACGAGAAAATGTCTTTTCAAAGACAACTTGTGAAAAAAATCTAGCATTTAGTATGTAGAAGTATATGTAATTTAGTTTGTTTTCTTATTATACCTGTAAGTCAATAGAATGGGCAAATCCAATATTCCAAAAATAGATTGTCTTCCTAGCAATTTGGGTAAAATACATCACCAAGTATGGTGAACTGTCCATGCCTATTTCGAAATAGACATGCACCCGCAAATATAGGGGTGCACCCACATATTTAGAGGTTCACCCCTATTTTAAGATAGAGGTTAACCCCTAGAATGCCGGTACACCGTCATAGATTGTGATTTTGTCTGGTAGTCCGTTTGATTGTGACTGCTTGGTGGCACTGTTGAGTGTGACTCTAAAAAGTCTTCCAGGTAGTCGTGTCTGTATTGTTGTGCGTTGGTATAATAAATATATTATGTATGTATCATATTAAATACTATGTTATGTTCAGTTACATGCACTGTGTATGTGACATGTTATTTCACATGTGTGGCGTTATGTTATGTTGCATATATAATGTTAGGTTACATATGTAATATTATGTTACATCTGTACGTTATGCCATTTTGACCCTTCCAGAACACCATAAAGATTTTGAGTGCGTCGTCTTAAATAGAGTAAAATACATCAATTAGTATGAGTCACTTCGTCCTAAGGTTAAGATTTCTGAATAAAAAAAAAAGTTGAATTAAATAAATAATAATGAATAAATCATGAATCGCCAAACGTTGACCGAAATATGCGGCATCGCCCATGGATCCGCAAATGGGGTCTTTTTAGCTATAATTAAATAAATATTACATCTTCATTGACCATAAGGTCGTAAGAAAAAGACGAGCTTCTTGACGCCTAAATACGTATATTGCGGGCATTTTGTTGTTGTAATTCAGAAATGGTGACCCAGTCCCGACATAAGCATAGCTGTTGCGTTTGGTATCAAATCAAATAAATGCACAAGTGTGTATTATTGTACTCCATATAGCTACGTTCATACAGTTACATGTGAGTGACAAAATAAACAGACATGCACTGAACAAACAAAAAGCTCTTAACACTTTTTAACGGTTGCCTTACTCCGTGTTTGAGAAATGGTGTGACAGTTGATAGAGGCCAAATCCAAAATAACAAATCACGTCCAGTTTCGAATGATGTCTTTAAAGTCATTGATTGTTGAAAATGTTAGAACGCATGAAAATTAAAGTTGACCGCTATTAACCGCTGACCTACATGCGTCATGGTACTAATAGGGTTAAATCTCGGCGCTGTAGCTTATGTCACTGTCACTTTAATTTGAATGCGTCGACGATGTCTCCGCTTTTTTTTTTTTTTTTTTTTTTGTACCCAAGAGTTTATGGCTATCTTTATGACAACAATGAAACAACTCTACAGTCCGTGTTGCATGCGTTTCTGTCGTCCTGACGATTAACTTGCCCACTACTATTTATTGCGCTCAACCTGACATTAATGTGGAATTGGCACTGTAAATTCAGAAACTTCATTTTCGATGTGCAGACTGGGCATTTAGATATCCACATAACCAACTCGTAAACTTATAATTCATATAGTACAGTTTAGCCTTATTTCTGTGATGAGCATTTACGACAGATCAATGATCATTTTTTTGAATTATTAACCAGCAGTTATACGTACAAAGAGTCAATACATGCTACTATTGAACCATTCTGTGTCTATTCAACATAAACTTATTGAAAATGAAGGGTAAACACACTGTCACAGAAAAAATACAATGTATAAAACACACACTTAAACTGCTGACAACGTTAACGCTCTCCCTTGTAGTCATTTTGATTGTGACTTTGTCTGGTAGTCCGTTTGATTGTGACTGCTTGGTGGCACTGTTGAGTGTGACTCTTCCAGGTAGTCGTGTCTGTATTGTTGTACGTTGGTATAAGAAATACATTATGTATGTATCATATTAAATGCTATGTTATGTTCAGTTACATGCACTGTGTTCTGTGACATGTTATTTCACATATGTGGCGTTATGTTATGTTGCATATATTATGTTACATATGTAATTTTATGTTACATCTGTAACGTTATGGTACATGCGTTATATAAGATGCATTATGTTATGTGTTTTGCTACAAACATAACGCTATGTTTCATAACGGGTGCTGATTCATTCATGTTGTTACATATGTTGCGTTTTGATACATTATGTTACATACATTACATAACTTATGTCACACACGTTATGTCACATACGTTACTTCCGTTTATAATGTATTCAATACTGGGATTTATCAAGATATCATAGATTTGACTATAACAACACTGTCTGTTTTGTGTGTATCTTTGATGAGCTACGCTATTTCAGAATGTATGAAAATTCTTAAGATGCAACGACACCACATATGTGAATGAGAGCATGAGAGAGTGCATATATATATAAGTGAAACATGTATTGTTTTAATATTGAATTAATTGTTTAAACCATTATGCCATAAATAGCTAGCTATGTTAATTTATTTGGGGGAGGGCTATCTAATGTTTATTTTTGCAAAATTATGTTTACTCCTAAAGATATTACACGCACAAATATGTTACATACATTGCGTTATGTTACATATTTTACACTATGTAACATATGATAAACTTTGTTACATGCTATGTTATATATGTTTTGTAATGTTGCATATGTTACATATGTTACGTTATATATGTTACGTATATAACATACGTAACATACGTACATATGTAACATAAGTTGCATGATATTTACATTGATTTACTATGCGCAATGTCGAGAATATATCATACGATTCGTCGACAACGATAAAAATAACTAGTATAGATAATGAAAATAAATTGTAAAAATCGTGAGGTCATTTCAAAATCAATGGAAACCTGATATTAAAGACGTCTTTTCTTCAAACACTTCAGAAAGTATGTTTACTCTTTAAATCTTACACGCACAAATATGTTACATACACTGCGTTATGTTACAACTTTTACAGTATGTAACATATGATTAACTTTGTAACATGCTATGTTACATATGTTTTGTAATGTTGCATATATTACATATAATACGTTATATGTTACGTTTGTAATGTACGTAACACACGTACATATATATATTACATATGTTGCATGGCGTGCATATTATGTTATGTAGTACAATGTTATATATGTTGTATTATGTCACATACGTTACATTATGTTTCATATGTTTTGTTACAAATGTTACATTGCTACAACATGTCGATATTATGTCGAGAGTATATCGAGAAGCATGGCGGCTTCGAGTACAATCCACTTCTTCAAACGTAAATGCATGAAAAGGCATGTTTGATCGGCCACTCAATATTAGCATTAACTAAAATGAAACAAGGCCGTATATAACATGTAGCACATGTTATAGTTTTTCTTGTTCTTCATATTTTACTTAAAAACATTAAAATTAACTATCTTCTTTTCTGATGAAAAAAAAAATCAAATTTTACAGCTGAATATATAGAGGATATTTACTTTTTTGAGGTGAATACCAAATATATTTCATCGAGTGAGTTGAAAATTTAGATGTTTTCAAGTCACGAGATGAAATATATTTGGTATTTACCGATAAAAAGTAAATTTTCTTTTTATTTTATACACTACACGGGCATTTTCCTATTCACAAAGTAGGCGGTGAAAATGCAAAAACCAAAAATTTTTGAAAACACAAATAATTTTGGTACCACATTGTTCCTAACGTTTAATCTAAGAAAATGAATACCCACACTTTATGTTTTCGTTCGTAAATAACGGATTTTTAGGCATTTTAATTTCTGAAGTGAGGCACATTTAATGACGTCAAATGAATGGAAACGTCAGAAGTAATCCAAACTCTACAGTGAAAATATCAATATCAATTCTGCAGTGACAATATCACTTTTATCTATTTTTGATATACATTAATTTCACTGCTAAGTATAAAATAACTCTGTATATTGCATGGGCAAGTTTTCGTAATGTATGTGTCCCTAGTTTCTGTTTGTCTTCTAACAGCTGTTACTTGATCAGAGGCTCTGGTCAAACATGCTCCAAGATAGCGGCATGATGAGAAAACCGGATTTTTGCCCATGCGAAAACAAAGGCGCAGATCAGCTGTGCAGTAACTGCACAGCTGATCAGCGCATTTGTTTTCGCTACACGGATAGTATCACTCCTCTTCTTCTTAAATCCGAAATTTCAAACTTTTAGCAATCTTCTGTAGCTACACAGGCCGGTTTGTGTCAGACCTGATCGGAAACCCCGAAGACCGGTTTTCTCACGTCGCTGCTCATTTTGAAGTGGGTCAGTCTTTTACACAGACTTTCCATCTTCATTAATCACATACAGCACTGTACAACGGCTGGTGCTCTGAAATTGTATTGTTACCCTCAGTCTTAAAGAGTTGCGCCAAGATTTTTATGGAAATAATAAAACAGAGTGATTAATCAAATATAAAACGAGCACTGTAGTCTAAATGAAACGACCATTCCCCCTACAAAGAGCACATAGTAGCCACTTTAGCGTTCATCCACAAATAAGTCTGTGCGTGAGAAAACAATGTGGGTTCCGACCAGGTCTGACACAAACCGGGCTGTACAATCTCAGAAAATCGATAGAGGCTTGAAATTTTGGATTAAGAAAGTACAGAAAATGTACTAGTAGCGAAAACAAAGGCGCTGATCAACTTCGCAGTTACTGCGAAACTGATCTGCGTCTTTGTTTTCGCATATGCAGATTGTCGGGTTTCTTGTGCAGCGGCTCAAATGTTATGGGATTAAACTTGTTGCTTAGGACCACAGTTGTCTTCATATTTACCACGAGGTATAACTCTGCTCTCTTGTGCCCAGTGTGGGTATATACATTACATGGATACGTTATGCTGATGGGCTAGCCATATGAGAACAAACTGCAATGAGTCACCAAGAGGGTTTTTTTTTTTTTTTTTTTTTTTTTTTCTCGAAGTGATCGAGAAGATCCGCTCTCTGTAGCCCCTCATCTGCTGAAGCATGTAGTGTTTTCCCTAGAAACTAGAAAGCTCGCGTAAAATATGGACTTAGATTTTTTTCACATTGAAAAAATACATGTATGTACAGTGTTTCCAATAAAAATTGTCTGGTATTCCAAAGGAGTGGCTTATTGCACATGCAACTCTTTAATTATTAAATTGCCCATGAAAAATTAGGGAGTTCATGTTGCTTCTGGTTACAGCACGAGCTGGGCTACAACAAAACTGAAACTGCATGGTGTCGTTGCTTTCGAAGGCCCTAGTCACACATTGTATAAGCGTCAATCCGGAACGGCAATTTTGAAATAATTGCATGCCCGGCTGTCGTTTTAGATTTGTCAAAGAGCACGTGTTGGCAACCGAAAACGTTCAATTTATGTTCGATGAACGTCGTTTATGCCTTATTTGGCAATTGAGTACTGTACTGTTTTGAATATGAAAATGGGTCCCGCTTGCCACTAACGTTAGTGCGGTCTCAGTCAGAAGGTGAATGTGCGCGATGTTTTCACTCCGACTCACGGTTAGTACAAACCCTCTACGCTAATCCGAAATGTCAAGCTTCTATCCATCTTCTGTGGCTGCATTGGCTGGTCGGAAACCCCAAAAGCCGGTTTTCTTGCGTCGCGGTTTTATTGTTTTGAAGTGTGACGTTACTTGTTATTTCCTTTCCTTGTATGGTGAAAATTGTGATCTCCGACACAACAGATCTGGCTGTCTACAGATCAGACATTTGAAAAAGAGACCGGTGTATATAAACAACAAAGCAGCAAAACGCATATGTGACTACTGTCCAGCCAGCACAAAATCATTGCTGTATGCATACATAAATTGTTCGCATTTGCATGATGCGTTAAGTTTTCATGATGAGACAGTCTGTAACACTTGCTATTTCTTTTTCTGGTCGGTCCATTAATTATGCAAAGTGTATCGATTGGTGGGTGTCTGGATGCGTATGATATGCCAAAAATGTTCGAATAACCGTCTCATCGTATTTGGAGTAGTTCTGTGCATTAAAATTCATCTTACACTTTTTAACGAGAGTGTGGCGTGTCTAGAATGTGTTTAGAGTCGACGTTAATGTACGTTTCCCGAGTCCTCGTCTCTACTTCATCACTTACATTTGAGCCGCGTCATGAGAAAACCAATATAATGTGGTTTCAGACCAGGTCCAACACAAACCGAGCTATACAAACGCGGAAGAAAGCTTGAAGCTGAAAATTTTGGATATACGAGGGTTAGGGTTATGGTTAAGAGAAAGTTGAAGTGAGAGCGGTGATAAAATATCTTTGTAAGAAGGGAATGACTCCCAAGGAAATTCACGAAGACTTCATGAAAACACTTGGGAATGAGTCTCGTAAGTAGAAGAGGAATTGTACTACCCGTGTAGCGAAACAAAGGCGCTGATCAGCTGTGCAGTTACTGCACAGCTGATCTGCGTCTTTGTTTTCGCATATGCAAATTGTTGGTTTTCTGATGTGGCGGCTCAAACTTTTTTTTTTTTTTTTTTTTTTTGTTTTGTTTTGTTTTTTTCTTTGTGTGTGTGTGTGTGTGTGTGTGTGTGTGTGTGTGATAATTCATTATGAGCTTTGAAGCCCCTGTAAGAACCAAAAACATTCTTGTTTTGATTTCCCAGCAGGCACATGACGTCATAATGACGTCAGATCGACGTCGATGCGACGCATCGACGTTGATATGACGTCATTATGACGTCATGTGCCCGCTGGGTTACAGCAGGCTGATGGCGAAGATTGGGGCTCCGTAATAAATCAATTTAAGCCAACCCCAGTAATTCCATCACGGACCGCTCCACTGCGGTTCTACTGTTACTTCTCCGTTATTTTGTTTGTTTGAATTGATGCTTAACGTCCCATTCAACAGCTAATGTCATTTCGGGACGTTGCATCCATTTTATGGGACTTTTACCCAAAATTAGGATTTCATGACATCCAAAAAGTGCTTCAAATATAACCTCCCAACTAAGCCACAAATAGAGGATCTTACAAGAATAGTCCTTTCATATGAAATTTATTAAACGAGCCTTCGGTGAGTCCCATTCAACAGCTAATGTCATTTCGGGACGTTGCATCCATTTTATGACACTTTTATCCAAAATTAGGATTTCATGACATCCAAAAAGTGCTTCAAATATAACCTCCCAACTAAGCCACAAATATGAGTTTTATTTCATTGAGTGAAGTGAAAAAAATTATATTTCATGAGTGCCGAAGGCACGAATGAAATATATAATTTTTCACTTCACGAGATGAAATAAAACTCATATTCACGACAAAAACTTGAATTTTCTTTTTATTATATTGCATGTAGTCATTGTAACGTTGCGCGCTAAAGCATATGACGTCATAATCTTAAATGACGTCATTACGTCACGCCATTACGTCGCTATTGTGTGTGAACGTTCATTGCGTCAACAATAGCATAGATTATAAAATTTAGTTATGTATAAATTAGAAATGAAACGGTGGAATCGTAATTTGCGTATTCCCAAATCTTATATTTTCACATGTGAAAATATAACTTTTTATATTTTCACATGTGAAAATATAACTTTTTTCAAATATTGGTTATATTCAATACATATATAGAGGATATTCAAGTTTTTGGAGTGTATATGAGTTTTATTTCATTGAGTGAAGTGAAAAAATTATATATTTCATGAGTGCCGAAGGCACGAATGAAATATATAATTTTTCACTTCACGAGATGAAATAAAAGTCATATTCACGACAAAAACTTGAATTTTCTTTTTATTATATTGCATGTAGTCATTGTAATGTTACGCGCTAAAGCATATGACGTCAAAATCCTAAATGACGTCATAACGTCACGTCATTACGTCGCTATTGTGTGTGAACGTTCATTGCATCAACAATAACATAGATTATAAAATTTAGTTATGCATAAATTAGAAATGAAACGGTGGAATCGTAATTTGCGTATTCCCAAATCTTATATTTTCACATGTGAAAATATAACTTTTTTATATTTTCACATGTGAAAATATAACTTTTTCAAATATTGGTTATATTTAATACATATTTCTCTATATTTCATCACTTGCCATATAATAAATCTCTATATTTCATCACTTGCCATATAATAAAGGCTCATATGACTTCTCAGTTGTTCTCTTTGTCACACTAGCATTTCAGACTTTTCATCAGACAATCAGAGTGAGTCAGATGTCACACCGACTCGACAGAAACTTGTCGGTCATAGACCCCATGAGACGGTGCCGTCACGCGAGAAAACCGGTCTTCAGGTTTCCGACCAGGTCCGACACAAACCGGTCTGTGTAATCACAGAAGAGGAAGCTGAGCTTCAAATTTCGGATTTAACAAAAAGAGAGATTGTTCTATACGAGTAGCGAAAATAAAGGCGCTGATCAGCTGTGCATTTACTGCACAGCTGATCTGCGCCTTTGTTTTCGCATAGACAAAAATCCGGGTATCTCATGATGCAACTCATTCGGCATGATATTTCCGAGACAGACAGTTTCAATAATCATTGATTTAACCCATATATTTTAAAATTGGAACTAATGGATTTGTGCTTAGTCAATAACAACAACAGTGCTGGGCAGTAGAGCCGTATAGCTTAACTTATTTGGTCTTGATAGCTTTATCGTTAGAGCATCCGTGGCGGCTGCAATATGATACGAGCGCCAACCGAGATACGTTAATATGGTACCAGTGGCCACCTTGCTTGTCGCTCAAAATTTATAAGACAAACACTAGTAAAATGAATGTCACTCATTTCGGTGGATAACGTTCATGACTCAATAAAGGCAAACTGCACTTTGTTTTTATGCATTAAGCATTGCGTGTATTCACCGTGTTCTTTCTCTATTTTAAATCAAGCCGTGCAAAGTGACTCAACTATTATGCAGTCTGCACGATATTAAATTTAATTATTGATGCAAGATTAAAAAAGATTTCATTGAAAGATAAAATTGAGCCGCCGCATGGGAAAACCAACAATCTGCATATGCGAAAACAATGGCACAGATCAGCTTCGCAGTAACTGCGGACCGCTCCAGTGTTTTCGCTACACGGATAGTACAATTCCTCTACTTTCTACATCCAAAATTTCCAGCCTTTAAACCATCTTATGTGACTGTACACTCTCAGTTTGTGTCGGACCTGGTCGGAACCCAAATTGTCGGTTTTCTCACGCACAGGCTCAAATGAATGAGTGGCGGGATGCGTCAAAGGTGAGTGCAAAATTAGGTGTTATATTACAAGGATCAATAGGGTGACGGAGCGTCAACAGATTACAATATTTTAACCCAATTATGGGAAAAATTATCTTAAGTCCAATTCGCATGCGCAAAAAATACACGCGTGTAAATATACTCCGGTGTGTATTAATACTCCGGTGTGCAAATCAACCTGAGAGTAAATTTAAATTGCGTTCGCATGGGTTTTATCGCCAGGAGTATTTTTGTAGGTAAATTTATCATTTCTGGATTAAAACCTGTTCATTTAAGTTTTCTGTATTTGCAAAACAAGAAGAGGCTGCTTCAAGGTGTTCATGTAGACTTTGGCAGCAGAGCGGAATCATGTAATGGTCAGGCATAACCAGTTAGCAGTTATACAGTTCCCTTTTTTCATCCTGTTACAAGGAATTACTGTTAAAATGCCCCAAGAATCCTAACCAAGAATGATAAAGAAATAGTGTGGCTGTTTGCACTCCATATGATCTAAAATGTTATGAATGGCAATAAACTCTTATTTAGCAACAATGTCCACAGTTTCAGCAACTGTCATATAATCAGTTAGGAACAAAACATGTGAAAATTTGTTATCTAAAAGCAGCATATTGACTTGAAATAAAAATACTCATGGGTAAATTTTACTTTGCGTTCGCATGGCACATAATAGTAAATTTACACGTGTGTATTTGTAAAAATAAAATTTGCATCTGGTCAGACCCAGGAGTAAATTTACCCATATGTAAATATACTCTGGTGTGTATTTGCGTTCGCATGCGCCATTTACTTACCCCGAGTAAAATTTGCACACCGGAGTATATTTACACGTGTGTATTTTTGGCGCATGCGAATTGGACTTTAGTATCAGTACAATTATTAACGAAATGACTCGGTGATTCTCTCCGACCACCGCCCGACCCCAGAGTCACGAGTGAGCCGCTCCACCCCCCACCCCCCCCCCCCCTGCCCGACCCCAGGGTCATGAGGGCAACAGGCAGTCTGTTGTAAGAAAGGGCTTAGGAAAAATAAAGTTGAGCCACGTCATGAGAAAATCAGCGTTTTGCATACTAGTATGCGAAAATAAATATACAGATCAGTTTCGCAGTAACTGTGAAGCTGATCAGCGCATTTGTTTTCGCTACACGGATAGTACAATTCCTCTACTTTCTGAATCCAACATTTCCAGGCTCTAGCTATCTACTGTGCTTGTACTGCTCGGTTTGTGTCGGACCTGTTCGGAAACCACATTGTTGGTTATCTCATGATGTAGCTCAATTCTGTGTGGCATTTAACGAAACATTACTTGATTGGTTGGTTGATTTGGTGTTTAACGTCCCACCAACAACTAAGGTCATATGGGGACGAGACCTCGGTTTATAGTCCTCCGACAGACTGGAGGAGCCGTGGATTGACATTTGAGCAGCCGCATGGGAAAACCAAAAATCTGCATAGGCGAAAACAAAGGCGCAGATCAGCTTCGCAGTAACTGCGAAGCTGATCAGCGCCTTTGTTTTCGCTACACGGATAGTACAATTCCTTTACTTTCTAAACCCAAAATTTCCATCCTCTAACCATCTGTGACTTTACAGCCCGGTTTGTGTCGGACTTGGTTGGATCCCCAATTGTTGGTTTTCTCACACACAGGCTCATTTTTCAATGAAAATCTTCTAAGCGAACAGTATATACTGTTTGCCTATGCCCCATAAAAAGGACATGATTCCGATGATATGGAGACGTGGAATCGGTTTACTTGAAATCTCATCTGAAAGACCGACGAAGCGCAGAATCGGACCTGCGACTCCTGGTTTGCAATGCATACGGCTTAACCACTACGCAACGGGGTCTTCTAATGAATCACTCTCTGTTTAAGGTGAACGCAAGTTTACAGTCGCATTTACTACGTTTTTGAGATGGAATCGAACAAATGACCCATAAAAAGGTAATGGTTTCAGCCAAATATACAGATTACCTAGACTGAAATCAACGTTTCAGAATCAAGACGTTGGTAAACCATTAGGAAACATGTCCATGACGCGTATACCCCAGTATATCTCACTGTTATAAAGAAAAAAAAGGGTTTACAGGAGTACATATTTTTTCTTATTTTTTATCCATACATAAATTGTGGGTACTCTTTAGAGCAGCCTCGGCGACGTGTAACCACAAGCAATCTTTTGAGCATAAATATTAAAAAATATATCATTTTTTTTTCTATTGAAATATTTAATTTTTACAGCTAAAAATTCTAGATGTATATTGTATGGACATGTTTTTTGTATTGTTAGATTCTAGATCTTTAACCCGGTGCATACATTATGCCCGCTACACATCACCCACTCATCTATAAGTAACAAAACCCTAGGTCTAGATGTAAAACCATGATTGACCAGAGAAATGGTTAGCAAAATAAAAGTGTTATTATATTAAACTTTCAAATTAGGGTATTACTAACAAAAAGTCTTTTCAGTAAGGTTTATCAGCAAAAAACATCTAAATGTTTGTGTAGTGCATATTAAGGCAGGAAGTTTGTATTTGAACAAAGGACAAATTGTAAATTATATTTAATCCGCTGGTCGTGAACCCTCTTCTTGCTTTTTTGTTGTGAAAAAGTGTTTTCAACCAGAAAGAAAATATGACAGACGTCCGTATCATATCCTCTTCTTGCATTATGATGGACCGTGAATACTCGTAAAAATTGAGCCGCCTCGTGGGAAAACCAACAATCTGCATAGGCGAAAACAAAGACACAGATCAGCTTCGCGGTAACCGCGAAGCTGATCAGCGCCTTTGTTTTCGCTACTCGGATAGAACAGTTCCTCTTCTACTTATATCCGAAATTTCAAGATTCTAGCTCTTTTCTGTGACTGTACAGGTCGGTTTGTGTCGGACCTGCTCGAAAACCACATTGTTGGTTTTTCCACGAGGCGGCTCAAATGATGAAGCTGAGGACAATTGGTCATTTCGCACCCATGTAATTTCGTACCCACTTTGGTCATCTGTAGTCACTCAGGACTATGAAACTGTGGTTTAGATAGGTGGTTATATTTGAAGCACTTTTAGGATGTAATGACGTCCTAATTTTGGGTAAAAGTCCCATATAATGGGGGAACGTTCCGATATGACCACATCTGTTTTACTTTTGAGTCACTTCGTTGACTTCATGCTCAGTCATATTTGATATCTTTCCATGTTTTGAGCACTTTCTAGGTAATTAGGTGCATCATCTCGAAACATGCATTTATTTAGCAGTTAGTCACATCTGACCAGTATTAATAATCACGCAGTCCAATCTCTAGTTCGATAATGAGCGGGTGGGAAAAGAATACACCCATTTTAGAGACGGTACTTGCATTTTTACGACAAAAATGTCGTTTTTAAACCCATTCTCTGCTATTTTTGATCCAAACGATATAGCGCATACAAACTGTTATATCACACTGCACGTTCTTGTATAAAAATTATGTCGCAGTCATGTCTCGTGCAGCACGCAAATATGCGCCAGTATAAATCAGCCCGTGAAAATTGTGGGTTTGAAATCAGACTACGTCATTATTTTGGCCAGATTGTTTTCCGGTATTTTGCAATCACTTGTGAAGAGGTAAGTGATATTTGGACTACGTATTATTGTATACTTTAAATTAATATTTTTGCTTAAAGCCCCACAATTTTGAAAATATGTTGATATAAATCAATTACGTCGTCTCCTACGATGGAGGGGTTGAGTATACGTATACTTTTACGGAGGGGCAATATTGTTTCATTGTGGCCATGGGTTTTCGTCCAAGTCAACAGGTTTTTCAGTCATGTCGGGACGAAACCACTGATTCTTTGATGCTACACAGTTCCATGGAGGAGATTAAAGTGTCTTGTGTATGGGCACAGCACGGCGAAGGCAGGTATCGAACCCATTATTTCTCGATCCTGACCCCTGACTCTAAATATCATTGAAGGCACCCCACTCCCCAGATGCATGTTAAATTCAATGTGAAACGCATAGGCACTAACTAAGGATTATCCTTTCTCATTGTAAAAACAACAACAAAGGTTCTGATGAAATCATTTGAACTTAGATCAGGAAAATAAATTTCACTCCGCTCCGCTTCGGTATCTCATTCTACTACCGTGTGAGGTTCGGGTAATTACGAAACAGCGACGGGAAATAATGAATGAGAAGAACTTGTAGCAATTTGTCATATTTCAGAAATGTGGCATCTTCGTTCGTTTTAATTTTATTATATTATTTCTGGCCGGGGCGGGTGGGGGGAGGGGGCAAATCTACAATCAATGGGCAAATCTACAATTTTGTTAAATCCGATATTTAAACCTCTAGGCTGATTGTGTGACTGTAAAGGTCGGTTTTTATCGGACATGATCGGAAACAAAATTGTTGGTTTTCACATGCAAAGGCTCAGAGCATATCATTACCAAAACTTGCCCATGCAATATACAGATAATTTTTTTCAGGTGTAAAAATTGAAGAAAAAATCCGTACAAAAAATATTTATAATATATTTGCTAAAACGTTGATTGTCGGTACACGTACAACCGCCTCGCCGAGGCGGTTTTAAGGAGTACCCACAATGTATGTTTGGGATCAAATATTGAAGAAAAATAGGTATAACCCTGTAATCCCCAATTTACGAGTACCCACAATCTATGTTTTGGATCAAATGTAAGAATAATAGGTAGCCACTGTAGTCCCCAATTTTACTGTATAAAATTGGGGTTCAATGGGGTATACAATTCATAGACATGTTTTCCTGATGGCTTGACTGTTGCTTTGAGATCGATCACGTGACAATTTACGTCAATCACTTAAAAGGATGTACATGAAGATTTCTGTCATTGAGCAAAACGTTCAGACAATAGAGTCTGTATACACTTTTAAAGTTTTAAAATCCACATAAAATCCAGGCAATGTGGGTCAAATTTGTGGTTATATCCCAAGGCCCGGACCTGAACGATGACAATAATGAGAATCAACATCTGAAAGTTGTTCTTATGACAAACAATATATTCGAGAGAGGCTTAGTAATTTGCATGTACGTGCACTAAAGTAAGCCCACGGCACATCCCCGGCACATCAGAAGTTAAATCCTGGCACGTAGGCCTTGTTTTCCCCGGTAGATACAAATGACTAGTGCGGAACAAATTACTGCAAAAATAGGTAAATGTGTATTTTGAGCTGTAATAGTCTGTTTTAAGTTCAGCAATGCGTGTTCTTTTATACCAATGCCATAGATATACATAACTCATCAGGAAAACATGTCCGTAATATGAATAACACATTGTTCCTCGCTTGTATATAGTAACCAGAGGACCAATGGTCCTGTAAACGCTCAACTGAGACCTGAGATATATACCAATAAACTTGTTTGACTAGAATGGTAATATACATGTATATAACCCCAAGACATAGAGCAACCTCTGGAGTCAATTTCTTTTTTAAATCATAAAGATTCAGTCCATTTGCCAATTTACTGCAAGTTTTGTCCTTGAAATGACATTGTAACAATTTTCCCCATTCAAATGCGTGGGCAACCTAAGTTGACCTTGCCGTAAAAAATGTCAAGGTCATCCCAGGGTCATGATTTATACAAACTTTGTAGAGCTCTATTGCCTAGTTTCAAAATCATAGACCCTCTGGTTCTAAAGAAGAGGATTTTTGGAGGTTTTTGGTATTTATAGCCATGGTGGCCATCTTGGTCATGTGACCTTGGCCATTTTATATACACTTTCATTCCCACTTCCTAACAACGTTCCTCATAAAGTTTGGCTTTGACTGGCCAAGCAGTTTCAGAGAAGAAGATCTTTGAATATCACTGTAATATACATGTCTATTGCCCCGGGGTGGGGGCAGACAGACCCCTGGGGTCCAAATTTTTTCAGATTCATCAATCTTAAGTCCATGTGCCCATTTCCTTCAAGTTTTTCCCTACAAATGACATTTTAACACTTTTCCCCATTCAAATGCATGAGAGACCTATGTTGACCTAAATAGGTCAAGGTAATCCCAGGGTCATGATTTATATAAACTTTGTAGACCTCCAGTCACTGATGCTTCACACCAAGTTTCAAAATCATTGGCCCTCTGGTTTTGGAGAAGAAGATTTTTAAAGGTTGTGTTTCTATTTATAGCCATGGCAGCAATCTTGGTCATGTGATCTTGACTATTTATATATAAACTTTCTTTCACCCTTCCCAAGGATGCTCCATACGAAGTTTGGCTTTGATTGGCCAAGCGGTTTCAGGGGAGAAGATGTTTCATTATTAAGGAAATAAACATGTATATAGCCCCGGGGCAGGGGCAGACAACCCCCCAGGGGCTAAAATTTTCCATTATTACCTAATTACATCAAAAACTGTATAGAAATGACTATTTTTTATTTTCTTCTATTCCCGGTTCTATTGCCTGGCCAGCTGACAATCTATTGTCTGATCATATGACTTGCCTCTACCAGGCAATAGAAAAGTCTATTGCACGCAGTCTATTGCCTGGCAATAGAAAAGTCTATTGCCCGGCCAGCAATCAATCTATTGCCTTATCATGTGGTCAGTATGTACCAGGAAATAGAAAAGTCTATTGCCTGGCTAATGTTCGATCTATTGCCTGAACATATCATTAGTATGTAATTAGGTAATAAAACAGTTATTTCAAGCTTGAGCGGGCAATAGTGAAAATATTTCCCCTCTCGGTGCAGGTACCGACTTGGCATGCTATTGCCCTCGGCTGCGCCTCGGGCAATAGCATGCCAAGTCGGTACCTGCACCTCGGGGGGGGGGGGAATATTTTTCACTATTGCCTGTTCAAGCATGAAATAACTGTATATTAACATTAATCTTCTGTCCATTTGCCTATTCCCAGTAAGTTTTACCCATTAAATAGCATTTTACCATTTTTTCCCATTCAAATGCATTGACGACCTCAGTTATAGGTCAGGGTCATCATAGGGTCATGATTTATGTAAACTATGATGGGCTTGCGTCCCCGATGCTACATACCAAGTTTCGTGGAAATCGGCCGACTGGTTCTCGAGAAGATGTTTAAAGGTTTTTACTATTTATAGCCATGGCGGTCATCTTGGTCATGTGACCCGGACCATTTATATAAACTTTCATTCCCCCTTCCTAAGGATGCTCCACATGAAGTTTGGCTTTGATTGGCCAAGTGGTTTCAGAGGAGAAGATCTTTGAAATCGTGCACGGACGACGACGACGGATGACGGACGGACGACGGAGCGTGGCCATCCTATAAGCTCACCTTGTTAGCCTTCGGCTCAGGTGAGCTAAAAATGGGGTATGCAGGGGTTTACCCATTTTCTAATGTTTTGTCGAAAACATAGATTGTGGGTACTCGTTAGAACAGCCCCAGAGACGATCTATGTTTTGAGGAAAGTATTAAAAATGTCAATTTTTCCTGGTGAAATTTTCAATTTTTACATATCAAAAATGTCTGCGTATTGCATGGGCAAGTTTTCGCACAGGCATTTGAAGTTATAACCATAAATCATTAAAATATGCCCGTATATTTTCGGCATGGGCCATGAAATATACACTGTAGGTGAAATCGACAAAATGAAATAAAAATTCAATTAAGCTAGAATCTCACTGGCATGCGAATTTCAAGCGACTGTTTGCCAGTTTTGTCGCGGGCTTTCGCACGACATTCGTGCGAGTGTCGCACAAGTATCTTGAAAATTTTCATGTGTCGCGAACTAGTCGCGAACTGATCGCGAAGTTTTTAAACAGGTTTAAAAAATTTATGCATATGTTTTCGTCAAAATATTTCGCAAGACTGTCGCGCGACTGTCGTAATAATGAAAATGAAAATAAGCCACATTCGCGGGAAAGTCGTGAGACACCCTCCCGAATGTCTTGCGACTGTCGTGCGACAGTCACGAGGTATATTTTCAAGATTAGACCGAAATTTGCGAATTTGTCGCATAAATGTCCATTCAATGAGAATGCAACGTAAAAGTTGTGTTTGTCTTATCGTTAATCTTTGTCGCGAAATAGTCGAGAACTATTCGCGAACTAGTCTCCAGTTGTCGCACACCGGTGAGGTTGGGGTCTTAAGCTAGTAGCTCACTGGCTTGCGAATTTCTCGCGACTGTATTGCAAATTTTGTCGCGGACATTCACGACATTCGTGCGAGTGTCACACGAGTGTCGTGAGAATTTTCAAGTGTCGCAATCTAGTCTCGAACTGGTCGCGAAGGTTTTAAACATGTTTAAATTTTCATTTTATTTTTCATTTTAGTCAGCAACGTATGTAACCTTCGTATAGGCATTGTGCATTACAATAGCACAAACGTTAAACGTATTTTGTATGCTTTAAACAGCTTCACTGAAGATTTCAATATCCATCCCCTCCGGAAGAAAGGTACCTATTACAAATGCCACCTACGAAGAAACTACGTATACCTGAAAAAATCAGCCATGTGGCATCCCATCTTAATTTAGGATAGTATAGATCATTATTCGGCTACTGTGAAGGTCAGACATCATCAAAATTTGTACAGGTTAGATGGAATTGCTCGAAACTTGTCATTTCATGATGTCGCATGACAGAACAGGTAAGGCACAAAGCTTCGAATAAAATTTTGGCGCATCTATCACGCTGTTTCTACGAAGTGTTGCAAGGTCATTTTCATATCAGTTTAAAGCTTATGAGATGCACTTTATACTGCGCATACACATATTACAACAACTATCTACAGAGAAATGATTAACAATGATTTTACCTGGCAGATTCATTTATCCATGGTTTGTTTACACAATTTATTCATCCCACCTATCCGGAAGTACGCTTTAAACCAACCCCTCCGTTCCGTCGCTCAGTTATTGATTGGACTGCGTGATAATTCGTTTTTATGGAGCAGAGTCGTTCACTTCGCGTACGCATGTTCATCGATTTTCGAGTCTCGGCGCCTGCTTGCACGTGACCATATTACTGAGGCTTCTATAGAAAAAATAATTCTTTCCATGGCCCGGGTTCCGTGTATAATCATATTCAGTTTCAAGGTTTTCAGTACCAAGGTTATTGGCAGTTCTATTACGTCATTGTAATGAATCACATCAATTAATGTTCCTGTTTCAATTATACATGTATCTTTTAGCTGTTGATCTCGCGTCAGTCAATCAATCAGACAGTTCCACCGCTTGCATTGCAAGATTGAAATCTACATGCAATAAAGTGATTCAGCAATGCTTCTGAATTAATATATCATGAAACTTTTTCAGAGATCGTTGACAATGCAGTACAAACGAGACGAAAACATGACACAATATCATACATGCAGCGATTTATTACGTAATTTGTAATCAGTGTACATGCTATTTGCCCCGATCATCGCACGATTTTTCGGTCTGCGATTTTCCCTACGATTTTTAGACATCGTAGCCTGATCGTGGGCTACGACGTATGTGTTTACAATTCAAACGGGTATCGTACGATTTCTTGCTCTTTCGCCGACGTTCTGAGTCAGAACCGTACGGAGATCGTAGGGAGATCGTATGGAAATCGTAGGGTATCCGTACACTATAAGTGGAAATCGTACTGAGCTCGTGCGATGTCTCCGTGAGGTGACCTACGATTTCTGACTGAGCCCGTACGATATTTTGTCCCCAAATTATGATAAAAAATGAGCCACCTCGTGAGAAAACCAACAATCTGCATATGCGAAAACAAAGACGCAGATCAGCTTCGCGGTAACCGCGAAGCTGATCAGCTCCTTTGTTTTCGCTACACAGATAGCACATTTCCTCTTCTTCTTAAATCCGAAATTTCAAGCTTATAGCCTGCTTCTGTGATTGTACAGCCCGGTTTGTGTCAGACCTGTTCGGAAACCACATTGTTGGTTTTCCCACGAGGCGGCTCAAATCGTGCAGTGATCGCACGACGTGTCTACCATGTCTACGGGATAAAGTCTGATGAGTTTATAAAATTTGTAAAAGTGCAAACTAGTACAAAACCGTAGAGGCTACGGAGATTGTAGGACGCCATAGAATCGTAGGGACATCGTAGGGTCACCCTGTGGGGACCGTACGAAAACTGCAAAAATTGGTATCGTGCGATCATAGCAAGCTAATCGTAGGCTACATCATATAACCTAGGCATGATTAACAGTTTTTATAGTGATATTTTGGGTCACACAATCGCTTTCTCATGATTTCCTGGTCATTCTCCGCGTAATTCCTGCGCAAACCGGAATTGCCGGCATGATGATTTCACGTTCCTACGTCAAGCTGACTGAGAAAACCGGATTATGCCTTTGCGAAAACAAAAGCGCAGCTCAGCTGTGCAGTAACTGAATAGCTGATCAGCGTCTTTGTTTTCGCTACACAGATAGTACAATAACTCTTCTTCTTAAATCCGAAATTTCAGGCCTCTAGGCTGCTTCTATGACTGCACAGACCGATTTGTGTCAGACTACCATAGAGACTCACGCCAAGAGTTTGAAAAAGTGGGCGGGATTTTCCCTATACTTCATGTTGTATTTTTACTAGATGCTAGTAACTGATAAGCCGTCAGTCCTATAGGTGGGCCACAACGTGAGAAAATGTACCTTCGGACAATTTTTTGAGTATTAATAAAACAATGTTGCTTTGAATGTATAATGTTTCTAGAGTATGCTAGTCTTTATTTGACCAGAATATTCAAGATATTTTATGAGTTATGACCAATTTTTTTTAAAATTACATGAACCCTACAGACGTCATTATCCTGAAAAATGACGTCAAAGTTGCGTAATGCATTTCTGTAAGTAAATAGAGCCTAAAATACTCAATGCATTTGCTTGTAACTGGTTAAGCACTGGTCAGAGCATGTTGTTTTGATAGAAGCATATCATCCCGACAGGCGATTCGATGAACTTATTTTGTCTATTTTATGATCATGCGGTTGCTATGGTTACCATTTAACGATAGATGTAGGAACATTAATTCTATTATGGGTTAAAACAATGGCAGATAACCCCAAATATTGAAAATGAATTTGTTTTAAAACTCATTCATTTGATAGCCATGTGTTCAAAGGTTACAAATACAGTGTTATTTCTAAAACATATATGACATGATTTTTCCGCTTTTTTGACGCTTCTACTGGTAATATCAGAATGTCCGAAGGTACATTTTGTCGCATTGAGGTTCAGGTAAGACCTGGTCGGAAACCCCGAAACCGGGTATTCTCGCATCGCGGCTCATTTGGCGTTCCTTTCCAAATACAGAGAAGGTTGTCTAGAACATGTTGAGCTTTGTAGTAATCAGTACCTTTAATTTTCTGACTATCCTTCGTCTTTTCACACCGGATAATTTGCTATTTCATATATCAGATGAGCTACTCTAATAACATGTATTTTATCCAATTTAATTCTGTTTTTATGAATCAATTTTATCAGGCGGAACAATTTCTGTATTTCCGTGATGAGTGCATTTGTTCCACGATCTTTGTCACAGCATCGCGTGAAATATCATTATGTTTTCGAAACACGAACATTGGGTCCGTTCTCAAAGATAAAATCTATAGTAATCAACCATAGTGTTTCAGTATATTACACTGACCATATATATTTTTGTATGTAAATAATTTATTTCTGGCTTAAAACCTGTTCATTTAAGTTTTCTGAATTTGCAAAGCAAGAAGAGGCTGCTTTAAGGTGTTCTTGTAGGATTTTGGCAGCAGAGGAGAATCATGTAATGGTCAGGCTTAATCTTAGCAGTTATACAGTTCCCTTTTTTATCCTTTCACAAGGAATTACTGTTAAAATGCCCCAAGAATCCTCATCAAGAATGATGAAGAAATAGTGTGGCTGTTTGCACTCCATATGATCTAAAATGTTTTGAATGGCAATAACCTCTTATTTAGCAACGATGTCCACAGTTTCAGCAACTGTCATATAATCAGTTAAGCCTGGTTAAAAATGTGAAAATCCATTATCTAAAAGCAGAATAATGACTTGAAATAAAAATACTCATGTGTAAATTTTACTTTGCGTTCGCATGGGACATAATAGTAATTTACGCGTGTGTATTTGTAAAAATAAAATTTGCATCTGGTCAGACACAGGAGTAAATTTACCCATATGTAAATCTACTCCGGTGTATTTGCGTTCACATGTGCCACTTGCTTACCCCGAGTAAAATTTGCACACCGGAGTATATTTACACGCGTGTATTTTTGACGCATGCGAATTGGACTTAAGTCTTGTCATTGAAATATTCATGCTATAGGTGAATGTCAGAGAAGAACATCCGTCTATGATCACGCGCACTAATGGAATCACGTAAAAACGGCGATAGTACGCTGCGCAGATTTTAGACTTTTATATCAAACACCATCAATCAAATCAATCATAAAACGAATTTACTCAGAACGAGGCTTCAGTCTGTGTTTCTGAGTGCAGTACTAAGCTTCTGAGGGAGACTCCTTTGTGTTCATCAACGTAATCTGCGAGCTTCTAATGAATCTGATCGATTGTAATGACTTTGTCACCTTAATTACAGCCTCAATCAGAATAGAATTCACCTGTCGGGAATTAAATAGCTATAATCTTTATGACTTTCCACATGACAGGTACACAGCCAATAACTGTCGCCTTGAAGACAGAGTTCCTGGAATTTGTCATACTTTATCTGAGCCGCAACAGAAAACAACACACCTCAGAGTAGGTTCGATAAGACGACCTGGTCCTTTCCGTTCGAATGTATTCCCCTCTTCAGAAGGTAATTCACGTATAAAAGTCTTTAAAAACTAATACTAAACTCGAAACTGGCTTAAATAATGGAGTTAGCCTTTGTGGAGAACCATTTTCCCCGAACACGTAGATTGTCCAACTAGTATTTTCTGACAAGAAGTTTCTTGGAAACAGTCTCTAGATTGTCATGCAATCTCATCTTCTGACCCACGAACTGCACATATTACAGCACTGAGATAATTATTATTATTATTATTATTATTATTATTATTATTATTATTATTATTATTGATTGCACAACAGTATGCTTGTCTATCATTTTTGAGCTACTTCCTTATTTGGTTCCAGCGGCCCCCGTGGCCGAGCGGTTAAGAGCGCTGTTTCTTAATCACTCGATCATTTCACCGCTGTGTCTGGTGCAGACATGGGGTAATCATAATCAGTAATTTAATCATCAGTAATCGATTACAAATTTTTGAATAATCATGGATAATCAGTAATCACAAAATTTCAAAGTAATTTTAATCATAATTCAATCATAATCGTGTTTTATTAGGCTAGTAATCTTGATTATTTATTATTACTTTTAGAAAAAAAGTTACAATATCAGTGTCATTTAGAAAATCTTCCTTAAACAAGTTTGTATTGCTGAATAAAATATGTTTGTATTGATAAAGCTTCCCACTTAGAATGAATGTAACTCTGTGCCATGAATTCTGTATATAAAGCACTGCTCAAGTAACAGATGGCCTGGCTGACAAACCATGTCTGGTCTGACATAACCACTTTCCTAGGAAGGCTGTAACCATGTACATGTTAGTGGTTTGCTCTGTCATTTATCATATCACTAGAAAGGCATCTGGCAGCCCAACTCACAGCTTTAATAGACAGAGATTAGAAATGAGACAATACCATCATTGTGAACAATTGTTTTCAGTTCAATTGTTGAAGGGTAAACAGTCAATTTAAACTTTACAAACAGCCAATTATCTCTCATTTACTCAAACACTTTTGTTTCTCATTTACTCAACATTTCCCTAGAGGGTGTGAACTGTCACTGAGGCAATGTGTATTAAAAAGTGACTGTTGCAAAACAGCAGTGATTTATAAATAGGGAGTTAATGGACCATAGTTTTTTTTACCACTAGGGACTGGTGAACAAGTTTGATCTTTATCACAGTGCGGTAGGTCTGAACAGGATATACACTTTTCATTCTAGAATGTACACCCTTTGAGAGGGGTGTCTATGGTGAATTTCAGAAACTATGTTTCATGGATATTTAGAATAACTACATGTAGTAGTAGTAGAGACTTGAGTTGTTGCGATCCAATTCAAATTGTCCCTTCATTATTTTATCGAAAATTCAATGGCAGGTACATCTGTGTAATGGTCAGGGCAGCTATACCTGTGAGGTTTGTACCAGATAAAGTGTCTGGTTCAACAACAACAGAAAAAATAAATAAAAAATGCAACAACAACAAAATTGTAATCATTAATCATAAAAGTAATCTGATTACTTTTTCACATTAATCATAATTTAATCAATTACTCTTGAAAAAATGGGTAATCATAATCATAATTTAATCATACAGATAGCCCAGTAATTGTAATTTAATCATTACTGATACCCCAGTAATCGCCCCATGTCTGGTCTGGTGTGGGTTCGAGCCCCGCTCTGGCTACATGTGAGACAAGCCAAGTTCTGCTTGCGGGTGTGCCAGGTGGTTTTTCTCGGGGTTCTCCCGTTTTTGCCCACCTACTAATTGGCCCGTCTCATATGAGCTGAAATAATCTTGAAAGGGACGTAAAACTGAATTAAAAAAAAATATTTGGTTCCACTGGCACCCCCAAACTCGATTTTCCGTCTGTTTCCGTGATGCGCCACGGAAGAGAACGGATGTGCGAAGTGTTCTTAAGACTAATCTTATGTTTGAAGTTGTATTAAACTGAGCAAATTGAAGCTTAACTTTAGGAAATGCTGGTAAATGGACGTTCTCTTGTGGAGCAAAGCAGTGGTGCTGATCAGCAAGTTCGCAGTTAACATTTATAGTGCTGCTCATCTGAGCCTAAAGTTGTTTCATCAACGAAGGCCAGACTTAACATGCGGCTGAGTCAAGATCAGGTTGCTAAGCAAAGCAGTGGTGTTGATCAGCAAGTTCGTGGTTAACATGTGTAGTGCAACTGATCTGTGCCTAAAAGTGTTTACCTCAACAAAGGCCAGACTTAAGCATATTAACACCCAACTGAGTCAAGATCAGGTTGTTATTTATGTTCTTGTTTGGAGCAAAGCAGTGGTGCTGATCAGCAAGTTCGCTGTTAACATTTACAGTGCAGCTGGTCTGTGCCTAAAGTTGTTTTACATCAACAAAGGCCAGACTTAACATTCGGCTGAGTCAAGTTCAGGTTGCTATATATGTTCTCGTGTGGAGCAAAGCAGTGGTGCTGATCAGCAAGTTCGCTGTTGACATTTATAGTGCAGCTGATCTGTGCCTAAAGTTGTTTAATCGACAAAGGCGGCTGAGTCAAGATCAGGTTGCTATTCAAGTTCTTGTGTGGAGCAAAGCAGTGGTGCTGATCAGCAAGGTTGCGGTTAACATTTATAGTGCAACTGATCTGTGTCTAAAATTGTTTTACAACAACAAAGGCCAGACTTAAGCATATTAACATGCGGCTGGGTCAAGATCAGGTTGTTATTTATGTTCTTGTGTGGAGCAAAGCAGTGGTGCTGATCAGCAAGTTCGCTGTTAACATTTAAAGTGCTGCTGATCTGTGTCTTAAGTTCTTTTACATCAACAAAGGCCAGGCTTAAGCGTATTAACATTCTCGTAATGTGACTGAAGTCTTGTAATTTTTGCACTGAGCAACCAACCGACATATATAACTGGGATTTATTTTCTGAATTAATTCATTGAATAAAAATTACATCGTGAGTCAGTGAATTCATTAGCTCTCATTCACACTGTATTTGATAACAAATTTATTGTTCTATTTATACCTTGTAATTAACTATAGTAGCCCTTTGAATCATCAAATGATTTTTATTCTGTCAATAATTTGCTATGGGTAGCGTCTCCTGGGAATCTTTGTAATAATAACATCATAACTAGGCATTGTTAGAGTACAAGAAGGCACAAAACCCGATATCAGAAAGAACCCTCCTCCAAGCCAAGGAGAATATTCCCAGTAAGTTTGTTTGTTTGAATTGATCCCAGTCAACAGCTACGGTCATGTCGGGACTTTGCCTTCATTTTATGGGACTGAACCCAAAATTAGGATGTCGTGACATCCAAAAAGTGCTTCAAATATGACCACCCAACTAAGCCAATGAGGCATATGTATGGATGGTTTGACTTGAACCACTTTTCATGGGTAGGCTCAGACCAGAGCTGTTAACACATGGTTAATCACATGGTCAGTCAGTAGCGTAGACGCTTTGCATGGAGATACAAGCAGCTCATCTATTTCTTTAGGTCCCAATGGGCAGGGGCGGGGCATATTCCCAGTAATGATGACCTCGGTAAGTCATTCTCGGGCGACACTAGTATTACGTGTGATTTCTTGCCTCTATTCGATTGATCTAATTTGAATTACTGTCATCATGCATTAGTGGGAAAAATAAAACCCCGGCACATCCCGGGCAATGCCGGTACTCATCAGAGGTTAAATCCTGGCACTTTAACCCCGCTGCGTCCCCGCTATCCCCGGCCCTAGGAAGGAATGACTGGCGCATTATTGTTGTTTGTTGTTCATTTGGGGGTTTATATGACAGCATTTACTTTCTTTGTCAATTTGTTTCATACTATTTCTACAACTAGACACAAGTTTCAAGTTTTTGTAGCGATTTTTTTTTGTTACTTTTTGATATCATATTTCAGCAGACACCCGTAAACAGGGAAAATGCAAAGAAAACTGTCAAACAGTGAAGATAGGATAAGGTGATACCCATGGTAGCAGGGCTATAAAATGATTAAATTACACAATCTTTTCAATTTTAAGAGAAGTATTTTCAATTCAATTTTTTACAATAACCAAATGTTATGTGAAATTTCAATGTAAATAAAACAGCAGACGATCCCATAAAACATTTTCCCGCGCGAAAACATTACAGAACGTGCCAGCCACGCGCTCATGAATAAAGTTAATTTGAAAATTTCTTTTTTCCGTCATCTAATAATTATTGAGATATCTTGTGATACATAAATGATCCGATGTATTTAAATGAATTCTCTGAGGTGGAAAGATGTCCTAGTTTTGTACAATTTCTTTGTCAGATTGAAGGACAAAGAGTCGCATAGAGTATTAGACTCGGTTTGTTAGCGACATGTGGTGGTTTGTTTAACATATTGCAAGGTGCAGGATGTTCTTCTTTGTCACTTGAGCCGCGATGCGATAAAAACCTGTCCTCGGGGTTTCCGACCCTGTCCGACACAAACCGGGCCTTTACCGTCAGAGAAGCAGGCTAGAAGAGGGTAGGAATTTCGGATTTAACTTGAGAAGAACAGGAATGGTATAATCGTTGCGGCGAAAACAAAGGCACAGGTGATCTGCGTCTTTGTCAGTTTCCGCTCAACCGAAAATTCGGTTTTCTCATGGTTTGGCTCAGTCTTAGTTTCACCTGATCTTGTATTAAAATATAAAGGCAGATCGATCAAAAAGATTTTTTGTGATAAAAATAAGCTGTTTTGTATAAATTTGTATGTATACCTTTAACACCACCATAAACTTTGGCTAATTTTATCACAGCAATGAGTTGTTGCTGTCGCTTAAAGTTTTTACATCTGCTTATGCATAATAATAAAATGTTTTATTTTTTTTTATTTTTTTTTTTTTTTTTTTTTGAATTGATGCTTAACGTCCCAGTCAACAGCTAAAGTCATGCCGGGACATTGTCTCCATTTTATGTGACTTTTACCCAAAATGAGGATGTCATGACATCCAACAAGTGCTAAATTATATATATCCAAGTAATAAGGCTTATACGAGTATGTGTGGATAGTTTGACTTGAACCACTTTTCCTGGGCAGGCTCAAACCAGAACGGTTTACCAGTAATCAGATGTTCAGTCAGTAGAGTATAAGCTTTGCCTGGAGGCACAAGCAGCCCATCTTTTTCTTTAAGCCCCAATGTGGGGCCCAATAAAATGTTTGGTCTTTAAAATTATTTCATCACACTCTTGTTTCTGAAGGATTCAGGAAATTTCTTAAACCACATATTACCAAAATACAATAAATGCGGTTTGAAGGATTTTCGTTTAAGCACTTCACAGTTGGGGATGATCTTGGCTTGGTGAAATTGCCCATCACGAAAACATGTACGTGAAATGTATACCCCCTTAACCAACTTTTTGTATAGTAAGACTGGGATGTACAGGGGTATGAGCTATTATATTAAAAATATCATTTTTTTTCAATGATTTTTTTTTATTTTTGCAAATGAAAGCATTCTCTGTATTTGGCATAGGTATGTTTTCGTAATTATGAATAACCGATGTCTATACCACTTCCTACTTAAAAACACTGGCTCATAATGTTGCGTATCCTAGTATTTGTTTGGCTTTAAAGGGTTTTGTTGAAAACACCTATTCATGCCTATTGTCTTGTTGCCTCTCCTAATTCCCTGTGCAAATATAATCTTAAATATACACGTATGATACTTTAAGTCCAACGTGTAATGTTCACTCTTTGATAACAAATGAAATCTTGTACATGTATGCTCAAGAATCGAAAGTGCGTATCAATGAAGATTATCAACTTTAACAGAGACAAAGCGAAAAGCTAGCCTTCCAGCAACACCAGCAGGCATGAAAAGCAGTGAAAATTTGTAAATCATGAAAAGAACAAGTTGGTTTCTTGAAGAAGCCAAGGTTTGGGCTAGTCTGGTGTATGTCAAGTAGCTACAAATGGACAGTAGTTTTATGTTGAGGAAATAAATTGGTTTGATAGTGGGGTGTTTCTATGTCGCTGCCCAGGGGATATACATATACATTTCCATGATATCCAAACATCTTTTTTCTTTGAAACTACGTGGTCAGTGAAAGTCATTCTGTATGGTATTTCCTTGCACAGGAAAAATTAACTTTTGTTTTATTGACCGATGTCAAATGACCAAATGGTTTCCATAATTACATACAGCAAAATCTTTCAAAAATCTTAAAAGGAACGGAAGTCTTCTGATTTGGAAACTCGCCATGAAGCATTTGAGAATGGAGCTCTACAAAGTTTGTAAGAATGATGATACTGAGATGATCACCTAGGTCGGCTATGATTGAACATGAAAAACTGTTAAACTATACTTTATTGAGGATAACGGTGGCAGCACATTTGCGCACATTTTCGAAAGAATGTGGTTCATTTGCGCACACATTTTTCCCAGGTAAGCGTTTTCATTTGCGCACACAATTTCCCTAGGTAAATGTTACATTTGCGCACATCAGATATTCTCAGGTAAATGATATGTGAATGGTAAAGACAAGCCAAGCACTCAATTTTATTCCAAGCTATACACCTTTCTTAGTCATTTCCAGAAAGGAGTTCGTCAGACAGATGGCATTCAAGGCACAGCCTGTGATAAACATGTGAATTAAAAACTTGAGAAAGTATAAAGAGAGTTCGTGATTATGACAACTGATCAAAACAAAGTGCCGCAAAATGTAAATATGTTAAGCTAAAATTAAAAATTGACTTTTAAGTGACTGTGTAAACCTGTTCCAACTCTTCCACCTCCAGGTAACAGTGCTGATATTTTATTTATCGTACATGTACCTTGATATAATAAAATACCAGCAGCTGGCCAAGGAATAGGTGCAAAACATGTGCGCAAATGTAACACTAAAACTGTGCGCAAATGATATACATTTCTGTGCGCAAATGAAACATGTGCGCAAACGAAACTTTTGAAAAATGTGCGCAAATGTAATAGCACCAGGATAACATACTGATAATAGGCAAATGGACATTTTTTAAATAAAACAGTTTTACACCACGGGCATCTCTGCTCATTGCTCAGGGCCACATACATCTATTTTTATAATAAATGTATTCAAATATTTTCTCTGAAACTTCTGGACCAATTAAATCCAAGTCCTTGCGAAGCGGAAATAAATTGTATGCAAGATCAAGGTACGAAAAAGTACGAGTTGACTAGGGACGAGTTGGTTAATAGTACGAGTTGACCATAACCCATGCAGGATACCGCCTCTACATCCCAGTGAAAGTGAAGATTTTGTCATCGTTTAAGGCAAGATTTTTAAACAACAGCATGCAGTGTAAATTTTAGGTACACCTCGTGGCACGAAAACTATGCAAATAGATCCATTACACCTGACCATTATACTGATGCCCAAAACAACAAGTATTGGCTTTTTCAAAAAGCTTGCGGGCGTTTAGCCCTAGTTATAGGATGAAAGATGACCCTATTCAACATATGTGCTTTAATTCCTGGTTCCTGGTGTGCAGAAAAAAATGGATAGTCAAATATTAGAACAAGTAAAAAAGAGAGCAACCTCCCTGAATCACTGTTTTCCTCTGCTGAAATGATGATTGTGTGTCCAAATTCGCATCTCTTGTGAGAGCCAGGGACTAATTTTCCCCCAAGCGCACCCCCTGGTGAGGTATTGTCAGTTTGGCGTTTCACCAGTAAACTATTCAGATTCAGATTCAGGCAAACAGTTTTGACCAGATTTTGAGTTATCCTGTCGAGATATTTATTCACATGTTTTCTCCCACATACAACAAAGTAAGAACGGAAACTCTGATTTCCAAATTCCACTATCCAAAATGTTGAGCCTATAGAGGGTTGTGACACTTTTTCATGTTTCATTGATCAACTCACAGCACAGCTGCCCAGTAAATTCTCAGAATTGTAGCATAATTTACTCACTAGTATATCAAAAATTATTATACACATAGGCATTTGGCCCAATCCCGCACTTAGAAAATGAATTGCTGGGTTTTAACTTTTTATAGGTTTCTGACAATTGTGACAAATTATGGCATGCCAAAAACACGCACAACATCATATTACCTTAAACAATACCAGACCGAGTTGACCCGGCCAAGTAGACACAGGACCGAGTTGACTCAGGAGCCGAGTTAATATCAGGCTGAGTTGACCCGCTTCCGCTAACTTCATCTTCGCAGCAAAGATAGACCTTACTATGCTTCGCTTTTAATATCATCAGAAAAACTCCAAATAAATAAGTATCATTTTATCAAAATATATTGGGCTTCAAGATAGCAATGGTTTTCTGACCATTCAAAATAAAACTTTTAGATGGCCTTTTTTTAAATCAAAACAGTAATTTTGGATTATTTTTTATCATCTTTCACAATAATAATGTTAACACATGGAATCAATTGTCATTATGTTCAATTCTTTGAACAGCTGATTTGGTTCCCCACTCATTATTCGCCATCTGTTGACTTGTGGATGAAGACGCGGAAACAATGATGGGTTCGGTCTAATTCCGAAATAATTCGTTCACGATTTTATTTCTTTTCTTAGCATGTATCATTATGGTTGGTTCCCTACTCGTTTTTCGCCAGGTACTGACTTATGATGATGCGGGAGCAACAGTGGGATCGGTCTAATTGCCGTCATTTCCGGATTGATGTGTGTTTGCATCAACGTATATATATATATGCGGGCGTTCGTGTGAACGCCCGCAATGAAATCATCACGTAAACATGTCCATGCATTGAAAACCCCCTTAACCCCCACGTCCATATAGTAAAACTGGGGTGTGCAAGGATTTATTTTTCTTATCTTTTTTTTATCCAAAACACAGATTGTGGGTACTCTTTAGAACCTAACGTGTACCCGCAATCAATGTTTTAGGGAAAAAAGTGAAAATATCAATTATTTCTGATCATATTTTCAATTTTTACAGCTGAAAAAATCTCTGTTTATCAGTCGCATGGGCATGTTTTCGTAATGCTTCTTGTACGTTATTTCCCAGAAATCGTGATTTTCAATATGATAATAGAAAATCACTGAAATTACGACTGAACATTGTTGAAACAATCCATCATTGAAATTAATTTATTTGTAGTATATATCAGACAAAAAAGAGTTGCTATTGATTTCACTGTCTTGCCAAAATATTTAAGCTGATTCAGGACAAAAACTATTTCTAAACACGCACTAAAAGCACAATATCAGTTTTGTGGCCATTTGTGCACCCTGCGGCATTGTAAGCAAATTCACAAATTTTCAGAAAAAAAAAAGAAGTTTTAAACCCCTTGCCATCTTTTCTGGTCTGTATCCCTTAAGACAAATTTTCTCGCGACGCGGCTCATTCTTCGGATTATAGACATATCGTTGTATTTGATCTCCGCTGCTGCAGTTAGGATGGATTATCGGGCTTTCGTTGAGCCGCATCATGAGAAAACCGGATTTCTGCCTATGCGAAAACAAAGGCGCAGATCAGCTGAGCAGTAACTGCACAGCTGATCAGCGCCTATGTTTCCGCTACACGGATAGAAAAGTTCCTCTTCTATTTGTATACGAAATTTCAAGCATTTAGATTGCTACTGTGATTGCGCAGACCGGTTTATGTCGGTCCTGGTCGGAAACCCCAAAGACCGATTTTCTCGCGTCGCGGCTTCGTTTCCTTGTTTCATCCAAAACTTGACAATAAATCAATGGGAAAGAATTCCTAAAACAATTGATAAAACAAACTGAGGTCTGCTGAGGCTATGTTGAGAGAATGGTCTGAATTAATGAACCGATGTTCATAAAATTGCTCTCTAAGATGACTATATAAGCATAAAAGAAGGTTCAAGGGAAATTTGAACCAATTCTTTCTGAGCGGTTCCTTTATCATTGAGTCCATGTCCTAGAAACTCAACTCAATTGAATTTGCAGATCGAAGCAGTTCTATCATCATATTCAGTCGTAAGCAGCATTTGAAACCAATGTTGCCTTCGTAATCCGTATCTCCATGATGTTTCTTCTGCAGCTCATACATTGTCTTGCGACGTTAGCCATACCATTTCATCTGAGTGTAAACGCTGTAGGCATCAGCCGAGGAAAGAGTCAATCTCGCTGCACAATCATGATTAAACATAATACATGAATATGTCAAATTAAACATTTTGGTGGTAGCTCCTCTTTTAGAGACCGTGTGGACACTTGGCCAGCCACGATTTCATGCTCAACTGGTCCCGAGGTTATAAAACTTTTTTCAAGCTCAACTCAGCTGAGCATTACATTTTAACTGCTCATAATTACTGAAATAACAAACATTGGTTGAAAGGACTAGGGCATTTAACGCCTGATTTTGGCCTCAGATTTTGCTAAAAAATAAATTTTGGAATTTAGGTGAGAAAACTATTCCTCAGAACAATCATATGTCTCCTCTATTAAAAACAAGAACAAGTGCTTCATTTATCCTACAAGCGTTGCCATGGCAACACCCAGAAGAACCATAGATACAGCATATTTTGCATTTTTGGGTCTTATTTTGACCATTTCTGAACACATTTTTTAATTTTTAAGTGCCAGCCCACGCGACGAACAAAATGATACTTAGCATACAATATCTCTGGACGATACTTCATAATTATTTCATAATAAGAAATTGTTCGTCGCGTGGGCCGGTAGTTGAAAATGATGTTGAATGGTGAAAAATAGACCCAAAATTGCTAAAAGTGGTATTTCTATGCTTTTCGGAGCGTTGCCATGGCAACATATGTAATTTGTATGTAATAGTTGTGCTAGAATTTATAAGCAGGGGCCTGTACTTGCTATTTGCAATACTTCTCGCCTCAAAATTCCAAAATTCAATTTTTTACCAACACATGAGGCCGAAATCAGGCCTTAAATTCCCTAGGCCTTTCAGGTTCAGATTGCCAAAGCCTGTAATTTATCCTGCTTATAAATGTTAAAATGCCAACAATTGTTGGTATTTTAACATTTATGAGCAGGATAAATTTTTGTCTCAGCTGAGCTGAGCATGAAAAAAGTTTTATGACATCGGGACCTGTACGTGCAGCCATCATTAGAGAACAGGTTTTCTTTTCTCATACAGTATGCATTTTCGCGTCTGTTTCAGTTTATTTCACGGACTATGCAAGAACGATGCCCAATAGATCAAAATGGGTTGGAAACATAGATTGTGGGTACACGATAGAACCGCCTCGGCTAGGCGGGTCTAAGGAGCACACACAATCTATATTTTGGATAAAAAAAAAAATAAGAAAAAATAGGTTTACCGCTGTATACCCCAGTTTCATTATTTTATAAGGCTCAAGGGGGTGTACATTTCACGGACATGTTAGCCTGGTGCAAGGTTGGGCCTCATTTTTAGCGTCATGTCAACACCAGTATAGTGTCATGTACGTGTATGATATGTTTTGCTGAAAGTGCAATTTTTACATTCATCCAACTTGAGGTAGTGATATATTTTGCTGAAAGTGCAATTTTCACATTTATCCAACTTGGGCAGCTTCGTCTAGCCAACTTATACTTTGAAGATTAATGTTTAGGCCACGTATAATGATGGTACATAGGATTGTATGGTTAACCATACAATTTGGTAGCCACATCGTATCAAAACAACATTGCCACCCTATAATTAATTTGTGATAAATTTTACATTATACAAATTGAGTTATTTCCTCTAAAATACGATTATACACCCTGAGAATCGAGTGACCATTGAAAAACGACATTTCTTTTGATTCAGCGGTGGTTCTCTGGCCACCCTTTTCAAACCGCATCCGCCATTATTTGATGACGGCTACTAGGACTATTGTCGGACTCAATTGCTAGACGGGTTCAAAAGTTTAAACGCTTAAACTCCAACCGTTTCAAAAGCAACAGTCAAACCAAACGTCAACAAGAACAATAAAGGGACGCGATCATTGTAAAATGATTTTTATTCTTGAATTTATTAGACAGAATTAGTGACCAGAGGATGTATCAAATCCTTAAAACCTTTAATTTCAAATTTTTCTGCAACATTTAAATTAATTCAGCCTCTCGACAAGCACTTCAAATGTCGCCGTATAAAACAAGCGCCTGTTAACGACGGTCAAGCAGTGCCTGTTACCTTGACCTTTTGTCTATTCAGCGCAAATTGGAAGAAACAAGGTCTTTAAAATTACGAGTGGCCATTGATATTTTTCTAAACCTGAGAACCCAGATTTAGACCAATTCTGTGAGAAATACTATTGCTTTCCCAGCAGGTCTGAGGTCAGATGTCACAACAGGTGCTGACTTTGGTCCTTGGGATCTGGCGCTAACACGTCTGTGCAAAATGTACCCCATTAAACCCCACTTTTATATATATAGGGGAATACCTTTAAGTTTTTTTCTTTTTTTTTTTGATATAGATTGTGGGTACATCTACAACCGAATGCGGCACTGGGTGGATGACTGTGTTGATGATTGGCGGAATGTGTGAACAGACAGACAGTGAATATGTTAACAGTCGGACACGGACCGACAGACCGACCGACAGACTAACAGACAGACAGACAGACAGATAGATAGATAGATAGATAGATAGAGATAGATAGATAGATAGATAGATAGATAGATAGATAGATAGATAGATAGATAGATAGATAGATAGATAGATAGATAGATAGATAGATAGATAGATAGATAGATAGATAGATAGATAGATAGATAGATAGTGTCAACTCATTTACCATTACGATTTGAATTAAACATTTTCTGACAGAGATTTAAAGCGCATGGGGATGATCAAAGCGGAGTCTCGCATTTCAATAGATTTATGTTGTCTTTGATCGAGGGCACGCCCCTCGTATGTTTAAGTCTAATTTATGCCCTCATTAAATCGGGTACATGGCGTTTTATTTCACTCAACATGTAACCGAAACGACAACATGGTAAAGGTCAAAACTGGAGGACAGAAAATTAAATTCGCAACAATAGATCATGAAAGCTATACTATAGGGTCTGCGGGATTTCTACTTTTAGCCCTTGGGAACTTGCCATTGAAATATCGGTCGCCGAACTAAAGTCCAGGGCCTAACGATGTAGTTTGTTAACAATTTGTCAAAATTTCAAACATGAATATTACAAATACACTGCCCTGCAAAGGATTCTCACATTTTATCAACAAAAAATAACAGTGTATTTGCTTATAATGCCATTTTGTAAACATGTCGTGGCAAAGGTCATATTGGTTCCGTGTTCCGTTAACTGAACAGTTAAAACCAGATTCAGATGACAAGGCATAGATCTAATAACTTAACGAGTTGAGGTCTTAACGACGACGTTAAGCTAACGAAGTTTTGAACAACTGACCCCAACAGTGCATAAAGTTTGCGCGGCTACTCAAGGTTCGGGTTGTCACGGGTGTTTGTCAGTCTAGCAGATGCCAAAGCGTAAGGTCAGCAAACTATAAGTTCCAGTGAAAAATTTGTTCCGATTGTGCGTTTGGGGTGATCTGAGTATTCGGTACTCGCTTAACACAGAGCCGGGTCCGTTGGCTTTGTCGAGCATTCACTTATTTTCAGTAATGACACTCGAAACTAATTTGTCATTTTCAAAGGGAATTCTCTCGAGAAGAATGGTGGCCCTAAAAAGGGCCGTTTTGGTATAATACATTGCCATTCTACTGGTGAGAATGGTGGCCCTAAAAAGGGCCGTTTTGGTGTAATGCATATACATCCTACTGGTGAGTGATCACCTCCTCTGACTCGAGATTCAACTCTGCTAGGTTCCCCTCTGCCATCTGGGCTTCACGGAGACTGCGGATTTCATCAGCTTTCATTCTGGCGTAGACATAGTACATGTTACGTATCCCCTCCACGGTGGCTAACCTCAGTCGCAGCGGATACCGGAACGCCCTCTCGGAGGTTGCAGACGCTTGTCTGTACTGTCGGCTGAGACTTCTAAGCTTTTGGTTGATAATGATGATCTGGTCACAAGATCGGTGGAACTTGTACTTCGCCTCGATGATTCTGTGCTCGATGGTCTTCGTAGAGGCCTTCATTCTAGTTGATTGGTGACTCTGCGGTAAAATTAAATCCTTCGAAGAAATGGGACAACTTTATATTAAAGCATTATCTACTCATCACGTTTTATCAGATTAAAGAATGCGAGTAAACGTATTTAGTGTTTGTCGGTCACTGATGAGAGCTAGAAATGTTTTCTTTAATAGCGAAAGGTGTGAAAACGTATAGATACGCGAATACTACGCGTGCCGTGTTGAGTAGAAAAAGGGAGTAGATATCAAAGACATTCATCGGCTTTCTTTCTGCCTTTCGTTTTGAATATCTCCTCCTTTACTTTTTTTTTTTTATTTCCAGCAACATTTCCAAGTTTCCAAGTTTATTCTGTTTCTCAGGTTATACATTGCATATAACAATTTGAGATGCATATTTTACTGCAGTAACAATCGATTTCATAGCAGACAGACAGACAGACAGACAGACAGACAGACAGACAGACAGACAGACAGACAGACAGACAGACAGACAGACAGAGAGATAGAGAGAGAGAGACTCAAAGGGCACCACCTCGACTCACATCTACAATCGTGAGCCATGTCATGAGAAAACCAACAATGTGGTTTTCGAACAGTTTCAACACAAACCGAGCTATACAATCTCAGATGATGACTAGAATTTTTGGATTTAGAAAGTAGGGAAATTGTACTATCCGTGCCGTAGCGAAAACAATGTGACACTGATCAGCTTCGCATTTACTGCGAAGCTGATCTGCGCCATTGTTTTTACATAATGTAAAAAGTTGCTTTTCTCATGACGGGGCTCAGTTAACGTTGTTTTTTTTTCTACTAATCCATTAGCAAAATCATTTAATCTCATGTATTGACAGTGATTCATTTTAAGAGATGACAAGTTATGAAAACATTATGATAATACCCATTGATAACGTGTTAAGATATATAAACATTTTCGGCGTATCTTTTGTGCTTTAAGCCTATCGCGTGCTAGAGAAGGCACCTGCCTCTTAATGCGGATATGGTAGATAGATCTATCTATCTCCGCATTACGTCAGATGACGAATGCGATTGCAAAACGACAATTGTCTGATTTTGTTGCTATTATTTACAAGGAAAAGCACGTACATATGTAAGACTCACAACTAGGGTGGGTCCCACAATTAGGGAATTAAAAAAAGTTGACGTCATCCCACAGATGGGCCGATCTTACTGGCGTAACGTTACAGCAATGTTTACGTCGCCGCAAACGCAATTTATGTCAGTACCAACGAAGGTCTACGGGAGATGTGATCCGTGATCATTCAACAGCCTTTTACTTAATTTGACTCCATTTGTGCGTTTCGAAGCAACGCGTTGATAATACATTAAATTTGACTTCAAGTTGGACTTTGTATGTTTAACGCTGTGAATGGACCGAAAATATTCAAGTTTAAGCTAGATTCATTGTTGGAATTTGTGTGTGATGGATTTTTAAAATGCACATGCTTCTCCGCAATTACATTGCAGATTCCATATTTACGTCTTAATATTAGTTCAGTTATAATGTTTGTAAAATTTGGTTAAAATATTCACCCTTCCTGCAATATATGCGTCAGCATATGGTAGTGCACCTCGGGTATAATAGCATTTTAATTCTATCTTCGTCATATTGACGCGCAGGGGCGGATCCAGGATTTTTTTAAAAGGGGGTTCAAATGTAGAAAAGGGGGGTTCGACAGCCTAATTTCACTAAAAATTTCTTTAAATTCCCCATGAAAACGAAATAATTTGGCTCCAGAGGGGGGTTCGAGCGAACCCCTTGAACCCCCTCTAATTCCGCCACTAACGCGGGGAAACGTGACGCTTCGAATTGCAATCGACCCCGTTGCTTATAAAATATCACCGATTCCATTCACCAGCATTCTAGTAGTACTACAGTGCGTTCTTTCATGCTCTATATGAGCCGCCGGAAAACCAACAATCTGCATATGCGAAAACAAAGCCGCAGATCAGCTGTGCAGTAACTGCACAGCTGATCAGCGCCTTTGTTTTCTCTGCTCGGATAGTACAATCCTTCTTCTTCTTAAATCCGAACTTTCAAGCTTCTAGCCTGCTTCTGTGACTGTACAGGCTGGTTTGTGTCAAACCTGGGCGGAACCTAAATTGTTGGTTTTCTCACGCACAGGCTCATATATCCGATCCTGCCAGTTTGTTTGATAACCTAAAATTAATCCAAAGACAACCAGACTGCACGAACGTTCCTTCAATAAAAATGTCACGTGGAACTGACAGGAGGCATTCGTTTAAATCTACAAATAGGGCAATTTTCTGTGAATTGTTACGGAAAGAACTGAACATTTTTAAGTCTCAGTATAGGATATAATTATATATTTGTTCGGTCCATGGTTTATCGAGTCCTTCGGATGAGACATTAAATCGAGGCCCGGTCTTCATATGACATTACCCGTTTAGTGTGATGTACATGCAAAGCACCAAATCAACCGGCAAATCAGCTTTATGTCGTCTGAGAACTTTCATAGCAGCGATAGCGGCCATTGCTATTGATCAGTCACATCGGATTTACGGGTTTATGGAATCAAAACATGTATGGTTTGGTGAATAAGTCTCATGAGTAGACGGTATGACAGCGACATAAGCCTTTTTCAAACTGTTTTGGCATTATTCTATATGAGCCACCGCATGAGAAAACAAACAATTTGCATAGGCGAAAACAAAGCCGCAGATCAGCTGTGCAGTAACTGCACAGCTGATCAGCGCCTTTGTTTTCGCTACACAGATAGTACAATCCCTCTTTTTCTTAAATCCGAAATTTCAAGCTTTTGACCTGCATCTATGACTTTACAGTCCGGTTTGTTTCAGACCTGGTCGGAGACACAAATTGTTGGTTTTCTCACGCACAGGCTTATATGTTTTTAGAGGGCCCAGTTACCTAATCCGGAAATCTCTCTCTGTTATGGTCAACGCCTTCATCATGGCAGCACTGCGTTACCAGCAAGATAGGGGCGGATGTTATTTATACTTATACAAACAGCCCAGAATACTATTAGTACAAAACAAATAATTGCATTATTTTTATGTAAAAAAGAATCGTAGTTAAAAGTCCAATTGTTCATTTAACCCCACCCCCTTTGACATGTTTGTCATTGACTTAAATGGTCTTCGTCTTGCTAATGACTGGATCATCCTGGTCTTTTACTTTATCAAGGTCAAGCCCCGGTGGTATCACGGTTTGTCCGGCTGTCGCCCCGGTTTTACTCGATTTTTGACACCTCTCCCGGTTCGCCACGGTTCGATCACAGTGCGTGCACCCCCTTTCGCGGCGTTCAAGATCAAAAACCTATACGATCTTTACAGTGCAAACGCGTTGGACGACCACAGCATTTCAGGGAGCGCGGTGGCGTAATGGTAGAGCGTCGGACTCCGAATCAAGAGGTCCTGGATTCGATTCCCACAGACGTCACCTTGTTGTGTCCTTGAGCAAGACACATTAACTCCCTACAGTACAGGTTACACCCAGGAATCGTTGGCTCCGCCCCGACATGACTGAAAAATTGTTGACTGGGGCGTTAAGCCTCAACAATAACAAACAAACAAACATCGATCTTTCTGTGCTCCTACTGCATTGTAGCGTTCATATTCTGACAGCATTGCGAACCCACTGCCCTCTTACAAGAATGCATACCCTGGCGCTGTAACGATCGTGTGTTCTGAGCATTCTAAAATGGCGCGCCTCACTTGGAGTTCTGTGCGAACCTATGGCGTATACTGGCGATACCTCGAATGCTGTGATGATGCTTGCCGTAACGTTACCGGTGTTGGTAGTAATGTAACACGTTGAGCACATAACGTTGACTGTTGCCTAACATATTAGTACGGTACATGAAACTGAAACTTGGCGATAAAATGCACCCATAAGGGGAAAGGACAATCTTGGTCTCAAATGAAAGCATATGACCCCTGCTATTGATTCCCGGTTGTCGTAGCTTTCCAAAAGTGTAGCGTCATATTAGAAAAAGGGGAGATAACTCCCTACTATAACAAAGCAAGTTTCGACAGACAGTTGTTTCCGTTAGAAAAAGTCATAGAATTATTCTTGGAACAACGTGCATTTCCAAGTTATGTAATACAAACCTGTATTTCGCGGCGATTGGTTGCTGTTTAGGTTCCTTGAACGCCAAGACGATGTCATTACGTAATATTACGTAATATACTCAAAAAATCGTTGTAAATGAATACTTTCAATTTAATTTGCGCATTTCGTATACATAGTTTTGAAGCGAATTTTCTTTAGTCGTACAGATAATTTCATATGCTTTTCAGCCATACAAACTACGTTTCTGTACAATTTTTATTTATTGAGGTATATCCCTTTGAAGTATGGCACCCCCTTTAAAAGCATGCACATTTTAGTGAATAGATAATGGGGGTACACAAGGAAAATGGACCATATCTTAGCTGTGTTTTATCATAGATCACAGAACTTGGTCTCATTTTAAAGCGGAGACATATTTCTGATATCGTATGATAAAAAATGTAAATTATCTAATTTGCATATTCATGAATTTTAATTAATTCATCAAAATGACAGTATAAACCATAAAATCAATAACTAAACTTATTTCATATATACACTATTACTATGACACATTATTATTGCACCAATAATACCATTTGACAGAATTTTTGATGTCATGTACCTAAATGAAAATTATATTATTAGCATTTTCATGAATATTAATGAAAATTTAAAAAATCAGGAAAAACTAGGGGGAAATATCTTGCCATTGAAGTACTTTGGGGCGGGTAATATGATCTACCTTGCACTCTTTGACACATTTTTATGGCGGCCAGTTTTGTCAGAAGAATATTAGAATGCCCAATGTGTTACCTTCAACACTGAACACATTTATATGGTGTAAATGTTATAGTTTCCCAACCCACACCGAATGTGATCATAAATAATAGGGATGTACTTACTCATATACCATCAACATCATTCTTTAGAAGATTATCATTTTTTCTAATAGTAATACATGGACATAAAACTTTTACATAAATACATATTATTATTCAAATCATTGGTTTTGCATATTCATGAAATTAATAAAACATAAGAAAATCGGTACAATATAAGGGAATAGTTACAAAGTCACTCGAATCTGAGCTGTTTATAAACATAGAACACTGAAAGTGATATCAAGTTAATGCTAAGACAATGATAGATCACACTCATGTTTGATATAAGACTCACCTGATTTTCTTTTAATGAATATCAATGAAAACTTGAAATTGGAGAGAAAAACTAAAATAAAATAAACGGGAATATCTACAAATTGACTTGTTTCTCAGCAACCCAAAACCCTAAAGTGCTGAAATTGGTATCAAACGATTGCTATAGCAAAATTATATCACTCAGTTCTACAATATCTTAGTCATTTAATATTTGTTTTAATTAAATCTGTAGAAATTGGAGAAAAATGAAGGGGGTATACCTATATTACCATACCCATCTTGTCTACTGATATACACAGAGAGCTGAAATAGGAATGGATTGTTTGCTAGGACACTTGACTATAACCAAATACTAAGAAATATAAATCGGCTGACTAACGTATTGTTCAATTGTTAATAAAACTTAAGAGAGTTGAGAAAAATCACTGAAAAATGAAGGGGTATATCAACAAAATCGATTATATCTCAGCTAGTAAAAACCTTAGATTTTTGTGAATGGTACCAAATGATTGCTATGACATTTTGCTATAACCATGTAATAAGATATGTTGATCAGCTGAAATTCTTGTTGTTTTATTTGAATACGAAATATAGATATTAGAGAAAAATCACAGAAAAATGAAGGGGTATACCAACCAAATCGCTTATATCTCAGCTACCGAACGCTATAGAGTGTTGAAAATGGTACCAAGTACTTTCTAGGACAATGCGCTATAATCATGTAAAAAGATATGTAAGCTATTTGACTTTCTTAATGTTCGAACATTAACGAAAACAAAATAGATATCAGAGAAAACACACAGAAAAATGAAGGGCGTATGCCAAAAAATCACAAATATCTCAGCTACCAAATGTCTTAGCGTTTGAAAATGGTACAAATTGATTGCTAGATCAATGTTCTATATCCATGTTATAAGATATATAAATCATCTGAGTATTTGTTGTTCGAATATTAATTGGAACATTAATTATTGAAGAAAACATCACCAAAAATAGAGGGATTATACCAACAAAATCGCTTATATCTCAACTAGCAAAAAACTTAGAGTGTTGTAAATGGTACCAAAGGATTTCTAAGGTGATGCACTATTGCCCTGCAGTATGATATATTAACCACTTTGGATAACGTTAAGTGAATGATACGTAAAACATCAAAGAATGTTAACATAACCAAAAAAAAAAAAGGTTGTGCTCAAACAAAATCATTTGTACATTTGTTTTTAACTAATTAATACTGTAAATCTGGCCATATGGCAAAGACTAGTAGTCATAGAAATTATTTGATGCAATTTTGAATAATTTGTGGATGTTTACAACTGATAAACATATGATTTTGTTGGTATACCCCTTCAGTTTTCCTCGATTTTTCACATATTTTTGTGGTTTTCATGAAAATTCATGAAGCAAACATTCATATGATCATTAATAAGATTAAATGTGTATAGTGCATTGTCGTAGCTATTATCAAATGCAAAGTCTAATTCTCTAGGGTTATTACTAACTGAGATACGTTTGGTTTTATATATAGGTAAACCACCTTATTTTTTTCTGCAATATTTCTCCGATTTCTCAAGATTTTATTCATAGCCATGAAACGAAAGTCAAATGACATATATTTTATAGTGCAGGGTTTATCATACTGTCTATGTAATATTTTACATGTAATATTTTACACCAATTTCAGTACATCAGATTTTTTGGTTGCTGAGATACAAGTCATCTTGTAGGTATACCCATTTAATTTTCAAGTTTATTATCACCAATTTCTATTTTTCATTAATATTCATGAAATTGAAAATCAGGTAAGGCTTATATATTACCATAGCATGTATTTGATACTTTTTTCAGTGTTCTATGTTTGTGTACAGCCCAGGTAAATGTGTCAGGTCCAAGTATTAATATAATACCAATCATAGTAACTTTGTCAATTGTTAATGGAGAAATAGCAATTTAGTAGGTTCACACCGTTCTAACGAATTATATTATGGGTAGAAAATAATGGAAAATTTGTAGTGTTATGTCATTCCAACGTTTCGCTACCAGGGACATATTTTTTGCATTTTGGTGGTCCCTCTGAACAATAACAATTTGGTATATGTGAGAAATCGATCTACAGTTATAAGGTAGATTTTATATCCATATACAACCCCAATCTCTTTAGTGACAGATATTCCATTACTTTCTCTGATTAGTCGATGTTTTGATAAACATTAATGAATATGTAAATAAGATAATATAAGTAATTGTTAGACCCTTTGGAAGCAGGAAAACATTCAAAGTGAGTAGATGGGTCATGTTGTACAATTTCGGGTAATGAACCTTCATCAGTGACCCTTTACAAAACTCGTGACTGGCAGCGAAAGCCAGACATTTTGCTGCAATTTCAAGAATTTACATTTGTGTCGTCTAAATCAAAGACTCATATTCCCAAAGGGGCCAAATAATCAAAATACTGTTAAGAAGATGATTCTTAACGTATATATTTGAAATACTCCAAATGTTTTCACTGATCCCAAAGGATCAAAAGAAAAATATAATCTGCACTATGGATGATGTACGGGGTGACTTTTAGGGCCGCCACACGGCACAACACCAGCTTCAGTAATAGCAAATAAAAATAAAACATAATATAATCTTATTCAGGTCCATGTTATTAGCAAATGTGTCAAATGGTATCACTGGTACAATAGCAATGTGCAACAATAATGTTTTGGGTCTGAAATATTTGGGGTTTGAATGCGTTTCTTTCATTATTGATATTTTATTGATGTTCCATGAATATGCATTAGATTAGTTGCATTAACCAGATTGAAAAAAAACAAACAAACAAACAAACAAACTATATTTAAGCTCTAAACTGAGACCAGGTCTGGGATTACTAGCAATGGCAATAATATTGATTTAGTATTTTACACTCAAAACGAAAAATACCTACAAAATATTGTACATGTATTTCTAAGTGTTATGGTATAGAGTTATCTCCCCAATTAACGATATGACGGTACACATTCCGATACGGCAATAAGAAATAACAGAAAGGAGGGACGATATTCTTTAATTTGGCATACATTTTAGCACTCTATTGCTATTTTTAGCCGAGGTGCAAGTCATTTTTGTAAGTATACTGTTAAGTTTTTTCCGCCTTTTTCTGCATTTTGATTTTTTTTTTATTAATATTCATGAAACTAAAATCTCATGATTGTATACCTGACTATTTGTGCAAAAGATCATTGTCTGAGCATTCATTGGAAAATTACTTTCAAAACCCTATGTCTAACAACAAGCCAGGTACATGTGTTTTTGTAGGTATAGTCCCTCAATTTTTGCATGATCTCGGACTTTACTAATATTCATACATATGCAAATGAGACGATTATCCTACAGGTCCATAACACGATAGAATTTGTCATATTATATTAGATCTACCGGTGCAATAAAAATTCGCCACAATGGTGATTTTGGTTTTAATTGATTTACTTTTTTATTTTAAATGATATTGAAACATGCTTTGTCATGACAATTTTAATGATTTTATCAAAAATCATGAATATGCAATTTAGATAATTTGCATAACTTACCTGTAGATGAAAGGGGGATGTCTACGCTTTAGAATGAGACGAAGATTAGTTATCTAGGAAACAGTGGAGATTTGGTACACCCTTTAGAACATTGCATTTATAGGATTTTAGTACAGAGTTATCTCCCCATTTTACAATATGACTCTACACTTTCCGAACACTACGACAACCGGCAAATGAAAGAAGAGACGATAAGCTTTAATTTGAGACTAATTTCAACCTTTCCCTACAAAGGTGCATTTTTCGTTCGATTTAAGCGTCGTACAGGATTCATGTACCGCACTATATGCTTTGCGTCTTCTAAAAACGGAAATACAGACTTATTTGGGTTAATTAGAAAATAACAAACAGAGATGTTCTGTGTGACACCAATAAACATGAGTTTTATCTTTTTGATGAGTTCTTCAATCAATATGAGCGGCTGCATGAGAAAACAAGCAGTCTGCATGTGCGAAAACAAAGGCGCAGATCAGCTTTGCAGTAACTGAAAAGCTGATCAGCGCCTAAGTTTGTTTTTTTTTTCAGCTACAGAGATAGTGTCATGTCCCTCTTCTTCTTAAATCCGAAATTTCAAGCTTCTAGCCTGCTTCTGTGACTACCCAGGCCAGTTTGTGTCGGACATGGTCGGAAACCCAACTTGTTGTTTTTTTTCTTATACGGCAGATCATATTATCATTGGCATGATTGTGTTGCAGAGAAATCTATCTGTTTATTGTTTACATTAATTCCAGGATGTCTTCGTGATTATGTGATTATTGGCTTAATCAAAAACAAAGCCAGTTTGGCAAAGGACAACTGAGACACTTGCTTTCTGCAGTAACATTTTAGGCGTACGTAGACAACGAATAACGAAAACTCTACGACTCCATCAGGATATCATGTCTATGTAGCCTATACCCCCTTGAACCCCAATTTTATTTAGTAAAACTTGGGTGTGAAGTGGTATACATTTTCTTTCTTATTTTTGATCCAAAACATAGACTGTAGGTAGCGCGTAGCTGTGTTCTAAATGACGTTATAATAGGTCTATAATATCGTGCTGGTTTCTGCAGACTGTAGAACTTTCTTCTATTTGTTTCTGCATAATTGAGACATACTGAGAGTAAACATAGTGTTCCTTTTATTTAAAATAAGTTCTGCGGGTATTGATATACTCTTGAAGCTAGACGGAATATTTCCATCGGTATTCCGTTAAACCTCTCCATGTGGAACGAGGTACCGACGTGGAGCGGAGTGACAGTTAGCCAGCTGATCTGTCTTAAAGCATGCGAAGTTTCGTGATGATGAAACGCGGGAATAGAATACCCGGTAGTGATGTTTCCCTTTAAACCTTGTCATGTGCTAGCTCATCTTCCTGACTGACTGCAATGACTCTGCCGGAATAGTGATGTTTCCCTTTAAACCTTGTCATGAGCTGGCTCATCTTCTGACTGCAATGACTGTGCAGTGAAATCTGATACGTCATACTTTGAAGGATTATGTTGTCTGTCTGATAAATGTTCCAACATGAATAAAGAATCTATTTCGATACAAAAATTATAGTGGCTCATCGATGAGCAATAACGCTGCCGCAGTTTCAAGGTATTAATCTCAGACTGATTTATTGATTTTTAATTGATTAAGTTAATTTGATGAGCAACTTTTCTGATTCATGACCTTGCCACACACGTTGACTCAGGAATGGTCAATAAATCTTCCTTTTGCAAATGTGGCTAGAAACACCGTGGTGTCCCTGTATGCCTTGTGTTCATGCTCGGTTGTGCGCTCGTCTTAACGAAAACTTACCCATGCAATCTACGTAGAGAGAATTTTTTCAGCATTAAAAATTGAAATTTCATTTGAAAAATTTAGTTAAATTTAATATGTTTGCTCAAAACATTGATTGTGGGTACACGTTAGAACCGCCTCGCCGAGGCGGTTCTAACGAGTACCCACAATCTATGTTTTGGATCAAAAATAAGAAAACTAGGTATACCCATGCATATCCCAGTTTTTCTATATATTTATAAAAGTGGGGTTTAAGGGGTATACATTTCAAGGACATGTATTCCTGACGGTGACGGTTACAACATGCGTTCATCAGTGGTAGTTATGCATCGTACCTTTCAGTTGCATTACAAGAGTTGTCCTAAAATGTTTTCTACGGTTTTGCACATTCTCTTGCCATGTTTCTTTTCTCACGCTGGTATCAAATACATTTCTGGTAACAACGTACCACGGATCGTAATGTGGCAAGTTGTTCCCAAACAAGTATTTACTTGATATATATAGCATGGGCAAGTTTTCGTAATGCATTTACACCATCCTGGCGAACCACCCTTGATTAGAAGCACCACTTGAAAAATCTTAGTTATTTTCCTTTTTTCCGGGACAATTTTCTACTGAATGTTGTGTCACTTTTCAGGACTTTTAGAATGTTAATTCCATATCATATAAGTTTGTTTCTCTTATCTTTATCTTGAATAGGACTGGGCAACTCTAGGTCTGGGAGAAGGGTCATTTGTTTTCTCAAGATTTCTTGTTTTCAGTGTGAGCTGGGGAGCAAGCAAAACCCGTTTAGGGGTAATGGGGAGCAGCTAGGAGTTTAGGGGTAATAGGGAGCAGCTAGGAGCAGTGATCTGAGGAAAAACATTTTACTGAGGGGGCTAGTGCAAAATGTCATGCAGAGAGCTAGACCCGAGTCGCGGCGACCCTTTGCCGGAAGTGTCTGTATGGTTACTCGGTATGTACGGTTGGGTTTGCTGTATTTTTTTTTTAAATCTACACTACATGAAGTTAGCCGTGGTTCATGTATTTAGCATCGGAAAAAAAAACTCGAAAATATCAACTTCGCAAGTTATTATCCCATTTCATGTAGCTGATTTCTCAGAAGCGTTTTGTATTCCTATTTGTATATTTATCAAATAAATATGCACAATTTGAGCAAGACTGACATTCAGGAGAGTTAGTGTCTGATGAAATATATCGATTCTAGGGTTAGTATTCATATATCTTTCATTTTTGACATTTAATCTGTTATGATATTCGAGCTACTAAAAACCCGTCTAAGCAAGGGGAATATAAGACTGACCCAAGCGATGATATTTATTCCACCAATTTATTTTCTGGGAAATGTCTAGTTGCAATGAAGCGATGTGTCAAATTTGATCAAACGGGGTGTTATTAGAAGAAAAGCGGTCTGGTATTCATTTATTTCACAGAACTTGGTTGATACAAAATACAGAAAAGGAAAACGTAAGAGCAAATAAGATACCGTATTTGTTTCAATAAGCAAACTGCGCAGTTGCTACCAAAAAGCCGTCAGTAAATTTTCTCGCTAATTAGCGCGCACTAAAACAGAAATCAACGCATAACTACTAAAACCGTGGCTATGTTCTGTTCGTTTGTTTCAGTAAACAGCTATGGTCATGCCGGGACGTTGCATCTACCCAACATTATGATGTCATGACAGCCAGCCGACGATGTGCTTGAAAAGGGATAACCACCCAATCAAACAACTAATGCTTGTATTCTATATATATATATATATAGACGGTTTTACTTGAAACCACTTTTCCTGTGCAGGCTCAGACCAGAACGGTTCACCAGTACTAAATCAGATGGTCAGTCAGTAGTTCATGAGGTTTGCTGGGAGGCATAAGCAGCCCATCTATTTGTCACTGCACCAATGGGCAGGGCCCATTCAAGCCATTTTATTAAGACGGAAGTTTAACTGCATACTAAGATATTATACCGGTGACAAATCTGAAATATGTTGTAAAATACAAAAGCTCCATTTAATATCGTAGTGTGCGCTTGGGAATGACTTGAGATGTGCTAAATGGAACGATAACGTTTAGTTATCTTATATATAATATTTACATTTTTCTAAAACCTCCTTAGATGAACCATTAGATGTTCATCTGTGTTCATACTTCCATGAACAACATTGTGTCACGCGACGTGACGTAATCCAAACTTGACGTCAAAAACATGAATCTCGCCAATCTGATTGGACGTTTTAAAACATCGACGCCGTTCTGCTGTTTGAACAAACACTGTGTGTAGATTGTCTGGTTGCTGGTAAATGTGACCGCCTTGGTGATTTTTCAACAAGCGATAGAGAGAAATGAATGTAAATATAAGCAATGAGTTTAATTTTTCTGTTCATGGAGCTATGAACCGCAGTGGGTCGCTAGCAAAGCTTACATGAACCCCTTCGGGGTTCATTCACTTTGCACGCGACCCAATGCGGTTCATAGCTCCATGAACACCAGAAAAATGAAATTCATTTCTTAAATAAAGTGGTCGTAGAGGTGTGACCAGGTGACATACATGTACGTTCTAATAATAAGCCTGTGATATGGAATCATAATTATTGGAAGACAGCAAGAAAACAAAACGATGTGAAGGAAAGAAGACAGTTCCATACACTGACACTATTGTTACAGCCCGACCCCCACGATCTTGACTTCCTGTTTATGACGACCTTTTCATTGCCCGTGAATAATCGTAATGTCACTGTCCAGTGTTTATAACCTTTATAAAACAGCGGGGTCACGGAGCAGGGTCCAAAGTAATTGTACCAGACTTCCGGCCCCTTTGAAAAATGCGGAATTGGATGGCAGAAATTAGCGTGATAAAACGTTAATTTTTCACGGTTTATAGTATCTGTAGCCACGGGTAAGGAAGTGGCATTACGAAAACGCGCCCATGCAATATACAAAGACAGACTTGCGTAAATGGTAAATCCGTGAAATCTATACCCCCTTGAACCCCACTTTTATATAGCAAAAATGGGGTATACAGGGTATACCTATTTTTCTTATTTTTGCAAGGCGGTTCTAACGTATACCCACAATCTATGTTTTGAGCAAAAATAAGAAAAATATCAAAAATTTTGTTATGAAATTTTCATTTTTTTACAGTAGAAAATGTATATTGCATGGGCAAGTTTTCGTAATGAAATCTTTTTTTTTTTTTTTTTTTTTTTTTTTTTTTTTTTTTTGCAGTTTCTGGTAGAATTGTTTCAAGATGTTTTATAAAATTACTATTTTAAACGAACAGAACACGAATGCAGAAATCGCAAAACATGACAGATCAAGTCTGTGCCAAGGGATTTTCGCTAATATGTGACCATAACCTTCTGGATCGTATATAAACGAAGGTCGGAACTGTTTATTTTAGACCAATTAAACAATAGTTTAAACTTGATACAGGTCAAAATTTTGAGCAAATTCAAACAATATGATTTATTACGCATACTTTGAGAACATCACATATATTGAAAACAAGGACAAAATGTTGACTGTACAATTTAAGTGGATAGATTAAAGGACAAGTAAACAGATAGGGCTAAATGTTAAATATTTGTAACCTCATATAAACATATGTAAGACAATGTTGTTTGAAATATATCCAGATTATTAAGAACAATGAAAATGGGTGCCAGAGTTTGGCAGTGTCTTTGGAAGATAGGTGTTCCCTATCTAAAATTTGCGTGACATTACGAAAACGAATCCGCAACATTTCGTCGAAAATTACATAAATTTGTCGAAAATGTCCCCATACCCAGACCTCTACTCTAACCCTAGTGGTTGGTGGCTCAAAATGTGGACCTATACGGCTAGTCTTCTACGGAATAAATCTCAAAATTTTGCGGTGAATATTTTTGAAGTTACAGAATTTTCGACAAAACACATTTTCGACGAAATGTCGTGCATCGCACGAAAGAATACATGCCCATGTATTATACAGACTTTTCATTAATTGTAAAAATTGAAAAAATTCAGTAGACAATTTTTGATATTTTTCTTATTTTTGCTCAAATCATAGATTGTGGATAACCGTTAGTACCCACAATCTGTTTTAGGTAAAAAAAAAAAAAAAAAAAGACACACACACAAAAAAAAAAACGTATAGGCTACTCCTGCATACCCCCAGATTTACTCTATAAAAGTGGGGTTTAATTAAGGGGGTATACATTGACGGTTGAATAACAACAACAAACAAAACAGACCAAAAACAAATACCCACTCCCCAAGAAAAGAGAACAAAAAAATAAAAATAAATAAATAAATAAATAAATAAATAAATAAATAAATAAATAAATAAATAAATAAATAAATAAATAAATAAAAATAAAACAACACTTGTAGCCGTTATACTTATTCTGATACATAAAATTCATACTAAACTCATCCATCTCCACCCCCCCCCCCCCCCCCCCAGCCCCAGAGAGAGAGAGAGAGAGAGAGAGAGAGAGAGAGAGAGCATGATCTCGTGGTGATATACAAGTTTTGGCTTATAACACACGTATTTCGCGTGCTGACGGCTTAAAAAGTCACTCTTTTTCGTCTGTATACTTTGCGTTACATCTATTATATTGTATTGTTTGCCTAAACGGGTGCCGACCACGTGTTGGTGTATCGCGCCTAAATTTTGAAAGAGTGAAGGTAAAATTCGTTCAAGCATTTCAACAAAGACAGCGGCTAGACGTTCTATTTTTAGACCCACGTGGTGATAATTGGTAGACAATCAATTGTCAAAATTAGGACAAATAACATTAATTGGTGTGTGTCAACCAAACCGTTACGGTCTGCTGATCAATTCATTTCCCTTTTCCGTTTGTAAGAGAATTAATGATCGCCAAAATGACTTTCTAAGCTAATTTCGCTGTTGCAATTTGCAATGTTTATTGTTCGATCAAATCGATTGTTGGTCCCGCCTTCATTTCTAAATTGACCAATCAGGTGCCCCAGACTCCGGATTATATTTACAATCTTGATAGGTGACGTCACTTCACATCTTGCTCGAGCTTTTTGTGCTCAGTATAACAGGAGGCAGATCAGACAAGCCACATGCTTCGAGCGGTTAACAAGCGAGAAAACGGGACTAATAAAGGATATTTCTAAATGTGAAAGTGTATTCTGTTTATCTTGGATTTTATCTAATTTGTGGATATGCCTGCAAGTGTATTTTCTCAAATGAACACCAATTCTCAGCTCGTTGAGGACCAGCGAGCTCTGCAACTCGCCTTCGAACTTTCGCTTCTTGGAATAAATGGTGAAGATGACAACGGCCCGAGCTCTAACAATGGAAATCTTTCACCACAGAGCTTTGTTGATGAGGCGAATAAGAAAAGCGCCAACATGACAGAGTGCGTGCCGGTCCCGAGTTCGGAACATGTAGCGGAAATAGTCGGACGGCAAGGTATGGTCTTTTATTTACATTCTCATTTTGCGCTAAACGTCACATGGTGTGTATTGCACGAGGTATTTGGCGCGGTTACATTACAGACCACGTTGCGTGCTTAATTGTTTCTTTAATTGGGTAGAAACGGTTCAGATTACTTGTTTTAACTGTTATTTCTGTTAAGTTCACAATGTAACTGTTGTTTATTATTTATTTACCGTGAAATACACACCCAGGCAAAGATTTATTCGCATCTATAAACTGTGTATTAGATGAGGTCAAGTTCTACATGTATACCGTAATTACCATAATTCAGTGAACACTGCAGAACTGCAGATTGAGAAACTAGTTCTTATCTGTCAGATCAGAAAGTGTTTTTTTTTTTTTAACTGACATTGCTCTCTTTACTTAATCTTTATTGTAAATTTCTGTATTGTCCATAAAAATTTCTTCTTTGTACCTAGCTAAATAAATGAATGGGGGCTAAGCTGGTTGGCTTAAAAATAGAACCAAGGGTTGAGTTCCATTCCAGGTTTCCCCAGTCTTTGGGATCATGATAAAGTTGAATACCAACAGAATGAACAGATCAAATTAGCCCCGGCATAAGAAAACACACAACATGCATAGGCGAAAACAAAGGTGCACTGCTCATTACCGCCTTTGTTTTTGCTACACGGCACATTTCCTTTTCTACATATAAGTTTAAACCTGCTTCTGTGACTGTACAGGCTGGTTTATGTCGTCCCTGGTCGGGAACCCAAATTGTTGGTTCTCAAATGTTTATGTATTAATTTAGTTCTAACAAAATTGATTGACTGCGATGTTAGTCAAAATATTGTGAAAGTCTAAAGATATTACCTGACATGCTTAGTGTATTGTAAATTGGCATAAATTTTGAATAGAACTAAAGCACCAATTGAGCAGCATCATGAGAAAACTGACAATGTGGTTTCTGAAAAGATCCGACACAAACCAGCCTGTACAATCTCAGAATATGGATAGAGGCTGGAAATTTTGGATAAATTTAGAAAGGAGATGAATTTTACCATCTGTGTAGCGAAAAAAAAAGGCGCTGATACACGGGTGGTAAACAGGGGAACTAGCTCCGAAAAGAGTCAGCGGGATTTGGTTCCCTCGGCACATCCGAGCTAGCCCTCTCGGTTGGAAACTGGTAAACAGCGGTATGTCTCGAAGCATTTAATAATTATTTATTTCTTTATTATTGATCTAGTGAAAAATCCGGCAATGCAGTGCAGTTAAGAAATAATTTAGCTCCATTCGCTGCCAGGTTTGGTCATTGAAATATGCGCGGTTCGAACACAACTTTGACACGCCTGTAGCACACTCTGAGATTTTCGGCTCAGTGCGCTACAGGCGTGTCAAAGTTGTGTTCGAACCGTGCATATTTCAATGACCAAACCTGGCAGCGAAAGGAGCTAAATTATTTCTTAACTGCACTGCATTGCCGGATTTTTCACTAGATCAATAATAAAGAAATAAATAATGATTAAATGCTTCGATACATACCTTTGTTTACCGGTTTCCAACCGAGAGGGCTAGCTCGGATGTGCCGAGGGAACCAAATCCCGCTGACTCTTTTCGGAGCTAGTTCCCCTGTTTACCACCCGTGTGATACTGAGAAGCTGATCTGCATCTTCCTTTTTGCATATGCAGAATGTTTGTTTTCTCATGATGTGGATTAGTTGTGCAAATTCTGCTTTGCAGATGAGGGCAAATATTTGAGCCGCCTCATGGGAAAACCAACAATCTGCATAGGCGAAAACAAAGGCGCAGATTAGCTTCGCGGTAACCGCGAACCGCGAAGCTGATCAGCGCCTTTGTTTTCGCTATTCATATAGTACAATTCCTCCTCTACTTAAATCCGAAATTTCAAGCTTCTAGCTCATTTCTGTGCTTATATAGGCCGGTTTGTGTCGGACCTGTTCGGAAACCACATTTTTGGTTTTCCCACGAGGCGGCTCATTTGTTGTAATAATGATTTGTTTCAGGAAAATGGAGGAATCTCTATAAAATGTACCATATTTGAGCCGCGACGCGAGAAAACCGGTCTTCGGGGTTTCCGACCGGGTCCAACATAAACCGGCCTGTACAAGCTCAGAAAAGAGCTAGAAGCTTGAAATTTCGGATTTAAGTAGAAGAGGAATTGTACTATCCGTGTAGCGAAAACAAAGGCGCTGATCAGCTTCGCGGTTACCGCGAAGCTGATCTGCGCCTTTGTTTTCGCCTAGGCAAAAATCCGGTTGCGGCTCATATTTACTCTAGTAAAATTCTACATGCATATAAGTTGATTTTGATGAAGTATAAAATCAGGTGATGGTCCTACAATTTTAAATTTGGTTGACCCAGTCAAGTATGATATTGGTCTGACCCATCAACAGCTCCCGTAACTGTAGTAAAGATCAGTGGATTCAACACAGCAGGTCTGCAGCAAGTGGCCCAGCACTGATGACTGAAAAATTGTTGGCTGAGTCGTAAAACCATGATACAATCAAAAAAAAATTTTCTCAACCACTTACCAGGCAGATTGACATTACATCATGCATTTTTTGCATGATGAAATAGGCAGTGATAGGAAGCCTGATTAATTAGGCAACAACCAACAGTTCAGAGTTAATTGCCTTGCAGTAGGGTTGTTGCACCATCGATCTGGCTTCCAATCACTGCACTCAAGTAGCTTATGAGGTGTCATGAGCTCTTGCTGCACTCCATTTAGCCGTACACAAAGTGACATGCATCTAGTGACGTGACCTGATGTTGCATGAAATTGCACAGTAAGAAATGAGCTGCCTCATGGAAAAATCAACAATCTGCATATGCGAAAACAAAAGACGCAGATCAGCTTCGCGGTAAACAGGAAGCTGATCAGGGCCTTTGTTTTCGCTACACAAATAGTAGTACACGTCATCTTAAATCCAGAATTTCAAGCTTCTTCCCTGATTCTGTGACTGTACAGCCTGATCTGTTGGACCTGTTCGGAAACCGTATTGTTTGTTTTCTCACGTGATGGTTCAAATGCTGTCTCATCATATATATATATATATATATATATATATATATATATATATATATATATATATACATATATATTTATATTATGGTGTTAACATGATGGAAGAATGCCTTCCTTATGTTTGTTCAGTTCTGAAATTCTTTAGGATTATGATGGAAGTATTGAGTGAAATTCAGGGTAGCCTAGTGGCAAGTGGTATAGACTCAGAATCAAAGAGATCTTGGATTTTAACCCTATCTCCGCTGGTTGTGTCTTTGCACATGAGCAAATGAATCCCTGTCGTATTAGTACTCATTAGTATACCCAGTAATAGGTAGTTCTATCCTGAAATACTGGGGTATTAAAAGTCAAGTGAGGCAAGCAAATTAAATACATATTGTTTCTATAGTGTTATTTAAAATGGTTCTATCCACAAGGTGGCCTGGTGGTAGTTCATTGGACTCCTGAAATTAAGAGGTTCTTGGATCAATCCCCACTTGACATTCGGGGGTGGGGGGGGGGGTACCCCATGTCCTTGTTGTGACATCTTAACTCCCCAGAGTACAGGTCAATTCCCTGGAAGAAGTGGCTCCATCCCGACATGACTGCAAAATTGTTGACTGGGATGTTAAACTTCATTGCAAACAAACAAATACAACAATACATGTTTCATTACAGGTTGCAAGATCAAGGCCCTTCGAGCCAAGACCAACACTTACATCAAGACACCTGTTCGTGGGGAGGAGCCCGTCTTTGTGGTGACGGGGAGAAAAGATGATGTTTGTATGGCAAAGCGCGAGATCCTCTCTGCTGCAGAGCATTTCAGCCAGATTCGAGCTTCGAGACGAAATTCTAGTGTCTCCAGTATAACGAGTAATGGTTTGACACCTGCTGGCCCACTAAGCCCCAACGCCCCGGGACAGGTGACTATTCAGGTACGAGTACCATACAGAGTCGTGGGGTTAGTGGTCGGGCCAAAGGGGGCAACGATTAAGAGGATCCAGCAGCAGACCCATACCTACATAGTTACCCCAAGCAGAGACAAAGAACCAGTGTTTGAAGTGACCGGACTCCCAGAAAATGTTGAAAAAGCCAAACAGGACATTGAGAGTCATATTGCAATGAGGACAGGTGGTGCACTGGATAACCAAACAGATGATGACTTTCATAGCAATGGCATTGACTCTGGTTTTCATGAATTAAATGGCCCAAATGACTTCTTAAATTCCATATACAATAAGACCTCCAATGGCACTTCGGGTTTTACGGCGTATAACAATGCCATTAACGGAAACAACATCTTGTCACATGGGTCAGAATCAACAGTGTTTAACTTCCCACCGATCAGTAACACATCGAGAATTACGGACCTGGGACATTTAAATGGCATCAACAGTTTCAATGGCTTCCCAAATATGTACGATAACGACGAAGGAATTGGATCACCAACATACAATGAGCTCTCTAATGCCAATGGGCTGTGGTCGGACAATATGAACAATGACAGGAACACATTTGTTTCTCTGTTTGGTACGACATCAACGACAGCGACGGCCAACACGCCCAGAACGATCGGCATGAATGGAACTGGGACCCCAAGAATATCTCCAACATCGAGCGAAATGTCAAGCTCGTCGGCGGGAACGAGCTCTGCCTCGCACTCGCCTCCGTCGGAACACCCGAATGTGAGACGGATCCACAGCGACCCCTTGGCTAGTGCTTTCACCCCCTTCATAACTTTACCGAGTGAACTGTTCCCTGTTTCTTCAAGTGTATCAACCAAAGGACTTCCACCAAGCAATGGATTAAGTGCAACTGCAGCAAGTGCTGACAATTCGCTGTTAAATGGCGTTATCGATTCCAATGGATTATCCTCTCGCCGGCACTGTATCATGTGCTCGGAGAGCGAGGTGGTTGCGGCCCTAGTGCCGTGTGGACATAATTTCTTCTGTATGGAGTGTGCCAGTCTGATCGTTGAGAAGCCGACCGCGGACAGACTGTGCCCGGTGTGTCAGCAAGAACCCACTCAGGCCATCCGAATCATCTCATAGACTATGATACTGAACAGCTTTCAACAACCGAATAAACCACCGACTTCCTAACACAGCCAAACTCTCTCCAGGTAGGGGGCAATCGAAAATCGTAACCATCAGCTATCACACACAGGTTACCCAGGAACACTCAATGGGACTGAGAACTACCAACGCAGATGAAATCATTATAGGGACTGGAGTAAATGACTGTTAGGAAACATCTTGGCACTGATCAAAAATGTTCTGCGGCAAGTTGTTCCCATGCAGATATTCTCTGTTTTAGTTGTTCTAAGTTGGGTTGGTTGTTCCTGGATACCCAGTGTGTTCTAGAACTGTTGCAATATGCAACAGATGTGCATTGATTTGTTGTCAGTTATTTTAGATATAAGCTGCATGTGTTTTGGATTGCTACCTAGCTGACCAGCATTAATTACGGTATCATATTGTAAAGCACTGAGGATGTATCATTTTAACTTAATATACCAAATTTGTCATGAAATTTTGGTGAAGTTTTATGATAAGATGTTTCATTTAATACATTGTTTTAGATTTACCTTTTCTGAACATATAGAAAATTTGTATTTCGCAAGATCAATTAAAATAAAGTGATTTTTAATTCAGAGACTCCAAATCTTTCCATCTGTTATTCTTGCTGCCAAATTCCAATGTCTGTGAAAGTTATTTGGAGAACCAAAATAAATCCTTTGTTGTAAAAATGTTACCTGTTGCAAGTCATGGGGAAAAAAGAATTCATTCTGAGTCAATAATTGTTTCCCCAATACCCAACCCATTTACTTACATAATTCATGAATCCATTCATTATAGATTGAACAAAGTTAAAAGAGCAAGTTGATTACTTTTTTCCTTCAATCCATTTGAAAGTATTATATTAATTATTTAACAATATACTATATTAGATTTAATATTTTATTCTAAGACTTACAAGTTTCTGTGAATATTTTCATAATTCTATAGTCTCATGTTATACTTTTTATACTTTTATATTGTCAGCAGGCACTGCAAAATGTTTTGGTATGATGTCACATTTGAGAAAACATGCTTTAAATTGCTTTTTCCAAAATCTTGTACAGAGTAATAGCTACAGTACTGCACCAGCCAAACATTGTCTGCACTGATCAAAGTCTGAATTTGTCATCGTTGTTCTTAATAGAGAGCAGCAAAGAGACAGGCACACCGGTTATCAGGAGACACCCAATACAACAGGAAACAACCATTTGTGCAGGTTGTTCTCAGTCGTGTTGGTTGTTACTGGATAGCTGGTGTGAGGTGTGATGATCAATTTAAAGACAACATTGCAGTGCACCACTTCATGTAACATGTGGTCATTCATGTAAATTACCAAATTTAAGCACTGGATATGTTGCAATTAATTTGTATGTATTTTTTGGAGGGGAAAAAGATATTTTCCTTAACAATTAACCTACATTTCTATATTTCTGGCATGTTATATAAATTAAGTAAGAGTGTGATATACAATGACTGTCTCAAAATTAACCTGGGCCATGCTTTTAACAAGTCTTGTTAATTTAATGTGTCAGAATTTGCATTTATAATTGAAATTATTAAATGAAACTTATGCAAGATTATTTAGATAATGTTCTACTAAGTAGAATAACTTTCAGACCAGTTATGATTTAAAAGAATTACATAACGTATTTTGCAGCAAACAACTTGCATTTATAAGCACTAATTCTGAAAGATTTTTCTAGTCACTTATCATTCGCGAACAAGTTCAAAATGCTTTCTCATCATGTATAGTCAAAAATGCATGTCCAGAACAAAGACGAAAGTAGGTCACCTTGACCTGGTGAAAGTAGGTCACCTTGACATGTTTTAGTGAACAGTTAATCAAATTGTTATATTGACTTGATAAAGCATAGAATTCTTCAGTATATTTTACACATTGTATGCAAACATGTATATGCAGATTTAATTATTTTGAGAATAAAGTTGGCTAAGGAAAGTGTGGGTAGTAATATAGAGAATAAATTACCATTAAATTAACAGCACTGTAAGTTATGCACGGCCTAAACGAAATAAACTAGTGGTTTCTGGCTTCCTACTGCCCTAAGGTTTTGCTTAGAGGGAGTGAATACCGTACCATTCAGAATTTCCAATTGTAGTTTTTGTAGATTGGTTCAAGTTCTACAAAATAATTTCAAATTTCACATAGATTTTATTGTGGTTGAAAGAAGAACCATATTTGTTTCCTTTAGGCCATGCCAAAGTGTTCTATAAAATATATAGTTAGTGCCTGTGTATATCTATATGTATTGTATTGTTTTATATATAAATGAATATATATATATATATATAATTGTACTTTTTTTGTTGCAGAAGTAAGCTTTACTTTGTTTTTGTATCATTATAATATATAGAGAGATAATATATTGAAGTTGTACAATATATTTTTGACCTGATTTGCGAAGATCTGTTTATTTTCATGAAACTGTTAAAGATTTATGCTATTATATATATTGAATAAATCCATGTATGCTCACTAATTATTGTCTTAAAATGACACTGCAAGAATTTTAATTATGTTGTCTTTGTATCAACTGAAGATTTTCTTATATAATTTCTACAGAAATATAGTTTACTGCTTACACACCAGTATACAGTTTGTTAAAGAGCTTAGTGAATGAATTTGTGGGTTAAGAGCTGTGAATGACGGTGAAAGATGGGTTTTCTTGTGTCGTGGCTCAGTTAAAGTCTCTGGTGTCTCATGGTTCCCATGTCATCTGAATCCCGAAACTTTTGTCAAAATCACAGAGAAAAGTGACTCTGGGCTGGTATTTTATATATCTAGGATATGCAAATGTATTCATCCTCTGCATTGCAAGATCCTTAAAGAACCTATCAGCAGGAACTGGCCTCTCAAGTAATGTCTTCCTGAATTACTGATGACACTGGAAATGTACAGCAAAGTCCTTCCATTGCCAAGGTTATGACAGCTGTATACATATCTGTCATGAGTTTATATGACTGAGTCTTGTGTATTTAGTGACATTCCCAGGTATTCTTGGAGCTAGTAATGCATCTGTCAGCTCAAGGACATGTCAGCATCATGTCATAATACATGTTTTGTCAGTCTATAGCCACAGTAATACCTCTTCATATGAATATACAGCGATGACATTCTTGACACAAATTATATGAGCTTGACATACTTATATAGTGTGGCACAGGAAAATCTGTCTGCCTGCAGCTGTATGTTTGTCTTTCTGCATAATTATGCGAAAACAAATGCGCAGATCAGCTTCGCAGTGACTGCGAAGCTGATCAGCGCCTTTGTTTTCGCTACATGGATAGCATCTGACCTGACTCGATCGTGATGATCTGATGTTCAAAACATTAAAGCAGTTCCCTGTGTTAACATTTTCTCAGGCGTGGATCATTTAAGTCTATATTGTTGTTTATTGCTGAGGATCCCTCTAAATTCCTGAGACACTTGTGCTACTGTTGGTGTCAAGAGATGGCACACATGTATGACAGTATGCTAGGAATGTGCGACAGGGGAAATTGTTTGCAATTTTGAAACACATGCTTGGAAGGGGGGGGGGGGGTGATATTAACGCTTGCTTTGTTTGTGGAAAAGACAGATTTTCTGTCACAACAGAATCATTAATTCCTGTAAAGCATCTTGGAAATTGGACAATTCCAAATGAACAAGTCCCCTTAATCTCCTGGATAATTATGGAATGGCTATTAACATAGAAAATTGCATAATGTCTATGGCAAACATGTAAGTAGGCATTTGGAACCTCGTCATGAGAAAACCAACAATGCGTTTTCCGAACAGGTCGGACACAAACCGAGCTGTACACACACAAGATGGCTAGAGGCTGGATATTTTGGTTTAGAAAGTAGAGGAATTGTACTATCGGTGTAGAGAAAACAAAGGCGCTGATCAGCTTCGCAGTTACTGCGAAGCGGATCTACTCCTTTGTTTTCGCATATGCATATTGTTGGCATTCTCATGCGGCGGCTCAATTACAGTGACTAGGAATGTGTATTGGGTACAAACTTGAGTCACAGCCAACATCAGTCTAGCACAGTATGCCAATATTTTTGCTAACACATTCCTGGCATTGGGAGAAAATATCATGTCTCAGCGTAGTTCTTGTACTACAAACATTGGTCAGACTGTGTCGCTTTTACACCTCACTAAGTTATATGGTGGAGCGCTCGGAACAACGATGCTGATTTAGGGGTATGTCGTTCTAAGAAGAAGGATGTAATGGGGGTTTCGGAAACTTTATTTTTTTTTCTACTGAGCATGTTTTGATATTTTGTTAAGTATTGGCCTGTAGAAGAAATTGATCCACAGACTAGTGTTGAATGTATCAATGTAAACATTGGTTTTAAAGATTTTCTGGTATTTCCGGAGACTATAAGTTTAAAGATTAGGACAAGTTTGGCTCTAGAAGACAGAAGAGCCACCCTGCCTCCCTCCCCCATAATAAGTAAACATACAACATGCACAGGCAAAAACAAAGGCTCAGATCAGGGTGTTTTTGCTACATAGTAAAATTTAGCTTCTTAAATTCGAAACCAGGAAATTAGATTTTCTTCTGATTCAGTCCACATGATAGTTAATTTTTTGAGATCATAAAGAGATGGCCTAGAGGAGAAGATGAAATATATCTTGACCAGTGTTTATTTCTAAAATAACAAGCCATATGTTATTATAGGAGTCCCACAAAGCTTGCTACATTGCATTTGGTCATATAGGTTATGCTCCACCAACTTCATATCAATATAAAATTGAAATTTTTAGGTTCATTCAGTTTACTAAAATTCTCAAATTTCTCTTTATTAAAACTGTTTGAAGTATACAGACAAACACATTTTCGAAATTTTGTGGTGGCACATGTTGAAGATGTAGATTTCAGAGTTTTGCCCCCTATTTGAGCCGCATCGTGAGAAAACCGGGCTCTTGTCCATCTGAAAAGAAAGACGCAGATCAGCCTTTTGGATATAGTCCAGTACCTCAATCCCTAAATCCAAAATGTCACACTTGTAGCCATCTTCTGTGACTGTGTCAGACCTGGACGGGAACCCCAAAGCCCGGTTATCTGGTGACACAGCTCATTTGAAAATGGTCAAAATCATCAAATCTCACAGAAATATTAAGTCATCTTATGAAGAGGTATTGTGAGCCTGATTTATGCTATTGAACTTGGATGCCAGTAGAAACTGAGCCGCCTCATGGGAAAACCAACAATCTGCATAGGCGAAAACAAAGACGCAGATCAGCTTCGCGGTAACCGCGAAGCTGATCAGCGCCTTTGTTTTCGCACTTCAGATAGTACAATTCCTCTTCTACTTTAAATCCGAAATTTCAAGCTTCTAGCTCTTTTCTGTGCTTCTACAGGTCGGTTTGTGTCGGAACTGCTCGGAAACCACATTGTTGGTTTTCCCTCGAGGCGGCTCAACTGTTATTCAGGAATGTGTATTTCTGTATGATTCCTAGATATTGGATGTTTTTGGGTATAATTCCAGATTAACGAACCAAATGCAAAACAAATGCAGGCTATGGTGTCTATTAATGATCTAATCTTGTTTTTACTGAGCCAGTCTCTCTCGCACTTGCAGGAAATACCAAAGGGATTCATATGACATGGGAAACAGCTGACTTTCTGACACAATGGCATATTTATCTATGCACACACCATCTTGCAGTCCATTTAAGTTCGCTCCCGTCTAATATCGGAGTCTGGAACCCTAGCATTCAGATTCTGTGGGGTCTTGACAAAATTTCATCATTGCAAAATCCATACCTTAAGTTTTGAATAGGATGTGGTTTTGACCTAAGTGTTTCTGTGTGGATTTGTGCATGATTTTGTAGGTTCTTTTTACTAAATAAACAATCAGGCCCCAAGGTTATAAAACTTTTTTCATGCTCAACTCAGCTGAGCATGAAATTTTAACTGCTCATAAATGCCAAAATAGCCCAAATAAATTGAAATTCCATGTTAAGATCACCAAAGCCTGTAATTTATCCTGCTTATAAATGTTAAAATGCCAACAATTGTTGGCATTTTAACATTTATGAGCAGGATAAATTTTAATCTCAGCTGAGCCGAGCTGGAAAAAAGTTTTATAACCTCAAGGCCTGGTGTGCTAAAAAGCTGTATATGAATCATGATTTTTTGCAAGTCTGCTCCAGCGCAGTTACAGGTCATAAACAGCAAAAGTTTGTGACATAAATATTGTTGATGTTATTGTGAAATGCTCGCAGTGTAATGTTTTGTTATGGGGTAATGAAGAATTGTTGTTATAGAGATATGAGCCGCCTCATGAGAAAACCAGCAGTGTGGATTACGAACAGGGCCGACTCAAACCAAGCTTTACAGGCACAGAAGATGGCTAGAGTCTAGAAATTTGGATAGAAGAGGATTTGTACTATCCGTGTAGCAAAAACAAAAGCGCTGATCAGCTTCTCGGTTCCTGGGAAGCTAGTCTGCGTCTTTGTTTTCGCATATGCGGATTGTTGGTTTTCTCACGAGGCGGCTCAGATATTATTAATTCTCTGCACCATGAATCTCCATATTCCTATTCCTTTCATCTGAGCTGGGTCATGAGAAAAACTGTCTCTAGTTTTGACAAGGTCTTAAACAAACCAAACTTAACCAGGCTGCACATGCACTGAAAACATCTAGATGGATGATGAGGCAAGGTTATAGACCAATAATTTTGCATAATGCTCTCTTGAACAAAGTCCTGTTACATATAATATATAACAGGAATTTGTTCAAGAGAGCATTATGCAAAAAGCCAAATTTTCTCATGACATGGCCCATCTTTTTCTTATATTTTTTCATCTCCATCACATAACACCATTATAATTATCATACATGTATGGGTAGTGTCAGGAGAAAGCCTCTTTACTGGGTCTCTCTGACACCAGAAAAGACATAAACTGTGCAACCACAATGTAAGGCTTTGGGAAACAGACATTATGATTTATCTAGACAATGACCAGTCAAAGTGCAGGTCATCAAACTTTGTAGGGAGAAAACTGATGTGCACATTTGATGTCTAAGCAGTAGGCTTTCTTCTGACATGGCCCATACACCTTACAATTCCAGTGATTTTAAAATTGTTTTGCCACCAGACTTAATATTATGCTTTGAATTTCTATCTTTATGTTACCATGGCAACAATCTGATGTAGCTAAAGACACAATATCTGGTAATTTACTATCTGTGAGCCTCGTCATGAGAAAACCAATGCTTTGCATATGCGACAACAAAGGGGCAGATCAGCTTCGCAGTAAATGCGAAGCTGATCAGCGCCTTTGTTTTCGCAACACAGACAGGACAATGCTTCACCTACTTGTATCTGAAATTTCAAGTGTCTAGCCTTCTTAAGAAACTGTACAGGCCAGTTTGTGTCGGACCTAGTCTTAAGTACTGAAGACCTGTTTTCTCACGTTGTGGCTCATTTGATGCTGTGAAATGAGGTAGCATCTTCCTGTTGAAAAAAAAAGACACACTTTTTGTATTAAGTTTTATGGTGGAACAAAATATTTTGTTAATTGAAACTTTTCTAAAGAAAAAAAAAAGTTGAAATCCCTGGAGCTTGAGCTGTGCTTGTTTACTTTGGTCAGAATAGTGTTTGTCACAACAAGAGTTTCAGATCTTTGTGTTTTCCCAGCAGGCACATGACGTCAGAATGACGTCATAACAACGTCAATGCGACGTCATGACGTCGCATCAACGTCGATCTGACGTCATTCTGACGTCACATGCCTGCTGGGTTACAAGTATGGTACAATTTAATTCACACAAATTACAGTTTCAATTTAACTTGAGTACAAAAACTGGCTCTAATGAGCTTTTCACTGCCAGGCTTTAATTAAGCTGTTTTAGAACTACATATTGATTATTAAGCCAGTAAAATATCAGATCCACAGCTCCTCCGGGACTTGCTTGATATAAAATTCTGTAAGTCTGTATTCTGTTAGCACACTTTCATCATACAACACTGTAATGAGCCGTGACGCAAGAAAACTGGTCTTCAGGATTTCCGACCAGGTCCAACACAAACCTGCCTATACAACCACAGAAGAAGGATAGAATCTTGAAATTTTGTGTATAAGTAGAGGATGAATTGCCCTGTAGCGAAAAGAAAGGCAATGATCAGCTGTGCAGTTACAGCGCAGCCGATCTGCGCCTTTGTTGTCTCGTAGGTAAAATCAGATTTTTTCATGACGTGGCTCATAATTCTGATGCATTATATCCATTGATTCGCCAGAAATTCCATTTGTATATTGTACAAAATGACTGATCATTCTTCATTTTACATTTTATTTTTGTTTTTGTTTGATCTAAAGAAAGATTTGTTAGGAAGAATCACATTTTTGTTTTGTGTTAAATTTTATTTTTGTATTCATTTAATTTCTATAACCATAAGAGATGATGATATTAGTCATTCACTGTGTCTTATTCTCATCCGAATCAACTCACACCGCATATCCTGGAACAACCAACACGGCTGGGAACAACCAACACGGATGAAATCATTATCAGTCAATAGGATACAAATACTGTGTGGGAACAACTTACCACAGATCTGGCCCCGAGGTTATAAAACTTTTTTCATGCTCAGCGCGGCTGAGACTTAAATTTATCCTGCTCATAAATGTTAAAATGCCAACAACTGTTGGCATTTTAACATTTATTAGCAGGATAAACTACAGGCTTTGATGATGTAAACATGGAATTTCAATTTATTTGTGCTATTTCATCATTTATGAGCAGTTAGAATTTTATGCTCAGCTGAGTTGAGCATGAAAAAAGTTTGATAACCTCGGTACATGTATGGTAAGTTGTTCCCAGATTGGTGTATACTCCCTTTTGTTATTGATTGATTTCATCTACGTTTGTTGTTCTCGGTCAAATTGGTTGTCTCTGGACTAACGGTGTGCAACTTTCCACTTACAAATATGCAAATAAGCCAAGACAGGCTTTCTTTCCATATGTTCTGAGCATTGTAATGTAAAAACCATGTCACCACTGTAACCAAACACTGATGCAATCTGTGTTACATGTCCATTCGTCTGTCTCTGTCCCCGAAGGGTGTTTGGTTAATTTTGAGGGATAATAGTTCAAATTTCTTTGTCAAATTATTTGATTTGGGTTTAAGTGCTAGTAGATACCTATACCATGCATTTTGACAGTCTTGAAGAACATACCGCTTGAGTGTTTATATTCCAAAGGCAACCTGTTTAATAGAGATATATTGCAAGTATTAACATTTACTATTATCCCTTATTGTGACCAATTATTCTCCCAGTCGGTACATCATTCTGTCCATAACTGTCTGTCCATCTGTCTGTCTGTCCACTTGTCTCTGTGTAGTGGATGCTTAAAAGATGAAACTTGAACTAATCTGATAACTTTTGAAAACCAGTGTTAGTCACCGCACAATACATCCAATGATCGAAATCATTACCATGAGAATTTTTATTATTTTAGATAACTACCATTTATTATAATGTTATTCAAAGTTTTATGATTATTAAAGAGATTCCTAAGAGTATTTTATCTCCAGTTTGGTTTATTGTTGTTTTATAACTCGTGTTATTCCATCTTTTAAGCAACTCTACTGTGTCAAATAAGCCTCGGTGTGACTTAACCAGCAAAAGAGAGGCACAGCTGTTATAGACTTCGATCAGCCAGTCTTTATAGCAACAACAGAAAACCATTTTATAATTGTAGTTGTCAAGCTGTCCAGTCTTGTGGTGGTTGTTCTCAGTCGAGTTGTTTTCTCTGGATAACCGGTGTGACTAAGGTCAAGGTTACCGAGCTGAATGGTTTTCTGTTGCTGGTTAACCGGTGTGACTATGGTCAAAGTTAGCGAGCTGAAGTTGTTTTCTGTTGCTGGTTAACTGGTGTGACTAAGGTCAAAGTTACCGAGCTGAAGTTGTTTTCTGTTGTTGGTTAATTCACACTAGGACAGAAGTTTTGTATAAATGTACAAACAGGTTTGTAGCCTAGAGGGAGAGAGCAAGGAGATTTTCCACTTTTTTATTTCTATTCTACCTAGAATGTATTTGAGCTGCGTCAATAGTAAACCAACAATGAGGTAGACAAACCGAGCTATACAAGCAGAAGATGGCTAGAGGCTGGAGATTTTGGATATAGAAAGTAAAGGCATTGTGCTATCCTGTAGCTGAAACAAAGGCGCCGATCAGCTTAGCAGTTGCTGCGAAGCTGACCTGCGTGTTTGTTTTTTGCGTGTGCAAAATGTTGGTTTTCTCATGACGCGGCTCATTTGTTGATACTTCAAAGTTGTTTACTCCAGTGTATGAACAAAAATACATTTGATCTTATCTTTGTATTACAGCCAGTTCCTGATAGTTTTAAAGTGGTTATCGGTGTCCTGATCTGGAGAGGAACTTGAAATTTTAACAGCTCATAAATATTAAGATAGCCAAAATCAATGGGATTTAAATGTTTAAAACACAAAAATCTACAATTAATCCTGCTAATAAATGTTAAGATGCCAATTTAACATTTTTTGTTGGCATTTTAACATTTATGAGCGGGATTAATTTTAAATGATGTACATGTAGTTGGCACAGAGTTTGTGTTACCTGTCCCAGGGGCTCATTTGATTTGAGGTTATTCACACCGGTTATCTGGAGTCAACCAACACAACTGAGTTGTTTGTTACCAGCACAGATGAAGTCAGCAAAGGGTGTGAATACCTCTTTGGGAACAACCTTGCCAAGTTGTTCCCTCCCATACAGGTGTTTACATCCTGTAATACCTTTATATTGATTTCATTTGTTGTTCTCGGAATGTTGGTTGCATCTGAAATGGCGAAAGCAACTTGCATCTATGATGATACTATCAGGAATTGGCTCGTTTTTCTTTTGTACCTTCATACAGATTTTATACTCCACAAATTGAATCTGAAATACTTTATTTTACTCTTATATCGCATGTCCAGATAGGGACTATGTCATGTGATTAAAGATGTTATATATTATTTGTAAAAATATGGTATGAAAGCGGGGAGACTTTGTTTCACATTATAGTTTAGTATTTTCTATTTTAATAAGATATGATCAGATATGTGTATATGAAGTATAAGCTTAGACTAGATTCAGGAGGGTTTGTTGAGGACTGGCACCAAGGACAAGGGATAGATTACAGCAAACAATTTTATAAAAGTCAACTAGAGCCCTTTCTTGACATCAAGAAAACATGTCCATGAAATAAAATGAGCCTGTGCATGAGAAAACCAACAATTTGGGTTTCAGACCAGGTCCGACTCAAACCAGGCTGTACAGTCACAGAAACAGGCTAGAAGCTTGAAATTTCGGATATAAGAAGAAGAGAGATTGTACTATCCGTGTAGCGAAAACAAAGGCGCTGATCAGTAACCGCGAAGCTGATCTGCGTCTTTGTTTTCGCATATGCAAATTGTTGGTTTTCTCATGCACAGGCTCAAATAATTTTCATCGTATTGTTTTGTTAGAATTTGATGATCTTGCTTATAACTTGTGACGCTTGCTATTACAACAACAATTTTTTGCCTAAATTGGCCCTTTTTAACAACCAGCCATTGCTACATGTGAATTGATTCTGGAGTCTGAAGATGTGCTTTTGTCTTTGCATAGCTTTCATGACAGTTTGTGCTGCTTTATTTGTTGAAATGCACTGATAGATGAATCTTTTGCATCAGGCTAACATGTCTATGAAATGTTTACCCCCTTAAACCCCACTTTTGTATAGTAAAACTGGGGTACACAGGGTTTGACATAATTTTCATATTTTTGCTCCAAAACGTAGATTGTGAGTACAGGTTAGAACCGCTTGGATGAATAAAAAGAGATCAACAATAAAATTTCAATTTTTACAATTTAGGAAACATCTCTATAGTAAATGGGCCTGTTATAGTAATGTAGTTTACCAAGTCCTCAACAAGTCCTCCCTCTATTGTACTATTTATCTTCGGTGGAGCCGAGAGTACAAAATATTTTTTATTTTCAGGCCGAAAAACCGTGCCGTTACGTATATATTTAAGCTATATTTGCCCAGACTCAAATGAAGAAATAATGAAATGTAAAATTTTATTTTTCTGCTATTAAAATTAATAAAATGATGTTTATGTTTGCTTGTGCTTTGAATATATCCATTATCTGACATATGAGCTGCGACTTGGAAAAAAAATGTCCTCTGGTTTCTGACCAGGTTAGACACAAACCGCCTGTGCAGCCACAGAAGATGGCTAGAAGCTTGAAATCTTGGATTTAAGAAACAAGAGTTGTACTATCCGTCTAGCGAAAAGAAAGGCGCTGATCAGCTGTGCAGTTACTGCTCATATACAGCAAAAGCGGTGGCCTGGTGGTAGAGCATCAGACTCAAGAGGTCAAGGTTCAATCCCAAATCTGTTGTGTCCTTGAGCAAGACACGTTAACTCCCCAGAGTACTGGTTAATACACAGGAAACAGTGGTTCCATCCCGACATGACTGAAAAATTGTTGACTAGCATGTTAAACCTCAATACAAACAAACAAATATGAATGATACCAGGCGTCCTTCTCGTCCACACTTTTAAGCTCACCTGAGCCGAAGGCTCACAGGTGAGCTTATAGGATGGTCATGCTCCGGCGTTCATCAGTCGTCCGTATCTTCTCCTATTAAACCGCATGGCCAATCAAAGCCAAACTTCATGTGGAGCGTCCTTAGGAAGGGGGAACGAAAGCTAATATAAATGGTCCAGGTCACATGACCAAGATGGCCGCCATGGCTATTATAGCAAAAACCTTAAAATCTTATGATTTTGAAACTTGGCATGAAGAATCAGGAAATGGAGCTCTACAAAGTTTGTATAAATCATGACCCTGGGATGACCTTGACCTTTTTTTTACGACAAGGTCAACTTAGGTCGCCAATGCATTTAAATGGGGAAAAATCAGTAAAATGTAATTAGATTGGGGGGAGGAGAGGGGGGCTTGCTGGGGGTATGCAAATGGACTGAAGATTATGTTCATGATTACAAAATTGTTACTTTTTTCCACTGGTAAATTTGCATATGTTTTGTGTCCAAACAAAACGGCTACCTGGACAGAACTTGAAACCTATTCGGAGTCTGAAATGTCAAGCCTCAACAAGGAAATTTCAGGCGTGTTTTCAGAGCCTAGGATGAGATCTGAAAACTTGCGTGAGATTTCCTTTTCTCGGCCTAAACCCCATCATAGATTCTTTAATTCCCAAGTTGTGTTCAGCCGATTCTGACCAAGCTTTGACAATTTCACTGGCCGTCATTCTGAGTTCATGGACGGACACTAAACCATTTCGATTGCCCACCATAAATTTTATCACCTGGCCTCTTCAAATAACCATTGTAATTAGAATCAAAGCTTTTAGGGCGTTGGATGGCATTGCTTTCCATGTCATATAGTTGTAATAATTCCTGCCATAAAGCAATAAATGGAGCCGCGTAATGAGAAATCCGTATTTTTGTCTATGCGGAAACACAGGCGCAGATCAGCTGTGCAGTGACTGCACAGCTGATCAGCGCCTTTGTTTCTGCTACACAGATAGTACAATTCCTCTTCTTCCTAAATCCGAAACTTCAAGCTTCTAGCCATTTTCTTTAGCTACACAAGCCGGTTTATGTAACCACGAAGACCGATTTTCTCGCGTCGCGACTCAATGAATGTGTTTAATGTACACGACTTTATTAGTTCGGTTCTCAATCAGGACATTTTGACACCACGCGACAATGCGGTAATGGTTCCTTATGCACCAGTCTTTGTAACTCCCACATACGGGGAAGGGCGGAGATCATGACTTCTCGGTTTTCAATACCCTGCTATAGACCCCACCCCAGAGGACAAATTGGGGGTCTAAACTATGCTCTTTGCCCTGCCGCTCTCAAAAGAATTTCCCTGGAGTAAGGATCTAAACATCAAAACCCTGTCATTTCCACTGCACTGCCAGGACAATAATGAAGCAATTGGCCCGGCTATCACCCACCCTTCCCCGTAGGTTACAAATGACTGCTGCTTTACTGATGTACGGACGGAGCTTATCCACTCAGCCTGAGTAATGTTCGCAGACTACCCATAAATGGATGGGTGTGAGCGGCTAACAAGGTCTGTTACTTTTTGCACTCGGTTTTTGTTTCTCAAAAGGCGGCCACTCAGTTACCGAACGTAACTAAAATATGAGAACGTAAGCTTTATGCACCAGTCATTTGTAACCACTGCACCCCCCCCCCCCCCACACACACACCAACGGGGAAGGGTGGGGGATAGCCGGGCTAAAGTGCAGGGCAATTACTTTTCGACTGTCCTCTCAGGGGAAATGACGGGGCTTTGACATTAAGAAAGTAGATCCTTACCCCAGGAAGATTTTCTGTTGCGAAAGGTGGGGCAAGAGCAAAGTTTTGACCTCCAGTTGCCCCCTGGGGTGGGGCTAATAGCAGGGCACTGAAAGCTGAAAAGTCATAATCCCCGCCCTTCCCCGTAGGCGGGGGAGCAGTGGTTACAAATGACTGGTGCACAAAAATTCCCCTCATCGTGTCCGTAAACAAAACTATATAATTCTGAATCTCGGTAGTACTCGTATTCAATAACACAGACGAAGAATGTTTCGCAGTTTGCCAACCAGAGATAAATACAACAGGCCTTCCCATGGGAATAGTTTTGCATTTTAAATGAGAGAACTGATCAGAATTAGAGGCTACCATTTCCATGTCAAAGATTTAATCTATATAAATGTGGAGTTTTTGTTAGAAATGAATGAGCGCTGGAGAAAATCAAGAATTGAGCCGCGTCATGAGAAAACCAGCAATGTGGTTTTCGAATAGGTCCGACACAAACCGAGCTGTACAAGCACAGACGATGGCTAGAGACAGGAAATTTTGGATTTAGAAAGTAGAGGGTAGCGAAAACGAAGGCGCTGATCAGCTTCGCAATTACTGCGAAGCTGATCTGCGCCTTTGTTTTCGCATATGCAATATGTTTGTTTTCTCATGACGCGGCTCAGTTGTGGAAGCGTGACAAGGCCAACGCATATAGCATTTGGGTCCAGCGAAGGCATGCCTTTATATCCGCCCGAGGAATAGCACTAGAGGCAGTTCCCACCAAACCGCACTCAGAGGCGGTTAACTGTTTTTAGCCAACACGAAAAGAAAGTTCTCATTTAACTGGGCACCTCACTAATAAGATCATACAATTATGTTTTCCATGGACTAAGGCTCCCAATGTTCATATTGTAAGAGTTCAGACAGGACAGATGGTTGATTAGTCTAAACAAGAGAGGGCCACGCAAGAAGAAAACAAAAATGCCACCTGCACCGTCTGTTCTGTTTTAAAACCTAACCGGAGCTTGAAACCTCACCGGGTGTCAAAGTTATACATGTGCATGCGCGTTAATATATCTAGCCGCTAAAACGCTGATCAGACTGCATTATCACATTTTAAGTTGCCCCAATACCTCGGATCTGAGCCAATACGCATCTCCTTAAATAGTCATTGTCTGAAAGTCACGCTACCCTTGAACAATAGAAACAACAATAGATCATTAATTCTGGCAGAAGGCTGCACTGAATACAGTCAGACTGGGGGAATAAAAATATCAGCAGGCGATGTTTTAAGGGTTCATGAATATTCATCCTTCTTTAGAACTATTTTGTGTCTGTTGCAGCAACTTGCTGCTGATGAAAAAAAAAAAAAAAAAAAAAAAAATCGGTGTTCGATAAACTCCTAGTTGTGGACCCTGCGTGACTGTATAAATCGTGAGCTCTCGCCATGGCGAAATTGTAATCAATTCCCCTTTTTGTATCCAGGTTTAATGTCCCAGACAATACTTTTTCAGTCATGTCAGGATATAGTCATCTGCGAGTGTAAAAATCGGCTTTGTAATCACTTGTTGGTTTAACTCATACAAGCCTTGCGTCCTTTTTATGGGACAGAAGGCGGCGTTCCATTTGGGCCTATTCTGTTTGCTAAGAGGAATTTCATTGAAAAAATGAATAAAGTTTTGAATATCACTCCTGATTCCTCTAAAAATGAATTTTTGGACTCGTCCAAATGATAATACTGGGAAAAAAGTCCATTCGTGATATATGGGTTAAGAAAATAGTCAGCTTCTTGTTGTAAACTTGAATATCACATACAGACACAGAAACAGTCACTCTTGGTCAAATCAGAGATGACACAGTTAATTTGTTCTTGTGAAAATTGTGTTAGATATCGCTTGATCTTCAATTACTCTATCTCTCTAACTAAATCGCGATATTGTCTTATTGGTACTACACAGCGTAATTTCTGTCTCATTTTACAATTGAGCCGCGACGCGAGAAAACCGGTCTTCGGGGTTTCCGACCAGGTCCGACACAAACCGGCCTGTACAAGCTCAGAAAAGAGCTAGAAGCTTGAAATTTCGGATATAAGAAGAAGAGGAAATGTACTATCCGTGTAGCGAAAACAAAGGCGCTGATCAGCTTCGCGGTTACCGCGAAGCTGATCTGCGCCTTTGTTTTCGCCTAGGCAAAAATCCGGTTTTCTCACGATGCGGCTCAATTGTTTTCGTGCTATCAAACGAAAATTCATCTAAAATAAGAAGCATGATGCATTAGAAGTTATTGATTTGTGCTACATTTAAAACATTAAATCGTCAGCAAATTGCAGAGATCGCCCGCTAAGGCGTTCGTTGTTCGTTTTCAAGTGAAACATTTCCAAGGCAACGGAATAGAAAAGGGGTGTCAATTTCCGTATTGACATGTTATTCGATAGCAAGAATTAGCCACGAAATAATTGGCCAGAAGTAGTGCACGCACGTGTAGTCCGGTCTATGCACCAGTCATTTGTCCCCCCGCCCCCTCCTACTGTCGGAGATACCAGGGACTCAACGGGGCTAATGTGAGCTGCTAATGTGCCAGGTTTTAATGTATGATGCCTTTAGCAGGGATTTTATCACAAGTCTAACCCCGCAGTGCCGGGCTTTTAGCATGGCGTTAAAAATTGAGGAGATAAAAGCCCCGCTAAACCCCGGTCCTAGGGGAACCGGGGATACAAATGACTGGTGAATCAGGTGCAACAGTCGGCATGTGTAACACGGCATGTGTTACAATACATGCAGAACATTTCGAGGGACGTTAAATAAGAACTGTAAAGTGTGTTTTAGCTTGGGACACCGTATAGGGGTATTAATCGAAGCAGCTGGCATATATATCGACTGTATGCGGAGTCATACAAAGCCTCGTTTTATGGCAACACTCTTGAGTCAGAGACGGACACCCTTTGGACGTGAACGCATACTTCGATTTTCCCATGTACGTACAAGTTCTTGGAGACGCAATTTTCACCTGATATGGACGGTTTGCCTTTATTAAGTTAGGAGGAACATAAGTCTCCAACATGATAGACGGTGTTTGCCTTCTAGTGCTGAACCCAGTCTTAGCAGTAACGGTGATTGACTTATAATGCTGAGCACCAAGCAAGGTAACCACTCTTTCCATTTTAACATGTTTGGTATGGCGCGACTGGGCGCGAAACCACGACCTCCCGGCCTCAAAGAGGACGTTCTTACTATTGAGCTAACGCAAGCCAACTTGCTTCAAAGGCAACCTTGGTCGCTTTTAGAGACATCTGCCCATCATAACGCTCGCTAAAACATTAATTGAGTAAATATTCTTGGTAATTGATTGTTAGCAGAGATGACAATGATACTGTGACAATACTCAATATGACGAGCCATTTGAGCCGCGTAACGAGAAAACCAACGATGTAGTTTCCGAACAGGTGCGACACAAACCGGCCTGTACAGTCACAGAAAATAGATAGAGGCTGGAAATTTCGGATTTAGAAAGTAGAAGAATTGTTCAATCACTGTTGCGAAAACAAAGGCGCTGATCAGCTTCGCGGGTAACGCGAAGCTGATCTGCGTCTTTGTTTTCGAATAGGCAGATTGTTGGTTTTCTCATGATGCGGCTCATTTCTTCTTGGTCACAGCATAGAAATCACAGCACAGTGATACATCTTAAACTTATGCTTCTGTTCAGATCCTTTCACGAGTTTGTATGTTTTTGTATTTTGGAAAGTTTGAATAAATATGTTTACATTAATGTGAGAGCGATCCCCGGTTTGTACATGCCTGTTGGAAGTTGCGTTCGTTCGGCCTTTGTGTATAAATCTGTACCATTTCACACTATGACATCATTTTGACTTATCGTAAACAAAGTGTCTTGGGTTCGATCCCGGGGCCCCTCAGTCTTTCCCGACTCAATATGACCATAGCTCTTGAGTGGGTTGTAAAACATGAAACCATCCAACAAAGTTCAACTATGAGCCGCTGCAGGGGAAAACCAACAATCTGCATATGCGAAAACAAAGGCGCAGATCAGCTTCGCAGTTACTGCGAAGCTGATCTGCGCCTTTGTTTTCGCTAAACGGATAGAACATTTCCTCTACTTTCTAAATCCAAAATTTCCAGCCTCTATTCATCTACTGTGCTTGTACTGCCCGGTTTGTGTCGGAACCCAAATTGTTGGTTTTCTCTGCGCTGCCGTGCCAAAAAGTATGGCGCTGCCTACACCGAGTTCCAAATCAGCCGCTGCATGAGAAAACCAACAGTTTAGGTTTCCGACAAGGTCCGATACAAACCGGCCTGTACAGCCACAGAAGCAAGCTAGGACCTTGAAATTACGGGTTTAGGAAGAAGAGGAATTGTACTACCCGTGTAGCGGAAACAAAGGCGCTGATCAGCTGTGCAACTGCGCAGCTGATCTGCGCCTTTGCATGTTGTTTATTTTATGATGCAGCGGCTCAAAGGAGAAACGGAATCAGTGGATACTTATTAGTAAAGCAGACGTATAATTTTAACCAGACACCCGAAGAAAGATTTTCTAGCGAGCGGACTAACTTCTACTGGCACTACTGAATAAGTCAGGTTATTCTCAACATCAACGTAACCTATTGTTCCGTGACAAATGTTGCTTTATTACCCAAGAAAGACAAAAAAAAAAACAAAAAAAAACGCGCCAAATCGATAGACAGATGCAAACCACCCTGCTCATTAATAAACACAGCTGTTTGTTCCGAGTATGACTAAACAAATCGATGTAAAACAGAATGTAATGGTAGTCGCTTTGTGACAAAACAATAAGGTTAACAGTGGAGACTGCATGTAGATCTACCCGAGTTGGTTGTAAGTCGGTGATACCAGTAGGTCCTACGCGAAAATATAGATCGCATCGCCGCGAAATGCGTTGAAACTCCCATCACACCATGACCCCCCTCCCCCTACCCCCGCTTTCCCCACCCTGGTTTTAATTTTCGTCCTTGACTGTTTGTCGTCAACTTTGCATTTTCACAAGACCGATCAGCTTCTTTGTTTGTGTTTATGAACTTTTGTTCGTCGTTTTCTGACGAAAGAAACAATTGTATAATTTTTCAATACTGATAAAGGAACAATTATCTCATCAGGAAAACATGTCCGTGCAATGAATACCCCCTGAACCCCTCTTTTATATAGCAAAACTGGGGTATGCAGGGGTATACCTATTTTACTTATTTTTGCTCCAAAACATAGATTGTGGGTACTCGTTAGAACCGCCTCGGCGAGGCGGTTCTAACGTGTACCCACAACCTAAAGGGTGTTAAGAAAGTTCGTTCCGCAGTTTACCACATGGTTTGAAAGCATTTAATAGAAATTAACTAATTAAATGCTGAATTTTCCATGAATCTGTTGTTTTCTCAGATAAAGTATAGTAGTAGAAACGCTGTCTAACGTCTACTTGCTTCACAGACGCTTATTTTCTAAGGATACTATATTTCACAATTTCGTGAAATATTCGATTTTCTGAAAACAATTCTAAAATTTTTGACATTTGATTTTTCTATACAGGTTTATAATTGAAGACATCACAAAACTATTACAAATGGCGAATAAGAAGTCCATTTAGGCTTTATTCATTAAACTATCGAGGATTTTTACGCATTTGTCTTGGCATGGCAAAGATATTTTCTAGTATACCCCCATTTTTGTGTAAAAGTTCAAGGGTTAGAAAATGGGTGCCAGTGTTTGATGGCCATTTTGGTCATGGTCAAGTATCTGATTTAAAACATCTTTGCTTTTAGCTTTTCATATTCATCCAAATTAAAGTCTGGTTTTGTCATTTTTTAGTTTTAAAGCATTAAAATCAAGCTATCAGGAAAGCAAATTTTGCGCGGAACGAACTTTCTTAACACCCTTTATGTCTTGAGCAAAAATAAGAAAAATATCAAAAATTTTCCACTGAAAATTTTCAATTTTTACAGGTGAAAAAATCTCTGTATATTGCATGGGCATGTTTTCGTAATGACAATTAACCGATATCTAATTGCATCCTTTGTTTATGCCTGATGATTTAATATTTTTGATTTAATTCGAATGTAACTGATATGAACCTTGATTATTTATTTTGACATATCTCAAAATGATCATATAAGCACTGTCTCGGGAGAATATGTGTGGTGCCCTAAGCAGGACTTTTGCCTGTGCGAAAACAAAGGCGCAGATCAGCTGTGCAGTAACTACACAGCTGATCAGCGCCTTGGTTTTTGTTACACGGATAGTACAATTCTTCTTCTGCTTATATTCCAATTTTCAAGCTTCTAGCCTGCTTCTGTGATTGTACAGGCCGGTTTGCATCAGACCTATCGCACGTTTTCTCGCAATGTGACTTAAGGATGTTCGCTGCCAATGAAAAAGTATTCAAACTTTTTTTCTAACCACTCTTTTTTGATTCCAAAATACAACACAAGACATTTGAAAACAAAATAAATATAGGGTAGTGTGCATTTTTTCAAGCTACATGCCTCTGAATGAGACCTCTGAGCACCATGTTTTAAATTTGGTAAAATTATTTTAATTTTTAATTCTTTGAAACAAACCTGTCTTGAACAAAAATACACATAAAATGCTTTCAAAAGTCATAATATTTACGTAGCGCAGACAATTTTGGACCAAAAGCATAGAAAAATTTGCAACTTGGAGTGGATGACAAAATTTTACGATTTCTTTTCCAACCCTACCCCCATACTTGAAAAGTCGCAAAAAATCAATATTTTGAAATGTACCAAACCCATATTTGTTGATTCTAACTTTTTCTTGTATTTTCACAAAACACAGCACTTGGTAATATTGTTCGAATAAAAGAAAGAAATATATAGGGTAGTGAGCATATAAGAGAGAACCAACAACTTGAAAATCGCCATTTTCAGCCTTTTTTCGGCTGTTTTGTTTCTAAAAGCCCATTTCATAAAACCGCCTTAAATTTTAAGACCAGCACACCAAAGACACAAAGAATGACTTAGAAGACCATGTACACATATACTGCTGCTAAAATACTCATCAAACTAGTGCAATTAATTTGAAGATGTGTAATATTCAAGTTTAATCTACCCTACCCCCTAGATTTTACGACAACTAAAATTTTCTGAAAAGTTGCAGAAAATGGGGTGAAAAAATGAAGTTTCTTAGATTGACAATTTTCATGTCTCATTCAATGCATATTATCAATATGTATTCAAATATAAAATATTAGGAAAATATCTGCAACCGTTTACGAGATATTCAAGAAAAGAAAAACCGGAAGTTCCGAAATGTCAAATGTTAGCAGCGAACATCCTTAATGTTCGCTGCTAACATTTGACATTTCGGAACTTCCGGTTTTTCTTTTCTTGAATATCTCGTAAACGGTTGCAGATATTTTCCTAATATTTTATATTTGGACACATATTGATGATATGCATTGAATGAGCCATGAAAATTGTCAATCTAAGAAACTTCATTTTTTCACCCCATTTTCTGCAACTTTTCAGAAAATTTTAGTTGTCAGTAAAATTTAGGGGGCAGGGTAGATTAAACTTAAATATTACACATGGTCTAGGGGCTAAATGCAGATATAAGGGTTATTTTTCATTTCTGTACCACCCCCCGGGAAGAGAAATTTGGTTGCTATCACGTGTCAGGGACATGTCTTGGGAGCTAGGAAACCCATGTTGTACTAAGTTATCAGTGGTCAATTTTCTGTAAATAGCATGTGACGTACGTTACCCTAATAATTTCATAAATCAGCCTTTTTTGAAACAAACTTTAGAAAATGTGTTTTTAAGTTGTAGAAACGATTAATTACTGAAGCTCTTATTTACAGATGATTAGAAGAACACTGGGAAATATTTTCATAGAAAAATCTTGTTGATAAATAGCGTTATGTACGTTACATTTTGCACATGACCGTTTTAAAAGTAAATATACGGTGTCACAATATATTTTTGAGTCAAAATAAAGATTTTGATAAAGACTAGTGTTAAAATGGCTTCTATGCTATTTCCTGTGGTAATATCATGGTTTATACATTATTTTGACAATTGAAAACAAACATCTGGTAGTTCTACTTACTAGCTTAGCATGGCGGAATTTCTTGAAATGTGCTTTACTGTAAAAATAATGTACAGCGTCTCTTTATATTTGAGTGTTTAAATCATTATCTTTTAATCATAATCTTTTTCAGTATTGTAAAGGACAATTAAATGGCCATTGTTCGTCTAATTCTAGCTTCTGTCAACACATTGTGATTTTGGTAACGTACATGTATGTAACAAATAAACAAATATTGATAAATTGGCCACAAAGCAACTTTTTTGTGATGTTTCTAATACATATTTGGAAACAAAATGTCAGTGATAGTCTGTCAGTCTATAATGAGATACTTTAGATAGTGTATGAGTAATTCATAGCTTATGTAACGTATGTAACATAGAAAAACAAATAGACAAACATCATAACATTTGCATAAGAGAAAAATATATACAATTGTAGTTTTAAGAATCATTTACCATATATAACATATTCAAAAGTCAGTATTTAGATGAAGATTGTGTTTAATACTTATGTTTGACTCAGTGTTTGTTTTCAATTTCAGGTGAACATAGAGAAATGAATGTGAAAAGTGCTACACAATGTGAATATTAATTACAATATAATTTCTAACATTTGAGTGAACAAGAAAATTATCTAAAACTCATATTCGCAAGGTACAATGGCACAGGAGCAGAGTTTCAATTTAGGACCTTCACCTGCAAAGAAGGCAAAACAACCAGAAGACCTGCTACAGTTTGACAATGTGTGTATTATTTGCTGGAAAAAGGAGAAGTCTGCAAATCTAGTGACCCCCAAAGAAGAAGGAAAGCAAAAGTTGTTCAACACTTTGACTCAGTCTGGTGATAGTGTGTTCTACCGTGTGAAGTCAAATAATGGTTTCGTTAGCGATGAAGAGGGAAACATATCTGGGTTCGGTAATATAACAATTCGATACCATCGAAAGTGTTATCAGAATTACACCAGTGCACGAAATGTTTCATTCCGACAGTTCAGAGAGAATGAGCCATCAGAGGGTACGTCAGCTGAAGAACCTATTGTAAGGACAAGAAAAAGTACAGTTGCTTTTGACAAAACCAAGTGTATATTTTGTGACTGTGTGAAAAGAAAAGGTGACAATACCTTGTATAACGTAAGCACCCTGGAACTTGCACAAACAATATGTGAAATAGCGTCTAAGATAAATGATTATGACCTTTCAACTAAAGTGCTCCAGCAAGATCTCATAGCTCTAGAAGCCAAATATCATAGGAATTGTCTCAGTGCACACAAGAGAAGGGCAGATAGAACAGATAAACAGACTGAATCTAGCCCAAAGCCTCTTGATCCATATGTTGAAGCATTCAGAGAACTCATGAACGAAACAGAGGATGATATAAGAATGGGGAAAGCATATGAAATAACTGCACTGCGTATTCAGTACGAGAAATATCTCAAAACATTTGGCATTACTAGTTACAGGAATGAAAAGTTAAAGAAACGCCTGACAAACTACTTTGGAGGAAAGTTAACCTTCCATAAGCCAACAGGAGCTAATCAGTCAGAGTTAGTATACAGTAAGGAAATTGACATAAGAACAACTATAAACAAAATAGCTGATATGAAAAGCAAACTCAAGGACGAGGAGGTGGAAGAAGATTTATTTTCAGAGGTGCAAGAAAGTGATTATCTAACATTAGCGAATGCCGCTATTCTGATAAGATCAGCTGTGAAAGAAGTACATGGGATAGCCACAGACAGAACTATTGACAAGAATGATATTACTGAAGTAAAAGCTAAGGAAATGATTCCTGAAATTTTGTTCCGATTCATTGCGGCTTTGTTGGGTGGCAAATTAGCTGGGGATATTGTTAAAGACAGTGATAATATGGATAAATGTATGGAGAAAAGAATCATATCCCTCTGTCAGGACATTATTTATACAGTCAAGAAGTCCAGAGTAAAGACACCAAAGCATATTGGGTTGTCAATGTCAGTGAAACATTTAACAGGCAGCAAACAACTAGTGAATATGTTACATAGCCAGGGACATTGTCTAAGTTATGATGATCTCTGTCGAGTAGAGTCATCCATTGCGAGCGATACACTTCAGTTAGCGGAGGAATCAGGAGGCGTGTACATTCCAACCAATATGGTTGCTGGTGGTCCATTCGTTCATGCGGCAATGGACAACATAGATATAAACGAAGAAACCCGGAGTGGGGAAGGCACCACACATGTCCTGGGTGGCTTGCTTTATCAGGAAAAATCAGATGAGGTACATTATATAGAATTTAGTGTGGTCTAAAACACCACAATAGCAAACAAATAACAGTAGAAAGCAAAAGGCATTAAGCACAGATTTTATCTGTATATAATGTGCTGTATAAAGTGTAGATACTGTCTTACACGTCACATATCTTATTACTATACAATTTTATATTGGAACTCAACCTTAAGTGCCCACAGACTTTTTTACATGCATATGCATGGTTCTCCTATGCAGGAGGTGAAGCTTTTACAGAATACCGAATACATTGCATATATATTTACTTTTCTATTTACAGGTGACTGGAACATTTGGGCCATTGCCAGGTCGAAGGACGAGTAGGAGAGAGAAATCAGTTGATACCTTGTCTTGCTTAGAGATTCTTGATTGCCCGAATCAGTATAGGAAGAATCTCAGTCTGCAGCACTTGATAAACAAGGTTGATCCTCATGAGTGGTTTAGCTCCTCAAACAAGTCCCTTAATCTAGACAAGGCAATCATTTTTGCGCGGATGTGCCCTACAAAAGTTCTGACCTTAGAATTTGAGACTATGTCACCACCAGAACAATGCATTACAAGCTGGGCGGGTGTGCATGCTGCAATACAGCTTCAACAAGAAATCAAGTTGACCAATATAGGTTATAATCCGGTAATCCAAGGACTACCGACGGATATGAACACTATATATACAGGCATAAAGATAGTTGAAAAGCAAACGCGAATGCTTGGTCAGAACACACCCGTCATAACTTTTGATTTACAGCTGTACATAATCGCCCAAGAAGTGAGACTGAAGAACTGGAGCGAACTAAGTCATGTCGTTCTCAGAATGGGAGGATTCCACATTCTTGAATTATACTGGAAGATAATGGGAAAACGATATTCATTCAGTGGGTTTGAAGATATTCTAACTGAAGCTGAAGTGTTTGGACCAAACGCCATGACCCATATCATGCAAGGTGGTAATTACAAGCGCTGTACTCTGGCACATAAGTTAATGTATGAAGTTATGTGTAGGATGCAGTTTCGAGCATTCTTGTCATGGCTTCAAGATAAGAATCTAATGTCAGAAGAGAACGCAGAAAAGCTGGTAGAAAAATGTGAGAGTGTAAAAGACCTATTCAAAGTCATTGTTCAGGAGAAAGATTCAAGCGATGAAAACTGTTCTAAGGTAGAAAGTGAACTCAATGAATTACATGACATGTTAAAGCAGAGAGAACAAGAGTTTCAAGAATTCATTGCAGATGGACAAAGAACAAGTAACACATTCAGTCTGTGGAATCAGTATATAGAAGATATTCAGATTGCCCTTGATTACATTGCTGCAGAAAAGATTCCAAGTTGGGACCAGCATTTGAAGAGTTTTCACTCATTCTAAAATAAGGTGCAAATCCTGGAGAAAAAAATGAAGAAAAATAAACTTTAAGAATTTCACTTTTTCGACATACCATCACCATTGTGGATCATTCAGGCTTCATCCTGTCAAATTTCACCACCTTCCCGATATTCTTGCAATTTCTACATCATTTTGAAACTTGATGGGTATATTCCAATTTGGTAATCAACGTGACGCATTACATATGAACTAAATGTAACCATAACACAAACTCAACGTATATCTCTGACTAGCAGACTTCAGTTTCTCAAATAAAGAGCAATATTAAGTAGATTAAATCAAACAATAAACGCCCTTTCATATCTACTATCGAAAAATGTTAGATAATATGTGTATGATGCAGGCTTCTTGATTCAGAATTTTCAGTGTTGTTAACTTGCAACTATAATAACATCTGACCTGTACATCAAAATTATATCAAAACATGTAATGATAATTACATTTGTCCTACATGAGTGGCGGAGCTTATAATTACTTTTCTAAATACATCTTGTTATATGGCAGGTCTTGTTTTATTCAGCGTCACGTAAATTACTTGCAAACCGCAACACAAATTATTTTTGCATTACAGATACACAATGGCATTAAATATTATCTGAAAGACTTTATCTGGATACGTTTACTCCAAACAGACAACCTTGTGTGATCCTATTTCATTTTTTTAATATTGTTTTACTTTTTGCACAACATTCTATAAAATGTAATATACGTGACGGAATACTGTAATTTACGTGACGGTAATATTTAAGTCACCTACATTATTTTTAAACTTAGATATGTTTGAGTTTTTGCTAATTTAAAATGAAGCATGGAATTTGAACCAGTGTGCACAAGAAGTAAATCCTTCGATTAATTAACCGCGTAATTATTTAGTAAAACAAAACTGTTATATATTGATAAAAATGTATATTAATCTCAGGGCTGATATTTTACCGTTGGTCAGTATTTTGGAATGGACAAATGCGAATAACAAATGTAGTATTGCTATGTCTTTGATTGAAGGAGGTGTGATCCTTTTTGATTCAATTGTTTTCAACTATAACTGATAAATAGACTTAAACTACCTTTGTATTTTACGTGACAAATGCGTAATTTACGTGACACTGCTTGAAAAAACATCATATTCCGTAAACTTAACTACTGAAAAGTACATAATGGACATTAAAACATTTATTGACGCTGATTCAAAGCACAATCTTAGCTATATAATATGTCATATTGGCATTTTGAAAGTAAGTACAGTCACGTAAATTACTGTCACGTTTATTACATTTTCAACTTTAGCATCCGAAAAAAACACCTTAGGGTCGTTTGATTTTAACTTTATTTTTTGTGAGATGTATTCATCCTCCATACTTTCATATTAAGATAACGTTGTTTCAAATACCATGTTGGATTTGTAGAAAAATGGTGTCACGTATGATTACATCTTAAAAGGGACGCAATGGTTAAGCAGTGGGATTAGATATATTTGACCAAAATAGTAAAGCAAAATGAAAAATCTATATGTTATCCATATAAAGGACATATTCAACTATTTAATTGACACAGTTTGGTCTGCAATAAGAGAAAGCAGTATTAAGATTTTGGTAATCTTCTATAGCGTCACGTAAATTACAGAAACTCTGTGACATGCTTTTTTCGATTTTTGATGTTTGATATTTTTGTTTGTTTACAAGATATAAAATAACCATTTCTTTTACCAAAAGATAATGTCAAATGAAGTAAATCGAACGATGTTGTTTCGTGATAAAATAGAATTTGTTCATTCTATCGCCTTTTGAATTTTTGCATTTCAGTTTGTGACATGCAGTTTTTGGTGGGGTCATGCATTATTCACTACCACCAGAGATCTTAAAGAACATAACTGGGTATCATACTTTATTCGGTTTAAATGGAGATAGTACCAAATTTTGAAAATACAGCCAACCTTGGTGATATATTGAACAATGTCACTCCAATTTTTATTTAACACCCCGAGACAGGGGGTGCGCTGCTTATTTTAGAATGACATTTTGCAGAAATATGTAGCTATGCCTTTGCGTATGACAGACAAAACTACGCCCGTTGGGGTCCCATCTATCTAGCAGAGATGCATCTATTAGAAGAGACAGCCCCAGAGGTATATCGAGAATTTCAAAGGGGTAAGCACGTGGTGAATAGGTCTTCTCGATCAAGTTTCAATAGTGTATGGTCAGATTTGGGACTGGAACAGTCTGTAGTGAAAGATACGAAATCTAAACAAGGAGGCATCATTGGTTTCAGCAGGATTCAGGAAGCCACCTTAAAATGGTATCTCACTGTCCACCAAAGAAGTGGGATTTTGAGAAATTTCAAAACTATGTGTGGCCTTTCCGAAGATGAAGATCAGGGTCATCGGGATCTTAAGAAGGCAAACACTAAAAAGGATGAAAGTGAAATCCAGAGGATATCGCAGGTGATCACAGACAGATTTGGAAATCCTTTCTCTATAGACGGACCAGTGCCTGTTGATGATGAACCACCAGGCCCTTTAATAAACATAGCTACAGGGGTTGTAGCACCCAATGATGTGACTCAGGATCTTCTCAGCGCAAAGTCAAAGGGAAAGAAAGCAATGATAGAATTCGTTGCAAACAGAATTAACATGTCAGAAGTATCACTCTCTAGCCCAATAAAGAGACTGAAATTGAAAACATTTGCAAATGTTCAGCCAACAAAGAGAACACCGTCTACAGAAAAGGTTAAATCTATTGACTCTGATCGAGAACTTTTTGGGAGACTACTCGTTGTTTCAAAAGATCGAAACATTGATCTGCAGAAACTGTTTAAGTTTGAGCTCTCCAACGTCCCTCTGGCGTTGGCAAACAATGATGGGTCATTGTCAAAAACAAATAAGGCACAGACAATGAGAGACCTTGAAGCATATGCGCCGGCCATCCATACTACAGATAGTTTTATAGATGATCCAGAGAGAGATTTAAAACACACTGCAGTATTCATAGACTACATGGCTGTGGTTCAGACATTAAGTTCAAAAGGTGGCATCCGAACATTTGGCCAGCTGGTATTTGAAGTTATAAAGATCATCAAGCGGGGATTCCTCGAGGGAAATTGTGTGCATGTAGTCTCAGATCGGTATGACTATGCTGAATCTATTAAATCTGGAGAACGTAAACGTCGTGGAGCGACTTCCGATTCCCCAGAAGTCAAAGTGAAAGCCAGAGATCAGGTGTTTCCACGCAGCCTAAAAACATTCCTATCAAATCCCAAGAATAAGGACAATTTTAATAATTTTGCATTCCAAGAAATGGCAGATACTTTCCAGGAAGAACTGACAGTGGATCAACATCTGATACTAAGTGGGGGGTTTGAAGACCATCAGAGAGTTGTTCAGGTATCGTGTGAAGGCACTCAAGATATTGAAGAGTTATTTTCGACACAGGACGAGGCTGATACAAGAATCTGGCTACATGTGAATGATGCTGCAGTTCGCTATAACACCAAGACAGCGATAATTTGGTCACCCGATACTGATGTGTTTGTACTGGGGATTCACTTCTTCAGAGATATTGATATAGAGAACATTTGGTTCAAAACAGGCACGAGAGATAATATGAGATACATTCCAATCCACATGGTAGTTGATAATCTTGGACAAACAATGTGTCGCCTTATTCTCCCGTTTCATGCTTTTACAGGTTGTGACAGTACCAGTTGTTTTAAATGGAAAGGCAAAAAGAAAGGCCTAGAAATCCTACAGAAAGATGAAAGTTTAACACAGCTAGAAGGACTTGGAAATACAGCTGACTTCCCTGAAACATTGATTGACGTCTGTATTTCATTTGTTTGTCAGCTGTACCAGGCAAGTGGACGTGACAGAGACATAGATAAAGTGCGCTATAAAATATTCTGCAAGAAACCCCGCCAGAATGAAAGACTTCCTCCATGCAAGGATAGTGTAGTGCAACACTGCAAACGAGTGAACTATCAGTGTTTTCTGTGGAAGCAAGCCCTGAGTGCACACCCAGAGATACCTACTCCTGCTGGAAGAGGCTGGACCATGACTAGTGGTATCATAGAACCAGTCCTTATGTCTCAAGACTCTGCACCAAGAGAAATGACAGAAATGACGACATGCAACTGCAAAGTATCCAGATGTGCAACAGCACAGTGTGTTTGCAAAAGAGTGTCGTTGAGTTGTACAAGTGTGTGTCTGTGTGAAGCAGATGATGAAGTATGTGAAAACTGCAGACGGGAGGATGAAGTTGACAGTGACGATGAAGATTCAGACAGTGACGAGATGGAGGATGAATAGTTACAGGGTTAAGATCTATAGAACATGAAGAAACTCTAGTCTATCACCTGACTCTAGTCTATAGATTATAAAGAAAATCTAGTCCATCACCTGGTTCTAGTCAAAATATACATATATTGAGAGACGTGAGATGTAACTTCTGTCTTGTCATATCTACATATTTTATGATACAGACAAATGAAAAGATATTGTTCACATATCCTATCTATTACACTGATAGATATTCATACTCAATTCTAGTCCAATGTGTTTGTTCATTGACATGTTTATCATTTCAATCATATTATTATTTTGCAGGGCAGAGCGTCCGGTATTAAAATCAATAAGTTAAACCTGCCTTGTTAGTTGGTTAATATTTTAAGTGTGTTACATACGTTACAAGACATAAAGATTATAAGCAATGATTTGGAAAGAGACTTTATATAATTTTATTCAATCACAAAGAAAAAACAATGAATAATTGCACAGACACTTAAGGGTTTAAAAAAAGACAAAAAAAAAAAAAAACAAAAAAAAAAAAAAAACAAAAAAAACAAAAAAGAACGCATTTTGTTAGAATTTTCACATAACTACATGCACACTTTCTCTTGTCTGTATGGTACATGTAACTGGATAACTGACAAAGACCCACATGTCTATATTTTTTAAATAAGTATAAACTCTCTGTTCTCGTTTTCTTGTAGACCACAAACAAAAATTTATGTCATTTGAATGGGATGACCATTGTCTATTAAGTAAAAACTAAGTAAAGATGTGGAAAAGAATGTAACGTATGTAACATATGTAACACAGGTTACCAAGGTGCATAAAACACTTCTAAAATTTGATACAATTGATCACTTTATGCTATACACTTACTACAGGCATGGATAACAGGATAAGGAACAAATGAGTTGATGTAATATGGCATTTTCAATATTTGTACTTATTTTACGGTAACATACTTAACATGCGTATTATGAAAAACTGACCACAGATAACTTAGTACAACATGGGTTCCCTAGCACAGTAGATGTATACCTATCACCAGATAGCAATAGAATTTCTCTTCCCGGGGGGTGGTACAGAACTCAAAATTTCAGATTTGGCCCCTAGACCAACATCTTAAAATTAATTGCACTAGTTCGATGTTAATTTTAGCAGCAGTATATGTGTACATTGTCTTCTAAGTCAGTCTTTGTGTCTTTAGTGTGCTGGTTTTAAAATTTTAGGTGGTTTTATGAAATTGGCTTTTAGAAACAAAACAGCCGAAGAAAGGCTGAAAATGGCGATTTTCAAGTTGTTGGTTCTCTCTTATATGCTCACTACCCTATATATTTCTTTCTTTTATTCGAATAATATTACCAAGTTCTATGTTGTGTGAAAATACAAGAAAAAGTTTGAATCAACAAATATGAATTTGGCACATTTCAAAATATTGATTTTTTCCAACTTTTCAAGTATGGGGGTAGGGTTGAAAAAGGAATCGTAAAATTTTGTCATCCACTCCAAGTTGCAAATTTTTCTATGCTTTTGGTCCAAAATAGTCTGCGTTACGTAAATATTATGACTTTTGAAGGCATTCTAGGTGCATGTTTGTTCAGGACAGGTATGTTTCAAAGAATTAAAAATTAAATTAATTTTACCAAATTTAAAACATGGTGCTCAGAGGTCTCATTCAGAGGCCTGTAGCTTGAAAAAATGCACACTACCCTATATTTATTTTGTTTTCAAATGTCTTGTGTTGTATTTTGGAATAAAAAAAGAGTGGTTAGAAAAAAAGTTTGAATACTTTTTCATTGGCAGCGAACATCCTTAAGCTTAAATGATTCCAGTATTGTTTCCCAAAACTCGGCTTATTTATATAATATATTTAACAAAGATTTGTTGATAATGTTATTTCGCCGTCAACACTGCTATTATCATTTTTATCATTTTCAAAATCATAGTCATATCCGTAAAATCCGGAAAGACTGCAGTTTCCACTTATGCGAGTATGTTTCCGAGATGATTCGATATTTCCGGGTCAGCGGGAGAAAAGTCTAGAGAAATAAAATGAAAATTAAAATAATAATAAAATAGAGATATTATAATAAAACATATAAAGGCATCTCTTGCATTGTTATAGATGTGTTCCGTGAACTATATTATTATTTATGTAAATAAGACAATGACATTCGCGTGGAAGCGACACATTGGAAGATCTTTGTAGTTGTCACAGCAGTATATCGCTGTGCAAGATTAGATTCGGCCGAGAGAATCCATCTTTAGAACATAGTGAATATGGTTTTGTATCGTTGAGGTTCAACGTCCCACCAACAGCTTTTCAGGCCATATCGAGACGCAAAAGTCTTACATCGAACCCATGAGCCCTGAGAGTGGCTTAACTCTAAGATTTTCATGTATTGAATATGGTCGACCCATCGAAACGATTCTAAAAGCAAGCATCTGTTGATAAACGGAAGCTGTAAATAGATATGATATAGATTATAAACACCATCCCAAATCTACTCACGATTTTATTGAATGGTTTTATGGCATTTTGGTAGAGTTCTATTTTCAGATCTAAACGAGCCGCGTCATGGAATCTCACAACAACAAAATTATGCGTTTTACATGTACGAAAATAGAAACGCATATTTGCTGAGCGAGTACGCAGATGGATTTGCTCCAGTGACCATTGGTGCCTTTGGGTGCAATATTTCATGCTTCTAGTCTTCTTGTGTGACTCTACTAGTGTCCAGACCCAAAGGCAGGGGTTCTCATGATACGATTCATTCAAAAATACCGAAACACGAACGAATCTGTCTTCGATATAAGAAGCACAACATTGGTATTGCCGGTGTAGCATCAGGCAATTTTGTGAAATCACAAAAAATGTGAAATCAATGTTCTGACTTTTCGGATGCTGATCGGTGCCTAATAGCATGGAGAAGATGTAATAACGTTGCTAGTTTCGCATAACTCGGTCTACCTCAGGTGTATCTTATTTACCTGGAATTTGATTCATTTCCGAACGATTATTATTCTAAAATAGAGGCTACTCGGGTTCGAAGGGTAAAATAAGAATATTAATATATAAACCGGAGTTTCAGAAATGAGCCGCGATGCGAGAAAACAAGTCTTAGGGGTTTCTGAACAGGTCCGATACAAACCGGCTGATGCACACCGGCTCAGAAGCAAGCTAGAACCTTGAAAACTTGTAAATTGTACTATCTACAGTTGCTGCACAGCTGATCTGCGTCTTTGTTTTCACATGGGCAAAAATCCGGTTTTCACATGACGCGGCTCAAGTATTGGCATTGTGAGAAGACAATAAAGGCTTGAAGGGTTGGTGTCACGGGCCAAAGGATACTGGAGGCTAAACCTAGCTTCAGGAAAACATGTCCAGGAAAAGTATATCACATTATACCCCACATTTATATAGCAAAACTGGGGTTTACAGGGGGTATATATATATATATATATACAGGGGTATACCAATTTTTTTTATTTTCATTCCAAAACATAGATTGTGGGTACTCGTTGAGCAAACATATTAAAATTAACCAGATTTTCCAATGAAATTTTCAAATTTTATGGCTGAATTTTTTGTTTGTTTGTATATTGCATGGGCAAGTTTTCGTAATGGTCACAAGAAACCATCTTCAGGGTCTTCAACCCGCGATGGTCTCAGAAGAGCGCCTACCTGAATAGTTTACTGGTGACACGTCAAATGACATTATTTCACCAGGGGGTTCGGATGGGAGAGAAATTAGTCCCTTGAACATGGCGTCTTGAATGTCAGTGGCTTCATAGCAACTCATAATGACGTCAAAGATGGTCGTCAGTTGAGGTCTAATAGGCCAACTAACACCATATGCTAACTTCAGTTTGAAATTGAAGCTTTTACGTTCTTTCGAGTTGTTCTCCAAATGCAAGAGTTATTCTGGATCTATTGAAAGTTATTGCAATATCTTGCAAGGTCCACAGAAGGCAGTACCCGGCGCAGTAGTTATGGATGCCACATTGCACATCATCATAGATTCTTTCGTCAATACCTGACAAGCACAGAAAAAGCAAACGAGAAAGAATGACCTTATAACAACATTTTCATAACCATGTTTCAAGAAGTTTCTTTAAAACTGTGTTGATCCATCGTAGGCTTTTAGATAGAAACGAATGCCATGTCTATAAAAGAATAACAGTATGTCTGCTTTGTCTGCGTGGAAGAAAAATTTAATACCAGACAGAAGGTCTCTTGTAATTTAGGTAATGGTTCAAAATGTCCGTTATTACATCTCTAGCGTAGATACTTATTAGAGAAAGCAAACCTTCTCTATCTATAATTTCCGTCATCCCAAGGCGGCCATTCTGTCTTAACCGATATTGATTGGCTAATGTGAACCACGTGAAGAGAAAAACTTTCTGCGGGACTGGCTTGCGACATGGTCCGATACAACTCGTGCTGTGTGTACAGAAATTGCTTGAAATGTTGTATTCCGCTGATCGGAATTCATGTTAGAACAAATACGTAATGAAGTAGAAAGAATGCTTAACTATGTTCCATAAAACGTGCAGGTTACGTCACCTCTTCGAAAACCGAAACGAAGCCGACGCCCGCACGCAACCCACATACTGTTAGGTGCCACCGTCTTTGTTCGTCGCACTGACTGCATGTAGACTCACTCAGACATTGAGGCAGGGTCGGTTTAATCCGTACATGATTGAACCACCCATCAAACAGGATTCTTAAATCTAAACTCTGTTCGATGACAAATTTTTGACTCATTGCTTGCTTTACAACATACAAGCCTCCATGGCGCAGTGGTTATGTCATTCGCCTTGTAAAGCTGGGGTCGTAGGTTCGAGCCCGGTCTTTTCCAGCATGTCGGATGAAACTATATAAACCGAATTCCCGTCTCCAAATAACCTAAGCTGCTGGTGGGACGTAAAACTCCACATCAACCAACCGCAAAAAACAGACAACATATATAAAATCCAGGTAGACCCGACCAAAGATGGGGGATTATCCCTTTTTGGTAAGTTTCGGCTCATTCGTACTTGGCTAAATAGGACACACCATGATGAAGCTAAACCATTCATGGTTAACAGAAATAACTGAACATTCGACAATGTATACCGTGTATACGATGTCGATGTCTTTTGTTATTCAGAATAATGAATCCTGTAATTCTGTCTAACTGAGCCATCGCATGAGAAAAACAACAATCTGGTTTTCGCCCTGGTCCCATGCAAACCGACCTGTACAGTCACAGAAGCAGGCTAGAGGCTGGATATTTCGGTTTCAGAAAGTAGAGGAATTGTACTATCCGTGTAGCGAAAACAAAGGCGTTTGATCAGCTTCGCAGTTACTGCGTAACTGGTCTGCGCCTTTGTTTTTGCATTTTCAAATTGTTGGTTTTCTGATGCGGTAGCTCAATTCATATAGAGACAAGACAAAGAGTAAGTTGTATTTCTTCTCAGTGCGCACAGCAAAGCCAAAGATCAGCTTAAACAACGTAGATGACACACCTTCAGCTCATAGATTAATCAAGATAATAAAACAAATTACATGGCGTAGCCGTGGTTTGCGTCTACATTGTCACTGGACGAGGTGACATTCTGCCTCCGTCCAAAATGCAACATTAGCTACATACGATTGCTTTGTTGTGTATATTGTTCGTTTTGAAATATACGACATACATACATAATAGACGTTGACAAAAATGATACTTATATATATGCCATTAGAATTATATGTATTATAAATGATATTATAAGTCAAGGGCCTTTGATTAACCGACTACATATAGATTGCAGTACATGTGCGGATAAAGCATTTAACTTGGGACATAGGCCAACAGAATATCCCCAGATGTGACGCCGAAAAACGCGGCGTCCCATTTGGGGCTATTCTGTTTGCTTAAAGGTATTTCATCGAAAAAAAAAAAAAAACAAAAAAAAAAAAAACAAAAAAAAAAAAAAAAAAAAAGAATAAAAATTCAAAATAACACCTGAAGCCTCTAAAAATGAAAGTGGAAATGAAAGTGGACTCATCCAAATGATAATGATGGGGAAATCTATTCGTCATAATGGGTTAAATTATGCTCTTAAATTGGTGTAGTTGTTTAATAGTCGAAGATTCATACATTTGTACTCGGGGTGGGGGCGAGGGATTCGGGGCAATTCCATATATTTATTGGGTGTGACTGGATTTCTAAAACCACACTCAGCCTTTGTGTCTATAAGTCACCTGTTGTCTTTAAAACTTTTAAAATTTGGAATCAATACCATGTTCGCAAAATGTGTTTCTGTTATTTTCTGCAAAGTTTGCTGAACCAAGCCTGGCAAGTTATCACACTTGGCGGACATCGACACACCTTTTGTATGTGTTACAGACATACTACACATTTCAGTAAGCATTTGATTTTTTCATTATGAAAACTTGCCCATGCAATATACAGAGATTTTTTCAAGTTGTAAAAATGAAAAATTCGATATTTTTAATATTTTTGCTCAAAACATTGATTGCGGGTACACATTAGAACCGCCTCGCTGAGTACCCACAGTCTATGTTTGCGAGCAAAAGTAAGAAAAATAGATATACCCCTATAAACTTCACTTTTTTATATATAAAATTGAGGTTTAAGGGGGTATACATTTCATGAAAATGTTTTCCTGATGCAAGTTTAAGTGAGAAAAAAAGATAAATGTTTCATTCTAGCATAAACGTTGTCATTTCAAGGCTAGATTATCTAATTGCATGTTTGTGATTATGTGTGACCTGGCACACATGATTCGTTTTATGACTTCTATGAGAATGTACGTATATTATTTGGATGGTGAATGACAAATGCATGACTACAATGGAATAAATTGTTGACAGAACTAATATGTATTGAATAATGAAATTCGTAGTAATCAACTACGTCATGACACCTCATGGTGTTTATATGAATCGAAACTTAATACAGCAATCCCTAGTCTCTGGATGAATGGCGAATGTATTTCATTCTGATAGTGCCCCTGCTGTGAGGCCTAGACTTATGCAACAAAATAATTAAAAAACAAACATGTAAAATCAATTGCACAGGAAACTGGCGTCGCTGATTTTCTGATAAACTAGGAGAATGAAAGTTACGATATTAATCCCGCCTGAGCTCTAAGATCTAATTACGAAAACTTGACCATGCAGTGTACAGAGATTTTTAAAGTTGTAAAAAATAAGGAAGAGTCTATTGACAGACGTCTGGTAATAGCAAATTTTCGGTAAATTTGCTATTGACAGACGTCTGGTAATAGCAAATTATCGGCAAATCTGCTAATGACAGACGCCAGGCAATAACAAAATCGACAATTTGCCGGTGACAGACTGCTTTAGTTTTACCTTTGAATGAAACATTTGACCATGGTAGCGATATTCACATAAAACATAACATTTATGTGACCTCCGGGTTGCCATGGAGTTGAAAAATGAAGTCTTTGTCGGAAAATGTGCATACCTATGCTTTTATGTGACTTACAGATAGCTCGTCGACAAGTCCGAATCATGGAGTTCCAATCTTTGTGTTAGACTAATATGAGAAAGTATTATTCTTTTCAGATAAACTAAGTTTTCATTTGTGCAATTGAAATCATATTCATATTTTTGTGAATGACCACAAAAAAATTGTTGGACCTTTTCGGCCACCCCCAAATTGTATTAATTTTGCATTTGAAGCAACTTTTTCGGATCATGTCTTCCGGATTCACCGAGTTGACATGTATTTTGCATGTATCGTAACTCTCTGCCCAGATCCATCCCAGTGTTTTATCATCGTAGGAATAACATGTCGTTTCAACTTGAAACGACAACGTTTGAAAAAAAAAATGATGTTTAACTGAATAATCTTCCGACAAAATAACATTCGGCATGGATATTAAAAATAAAAATGTTATTTAGATGACAGTGGTATTAATTGATGTTTATTAGCGAAAATGTGGTAAATTTGCTATTGCCAGACGTCTGTCAATAGCACATTTACCGACTATTTGCTATTGACAGACGTCTGGCAATAGACACTCCGAAAAAATAAATATTTTCAGTAGGAAAAATTTGATATTTTTCTTATTTTTGCTCAAAACATAGATTGTGGGTACACGTTAGAACCGCCTCGCCGAGGCGGTTCTAACGAGTACCCACAATCTACGTTTTGGAGCAAAAATAAGAAAAACAGGTATACCCCTGCAAACCCCAGTTTTTTCTATTTAAAAGTGGTGTTCAAGGGGGTATACATTACACGGACATGTTTTCTTGATGTAATTTGTATCTCAGTTTTTTCTTCTTCTCTATTTGCATCAGGAAAACATGTCCGTGCAATGAATAACCTCACTTATATAGTAAAGTGGGGGTATGCATGGGTTCCGACCAGGTCTGGCATAAACCGGCCTGTACAGTCACATAAGAAGGCTAGAAGGTTAAGGGAATATTTATTCCACGGACATGTTATCTTGTTTGATTGTACAATCTCCTAGCTCAAGGAAACTCAACCAGCCCCAAGATTTCAAGATTTTATTTACACTTAACAACTTAAAGGCACATTTTTGTGTGTGTTTAGGTAGCATGGCACCAGAAGTACTAAGGGGCTACCCCCAGTCCGCCTACTGGGATTAGTTTTACCAGCCCTTAGCACCAGGCACTCAATATGGTCCAGTAGCAAGCCATATATTAATATTCCAGTCGGTCTGTTTTACTGTTAAAATTGTGGTGTAAAAAGGGCTGGTGGTAATTTTGACGCAATACGGGCGGTCGAGCTATAGCATGTCAAGCTGAGTCCCGTCTCCCACTTCGCGTGTATGGGAGGTGAGGGCCTACTACGAGGAAAAATTCCATACACTATCCTTATGGCTTATGACTCCATCCCACACCCCTATGTGGATTGTGCCCAGACGTACGCAACCCAATAACGGTCGTGTATTTGTTTTTGAATTTTGACCGGCTAGCCAAAGTGAGCCAAGGATACTGCTAGTAGACTGAACAGACTCATTCTTTGCAAAATGTCCTAGCAGTTGTGCCCAGGTGGATAGTGTTCGGATCGGTGTGCATAGCATGTAAGGGAAAGGTGGGTCTCGCCCCTAGTACGGAACAGAGCTAGCAATTTTGACTGCTGAGTGGGTGTGGCCTATTTAATGGGATTTTTAAGGGACTTGTTTTTCACAAAGATGTATCCCAAAAGTGGCAATTCCCCGTTGCCCCGCCATTGACAGATGGTTCGCGCTGGCCAGTTTGATGAGCATGATTTGCCATAGAGTACAATCAACGCACTCCTCTACTCTCCCCTACCCATCAGGATGACTGAGCGAAACAACATCAAAAGGGCCGCAAAGACTGTGTGATAGTATATGTGTTCCCTTTCTCAGCCCCCTGCCTCAGCTCATTGTATACTTGTCCGGTCTATTTCCGCCTAAGTGTTAGTATACGGGTCTTGGCTTTGGCGGGGACCTAGGCCGGGAGCACCTGGAACCTGCAGTTAACAACGGTATGACTAGTCCGCTGCAATATCTGTACCTGGAAATAAAGAAAAACTGTGGTGTGTAACCTGTGCCTGTGTATTGTTAGTGTGGTAGCGTTATGTGATCGGAATGTGTGAAGCCATGTCGATACCATCGAGAGTTGCTCTGCAGTTACAAGGAGCTGGCAAAAGATGTTACCGTCACTAACATATGCCGAGTTCATGAGTGTTATTGAGCAATAGATTAGAGAGGAGAGAAGATAGTACCATATTAAGTAGTACATAAGGTAGAGAGGCTGGTTGGCCACCAGCTGCAGAGAAGCACCTGATTGGGAAAGGACCATAGCTACTGTGCCGTCCACAGAGCAGTCTTGTCAGCAGGAAAGGCATTGAGTTGCTGTGCTTCTCGCTTCATCATTGACCGGGCAGTGCAGCAGATAGAGGGTTGAGAGGATCGAATATAGGACACGGCGTGACGCTACGACCAGGGTCAGCGTCCCGATTCAGATACCACAGACTAGCCCCGCCGTCCCGCCACCCCTCAGAAAAGCAAGAGAGAAAGAAGGTGGGAGAGATGCACCGCCTGGCGCTAATCGATTCCCAGCTTCGGGGGCATTCAGTTAAAGGTAGGTTTTAGAATCTCAAGATAGCAAAGAAAAGAGAAGGTAGATGTGCACCGCCTGGCGCTAATCGACTCCCAGCTTCGAGAAAAAGAGCTAGTGAGAGTGACACAGCACAAACCGCTTTCGGACGCAAACGAAATTGGTTATACTAGCGTCCGCAGCCTGTTCAGTGTCATAGCTTGAGGAGGTGAAGGAAGAGAGTCATGTGACCAGCCAATGCCCGCCAATGCCCAAGGGTTGAGCACCTGGCCTGGAGGTGACCATTTTAGGCATGCTACCTAGAGACAATGACCAGATCACATGTAGGATAGCTGAAGTAAGGAAAGGTAGAGAGATTTTATATTTTACCCAGACATTCTGTATCCTTTAGAAAAACGACCACTGTCTGTACCATTTATTTGGAGGATTCAGTAGAAGATCATACGTGACCTGTGTGTAACCCAATTTAAATATTTTTGCTTCCAGATCACGTCTTTGTTCTGCATATGATGTACATTGAAAAAGGACATGCATGTCATCCTCAAATGAGTCATCAGAACACTGTGTACATACTTAAGGAATTAAAATACGCAACACACCGAATTTCATCGATTCACTAGTTCTCGCGAAAGTGGGCATTTTGAGTGGCGTAAATAAGGAGATACTAATTGGACCAAAAAGATATTCCTTGCCTATCTGTTACTTGTTTCATGTCTATTGTAACGAATTTTTAAGTTTTTGCACTGTAAATATCACATAGGTCCTAAACACATGTGGCGACATAACAGCACTACTTTGTTTTGACTTGTATTCTACGAGTCAGGCATAGTAAACATTACGCAGTCTTGTATGAAAATGTGCAATCGCTAAAGATAATCATTTAGTGCTTCTTATCAGGACTAAATACTGCTTTTGAAGTATGCCGCTAATTTACGGGTATCTAGATAAATAAATTTCTTTTTTTTAGTCCGAAGAAGTACAAATATATTTACTTTCAGAAAAAAACTAGTGTAAATTTCATAGAAAGCCTGCACTTTCATAAACTTACAAATAACAGGGAGTCCTTTTGTCTAATGGGTCATTGGGCACAATGGCTGTTTTAAACACACAAAATTAATGTTCATCTAAAAGGCGGAATTGAGCTCTTGCTTTCGCCTTCCTGTACCGACGGTTGTCCCGTAGAATACATGTACTTATGATAATTCTCCATTGTTGCATTATCTGCTGGCTCCCAGCTTACACATAATCAATATTGGAAATACAGGTAATCCCCCGCCCCCTGAGAAAATAATCAATAATCCAGGGGGGGGGCTACCTGTATCTTCAATACTGATTTCAATAAGCTGGGAACCAGTAGATAATGAAAAAAAGGTGAATGCTCTAGTACTAAACAAAAACAAACAAAATTAAATAAATGAATAAAATCGGCTTGAAAAAAAATATCCGTGTACTTTAGTACTTTAGACCCCCCCCCCACCGACACCCATCCACCCCCCCCACCCCCACCCCGGCTCTTATATTGTAATCTGACTGAGGTTGACAGATGACAGAAGGTCGACATGTATACTTTTCATTTTTATGCTAAAACATCGATTGTGTGAACTACGCCGAGGCGTTTTAAAGTGTTCTCTCCATCTATGCTTTGAGGTTTTGTACAAAGGCATGGATTGTGGGTGCCCGTTTGAACCGCCTCGCTCATGCAAAACTAACATGTATCCACAATCAACGTTTTTAACAAGAGGGAGAGAAGATAAATCTCTTTTTTTTCTTCGACTGAAAATTATCGTATTAACACGTGAGAAATCCATCCAGGTGGTATAGACCTGTAATGAAAATGTGAATAACAGAGGAACAGAACTGCGCATGCTAATCAAGGTCTTTGATGTTCGCTGGTCAGCAGCAGATTCAACGTTGATTCGAGACATTATAAGACTGCTGAAAACCACTTGTCCTACTGAAGATGTTGACTATCTTATTCGTTCTAATTAACGCACATGCTCCAATAACCGCACACCCTAGACGTTTTGAAAAACATGCCCATAAGCGCACATGGCTCGACTAAGATATTGGTAGTTTACACCTAATTTACACAATACTTAACATTAATTGATGAATCGCTGTTTTTAAACGAATGGGACAAATGAATGACATCATCTGACATTGATATTTGACATACATGTAGTTATTTCAGTAACTTTTATCTGTTGTTTCCGTTCGTAGTGTGCGCTAATTAGAACGATATTTAGTTTCCTCTCCTGTCACACACTCACGAGTTGGAGCTACGAGTTAAGCTCCGGCCACTTTTTTGGTGAACTCGTAGCAACTCGTACAGAAGTCGCCATATGTGGCGGTTGTTGTACATAAGTCTTCTAAACTCGTAGCAACTCGTAGCTGTCGTGGAAAGGTTTAACTGAATTCTCGTAGCAACTCGTAGCAACTCACCGTGTAAAAGTGGGCGGGGCACGGAGCGTAACTCGTACTGATCTAGTAGCTTATCGACAGAACTCGTAGTAGTGTCGTGGGATGTCGTGCGTTGTCGGCGTCTTGTCAAATATGGCGAGTAACGTACGAGTTACCTACGAGTTGCTACCATATTCAAGGCGCCTTCTCGCGAGTTGCTACGACATCTCGGAAGTTTACTACGACATTCCTACGAGTATCCGCGAGTTTCCACGACTTATATAGTATGAATCTCGTGTAGAACTCGTAAGACATTATAATTCGTGGCAACTCGTGCGACAAGCGGCGAGTTATGATTTGAGCTAAATCGTAGCATGTCGTAGCTTCAACTCGTGAGTGTGTGACAGCTTCTAATTTTTTCCAACTTAACTCGTGGCAACTCGCGCGACAAGCGCCGACTTATAACTCGTACCAACTCGTAGCATGTCGCTTCAACTCATGACAGTCCCTTTTAACTTTAAGTTATTTTGAAAAGGTATGGCGTGTGTGCTAATTACATGTATCTGTATTTGACACCTCTATTGAGTATTACATGGAGTGCGTGCGCAAATGACCGACATCCAAAAATAAAACTTCTGGTTCAAAAAACTGGTTCATAGGGAAATTTTTTTAGCAAATTAGAACGAAAACGATATATTTTGTATTCTATTTGTACATAAACAACGTATTCTACGGGACATTCTGCTCGAGCTTAATGAAATATATTGACACGCACTTGAATACCCACACAAAATCCCTATCAGAAAAAACCGATTTCATTTATCAATAAATTCGAGAAGATCTACCCGAAATGCATTCTTCCGGCAATTTATGTATTGCACCGGTCATATGCAGAATCCAAAGTTTACACATTATTGAGCACACAGCTTGGCATCGATTTTGGTGTAATCAAAAACATACGTAATCGAAACTATTCCGTGCATATCTTACCATTGAAAAGTTGTCTCCTGGGTAAATAAGCATCTCGTTAAAAAGAAATTTCCACCTGTTTTATGGATAATGTTTGTTTTCAGAACCGCTTTCAGCTTCTAGCAGCTTCGAAAATGGTCGTTCGTCCACCGTTTATGACGTAAATTTCAATTTGATATATGGTCAGCCAAAGTCATTGTCCCGTAGAATACGTCCCGTAAAATACTAACGCGATTTCAGATTTATTTTCCGACGAGCCGTAGTATACAAAAAATATGGAATGCTGTAGTGACCAATACGGGTTCTCTCCCTTTCACTTTAGGGACGGAGCCATATCTATGACTAAGCACTTCCTTACTATTGATGGGCTCGTAGAATACAACAGAAAATTACGATTTCATAATAAAGAATGCGGCATCATACCCAACGATAAGTTTAAAAAATGCCATTAAAATACTTTCATTTTTTGTCGAGATAAGTGTTAGTGACTCTCTGGTGAAAACAATCATGATGATTGTCTGTTTTTGAAAGAATTGATTTAAGCTTTTATATCTGGGCTCGTAGAATACACCAAAGGCAATGACAAATATACTTTTATTCTGTTTATTTCAATTTGTCTCTGGTAATTGGGCATTTATTATGGACCAGAACAATACTTCTGTAGTAACATTTTTCGAGCGTGTCTGGGTGTTTTAATGCAAAAAGCCAATCAATAAAAACTAAGTGAGAAACGACCCATTTAACTATGACATTGTGATGAAATAGGGACCTTGCATCAACACACGCTATTATAGGTACCGTTCGGTATGTTAGACTCAAATTTTCTGTTCAAATATTTCAATACGAGGTAGATACTTCAAAACGCAATCTTAATTCAGGTTACCTATTCATTAAAGTAGCATAAGATGTGCATTTTTACGCTATGACGCCATTTGGTCCACTTTCGTGAGAACTAGTGGATTACGTATGTATTTGACGTTTTGATAAAATTCTGTTTAGAAATGACTTACTGATTGCTTTTTGCACGTGATGAAATGAGAAAACGTCATTTTATTGACAAAATTAACGATAAAACGTCAAAAACCATGAAAAACGCAAATTGCGACGTAAACATCGGGACGAAGGTGGAGATGCCAAATCGTTTGCATGCTGGGTTACCTGACGTCGACCTGATAATGTGCAATAAAGACTCGGATTATTGCATTCTCATGTGACGTCACATGTTGCGTTAAAACTGGTTAACTAACGGAATGCTGAAGTTAACAATAACAAAGAATGGGCAATTAACGTCATTTAAATTATTCTATGTGGTCCATTTGTGCTTAAACGGTGTATATCGAACTAAGAAACGGCACAGTATGCTTTTTAATCAACAGTGGCGTCATAGGTACCGTAGAAATGGGTCACCGGATTGTTTGTTTTGACGTTGGTCAAAGAGGGTATTACGTTAACGGAGGATCTACGTTGAGTAAACACTATATTTGCGCACTGTAACCTAAAATTTGGCTATTAATCATTTTAACATCAGAAAAATTGAAGAACATAATGGTGTTCTTTAACATGTAGGATGCTGGATTTTGACGTTATTATGGACGTTTTATTGACGTCTGAAATTGAAAGGTCATAGCTTTTACAGAAAAAAAAAAAATCATTTTATTGAATAAAAGACAAGTCGAATAAAATTTTAAAAGGCTTTAGGGGTTTTGGAAACGATAAAACGGTTTTGGTTCAAAGTTGACATTTCATTACGAAAACATGCCCATGCAACATACAGAGATTTTTTCTACTGTAAAAATTGTAAAATTCATTTTAAAGAAAATTTTTGATATTTTTCACATTTTTGCTCAAAACATAGAGGCGGAGGCGGTTTTAACGAGTATCCACAATCTATGTTTTGGAGCAAAAATAAGAAAAATAGGTATACCCCTGCATACCCCATTTTTGCTATATAAAAGTGGGGTTCAAGGGGGTATATATTACACGGACATGCTTTCCTGATGTATTGATCATGGTTACCGGTAGTGCTACTGTATGTCGGTGTGGTTAGGAGCACGTCATTAAGCTCACGTAACCGAAATAGTGGCTCAACCTGCTGCAATTTGGCGTTTAGATATTGCTTTCATGTAATAAGTTCAGTAACACCACAAACTTGTGTAACAAAACATGGTTTTAGTGACCCAAAGTATTTGTTGCGTTTCTTTATTCCTTAAGTATACATACCATCCTTTACCCATGCGCAATGTAAGCCTAATCTGCTATGTCCTAGTCTTAGTCTTGTGTAGACTTTATCATAAAGCCTATTAGAGCTGTACATAATTGAAAATGTACAAGTAGGCAATGATCAGGAAATGGCGCTATCAGAAATGTAAACCGAGGGGTGGGAAAAAACTAAAATAGCACTTAGGTACGTATACCAAGAAAACATATCGTAAGCCGAGTGAGCAGCTATTCCCCAATAGGCGACCACTCAGTTACCCGAGTGCTTTTTTACCTTAGGTTGGACACGATCGTAATCTCTGCCAGAGTATATACCGTTTGGGGACGGTCACAGTATTGTTGCCACTTGTTCTTGTCTTTATGGATAACGGTATAAATTTCTGACTTGGCAGGCTTTGTTTTATCTTCGATACCATTCTGCACTGCATATTTTGCAGTAATGGATGCCATTTCATTGCCTGGTATCCATTCTATATGAATGACATGTCCCTTTGTTTTTGCACGATCCAACATACCTAGTATATCATTTATTTTGTCCGGTCTTGTCTTGTATCGTCCTGTCTGAAGGGCCTGAATCGAGCTTAAGAGTCGCTGAAGATCACTGATTCCTTTATTTCGTTTATGTGTATCCATGTGATCATGTATTCAATGGCTATTAGTTCAGTGGTGAATACAGACAGGTTCGGATTACATTTCAAAAAATGCCCACTTTCAGATCTAGCGAAGGCACAACAAAGGCGGCTCCAGCCATATGTTTATCTATGTCCTTACTGTCATCAGTGAAAACATGTAATTTGCCCTTGTAGTTCCATACTGATAGTTTGCATTGCTACAGAACCCGACTCGACCTTTTTGCCTTTATGGGACTTTGACGAAGGTGCCTCAAAGTCCCGATCCCACTTTGTCGCGTAAGACGGTGGCTGGATATCAGTAGGTAGATTGTATTCAGCGATTAATCTCTGGGCCGTCCTGCAAGGTAGCAGCCATGTGTGCGTCAATAGGTCGTTAACGGTGACCTTGACGCCTAATGGGGAAGATCGGGCCCAATATTTGAGTATGAGCTCTTCTCTCCGTAGTTTTAGTGGCATAAGTCCGCATTCAACCTCGACAGTATTTATTGGGGTTGATTTTAATTGTTCTAGTTGCAATTCTGATTACTTGAACCTGAATAATATCTGGTTCTCTTAGTGTGGCATCATGGGCTGAGTTATATGCCTGTGCGCCGTAATCCAGTTTGCTTACTATAAAGGGGCAACAGAAAATATGAACATTTATAGCCCCAAAGCCGACTTTGCCACAGCATCGTGTATGGCACGTGCTGCTCTTGTTAGTCTAATACATCAAAAGAGATATAATGAGCCTGTCCGTGACAAAACAAACAATTTGGATTCGCAGAAACTGCGAGGCTGATCTGCGCCTTTGTTTTCGCCTATGCAGATTGTTGGTTTTTCCATGTGACGGCTCCAATAGGTAATAGCCTGGTGCCCATAAGCTTCTGTAGCCATGGACAATTGTGCATCATTTCAACTTAATAACCTCTTGGATAAAGATCGATCACTAAATATCAGATCTAATTATGGGTATTCGTACAAATGAAGGCGTAATTATAGTTTTTATATTTTTCCAAGTTTATCGATCAAGTTTTTACTGACTTAATTATAAGTTTGTAGGTGCAATCAACCAGTGTAATATGAGACGTGACGCGAGAAAACGGGTCTTCGTAGATTTCGACCAGCTCAGACACAAACCAGCCTGTACAACAACAGAAGAAAGCTATGGGCTTAAAAGTTTGAATGAAGGTAGGAGAGGAATTATGCTATTCGTGTAGCGAAAACAAAGGCGCTGATCAGCTGTGCAGAAACTGCAAAGCTGATCTGCGCCTTTGTTTTCGCATATGCAGATTGTTTGTTTTCTCATGATGCGGCTCATATTCGTACCTAGTGCTCTTTAAGATTACTCCTGGGATTGTTACGTCATTTGAGACGCATCAGGAGAAAACCTGTCGTATGGGCGTCCTACCAGGCCCGACAAAATCGACCGTAAGAGGCACAGAAGACTGCAGCAAGCCTGTACTTCGGAACGAAGTGGAGTGATTGTACTAGCTGTGAAGCAAAAACGAAGATTCTGATCAGCTGTGCATAAGTAAACCTCAGGCTTTCTCATGATGCGGCCCATATGGAATCCATTATGAGACTTCTCAGGGTTCAGGACAACTCGGCCCAAAGATAGTTCGGCCCTGGACAACTCGGCCCAATTAAATCTCGGATTTATACAGATTTATACGTATCTTTTCATTGCATATGTAGTGAAATTTCTTTTACTGTGCCGCTTTAGCTCTGACATATTGCATTTGCTATTATTTGCATGACGGCCATCTTGAAATCCGTTTAAAATGGCGGGTCGGGACCTGAAGATATTGGGTGTTAACATCTTGATTCTTAATCAAAATGCTTTAATGAACAATGTTATACCTTTCTCAGCGGATCCTTGGTGTGGGTGGGTAGTGGGGGGGGGTGCAGGGCGATCCTTCCTGGCTTCTGTGGTGAATATAATTTGGAGGAACTGAGGTCTGCTCGCAGGTCTGCACATTTAAACCTTCCCACAAAATATAGCTCAGAATGTTGACTGTCTGAATCAACATGTTGAAACACTATTTTCCGCAAAAGAGGCCAATTTAGCGAGGAAGCTGAGTATCCACTCACCAGTTTGATAAAGTTTTAGCTACTTAGTTCATGGCTGTTGATTACTGCTTACTAATTGAATCGACGTGATAACAGAAATTGGCACTGTAGACAAGATCTGTCGGAATATTGTACAGAAGCATCTGCAGGGGTCAAGGCCTAGATGAACTCGTATGTCATTACCTGCGCGGTTTCGCCGTGGTCAATGATAGGCGTTGTCGTCGCCGCTGTCGCATCAGTAGTTCCGTTGAAGTAATCAGACAGGCAACAAACATTGGAGATGTTTTGTTTGGCGAGGTCTCATCAACAAAGGAGCAGCTCTGTTGGATCATATTTGTAACAAATCATATATGTAACACATTTGTTACGTACATGATCACATTCGTAACAGATAAAGTGCGTTACAAATGTGTTTGTCCGAAATGGGGGTTGACATGAGAAGCATATATGTAACAGGTTTAGTTGTCTATTTGTATTCAAACAATTAACAGCAATATTTACACTATTGACTTTATTCTTGATTGCAAAACAATAGTTAGCACATTAATATAAATGTTTTAAAAATATCACTGTAATTGTAATCTTTCAACTGAATGAGTTTTTAAACATATTAATTTCAATACTTGGAGTTATCTGCCCTTGTCTCAGCCCATTTTATATATATTTCCTATATCTATCGTTAAAAGGTAACCATAGCAACCGCATCGCAATAAAATACACAAAATAATTTTAACATATTGCCGTAACAATACGGGGTTTGATCAGTGCTTAAACAGTTTTAAGCAAATGCATCGAGTTTTGTAGGTTCTACTAACACGCAGAAATGCATTACGCAACTTTGACTTCATTTTTTCAGGTAAATGACGTTCGTAGGGTTCATATAGTAAATTGGTCATAACTCACAAAATAACCTGAATAATCTGTTTAAATAAAGACTAATAATTCCAACTTTACTAATTTCCTACATTCTGATTGGTTGTTTTGAAGACTTCAATATACTTCGATAAAAGCAATGCGTAAGAATACTCAGTTTTCACCTTAAAAACGGCGCGACGTTACGTGATTACGTGACGTTTCTTCGAAGAAACGTTGACGTCACTTAATCTAAACGTCATAAAAACAATGGAAGAACGCGTTTTGAAGGCGTCGAAATGAATATTTGGAATTTTTATTAACATGGGCGCTTTTTCTGTTAACAGAACATCGTACGGTAAGTGTTTTAATCTTCTTGTTGTGTGTTGAAATTTGACGTTTGAATTTCTAATGTTTCGAGCCCCATTTCAAAATCGACATGTCTTTCTGTCGGTCTCAACGGCGATATTGTCTCCCGAAAGAACAATTTCGAATGAAGGGGAGATGTTTTAAAGCTCCCGCTTTTACAGCCTGCCTAGAGCAAGCCAGATGTAGTTTTTATTAATTGCGAGAAGTGAGTTCTATGCTTTGGAAATTTTCAAGATGGCTGCCTCATGAAAATCCGTTTTGCTCTATTTTCCTTCCGCTGGCTAGAAAAATTCAAAACAATGTAAACAAATGCAGTGTAACGAGACAAAGTTGGAATTATAAGGAATTCTAACACACCTCGCCTATATAGCTAATGGTAAAAAAACGTGTTATATTGTGCAACAATTTCACTGGGCGAATAAGCGTGACGTTACTTTGCGGCATTTGTGACGTCAGCTATCCCACAAAGCAGCGTTAGACGGTGAAACGTCGTTTTAGCGCACAACAAACGTAATAAGTGTATGTAAATACCAACAAGATTTACAACAAGATTTTTATTTACTCCAGGCCCATTGCAGGCATAGGAGCTAAAATGGAACATGAACAAACATATATACAAACATATAAAATGGCACGTGAAACACATTTATGAAAAACTATTGCAGAAAAGTTTTTTGAATGAAACACATCATTATGGGCCAACACCCTGTTAATTCCGGACACCCACACTCAACCCACTTTTTCGCCATTTACAGTTAAGATAACTAGAGTTCATAAAGAGAGTGCAAACATCCAGGAAAAACAGGGTGAAGGCCTGATAAAAGACATACATATTGTTACAACACAGGTTAAAATATAGAGGAAGATGGTAGTTTCAAAATTATTTAAATTTAGTCAAAACTATCTTAATGAAAAGTGCTAGTTTGGTCAAAACTGATCTATCAATAGAAGTCATTAACTGTTCTAATTTTAGTGTATTTGGTGACTGCAAGCTCCAAGTAGGAAGAAATTTACGTCTACTGCTGTTAAAGAAATCACAGCAAAACAAGTAATGAAATTCGTCTCCTAACTCATCCTTATTACACAACTGACAAATGCGTTCATTCCTATCAATATTTAAAAAACGTCCCCTTTCAATGGGTAATTTATGACTAAGGCACCTGAATTTACATATATATTTGGCCAAAGGTAAAGATAAAATATTCAAATAGCTTTCAAACTTAAGCTCCTTTTTGTATAATCTGTAATTCAAACATTTTTCTGACTCATCAATTTTACTTTTCCATTCCTGCTTATATTGATCATTTAACCGACTTTTGATCTTGTTTTTAAAAGCTGCCTGAGAATAAAATGTGTCATGAGACAACCACATATCTGAGAGACCCAAATGATTAAGAGTATCATGTACAGTTTTTATCCAATCTGAGTGAAACAAGTCATTAACATGCAGATAGTGCATAAGTTGATAAAGCTTGTAGCAGATTTTATCATTTTTACCGCTTACTATCCTGTACCAAAAATTTAAGACTCTACTTTTTATTTTCAAATGTAATGGCATAGTACCAAGTTCACCGTGAATCATAACACTAGGTGTTGCTTGTTTTACATCTAACAAAGACTTACAATATTTTAGATAAAATTTATCAATGATATCCACATTTTCACAACCCCAAACTTCTGCTCCATATAACAATATTGGAGTAATCATAGAGTCAAACAAATGTAATTGAATATCAAGTGGTAAAAATAACTTTCTAGCTTTCCTAATCAATGAAAACATAGCTTTTCTAGCTTGATCTACTAAATGTTTCTTGGTTTTACCAAATTTACCATTATAATTAAATTTTATGCCTAAGTAGCTAAAATCATCTACAATTTCGATAGTATCACCATTATAATAAAAGACAGGCTTCCGCCTTCTTATTTTGCCTTTTGAAAAGATAACCACTTTTGTTTTAGAAGTATTAACCTGCAGTTGCCATGTATTACAATATAACAGCATTGTGTCTAAAGCAATTTGCAATTCTTCAGGAGTCTCTGCAAAGATAACCGTGTCGTCGGCATAAAGCAGCAAATACAGCTTGAAAAATACTTCAATATCATCATTATTCAAAATAGATCCAATATCTTGTGATAGTGTGGCCAGGCCGCTGTACGTGTTAGACATAAAATGTACTAGATCATTCAAAAACAGAGAAAATAAAATTGGCGACAAATTTTCACCTTGACGAACACCGGCCATACTACTAAAGAACATAGAAATATTCCCGCCTGCTTTTACACAAGATTTAGCATTATCATAAATATTAAAAATGACTTTGAAGATTTTTCCATCAATATTATTATCTAATAGTTTTCTCCAAAGAGCTACTCTATTGACTGAATCAAAGGCTTTACGGTAGTCAATAAATGCACAATATAACCGCTTTTTCTTATAAAGGTAAAAGTCAATTAACATTTTAAGTGAGAAAATATGATCGGCAGTACTATAATGCTTCCTGAAACCTGCTTGTTCTTCAATTAATATACCTGTTGATTCTAAATAATTATTCAATCTCTGATTTAGTACTGCTGTAAATAGCTTACCAAAACAGCTTAAAATTGTTATGCCTCGATAATTGTCAGGATCTTTTACGTCCCCTTTATTTTTGTAAATGGGCAAAATAGTACCTTTAGACCAAGCTTCTGGAACAATACCTGTATTAAGAATAAGATTAAACAATTTACAGTAAATAGGCAGCATAGAATCTTTTGAATACTTCAAATATTCATTCAGAACATGATCATTTATAGAACAGGCTTTTTGATTTTTTAAGTTTAGAACCACCTTGGATATCTCTTCAATAGTAATTGGGGCATTTAGTTCCATGTTAAACCCTGTAAGATTATTCAGATCAATATTACCAAAATCATTCTCAGGTGCATTTTCATTCAGTTTACTAAAATGTTCATAAAAAGTTTCAACCGATACTTTTTGCAATTTGTCTTTACCTTCTGATGAGTATTTATTCAAAATAGACCAATATGATTTAGGATCAGAATTTTTCATTAGTTTTAGCTTATTAGTTATAGAACTGTTGTATTCCCTCATCTGCTTGTTTATTAATTTCTTATACTCCCTGCTAGAGGTTACTAAATTGTCATAATTCTCTCTAGAGTTAAGCTTCTTGTAAATGCGTTTAGCATTTTGGTAATTTTTACGTTTCAATTCACTTTGTTTATTGAACCATGGTTTTTGAGTTTTAAAATTTTTATGTGATTTTACAGGTAAATTGGTTTTCTTCTTTATCATATTACAATGTTCCGCAGCCTCAACCAGAATCTGTGAGATTTTGGAGGTAATAATATTTACAGACTCAGTATCAACAGTATCACTTTGATTTAACATGTCCAAATCAATATTAATTTGGTCCAAATTAGATTCATTTATGTAATTCAAAAATTCTAATTTCGAGTCAGCTTTCCATGTAGGAAAAAAACTATTTTGCTCATTACTTTCATTATTAACAGAAACATCATTAATTGAACTCTCATCTGTTGAAATAACATCAGTCTGTGACTGTATATTTATAGAAAGTGCCACCGGACAATGCACGTCAGATAACAAAGGGTCAAAATCAAGCACTTCAAAATGATGTATACATGGAAAAAGTTCAGCCGACATAATAACATAATCAATGACACTGCTATTTTTGCAAGTTTGTTTACCAATATATGAATCAGTACCACATCGACCATTTACTATGTGAATATCTAATGATTTGCATAATTCTACAAGTCTGTAACCATAATTGTTCGTGTTTGAAACCTCTGAAGAGTATCTTTCAATTGGGAATCCCAATTCTTTCAAGTTATTTTTACTTAAAATAAGTTTTGATTCATAATCCAAGGCAAAGTCACTAATTTCTTCATCAATAGTGATAAAATCTGTCAGTAGCCCACTTCTGGCGTTAAAGTCTCCCAATAAACACGTACGAGTGTTCTGATCGGCACAATAATTGATAATATCTTGTTCAAGCTTATCAAAAATACGAGCAGAGCTATATGGTGAGCCCTCCGGTGGAATGTAAATAGCCCCAAAAACACAGTTAAGGTCATAAATATCCTTAAATGTAAACCATATACAATTTTCACTTGAATTGTCTAAAATCTTTACAAATGGCCATATGGAATTCTTAATGAATAATCCAACACCCCCAGATTTTCTTTTTGCTATAGCTCTGCTAGCACTTATGAACTTGAACCCATCAATATCAATCTCATCATACTGGTCTGTTTTTATTTCTGTCAGACAGACTATATCATATTTATTTATGAATTCTTGGAAATCTGGAAATTTTAATTTAGCACGTAAGCCACACACATTTAAAGAAACAAAATTTAACTTTTTTAACTTTGAACTATAACAGTAACTGTGATCACTATGATCAATGTTATTAGAACTCAAGGTTCTAAAGTCATGACTAGATCCCTCGTCGGACGATTCATCGAGTACACCATCCTCCTTGGCCTAGGCCAGGTTGGTCAGGCCCAGTTCCTCGTAGTTAATCTCATCGAGCCCCAGGTCGAAAAGATCATCAGGACTGGAAATAACATAGTGAGTCCCGCCCTTGTCACAGTGAATATTACCATCTTTGGTGTGAACTTTCGTTACCCCGTCAATGCCCTTTACCATGGATTTAAGCTTCAGACGTAGTTGGGTCAGATCATCCGTAATGAACACATTGTCAGTTTTGTACTTCTCTATTTCTTTCAGGTTCTTTTTGTACTTGTAGACATGATTGACCGTACGACGTGAAACAAACCGAACAATGGTTTGCTTCTTCCCAGCATCCGACTCATCCTCGTCAGCATCTCTAGCCTGTTTCCTGCTGACCCTGTGGCATACGCTTATGTCCTTTTCCTCAACACGATATGGTGGGTCGGCCTCGGCCCCATGGCTGAACATGTCGTTTAATGTTTCCACTACATTTTCAGTCAGTGATTTACCCTGAACAACAGGCAGGTTGTGGATTCGAATATTCTCACGTCTAGTATATTGTTCAAGCCGGTCGTTCTCATACTTATTGACCCGAATGTTAGCTTTAGCCTTCTCAAAGTCTGGTTTAGGGACCGAATATGACTCAACAGAAGATCTCACAGTCTTCCCCAGGAATGGGATCAAGATTTTGGCCACATTATAAGCAATTTTGTCAGTGTCATTTTTCACTTTCAGGTTACTCAAGTCCTGCATTGCCTCCGTAACAAATACATCCTCCTCCTCTACTTCAGGACACTTAGCTGCACCCGTTTTGGTGGTCACTGGTTTCGATTTGGGCGATTTGTTGCCTTTTCCGGTTTTGGGTGGAGCCATCATTCATGTAATTTCAATGTATGTCACAGTTTTTGATCAATGACAGTCACAGTTTTTGGTACTCTGAAGATTAGTGTAATTTATCGTCAATGATTTGGATCACTAGAATGTCTGAGATCAGTTTATTTTGTGAAAATGTGTTTCGTCGCGCCCGTTCAATGTTTGTCCGCCATTGTTGTTGTTACAGAGATCAGCATTACAGTCAAATATTTGGCGGGATATCTGTAATGCAATGGCGGAAAGCTGAACGATATCGACGGTTTCAGCAACATTTATTCCGTTTATTGTGTGTTAGAATCGAAATAGATCAGCTCAAGTGCGTGAATTGTTGAGTAATAATTCACTGTTTGTCGGTCAGTTGTAAGAAGATAAATCACTCGCGCTACGCGCTCGTGATTTGATCTTCTTTACAACTGACCTCCAAACAGTGAATTATTACTCAACAATTCACTGCTAGAGCTGATCTATTTCTCAAATGAATTATTATTTTTGTTGATTTTATCGATGTGTAAACTCAGGCGAATCACTCACAAACTTTTTCATAAAGCCCTTCGGGCTTTATTTAGTTTGTGAGTGATTCGCCTGAGTTTACACATCGACAAAATCAACAAAAATAAAATTCATTCCTATAACATACTCCAGAAATATTATACATTCAAAGTAACGTTGTTTATCAAATACTCACCAATTGTCCGAAGGTACATTTTCTCACGTTGTGGCCCATATATATATATAAACAGAGAGCAGCCACGATACCGGACATTATATTCATGAATATCCTTTAAAGAGTTGAGGAAATATGGAGCGGACGCGAAAGAGTGACGTTGACGTCACCGCCGATGACGACGATGGACAAAGTGACACAACAAATCAGTATCAAGATATTGGCCCATCTGGTGAATAAATACTGCTACAAATGTGTTTCAGATGTAAATATGCATTTTTGTACTGTTTTTAAATCAAAATTGACCTGTGACATATGTGATTTCATGTCACATCAAAAACCGGCATCGATCATATTCGTCACAAAATATGTTACATTTATGCTTGATTTCCGAGTCATATATGTAACACATGTTACATATGTGATCATATATGTAACAGGTGTTACATATATGATTTGTTATAAATATGATCCAACACAGCTCTCGATGAAAAAAAAAAAAAAAAAAAAAAAAGAATATGTGAAGCTGAAAACGCAGAGAACACAAAGCCAATACCAATGGGCCACCAGCTGATTCCATGACGTTGACTTGCTCTACTTGTAACCGACAGTTTAGAGCTAGAATTGGCCTAGTCAACCATCAAAGAACTCACCAACACACACGAACCTATTCAAGAAATAATGATGGTCTTTCTCACCAATGAGAGATGAACGACCACCGTCTGCGGCGTAAGCCCTCGAATAATTTCTTTACTGGCCGCTCCGATGCGCTTTGTCTTTATGGAGTTTGTTCATGTTGTGCTTCATGTTGTGCTTTGTCACAGTCTTAGAATGATCACATCAGGATGACTTGTCAAAATAAAGTATACTTTTAACGTTCTAACGTGTACCCACAATCTCTGTTTTGAGTTTTATTATTTTCTTTTTTTTTTTTCATCATTTCTACACTATCACCATATTACTTGTTTTGTCATAAAGTGGCACTTTCAGAAATTCCTCTGGCACAAAATGCTTTCAAAATACATTAACGCGTGAACATTCCATTTTATTAGTTTTTAAAGCTAAACCTGATTCAGAACATCCTTTTGGATTTGAGCCGCCGCACAAGAAAACAAACAATCTGTATATGCAAAACCAAAGGCGCAGATCAGCTGTGCAATAACTGCACAGCTGATCAGCGCCTTTGTTTTTGCTACACAGATAGTACAATCCCTCTTCTTCTTAAATCCGAAAATTCAAGCCTCTAGCCTGCTTCTGTGACAGTACAGGCTGGTTTGTGTCGGACCTTGTCGGAAACTAAATTGTTGGTTTTCTCATGCGTAGGCTCAATTTTTTTGTACAACGTCAACACCCTTAGTCCCTTATGTGATAAGCCCACGGTCATTTTGTGCGGCTCACGTAAATTTGTTGGAATGCTCTGTGTCGCACACTCCGAAATCATGAATGAACATTAAGATTTTTTTCTGATGATTAATATTTTTTATGAATGAAAATGTCTGGTATCCATATTTCAGGGTCTGATAGTTTTTACCTACTGTCGTACAGATATTAAATGTTTGTCAGGCGCTAGATATTCGAATAAATAAACGAATAAATAAGTAGCAAACTGTTTTTTTTTGTATGTAAGTAAAGGCAAGTGACAATACAGCAGCATGCAAAGTTAACCCATGCAACTGTGTTAGTGAAACTGTAACTGTTTTCGAGAGTGTTATTGTGTATGTAACGTATGCAAAGAATCTAGCTGCGGTGGATTACAGATGGTAATAATTTCTTTGCTCTTGTAACAGCAATCAAAAGAATGCCAATGTAATCGTGAGCGCCAAATAGCAGCATAATCAAATACCGTACTATACGTAAAACCCCCGATACAGACAGAAAATGTCACCTTAGTATCCTTGCAGTTACGTATGCCCGTAAATTGTTTGTCTATTTTAGTCTCGGATCCAGTATTATTGGATCCCTCGGATCCAGTATTATTGGATCCCTCGGATCCAGCATTATTGGATCCGAGTTTTAGTTGTGGTTTAGTGTCCTAGTCAACAGCTATGGTCATCTCGATTTTATGGGACTTGTACCCAAAAATAGAACGTCATGACGTCCAAAAAGTGCTAAATATAACACCCAACTAAGCCAATAAGGCTTTTAATTGTGTATTGAACCACTTTTCCTGTGGAAGCTCAGACCTAAATCAGTCAGTATCGTACTAGCTTTGCCTGGAGGGACAAACAGCCCATCTATTTCTTTAAGCCCCCAATGCATGCAATGGGCGGGGCCACGGCGCACATGTTTTGTCATTCAGATTAATGTCATTCGGGGTAAATGTGGAGCAAAATATTGGTGATCCTTAGTAGGAGTGTGTCTGGTTGCGGAAAATATCCAGTCATGAAAATATTTGGTTATTAACTGCACACGAAGTCATAAAAAGTCAATTAAGGTGTAAAGTAACACATGTTTACAGTATAGAATTCTTCGTAGGTGAAAGTGTAAAAAGTAAAATTAATTTGTTTTGGTACATTTGTCGGGCGGTCAGACCATAAAGGCTTGTACAGTAGCCCATTAACCTTATCTGAAGGAGGCAGCGTATCAAATTGATGAGCGTAACACGGTAAGGTCAAGATGGTCTGACCAAACAATCAACAGTGGCTAGTTTCTGAGCCTTTGCGAGAGAAATCTAACAACTTGGGTTTCACAAACCAGTCTGAACAGGCTAGTAGCTTGAAATTTCGGCTTTAAGAAGAAGATGGATTAAGCGAAACCAAAGGCGCTGATCAGCTGTGCAGTTACTGCACAGCTGATCTGCGCCTTTGATTTCGCATATGCAGATTGTTTGTTTTCTCATGAGGTGGATCATTTAAGATGCTGATGTAAGCGTTCAGTTTGCACAACGTATTAAAACGATGGCATTTCCCGCCAGCATTTCGTATTAGATGGCATTTCCCGCCAAAACCGCGGCTGGCCCAACAACAAATGTTTTGCAGTTGAATAATTATGGATCATGCAATGGAGTTGTATTAACGTTGCAACTCCACAGCCGTTTAATAAGTACGTTTTAACCAACATAACTTAACCATTCCCATGATTCCTGTTCTCTTTGTAGCTGGCTGATGGTTGCCCGGTCAAGGGTAACAAATACTACTTTATAATTGTGTTTGATTTTCTCTCAGTTTGACATGGTGTTCCGCTGAGAGGGAGAGAGAGAGCAACTAAATTGCGCCATATCTTGGATACCTCTAATGTCATATTGCAGACCATTTGAGGCCTGTCATGATATTAAAAACAAACAATTTGCATAAATTATGTGAAAACTAAGACGCAGATCAGATGTGCAGTAATTGCACAAGCGGATCAGTGCCTTTGTTTTCGCTACACGGATAGTACAATTCCTGTTCTTCCTGAATCCGAAATTCCAAGCGTCTAGTCATCTTCTGTGGCTGTACAGACCGGTTTGTGTCGAACCTGGTCGGATACCAAAAACTGTTTGTTTTCTCATGCAAAGGTTCATTTAAAATACTGATTACATTATCATAGAGGAGCAGCCTGACGTTATGTTTAAGCCCCGGGGACTTGACCGTATCCTATTATTATAAACTAAACATAAATAAAAGAGCGGAAGATGCAGTTTATTTGACTGACACCTGCTCCCATGTAAGTGCGAAAACTGACAAGGGGCATAATTGATGTCCCAAGGGAGCCAATTACACTTGTAGGTAATTGTAGCCTTATGTCCATCTTCAATTTACTATTCTCCCGCCGAAAATAATCTTATTCGCCAATCTGACCCGGTCGCTCATGAAAATGTCGTAAAAATTAAACGCTATATGCATCTTTTATGACCGTTTGAGCCGCATCGTGAGAAAACCGGATTTTTGCCTAGGCGAAAACAAAGGCGCAGATCAGCTTCGCGGTAACCGCGAAGCTGATCAGCGCCTTTGTTTTCGCTACTCGGATAGTACAATTCCTCTTCTACTTAAATCCGAAATTTCAAGCTTCTAGCTCTTTTCTGAGCCTGTACAGGCCGGTTTGTGTCGGACCTGGTCGGAAACCCCGAAGACCGGTTTTCTCGCGTCGAGGCTCGTTTAAAACTGGACTATACTTAAGGGCTTTTGTAATGATGGGGTTGTGGCAGACTTGCCTGACTCCGTATACTTAGCTCCGGCAAGAGACGTATTACAAAAACTTAAAATTTCAAGAAACTATGAACGTTTTCGCTCCTATACTGTGCTACCCAGGTGTACTTGGCAGTAGGAAAACATGTCCATGTAAAACATACCCCCTTGAACACCACTTTTATATAGCAAAACTGGGGTATGCTATGTATTTACCCCCTCATATTCCACTTTTTTTTATATATAGTAAAACTGTGGTTTACAGGGGTATGCATATTTTCCTTATATTGACCCACAGCATAGATTGATTGTGGCGGGTCCCCGAGGCGTTTCTAACGTGTACCCACAATCTATGTTTTGAACAAAACTTTCTAACATATCAAACATTTTCCAATGAAATTTTCAAGTTTTACAGGTGAAAAAAAAAAAAAACAAAAAAAAAAAAAAAAAAAAAAAAAAAAAAAAACTGTATATTTCGTACTGCAGGTACTGTGTCAGACAAGTTGTATACATACTGGTGAAGATATTTATGTTTTATACTTATTATTAATTTCTCACGTTATTTTTTGAAGTGACATAAGGTCTTGATATGACTGATCTTGCCGGAATGGTTTATGTTCATATAAACTTTATTGTTGAATTGATTAAAGAGCCGCATAAGAAGCCCATAAGCAATGCTGGCGATATCAGGTACGCGAACGTCTACATGCTGGAGATAAATCTTACAACAAAAACTTCTTAGCTGAGATTATAGACCAACAACAACAACAGCAGCAGCAGCAGCAGCAGCAGCAGCAGCAGCAGCAGCAGCAGCAGCAGCAGCAGCAGCAGCAGCAGCAGCAACAACAACAACAACAACAACAACAACAACAAAACAATAATAATAATAATAATAATAATAATAATAACATCAGGAAAACATGTCCGTGTAATGTATACCCCCTTGAACCCTACTTTTATGTAGTAAAACTGGGGTTTGCAGGGGTATACTTATTTTTCGTATTTTTGCTCCAAAACAGGTATAGCTTAAACTGGTTAGAACCGCCTCGCCGAGACGGTTATAACGTGTACCCACAAACTATGTTTTGAGTAAAAATAAGAATATAAATTTTACAAATTTAAGTATCTGTATATACTGCATGGGCATGTTTTCTTAACAACAACAACAACAACAACAACAACAACAACAACAACAACAACAACAATAACGACAACAACACAGGGGCAGATCCAGGATTTCTGAAGAGGGGGTTCAAATGTACAAAAGGGGGATTCGTTTGCCTAATTGTAAACAAAATTTATTGAAATTCTCCATGAAAATGAAATGATTTAGTTCCAGAGGGGGGTTCGAGCGAACCCCTTGAACCCCCTCTAAATCCGCCACTGCAACAGCAGCAGCAGCAGCAGCAACAACAAAAACAAAAACAACAACAACAAAATATTAGCAACAATAGCAGCAGCAGCAGCACATTGTTTCTGAATTACCGCATATGGTTAACTTACTGCGAATTTCGTACTTATACAGCTTTAGAACATATAGAAGCTCGGTCAAGTTAGCAGAAAATTTGCTGCAGCAAAAAACGGTCAAGTTAGCAGAAAATTTGCTGCAGCAAAAAAACGGTCAAGTTAGCAGCAAATTTGCTGCTAGCAGAAAAAAATGTCGACGAATGACCGAGCTTACAGTCTACTCGTAGGTCCTGTACTGATACATGCATGGCAAAATGGTTTGTGTCCTCTGTCTTTGAAAAAGGCTGTTTTAAAGAATCAGGTCTGAAAAAACACCACTGAAACATGAGAGAAAGGCTTCAGTTTATGCATGTAAATGTTTAGGTGAATTTGCTAATTAAGTAAGTACCATTAAAAGTAATTAAATGTTAAATATACCATTAATATCTAATTTGAATTAATGTGACCGTGTATTGGCGGGAAATTAAACGCCGGCACAACTGCCGGGACTCATCCAGTAGTATCTACTTGCAACATCGTTGCCGGGTACGTCGTTGCTGGGTACGGTTTAATATCATTGCCCAGTACGGTAAAAACTATTTTAAGCTAATTATAAATAGAATTGTTAAAAAGCTATTTATAAATAAAATCGTTTAGATATATTGACAATGTAACTTACATAATGAGTACCTTTGGTGGTCCAATTTTACATGTATATAGATTTTTTATTTTTGTTTTCATTTAATTACGTTCAAGTTTAAAATTCATTGTCAAGAAGATTAAATATTATTGTATTCTGCAGACCCTTAAACCCACTTGTATAAAGTTAAACTTAAAATTGAAGGGTATATGTATTTTATTTATTTTTTTGCCGACAAGAGATACTTAAAAGTGATAGTCTAGCAGATATGCATTTTTATACAGTCGTGACAGTGAGTTTGGCGTTTTTAGTGGATTAACGCCCCAGTCAACGATGTTTCAGTCACTGTCATGTCTGGCAAGAGCTCAAGTTTTTAACAGTGTTAAAGATTCAACGTGATTTGTGAAAGGCCTCATACCTGCTATCTATTTGGGTTCTCACCCAAAGACCTTTTCGTTCTGAGTCCGATCATCGACCGATAGGCGACCGCGCTACCCTGAACGAACAATTTGAATAAAATGTTTTCCAACATGCAAAATTTAATGATTAACGATTTAGGTGCCCATTAAGTGTTTTGTTTGTTTGTTTGTTTGTTTGTTTGCTTGCTCGTTTGTATCAAGGGTTAACGAGGGAGTCAACAAATTTTCAGTCATGTCGGCAAAGCGGCAATGTTCCATGGGAATAAGACAGTTATGGGCCAATGTGTCTTGCTCAATGGCACAACACGGCAGCCCAAGTGGGGATCGAACACAGGCCCTCTCGATTTGGAGTTAGTTGGTCTACCGCTAGGCCGTGCTTGGGATTGCCGTTTATCCTTAGTGACATGGAGTCTATTTCTAAAGCCATGTTCATGTGCAACATTTGAACTCGGGTGTATTTTTTCACACTGGATGTAAATTTGAACCCCGGGTGTATGGTATGCCATGAAAACTACACCTTGCAAAACTTCACCCTGGTGCAAATTTTCTCCTACTTTCAAGATGGAGCAAATTGAATTGCAGCCGGGTGTATTTTTGCACCCGTGTGTATTGTGTGCTTACGAACGCAAAACGCTAATCGTTACACATTTTTGTTTGTTTGAATTGATACTTTACGTCCCTGACAACAGCTTAGGTCATGTCTGGAGATTGTATCCACTTTATGTGCCTTTCACTCAAAGTTAGGATGTCATGACATCCAAAAATGCTAAAGATATAACCACACAGCTAAGCCAATAAGGCTTATAGGTATGACCAGTTTGACTTGAAACCATGTTTTTGGGCAGTCTCAAGCCGCAGCGGTTTACGATCAAGTAGCGATCAAGCTTTGCCTGAGGCACATACAGCCCATCTACATCAAATGACCTCTGCTAATAAGGAGCATTTTAGTCAAAATTTAATGTCAAAACCATGCGAATATGAACATGATCTCGCGGCATATGGCTGCTACACAAGCGGATGAAAAATTTCACCCGGTTGCAAATACATCATATGAACACGGCTTTAGATTGTAATTTAGTACTGCACATCAATTGAACAGCAGAAGACAACGTGTTTGTCCTAAACACCGCGATTTTCATTGTTGGCATATAGTATGCCATACAGGCTCTCTGAAGAGCCTACAGTAGCCTAAACACCCATTTTCACTGCTCTTAAAGGATCTAAGTTTTATATTTATATTCTACAATGGAGAACTATCAGTAGTTTAAGGGTGATGTCGTAACAATGTCCCCAGTAGAGATATACAGTGTCATTCTCTTCAGCATCGTCCCCAGTAGGGATCTACAACACCATTCCCTACCATTCCGTCCCCAGTAGGGATCTATCGCCCCATTCCCTACCACAAAGTCCCCAGTTGAGATCTACAGCGGCATACCCTACCAGACCGCCTCAGTAAAGATCCACAGCGCCATAACCTACCACACTATCCCCAGTAGAGATCTTCAGCACCATATTCTACTGGACCGTCCCCAGTAGAGATTTACAGTACGGTTTTCTACCACACCGTCTCCATTAGAGATATACAGCGCGATACCCTACCACACCGTCCCCAGTAGAGATCTAAAGCGACATACCCTACCACACCGTCCCCAGTAGAGATCTACAGCACCATATTCTACTGGACCGTCCCCAGCAGAGATAGTGGAGATATACTACGTCATATCCTACCACACCGTCCCCAGTAGAGATATAATGTGTCATTCTCTTCAGCATCGTCCCCAGTAGGGATCAACAACACCATACACCCCCATTCCGTCCCCAGTAGAGATATATCGCCCCATTTCCTACCACAACGTCCCCAGTAGAGATCTATAGCGACATACCCTACCACACCGTCCTTAGTAGAGATCTAAAGCATCATATTCTACTGGACCGTCCCCAGTAGAGATCTACAGTCGGGTATTCTACCACACCGTCTCCAGTAAAGATATACAGCGCCATATCCTACCACACCGTCCCCACTAGAGATATGCAGTGTCATTCCCGTCAGCATCGTCCCCAGTAGGGATCTACAACACCATACCCCACCATTGCGTCCCCAGTAGAGATCTATTGCCCCATTCCCTACCACAACGTCCCCAGTAGAGATCTTCATTGGGCTAGTCTACCACACCGACTCCAGTAGAGACATACAGCGCCAAATTCTACCACAGCATCCCCAGTAGAGATAAACAGTGTCATTCTCTTCATCATCGTCCCCAGTAGAGATCAACAACACCATACTCTTCCATTCCGTCCCCAGTAGAGATCTAGCGCCCCATTTCCTACCACAACGTCCCCAGTAGAGATCTACAGCGACCTACCCTACCACACCGTCCCCAGTAGAGATCTACAGCACCATATTCTACTGAACCATCCCCAGTAGAGATCTACAATGCGGTAGTGTACCACACCGTCTCCAGTAGAGATATACAGTGTCATTCTCTTCAGCATCGTCCCCAGTAGGGATCTACAACACCATACCCTACCATTCCGTCCCCAGTAGAGATCTATCGCCCCATTTCCTACCACAACGTCCCCAGTAGAGATCTAAAGCGACATACCCTACCACACCTTCCTCAGTAGAGAACTAAAGCATCATATTCTACTGGACCGTCCCCAGTAGAGATCTACAGTCGGGTATTCTACCACACCGTCTCCAGTAAAGATATACAGCGCCATATCCTACCACACCGTCCCCACTAGAGATATGCAGTGTCATTCCCGTCAGCATCGTCCCCAGTAGGGATCTACAACACCATACCCCACCATTGCGTCCCCAGTAGAGATCTATTGCCCCATTCCCTACCACAACGTCCCCAGTAGAGAACTACATTGGGCTAGTCTACCACACCGTCTCCAGTAGAGACATACAACGCAAAATCCTACCACAGCGTCCCCAGTAGAGATAAAAAGTGTCATTCTCTTCATCATCGTGCCCAATAGGAATCTATCGCTCCATTTACTACCACAACGTCCTCAGTAGAGATCTATCGCCCCATTTCCTACCACAACGTCCCCAGTAGAGATCTACAGCGACATACCCTACCACATCGTCCCCAGTAGAGATCTACAGCACCATATTCTACTGGACCGTCCCCAGTAGAGATCTACAATTCGGTAGTGTACCACACCGTCTCCAGTAGAGATATACAGCGCCATGCCCTACCACTCCGTCCCCAGTAGATATATACAGTGTCATTCTCTTCAGCATCGTCCCCAGTAGAGATCTACAACACCATACCCTACCATTCCAGCCCAGTAGAGATCTATCGCCCCATTTCCTACCACAACGTCCCCAGTAGAGATCTACAGCGCCATAACCTACCACATCATCCCCAGTAGAGATTTACAGCACCATATTCTACTGGACCGTCCCCAGTAGAGATCTACTGTACGGTTTATTACCACACCGTCTCCAGTAGAGATATACAACGCCAAATCCTACCACACCGTCCCTGGTAGAGATAAACTGTGTCATTCTCTTCAGCATTGTCCCCAGTAGGGATCAACAACACCATACCCTACCATTCCGTCCCCAGTAGAGATCTATCGCCCCATTTCCTACCACAACGTCCCCAGTAGAGATCCACAGCGACATACCTACCACACCGTCCCCAGTAGAGATCTACAGCACCATATTTTACTGGACCGTCCCCAGTAGAGATCTACAATGCGGTAGTGTACCACACCGTCTACAGTAGAGATATACCGCGCCATACCCAACCACTTCGTCCCCAGTAGAGATATACAATGTCATTCACTTCAGCACCGTCCCCAATAGGGATCTACAACACCATACCCTACAATTCCGTTTCAAGTAGAGATCTATCGCCCCAGTCGAAGTAGCCCAAGTAGAGATCTATTGCCCCATTTCCTACCACAGCGTCCCCAGTAGAGATCAAAAGCGACATACCCTACCACACCGTCCCCAGTAGAGATCTACAGCACCATATTCTACTGGACCGCCCCCAGTAGAGATCTACTGTACGGTATTCTACCACACCATACCCTTCCATTCCGTCCCAAGTAGAGTTCTATCACTCATTTCCTACCACAACGTCCCCAGTAGAGATCTACAGCGACATACCTTTCTACACCGTCCCCAGTAGAGATCTACAGCACCATATTCTACTGGACCGTCCCCAGTAGAGATCTACAATGCGGTAGTGTACCACACCGTCTCCAGTAGAGATATACAGCGCCACACCCTACCACTCCGTCCCCAGTAGAGATCTACAGCACCATATTCTACTGAACCTTTCTAAGTAGAGATCTACAGTACGGTATTCTACCGCAACGTCTCTAGTAGTGATTTACAGCGCCATATCCTACCACAAGGTCCCCAGTAGAGACCTACAGCGACATAACCTACCATACCGTCCCCAGTAAAGATACACAGCGCCACACCACACCATCCCCAGTAAAGATCATCAGCGCCATAACCTACCACACCGTCCCCAGAAGAAATCTTCAGCACCATATTCTACTGGACAGTCCCCAGTAGTGATCTACTGTACGGTTTACTACCACACCGTCTCCAGTAGAGATATACAACGCCAAATCCTACCACACCGTCCCCGGTAGAGATATACTGTGTCATTCGCTTCAGCATCGTCCCCAGTAGGGATCAACAACACCATACCCTACCATTTCGTCCCAAGTAGAGATCTTTCGCCCCATTCCCTACAACAACGTCCCCAGTAGAGATCTACAGCGACATACCCTACCACACCGTCCCCAGTAAAGATCAACAGTGCCATAACCTACCACACCGTCCCCAGTAGAGGTCTACAGCACCATATTTTACTGGACCGTCCCCAGTAAAGATCTACTGTGCGGTTTCTACCACACCGTCTACAGTAGAGATATACAACGCCATATCCTTCCGCACCGTCCCCAGTAGAGATATTCTGTGTCATTCACTTCAGCATAATCCCCAGTAGGGATCAACAACACCATGCCCTACCATTCCGTCCCCAGTAGAGATATATCGCCCAATTTCCCAAAACAACGTCCCCAGTAGAGACCAAAAGCGACAAACCCTACCATTCCGTTCCAACTAGAGATCAACAGCACCATATTCTATTCGACCGTCCACAGTAGAGATCTACAGTTCGGTATTCTGCCACACCATCTCCAGTAGAGATATACAGCGCCAAACCCTACCACAGAGTCCCCAGTATATAGATATGCAGTGTCATTCTCTTCAGCATCGTCTCCAGTAGGGATCTACAACACCAAACCCCACCATTGCGTCCGCATCAGAGATCTATTGCCCCATTCCCAACCACAACGTCCCCAGTAGAGATCTGCATTGCGTACGCCTACCACACCGTCTCCAGTGATACATTCGTACAGCGCCATAACCTACCAGTCCGCCCCAAGTAGAGATATACACTGTCATTCTCTTCAGCATCGTCCCCAGTAGGGATCTACAACCATACCCTACCATTCCGTCTCCAGTTTAGATCTATTGCCCTATTTCTACCACAACGTCCCCAGTAGAGATCCACAGCGACATACCCTACCACACCGTCTCCAGTAGAGATAAACAGTGTCATTCTCTTCATCATCGTCTACAGTAGGGATCAACAACACCATACCCTTCTATTCCGTCCCAAGTAGAGATCTATCACACATTTCCTACCACAACGTCCCCATTAAAGATCTGCAGCGACTACCCTACCACACCGTCCCCAGTAGAGATCTACAGCAACATATTCTACTGGACCGTCCCCAGTAGAGATCTAAATGCGGTAGTGAACCGCACCGTCTCCAGTAGTGATATACAGCGCCATACCCTACCACTCCGTCCCAAGTAGAGATATACAGTGTCATTCTCTTCAGCATCGTCCCCAGTAGCGATCTACAACACCATACCCTAACATTCCGTCCCCAGTAGAGATTTGTCGCCCCATTTCCTACCACAACGTTCCCAGTAGAGATCTACAGCGACATACCCTACCATACCGTCCCCAGTAAAGCTACACAGCGCCATAACCTACCACACCATCCCCAGTAAATATCCTCAGCGCCATAACCTACCACACCGTCCCAAGAAGAAATCTACAGCACCATATTCTACTGGACCGTCCCCAGTAGAGATCTACAGTACGGTTTACTACCACACCGTCTCCAGTAGAGATATACAACGCCATATCCTACCACACCGTCCCCAGTAGAGATATACTGTGTCATTCTCTTCAGCATCGTCCCAAGTAGGGATCAAAAGGAACAAGTAGGCAAAGATCAGGAAAAGGCGCAATCAGAAAAAGATTCCCACTCCAAAAACCGAGGTGGGAAAAAAAACCAAACTAACAACCATGAAACATATCGTAAGCCGAATGAGCAGCTATTTTCCCAATAGGTGGCCACTCAGTTACCTTAACTTAACTAAAAATATGAAAACATACATAAGGCACCAACAGCACAAAAAAATTTATACACCAAGACATAAAACAAAAAAAACCACCACAGAAGTATCGACTTGGAACGATCAGTAACACAAAGTTACTGGCGGGCTTAAACCGGTTTTACATGGCCATAACCTCACCCTCAGCTTCTGCAGTGGTTCATAACATTTAGTTAGTTATTCGGTCCTCGTGGTGAATCTCTAACTAGTAAATGAATCATCAAGAACAAACAACGCCATACCCTACCATATCAACAACACCATACCCTACCTTTCCATCCCCAGTAGAGATCTATCGCCCTATTTCTTACCACAACGTCCCCAGTAGAGATCTTATGCGACATACCCTACCACACCGTCCCCAGTAGAGATCTACATCACCATATTCTACTGGACCTTTCTAAGTAGAGATCTACAGTACGGTATTCTACCGCATCATCTCCAGTAGTGATTTACAGCGCCATATCCTACCACAAGGTCCCCAGTAGAGATCTACAGCGACATACCCTACCATACCGTCACCAGTAAAGATACACAGCGCCATAACCTACCACACCATCCCCAGTAAAGATCCCCGGCGCCATAACCTACCACACCTTCCCCAGAAGAAATCTACAGCACCATATTCTACTGGACCGTCCCCTGCAGAGATCTACTGTACGGTTTACTACCACACCGTCTCCAGTAGAGATATACAACGCCAAATGCTACCACACCTTCCCCGGTAGAGATATACTGTGTCATTCGCTTCAGCATCGTCCCCAGTAGGGATCAACAACACCATACCCTACCATTCCGTCCCCAGTAGAGATCTACAGCACCATATTCTACTGCACCGTCCCCAGTAGAGATCTACAATGCGGTAGTGTACCACACCGTCTCCAGTAGAGATATACAGCGCCATACCCTACCACTCCGTCCCCAGTAGAGATATACAGTGTCATTCTCTTCAGCATCGTCCCCAGGAGGGATCAACAACACTATACCCTACCATTTCGTCCCTAGTAGAGATCTTTCGCCCCATTCCCTACCACAACGTCCCTAGTAGAGATCTACAGCGACAAACCCTACCACACTGTCCCCAGTAAAGATCAACAGCGCCATAACCTACCACACCGTCCCCAGTAGAGATCTACAGCACCATATTTTACTGGACCGTCCCCAGTAGAGATCTACAGTGCGGTTTCAACCACACCGTCTACAGTAGAGATATACAACGCCATATCCTTCCGCACCGTCCCCAGTAGAGATATACTGTGTCATTCACTTCAGCATCATCCCCAGTAGGGATCAACAACACCATGCCCTACCATTCCGTCCCCATTAGAGATATATCGCCCAATTTCCCATCACAACGTCCCCATTAGAGATCAAATGCGACATACCCTACCATTCCGTTCCAAGTAGAGATCAACAGCACCATATTCTATTCGACCGTCCACAGTACCACACCGTCTCCAGTAGAGATATACAGCGCCAAACCCTACCACAGCGTCCCCAGTAGAGATATGCAGTGTCATTCTCTTCAGCATCGTCTCCAGTAGGGATCTACAACACCATACCCCACCATTGCGTCCACATCAGAGATCTATTGCCCCATTCCCAACCACAACGTCCCCAGTAGAGATCTGCATTGCGTTAGCCTACCACACCGTCTCCAGAGATACATACAGGGCCATAACCTACCATTCCGTCCCCAGTAGAGATATACAGTGTCATTCTCTTCAGCATTGTCCCAAAAAGGGATCTACAACCATACCCTACCATTCCGTCCCCAGTAGAGATCTATCGCTCTTTTTCTACCACAACGTCCCCAGTAGAGATCTAAAGCGACATACCCTACCACACCGTCCCCAGTAGAGATAAATCGACCCATTTCTACCATAACGTCCCCAGTAGAGATCTACAGCGACATACCCTACCACACCGTCCTCACTAAAGATCTACAGCGCCATAACCTACCACAGCGTACCCAGTAGAGATTTACAGCACCATAATCTACAACACCGTCCCCAGTAGAGATATATCGTCCCATTCCCTACCACAACGTCCCAAGTAGAGATCTACAGAGACAAACCCTACTACACCGTCCCCAGTAAAAATAATATCGTGCAATTCCCTACCGCAACGTCCCCAGTGAAAGTCTACAACTACATTCCCTATCACACCGTCCCAAGTAAACAACTTAGCGAACTACTACACCAATACGTCCCCAGTAGAGATATACAGCGACATACCCTACCACAGCGTCCCCAGTAGAGAATTTCAGCACCATAATCTACCACACCGTCCCAAGTAGAGATATATCGACGCATTCCCTACCACATCGTCCCAAGTAGAGATCTACAGAGACATACCCTACCACACCGTCCCCAGTAAAGATCTTTCGTTCAATTCCATACCGCAACGTCCCCAGTGGAGATCTACAGCTGTATTCCCTATCACACCGTCCCCAGTAAACATCTTAAGCGAACTACTCCACCAATACGTCCCCAGTAGAGATCTACAGCGACATACCATACCACATCGTCCCCAGTAGAGATTTACAGCACCATACTCTACTGGGGCGTCCCCAGTAGAGATCTACAGTGCGGTAGTCTACCACACCGTCTCCAGTAGAGATATATAGATCAGTACCCTACCACTCCATCCCAAGTAGAGATATACAGTTTCCTTCTCTTCAGCATCGTCCCAGTAGGGATCTACAACACCATACCCTATCATTCTGTCTCAAGTAGAGATCTACAGCACATTAATCTATCACAGCGTCCCCAGTAGAGATATATCGACCCATTCCCTACCACAACTTCCCCAGTAGAGATCTACAGCTACATACTCTATCACAAAGTCCTAAGTAAAAATCTTAAACGAACTACTCTACCAATACGTCCCCAGTAGAGATCCTCAGCGATATACCCTTCCACATCGTCCCCAGTAGAGATCTACATAACCATTATCTACTGGACCATACCCAGTAGAGATCTACAATGCGGTAGTCTACCACACCGTCACAAGTAGAGATATACAGCGCCATACCCTACCACTCCGTCCCCAGTAGGGATATTCAGTGTCATTCTCTTCAGCATCGTCCCCAGTAGGGATCTACAACACCATACCCGACCATTCCGTCCCCAGTAGAGATATATCGCCCAATTCCGTGCCATAACGTCCCCAGTAGAGATCTACAGCGCCATACCCTATCACACCGTCCACGGTAGAGATCTAACGACACATTCCCTACAATAACGTCCCCGGTAGAGATCGACAGTGACATACCCTACCACACTGTCCCAGTAGAGATCTATCGCCCTATTTCCTTCCTTTACGTCCCCAGTAGAGATCCACCTCTACATACCCTATCACACTATCCCGAGTAATTATCTAAAGCAAACTACTCTTCCAATACGTCTCCAGTAGGGATCTACTGCACCATATTCTACCGGACCTTCCCAAGTAGAAATCTACATAGCGGTATTCTACCACACCGTCTCCAGTAGAGATATGCAGCGTCATACCCGAAAACACCGTCCCCAGTAGAGATATACAGTATCATTCTCTTCAGTATCGTCCACAGTAGGTATCTACAACACCATACCCTACCATTCCGTCCCAAGTAGAGATATATTGCCCCATTCCCTACCACAACGTCCCCAGTAGAGATCTACAGTGCGGTAGTCTACCACACCGTCTCCAGTAGAGACATAAAACGTGACACAGCGCCATACCCTTCCACCCCGTCCCTAGAAGAGATATACTGTCATTTTTTCAGCATTGTCCCCAGTAGGGATAAACAACACTGTTCCGTCCCCACATGAGACCCATCGCCCCATTTCCTACCACATCGTCTCCAGTAGAGATCAACAGCGACACAACCCTACCACACCGTCCCCAGTAGAGATCTCCAGCACCATAATCTACCACACCGTCTCCAGTAGAGATCTTTCGCCCCATTCCCTACCACAACGTCCCCAGTACAGATCTACAGCTACAAACCCTATCACACCGTCCCAAGTAGAGATCGCAAGCGAACTACTTTACCAATGCGTTCCCAGTAGAGATCTACAGCTACATACCCTAACACACCGTTCCCAGTAGAGATCTACAGCACCAAACTCTACTGGATCGTACCCATTAGAGATGTACAGTGAGTCTCTACCATTCCGTCTCCAGAAGAGATATACAACACCGTCTCCATTAAAGATATACAGCGCCATATTCTACCACACTGTCCCAGTAGAGATCTATCGCCCTATTTCCTTCCTTTACGTCCCCAGTAGAGATCCACCTCTACATACCCTATCACACTATCCCGAGTAATTATCTAAAGCAAACTACTCTTCCAATACGTCTCCAGTAGGGATCTACTGCACCATATTCTACCGGACCTTCCCAAGTAGAAATCTACATAGCGGTATTCTACCACACCGTCTCCAGTAGAGATATGCAGCGTCATACCCGAAAACACCGTCCCCAGTAGAGATATACAGTATCATTCTCTTCAGTATCGTCCACAGTAGGTATCTACAACACCATACCCTACCATTCCGTCCCAAGTAGAGATATATTGCCCCATTCCCTACCACAACGTCCCCAGTAGAGATCTACAGTGCGGTAGTCTACCACACCGTCTCCAGTAGAGACATAAAACGTGACACAGCGCCATACCCTTCCACCCCGTCCCTAGAAGAGATATACTGTCATTTTTTCAGCATTGTCCCCAGTAGGGATAAACAACACTGTTCCGTCCCCACATGAGACCCATCGCCCCATTTCCTACCACATCGTCTCCAGTAGAGATCAACAGCGACACAACCCTACCACACCGTCCCCAGTAGAGATCTCCAGCACCATAATCTACCACACCGTCTCCAGTAGAGATCTTTCGCCCCATTCCCTACCACAACGTCCCCAGTACAGATCTACAGCTACAAACCCTATCACACCGTCCCAAGTAGAGATCGCAAGCGAACTACTTTACCAATGCGTTCCCAGTAGAGATCTACAGCTAACATACCCTAACACACCGTTCCCAGTAGAGATCTACAGCACCAAACTCTACTGGATCGTACCCATTAGAGATGTACAGTGAGTCAGTCTACCACACCGTCTCCAGTAGAGATATACAACGCCATACCCTACCATTCCGTCCCCAGTAGTGATATACAGTGCCATTCTCTTTAGCATCGTCACCAGTTGGGGTCTATAACACCATACCCTACCATTCCGTCCCCATTAGATATCTATCGCCCCATTCCCTACCACAACATCCCCAGTAGAGATCTACAGCGACATATCCTACGATACCGTCCCCAGTAAAGATCTACAGTGCCATATCCTACTACATCGTCCCCAGTAGAGATCTAAAGCACCATACGTGCGTAATCTACCACACCGTCCCAAGTAGAGATCTATCACCCCATTCCCTACCACAACGTCCCCAGTAGAGATCTACAGCGACATACCCTACCACAACGTCCCCAGTAAAGATCTATCGTCCAATTCCCTACCATTACGTCCCCAGTGGAGATCTACAGCTACATATTTCAACGTTCCGAGTAGACATACAAAGCAAAACTACTCTACAAATACGTCCCCAGTAGAGATCTACAGCGTAGAGTAGGGATAATCAACACCATACCCTACCATTCCGTCCCCACTAGAAGTCTATCGCCTCATTCCCTACCACAATGCCCCGGTAGAGATCTACAACGAAATATTCTTCCATACCGTCCCAAGTAAAGATCTACAGCGCCATATCCTACCACACCGTCCCCAGTAGAGATCTACAGCACCATAATCTACCACACCGTCCCCAGTAGAGATCTATTGCCCCATTCCCTACCACAACGTCCAAAGTAGAGATCTACAGCACCTAACTCTACTGGACCGTCTCCAGAAGAGATATACAACACCGTCTCCATTAAAGATATACAGCGCCATATTCTACCACTCCGTCCCCAGTAGAGATATACAGTGTCATTCTCTTCAGCATCGTCCCCAGTAGGGATCTACAACACCATACCCTACCATTCTGTCCCCAGTAGAGATTTGTCGCCCCATTCTCTACCAAAACGTCCCCAGTAGAGATCTACAGCGACATACCCTACCACACCGTCCCCAGAAAGATCTACAACGCCATATCCTACCACACCGTCCCCAGTAGAGGTCTACAGCACCATAATCTACCACACCGTCCCCTTAGTCCGGCAGAAAACAAATTTGACCTGGAATTGTGTTCTAAAGTTTTTTTCTTTACTGAATTATGTTCAGTAGCATTGCCTTACAAGAATCTGAGTGATGCCACGTTGGCATCATTGAGCTATTTTGTATTTTCAAGATGGCGTTTAAGATGGCGGCCAGAATATATAATAATATTTAACAGGGGTCTCTGATTGTTTTTATCTGGCAAAACTGTGGTTATTTCAGTACAAAATAATGAATAGGTATCAGTTTTGTATAAGTATTTACATTTATATCATAGTTTCTTTTCAAGACAGGATAAAAAACACTGTATAGATGAAATAAGTCAAGGTTTTTCAAAATTTTGGTTTAATATTTTTATTCATACAATAAGCACTTACAATTTCAGAACCATTACTCAAGCTAGTTTGCCTTATCAAGATGCAGTGATTATCGTATTCAAGATGTCATTCAAGAAGGCAGCCATGTTTTTTTGCGCAAAACGAATTTAACTTAGAATTGAGGTTATGGAAACGTTGCGGCAGAGTATGGCACCGTAGATTCCTTTGGGGGCGTTGTGGTAGAATATGACACTGAAGATCCCTATTTGGGACGTTGTGGTAGAGCATGACACTGTAGATAATATTGGGGAAGTTGTGGCACTTTATAATCCTACTGGGGGACGTTGCGGCGGAGTATGTCGCTGTAGACCCCAACTTGGTACGTTGTGGTAGACAGTGGAATAAAGATACATACTGGGGACCTTGCGCTAGATTATGGCGATGTTGATCTCTACTTGGTAGGTTGCGATAGAGTATGGCGCTTTATATCCCTACTGGTGACTTTGTAGCAGATTATGGCGCTGTAGACCTCCACTGGGTACATTGTTGTAGATTAAAGGTTTAATTTGGAAACAATGTGGAAGAGTATGTCACCGAAAATCCACAACGGGCCTTGTGGAAATAATTGAGCTGTTTATATCACTTGGTAGATTGTTGTAGAGAATAGTGTCGTATATCCCTACTGGGGACGTTGTGGTGTAGTATGACAGTGTAGATCCCTACCGGGGACATTGCGATATAGTATGGCACTGTCGATCCAAACTGCGGTTGTTGCGGTAGAGTATGGCGCTGAAGATCTCTACTGGGGATCTTGTGGAAGAGTATGTCACGCTAGATCATTACTGGATACGTTGCGGTAGAGTATGTGGCTGTATATCCCTACTGAATCCGTTGTGATACATTATGGCGCTGTACATCTCTATATCCTTACTGGGTACGTTGTGGTAGAGTATGGCACTGTAGTTCCTTACTGGAGACGTTGCGACAGAGTATGGTACTGTAGATCCCTACTGTGGACGTCCAGGTTCAGCGTGTGGCTGTAGATTCCTACTGGGGACGTTATGGTAGAATATGGCGCTGTAGAGATCGCTTCTGCGGACGTTGGGATACAGTAAGGCGCTGTAGATATCTACTGGGGACGTTGCGGTAGAATATGTGGCTGTTTATCTCTACTGGGGACGGGTGAGTAGAGTATGACGCTGCAGAGATCGCTACGCTACTGGGGACGTTGCGATAGAGTTTGATGTTGTAGATATCTACTGGGGACGTTGCGGTAGAATATGTGACTGATTATCTCTACTGAGGACGTTGCGGTAGAGTATGGCACTGTAGATTCCTTCTTGGGACGTTGCGCTAGGGTATGGCGCTGTTTGTATCTACTTGATGTAGAGTATGGCACTGTAGATCCGTACTGGGGTCTTTGCGGTAGAGTATTGCACCGTTGATCCCTACTGGGGACGTTGCGGTAGGGTAGGGTAGTCGTTGCAGTATAGTAATGCAATCAAAGTTGCCAAGGCTGAAAAAATGAAAAATTTAAAAAAAAAGAAAAAAAAAAAGATAAGACTGGAACCCAGGCTACACTACTGGGGACATACCTGTTTAGTATGTGGTTAGGGGCGTTGGGTAGATTTTGGCACTGTAGATCCATATTGGGATGTGTGTTAGAATATGGCACTGTAGATTCCTATTGGACCATTGCGGTAGAGCCTGGCAGACCTGTTATCGATTACTTTCAAAGTTAATCACTAACGATTACAATTACTTTCAATCTTATGATTAACGATTACGATTAAAAATATTTTTTTTCCTTACTGTATTCGATTACAATTACAATTGATTTGCAAAAGTACAGTAATCGAATTATCAATCGATTAGTTTTGCATTTATTATCTAGCCAGCCTTGAACTATGCAGTTATGATGTGACTGTATATGGTATTATGTTTGGCATAATTTAGGAATCATCTTGGTGTATTATGCACTTTATCTTCAGATTGCAGACTTTATAAAACAGTGAATCATTAACATAATTTAAGTCTCTTGATGCTGTGTGTGTTTATAATTTGGGTAACAACTCAAAATTGGACAAAAATGTTACTTGATTTGAATATTGCAGTAATTTTGACATGAATTTTGTAATAAGATTCTCAAAGTTGTTGATTCTGTCATGGTCTATCTATAGATAGAGAGACATTGATTCTGGTAATCATTTGTATATTGTCACTAGCTTGTTCTAGGGTGTTTTTACAACACCACCAATATGACACCTATTCATTTGTTAATATGTAAAGGTGTGATTTTAAATTCAACCAGGTAACAATAGGTTTCAAAACCTATTTAGAATGAGGTTAATTCCATGTTTATAAGCATGATCACTGAGGTCAAAGAAATGTAAGCAAAAAAAAAAAAAAAAAAAAAAAAAGAGTGTTCTAAGAGAGTTCTGAAATGTTTTGGAAAATGCCAGAGAGAATTTCGAAAAAAAAAAATAAACAAATAAAGAGGACAAAAAATATAATAATGTTAAATTTGTTGACCAGTATGTATGAATTTATGTGCCTATGTCATTGAAACCATAATCTGTTCAACAACAGACCAATTCATTGCTTCAATAAAGAAAGTGCTGTTTGGACTTTTTTTCTTCACATTTAGAGACCAGAAATGATATAAAATAATATAAAACCCAAAAATAATGGCAATGAGCACTGTCTGACCTGTTACTGTATCAGAATTCCCATTTGATATATTAACAATTCATAAAAGTCAAACAAATCCTGTTGTGAACATAATATTATATATTAGTTCATTTGCTTTCTTTCATTTACTCTCTTTTTTTTAGAAAAAGAATTTTCAACATATTTTGAAATGTAATCGTTATTTGTTCATAAAATCAATAACAATTACAGGCATTTTTGAAAGTATTCAAATAAGAATACGATTACTTTTAATCGTAAAAATGTACGATTACAGAATAATTTTCGATTGAAAAAAATTTCTATCAAATAAAAGTAATCATGATTAACGATTAAGATTAACCCAGGTCTGGAGCCTGGTGCTGTAGATCCCTTACTGGAGACATGTTGGTTCTGTTGATCTCTACTGTCTATGTTGTGGTACAGTATGCCACTGTAGAACCATACTTGGTCGTTGCTGAAGGGTATGGCTCTGTAGATCGCTAACAGACACGTTTTGTAGACTTTGGCACTGTACATTGGGGACGTTGTGGTGGAATAAGACATTGTAGATCCCTATTATATTGGGGACATTGTGGTAGAGTATGGCGCTGTAGATACCTACTGGAGACGTTGTGGTAGAGTATGGATCTGTAGATGCATACTGGGGTCGATGTGGTAGAGTATGGCACTGTAGATCCCTACTGGGGAGGTTGCGGTAGAGAAAGGCGTTATAGATGCTGTAGATGTAGCAGTAGAGTATGGCGCTGTATATTCATAACAGGGAGTTTGCGATAGATTTTGGCATCGAATATCCACAAGGGGACGTTGTGCTAGAATATGGCACTGTTTATCACTATGGGGGACATTGCGGTGGAGAATTGTGCGGTATATAACTACTGGGTACGTTGTGGTAGAGTTCGGCACTGTACATTCTTACTGAAGACGTTGCACTAGAGTATGGCGCTGTTGATATCTACTGGGGACGTTGCGCTACAGAATGTCACTGTAGATACCTAGTTGGGGCGTTGCGGTAGTGTTTATGTCTGTAGATTTCTACTGGGGACGTTGCAGTAGAGTATATCGTTGTCGTAGATACCTATGCGAAACGTCGCAGTAGGGTATGGTGCTGTAGATCTCTACTGGGTACGTTGCAGATGAGTGTGCCGCTATATGTCTGTACCGGGAACAATATCGTACAGCATGGAGCTGAAGATCCCTACTGGTTTCGTTGTGGTAGAAAATAGTGCTGTATATCACAACCTGGGACGTTGCGGTAGAGAATTGCACAGTAGAGCCCTACTGGGGACGTGACGGTAGACTATGGATATGTAGATCCCTACTGGGAAATTTGCGGTATAGTAGGGCACTGTTGATCCATAATGGGACGTTGTAGAGTATGTGGCTGAAGATCCAAACAGCAGATGTTGTGGTTGAAAGTAGATATCTACTGGGGATGTTTCTGTAGAGTAATTGGCTATAGATCTCAACTAGGGACTGCGTGATAGAGTATGGCGCTATTGGTCTCTAATGGGAATATTGCGGTATAGATAAGTACTGTAAATCCTTACTTGGGACCTTGTGGTAAAATATTGCTCTGTATATCTCTACTCGGTACGTTTAGGCAGAGTATGACACTGCAGATACCAAACTGGATACGTTGCGGTAGACTATGGCACGGTAGTTGCAAACTGGAGATGTTGTGGTAGAGTATTGCACTATAGATGCCTACTAGGTACGTTGTTGTAGAGTATTGCACTGTAAATCCATACTGAAGACGTTGCATAACAGTTTGGTGCTGTATATCTTTACTGGGGACGCTGAAGATCAATACTGTAGACGTTATGGTAGGGTATGGCTCTGTAGATACCTACTTGAGACGTTTTTGTAAACTAAGGTGCTGTATATCTCTACTGGGCACGTTGTGACAGAGTATGGTGCTGTAGGGGAGAATGCGGTAGAATATGACACTGTAGATACCTACTTGGAACGCAGCGGTAGACTATGACGCTGTAGATACCTACTAGGGACGTTGCGGTAAATCCCCAATGGGTACGTTGTGGTACAGTATAGCGTTGCGGTAAAATATATGGCTGTATATCTCTACTGAGGACGTTGCCGTGGAGTATGACACTGTAGTTTCCTATTGGGGACCTTGTGGTAAACTGTGGCGCTATATATCTCTACTGAGTACGTTATGGTAGAGTATCTAACCGTAGATCGTTACTGGGGACGTTGCAGTAGAATATGATACTGTAGATCGATACTGGGAACGTTGCGGTAAACAATGGTGCTGTAAATCCTAGTAGAGTACGATACTGTATATCCCTACTGGGGAGGTTGCGGTTGAGTATAGTATTGTAGAATGCTACTGGGGACGTTGCGGTAGCGCATGGCACTGTAGCTCTTTATTAAGGAGGTTACGGTAGAATACAGCGCTCTAGAGCTCAACTTTTCAAAATAGCCCATTTTCGCTTCTACGCTGCAGACACGCATTGTATATATGGGTCGGTTAAAAAGCTCATCAGAGCTTATGTTGTACTGTTGTGATACTTGCCGACTCAAAATAAATCTTATCTTATCTTATCTTATCTTATCTTATGGGTCATTATAAAAAATGGAGCAATCCTTGTCCCTGATGATTTTCTCGCAAGCGTGATGTCCGAGGTTTGCTTCCTCCTTCTATAATATTATTATTATCCGCCCTGCTTTACAAGAACCACACGCGATTTCACGTTTCCGAGTATGTTATTTAAAAGAAAAAATGCAAGATTTTTATCGTGTCCCCGGGTCTGGGTAAGTAGATTTATTTGTTTCCATTGCAAAAGAAGCTTGACAGAAATAACATTTTCTGTAACCCACTATTGCATATAATGTTATTGAAGTCAAATTAAAAAATCATATGGTATATTAAGTGCAATTTAAGAGCGGCGGCACATTATGTGCTGTCCCTGGAAAACGTATCAGTGCTGTCACAGTTATAAAAAATCTATTTTGACCAGAGTTATGAATCCTTTTCTCAGATCAAAACAATCGCATTTTTGTAGACGACAGCAAGCTGATGAAGTCATGGTAAACAACTTTTTGAGAAAATCGCATTACTCCGTTCATATTCCATAAAGACATGTCAAAATCAGTGTGGGAATTTTTTAGCCATCAGTACTATCACGCGCATTTTGCCGCTTCTTGCAAATATCACGTATATTTTAAGGCCATGACTGAATTTCAGCTTAGGGCCGGTTTGAATAGATATACGAAGTTTTCAGCCTGCATTCTGTTGTTAGTCATAATAATTAAATTTATTTGTGAAACTCGTGACAGTACTGATGTGTGACAGCACTGAGTTGACTTCTGTCAGCAGGTGTGGATTCAGGCAATTTCCTACACTGAAAAGAGTTAGGTCGCCTTTCAAGAGAGGGTCTCAGCTACTAACACCAGTAGCAGTCAGAAGTGGTCAAACCATTTGAGGTGTGGGGGGGGGGGGAGGGGGGGTGATACAAAACTGCAAATTCAAAATTCTTTGTCGACCAGGGTATACCCAATGAGGTTAGTTACTACGAAGAAAAAAAAAGTGGTAGTTTCGTCCCGACATGACTGAAAGTTATTGACTCGGGTACATAAAAAAATATCAGACGCGTCATGAGAAGACATGATTTTGCAGAAGTGCAGCTCAGCTGCAGTGTAACCTTCCAAGGGGGTATCAGCTCCAAGCTCACTAAAAGAAAAATGACCCCAGCTCCCTATTTTTTTTACTTGCTTCCACCTTCCTAATACTAAAAATGTTCTCTTCTAGTAATCCCCAACTCCCTTTTCAAATGTTTTTCCAGTTCTCCCAAGCTCCTTGAAAACGAATTACCGATTCCGAAAGCGTCCGCTTCGGGAGCGGGAGGTCGTGGGTTCGATCCCGGGCCGGGTCATACCAAAGACTTTAAAAATGGTACCAGTGGCTACCTTGCTTGGCGCTCAGCATTATTAGGCAAGCACTGGCTTCTCTTCTCCTAAAACAAAATATAGCATCACTAACATCGCATGTCTAATATGAAAATGTCCTAATAATAACAAAAGAGGTCCGAAAATAATCAATGTCCGTATTCACTAGAGGACCGTATGGAAGACTGGCCGTTGTGCTAAATACGTTATCCTCTATAAATATAGAGATTATTATTATTATTAATGGCCCTTCTACCAAGAAGCACTCTTTTGTCGTGAACAATCCTGGTTGTTTCAGACCTGGTCGAAAGCCCCAAAAACATTTTCTCATGCTGCAGCTTAAAGTGTTAAGCGCTAATTGCGCTTGTCGTGTTACACCGCGTTTGGTTTGCGTGTTCCGAACGTTTTTTTGTTATCTACCCAAAGGTGTCCATGGTTCGAGCATTAGCCGAGGCATTAGCCGAGGCTGCATTGAAAGTATTTAAGGTTTGTGACAAGTTATATATACCCCCACTTACAGATTTGGAAAGTCTTATCAAATAAGCGTTGTACGCAAGAAAATTTGTTCGTGACAGCACTGATATTTTTCAAGGGTACCATACAATTGATTAATGCTGGTGCACAATTTGTTCCGTTAAACTCGGCATATTTTATAGAGGAGACGGTGGGTAGGGAAATTTTTCGTTTCGCACAACACCCTCCACATACTAGGTTTGATACCATGGGTGGCTTTTTTGATCAATATAAAGAGCTTCTAGGCACGTTGTCGCCCTGTGATATGGTGCATTTGTCCTCTAGAAGCCGTTACGTATGTTACCCATTCAAACAAGAAATGTGCTCTAAGTTTGTAAAAATACACTATGAATCTCTAATCTAAATTCCAAACCTAAATGTATCAATATCATCTGATGAAAGAATGTTACGGGCACATATATTGATATATTTAATCATTTTCATGCATCGATGGTGTTACGTATGTCACATTCTCAAAACAGCCTGTGTAAAGGTTAATTACAGAACAGTAAGCTATTTTAATATACTTCTCTTTGCGAATTTCACTTTTAATACACTACGGGTGGCTTTGTTGATCAATATAAAGATTCTCTATGCACGTTGTCGCCCAATGGTATGGTGCATTTGCCCTCCAGAAGCCGTTACGCACGTCGCATGTTACCCATTCAAAACAGAAATATACTCTGTTTGAAAAATGCACTATGAATCTCTAAAATAAATTCCAAACCTAAATATATTAATGTCATCTGATAAAAGAATGTTACTGGCACATATGTTGATACTTTTAATCACATATATGCATCGATGGTGTTACGTATGTTACATTTTCAAAACAGGCTGTTCAGAGTTTAATTACAAAACAGTAAGCTATTTTAATATACTTTTCTTTGCACATTTATATTTTAGATACACTGGTCTAAAAGACACGTATTCCTTTTCTTTTACAAACCTGAAAAAAATAATCATCATGTCATTCCTTAGTCGAAAGTTATTGCATATAGTCCACAGTAACTCACTTCAGATTATGAAAGAATAAAGTGTTCAAAGTCAACTATGAACAGACAGGTTTGATTAAAAGAAGAAAAAATATACAATCATCTTGTTGTAGATCAATAACATATATGCCTTCTTTAAATTGAACCAGAAGTGTGACTTTTGATTGGTAAATATGGTAACGTATGTAACACATAATTATCAAATTTCAAAAATCAGTTTTAATGATTTTAATGCCGATAAAATGCTCATCGCTGTATGTAATTATGATTTAGCACTAATTTAGAAATCATATAAGATGTAGCAAATATTCAAGAGTGTAATCCGGTTGTCAGTGAACTTAAAGCGCACACACCCAAACCACAAAATCCCAAAGCATGTTTTACACCATTGTTAGTATCCAGTGTTATGAAATGACATTATCAACACCGTCGGTCACTATTTCTTAAGTTACCTTTCACAAAGCTTGCCAATAGTAAGCAAATATCAAATGCGGGTGACGGGCGATTTAATGGTAACGTATGTAACACATTTTTCACTTAAAATTTTAGGTGTTAAAACCTCAGGAAAACAAATAGTAATAAGATTATAATAATCGTCACCTAAGGATTGTTTTCCGATTTCCGGATTATGAAAAGACTCGCCGGCCATACAAAAGCACAACTCTGCGCATGCTAGTTCATTTTGTCTGGGTTCGGGGCACATGTGAGACAAGCCAAGTTCTGCTTGCGCGTGTGCCAGGTGGTTTTTTTCTCGGGGTTCTTCCGTTTTCGCCCCACCTACCGGTTGGCCCGTCTCATATGAGCTGAAATAATATTGAAAGGGACGTTAAACGGAACAAAAATTGTTCAGTCCTTGGTCATGAGCACTGCTTCAATATAAGAACCATTGATGTTCCAGACATTGCCTGATGCGGTTGTTTTGTTTGATTTTGAGTTAATGCTTAACAGCCTAGTCAACAGCCATTGTCATATTGAGACGTTGACTCCATTTTATGGGACTTTTGCCCGAAAATCGAATGTCATGACATCCAAACAATGCTTTAAATATAACCACACAAGTAAGCCACTACGGCTTATACGTATGGATGGTTTGATTTTAAAACACTTTTCCTGGTCAGACTCAGACCTGAGCGGATAACCAGTAATAAGATGGTCAGTAAGTAGCGTATAAGCTATGCCTGGAGGCAAAAGAAGCCCATCTATTTCTTAAGGACCCGATGAGCGGGGCCCATATTCCCACCCGACCAACCTTCTGAGGGATTCTGCTTAGGCTGATACGGCTGAGCGTTTCTGCTAAGGCTGAAAACATGTTTTTGGAGTTTTCACGTTATAAATGTGTCATCAAAACGATCATGATTTGGTGGTACATTTTCATTTGTGTAGCGTTAATGGCAACAGATTAAGTGACGGACACTATTTAGACTTGAACCAGATTGCCCAGCAGATGAACAGAATCGGCAAATGGTTTTTCGTACACCTTCTTATGTGCTGTGGGGAGTGTTATCGTCTGTTTGCACAAGGTAGTTTGTGATTAATCGCTTTTCTCAGCAACATTCCAAGCATGCCATTGTGTGGAGTCTCACCTTGTTTAGTCATAACTTCTATTTTCTTGAAGAGATGGAATGGTTGAGAGTCTCACTAGGACGTCAAGGCTTGCTAAAAACGACAGACTGCTAGTATCGTGCTTTTTCAGGATTTCCAGCGTGGAACCATAATGTATTGCAATCATTTGGCTAGAATAGACAGCAGCATAAACCATCTGATTCAAATGATTGTACCGTCAGAAGCATCGTGGTTGTTATGAAAATTCGCGTATCTGTGTCTTCATTGTCTAAAGTGCAGTTTCGTAAAGCATTTTCGTTATCTGTGAAAACGCATACGTTGTTCGCACATCCTGTTCTATGATCGGATTTCACACCGAGGGCCCTCAAGAAATTCACATTTTGTGTTATTACTGCTTTACATTGGATTTTGCCACTCCCGGGGAACTGGTTACACAGGGCTAGATAATGTCCTTCTTTTTCGTTCATCCGATCTGATGGATTTACTCTACAGGTATACATGTATATCAAACACTACGTCAAATCAATAGTTTCGAAAGGCGCACACAAGCTGTAAGAAATACCACATATAGTATAAAATAAATGGGTCCAGGAGCTTGAGGATAATATCCGCATCTAGTTGGATGCGACTGTCAGTGTGATATTCGCACATGTGAAAGATTCATCGTGGATCGTGGATGTTGTTCAAGGACACAACATGGCGCCGAAGAGGTCGAACAACACAAACTCGCAATCAGGAGCGGGCGCTTTAACGATGGGTCACCAATTCATAATATACACCTTACCATGCTTACAGTGCCCTATATGAAAAAGGTGTTACATACGTTACCATGAGCATACTGACAAGTCACCAGTGGGTCAACAAATTCCAAACACCTTACTGTGTTCTATGCGAAAACCTTTGCAGATAATTATGTGAGACCACTATCACGTGAGCCGCAGCGCGCGAAAACCCCTCTTTCTACAATATTCCTTCTACAGAGACACAGAATTTAGACGCTTGAAATTTCGGATTAAAGAAGAAGTTTGAATTATCTGTGTAGAGTAAACAAGTGTGCTGATCAGCTGTGCAGTAACTGCATCTTTGTTTTCATATAGGAAGAATCTGGTTTTCGCATAAAGTGGCTCACTGTATATACATTTATAATCACCAAAATGAAATCTACCCATGTTTGAACATTAAGGTGTTACATACGTTACCATGAGCATGCTTTCAAGTCACAGGTTGTGTATTTTAGCACACTAAACATGTTTTTATCATAGGGTGTGTAAAATAGAACTAAATAATTTACATAAACATATAACAGTTATTCATTTTGACATTTTTGTTGAAACGCCTACTTTTCAAATGTTACAGCATACGGCGGTACCCTTAGGAAATGTTAAACTATTTAAATAAAATAAATTAAATATTTAATATAAATATATGATTTTGTGTAACAGCCAAGTTGAACTACCGGTCAGTAAGAAAGGACCTATCGTTTTTGGAATATGAAGAAAGAAATGCCAAAAACAAAAACGTTTTTGAACCCAAACCCCTATTTTCACGCCATAGATGTAGAAGTAACGTTTGTTACACCGTATAATGTCTAATTTCAACTTTTTAAAGATCATAAAGCATGTCCGTTAAATTGTTCTAGTACGTGATATAATTAGTGTTGTTGCATGATTAAAGTGGGTGGAGCATAGTAGGTTTCGCTATTTTGTTGGTACAAATATATTTTGAACATGTAACTTATGTAACGAGCTACAGAAATATTGTGCACCACTTGCCGGGGCGACAACGTGCCTAGAACTCATCTAGGATGACCAATGAACCAATTGCATACTGCAAACAAAGTATGTGGAGGGTGTTGTGCGATTTCGTTAAATACGGTAGATACAGAATCTAGCGTCTGGCCTATTATTTCTATATTCTAAATGCTTTTGTTAATAAAACTATCTCATAAAAAAAGAAAAACTGGACAACGATTTTTTTCGTTTTGCCTTACAGTTTTCTGGATTGATTGCTCCATTTTTTGATAATGACCCATATAAACTTTGTATGGATGATTGACTTTGACCACTTTCCCTGGGCAGTCTCAGACATGATCAGACGGCCAGTCGGTAACGTTGAAGCTTTGCCTGGAGGCACAGCAGCCCTTCTATTTATTTAGGCCACAAATGGGCGAGGACCATACAAAGACGTCGAAAGCGTTCAAAGCGTATTTAACGTATGTAGAACTTATTTGTTATGCGTAAGACCTCCGAGATACGCAGAGCTTCTGACATAAACGTATCTGAAAACCCCTAAAACAAGGAAATCTGTTTGTTGCTATGGAAACCTTGCATATTAAATTGCAAAGCGTTTTATTGTCGAAACTTGTAATATAATACGTGTTTTATAATATTTAAACATTTATTTATCTGAACCAGCACTAAAATGCTATAGCCCCATGTTTTCGTACCTTGTGTATTTCCGCGATGTACTGATTCACATCCGCGTTTGGAAACATTTCCGCGCTTGTGATACCTGGATAGAGAAATTCTAACGTATATAAATCAGACTCATTCGATAAACGAATATATCGGAAAAAAAAAACTTTCTCTGGAACGGGTGGACCAATTTCAACAAAACTAGGCATGTAGCATTGTAGACTAGAGTACTATATGCGTGCATAAAATTATGACCCTGTGATGACCTTGACCTATTTTACGACAAGGTCAATATAGTTCGTCCATGACCATAATAGTCAAACAGGTTTATTGGTATATATCCTTGATCTCAGGTGAGCGTTTACAGGACCATTGTAGGACTTTCAATTGGTCCACCCGTTCCAGAGAAAAAGATTTTAGAATGATGTTTACCATATATGGACATGGCGGCCATCTTGGTAATGTGACCTGGATTATTTATGTACACATTGGTTTCTCCTTCCTACATGTGATTCATATCAAATTTGCCGGGCTTTGATTGGCCAAGCGGTTTCAGAGAAGATCTTTGAATATTATGGTGATATTCATTTATATTGTCCCAGGGTGGGGGCAGACCACCCCATTGGGTCCATTTTTAAGAATCATATATCTTTAGTCCATTTGCCCATTTCCTTAATGTTTTTCTCTTCAAATGACTTTTTGACAAATTTCCCCTTCAAATGCATGGGCCACCTATGTTGACCTTGTCGTAAAATATGTCAAGGTCATTCCTGCGTCATGATTTATAATAACTATGTAGAGCTCCTTTCCCTGATGCTTCATGCCAAGTTTCAAAATCATATGCCTTATGGTTCTGGAGAAAGAGATTTTTTATATTTATAGCCATGGCGGCCATCTTGGTCATGTGATCTGGACCATTTTTATAAACTTTTGTTCCAACTTCCTTAGGATGCTCCACATGAAGCTTGGCTTTGATTGACCAGGTAGTTTCAGAGAAGAAGATCTTTGACTATTATGGTAATATACATGCATATTGCTTCGGAGTGGGGGTAGACCAGCCCCTGGGGTGCATTTTTTTCAGAATCATAAATGTTCAGTCCATTTGCCCTTTCCCTTCAAGTTTTTTCCCTTCAAATGATATTTTGACAAGTTTCCCCATTCAAATACATGGGCGAACTATGTTGACCTTGCTGTAAAATAGGTCAAGGTCATCCCAAGGTCATGATTTATACAAACTTTGTAGAGCTCCTCTCCCTGATGCTTCATGCCAGGTTTCAAAATAATAGGCCTTCAGGTTCTGGAGAAGAATATTTTTTAAGGTTTTTGCTATTTATAGCCATGGCGGCCATCTTGGTCATGTGACCTGGACAATTTATATAAACTTTGGTTCCCCCTTCCTAGGGATGCTCCACATGATGTTTGTCTTTGATTGGCTAAGCGGTTTGAGAGGAGAAGATCTTTGAAATTGTGGACGGACGGACGACGGACGGACGCCGGAGCATGACCATCTCACTCGATCGGGACTCGAACCCACACCAGTCACAGCGGTGAGATGATCGAATGATTAAGAAACAGCGCTCTTAACCGCTCGGCCACGGGGCCCGACCTGGTGTGGGTTCGAGCTCCGCTCTGGCCACATGTGAGACAAGCCAAGTTCTGCTTGCGGGTGTGCCAGGTGGTTTTTTCTAGGGGTTCTCCCGTTTTCGCCCCACCTTCTGATTAGCCGTTCTCATATGAGCTGAAATAATATTGAAAGGGACGTAAAACTGATTAAAAAAAGTGTGTGTGTGTGTGTGTGGGGGGGTAAATCCAAAACGTGGATTGAACTTTTATGATCACAACAACATTTATATCCACCATAAGTGTTAGTTTTTGCATTCGTAAAGGCATTTTAATTAAATTGTTGTTCAGGGATCATGTTTCTGGAATCATGATAATAGAGAGGTAATCAAAAGATGATGCAATGAGAAAGACATTCGGTAGGAAATGGGTCGCATGTACGTGCTCTTTCATGCCCAAATCTAACAATTAGATTAGCTTTCGCCCGCCAGGACGATGACTGAAACATCGTTTACTGGGACGTAAATAAACAAAAACTATCTGACTGTTAAATAATATAAATTAATCTGCCGGACTAATAGGTATCGCTTTTGACAGTTTGCAACACGTAATTTATATACCCTTCAATTTCAAATTTTATTATATTCAGGTGGGTTTAAAGTCGAAGACTACATGTAGATTTAATCTTATAGACCGTGAATGTTACACATGAACGTCATCAAATAAAATTAAGTTATAAAAATACTCTTATTATGAATTACTCTTATTATGAATTAGACCACGAAAAGGACTAATTGACATAATATGTTAAAAACATATATTAGTCTATTTATATTATGCTTAAAATAGCCTTTTTTGAGAAATAACGATAACTCTTATAACGTACTGGGCACTGATATAAAAGCGTACTGGGTACGGACGTACTCAGCAATGATGTTGCAACTAGACCCTTCTCGACTCATCAGAGGTCAAAGCCTGGCACTTTATCCCCGATGTGTCGACGCTATCTCCGGCCCTAAGTGTGTGTGTGTGTGTGTGGGGGGGGGGGGGGGGGTGATGCAAATGACTGGTGCATAATTTGTGCTTGCAGAAAACACTTCATATGAACACATTTCATATGAAATTTATTAAACTCGCCCAAGGCCGTTTAATAAATTTCATATGAAATGACCACTTGTATAATAAGATCATCTGTAAAATTTATAGCATTGAGTGTAAGTTTTTTGCACTACGTCACTCCGCTCCACTTCGGTACCTCGTTCTACTTCCCTGACTGGTATGGAAATATTCCGTCTATACGACTGGGTACATGCTATGCTTTAACCGATTTTACCGAACCTCAATTATCGCCCTTAGTTTGCTGTCTTAATCGTCACAGATAGTTTCTATTGTCGAGCAAATCTGCAATGGACAGGGATTTCCATTAGACCTAACAGACGTACTTTTCTCTCAACAATTCTCGATTGTCTTTAAGACATTGCTCTCTATTTCCATTCATAATAGCATCAGCTTGTGCCGAGACAGTGTTTAAGTGACAAGGACACTCAGAAATATGATGCATGATTAAAATGGATTAAGATCAGCGCCTTTGTTTTCGCTACACGGATACCACAATTTCTCTTCTACTTATATCCAAAACTTCAAGCTTCTAACTTTCTTCTGTAGGTGCACAGCCCGGTTTGTGTCGGACATGCGGTTGGAAACTGGCACCGAAGACCGGTACTCTCACGTCGAGACTCAGAAATAAATTACATGATTAAACAGCTCTAAGACTCCGTAATTTGATAAAATGTCCGGTGATGGACATGTGACAGTGTATTGATCTGGAGAAACGTTCCAGGAGCCAATAACCCTCACCGCTTACCACTGTTGATTGGACTTGCCCATCATTACCATGTGGATGAGTTCACTTCTATTCATAAGATCATTTTATTATATACATGTATATATTTGTGTTTTCTTCTTGTTTATTTAGTGCCGGAACTTGGCTCCTGATACTGGTCTGTGCTTACGTTTTACTTTGCATGTTTGTTCTCTGCTGCGAAATTATTTAAACTGGGTAAGTGTTGCGCAGCGACAATCTCACTCTCTCGTCCTTACCCGGCGTTATCAAGGGGCTTGTCACATGTCAAAACGTCTCGAGTCCGCTTTGGAAGCAGTGGATCTCAATTGCCTTGCTATGCTATTGCATATCCCAAAATATGCTATATTATCGGTTTTCTAACCGCCAGGCAAAGCGATATCTCCATCCACCAAAAACAGTCGTTGCATATCTGGCCGACTTGGCAAATCTAGACTGGGCATGTCTAAACTCAAATGTTTATAGTTAAAATTTCCTAGCTTTAAAGCGGACTATAAATCGGTAGCTCCAAAATTTCAGAGACACGAAGGCACTATTGTCAGCCAAAACTGTCGACTACTGTTGTCCTATTTACGTAAAGGTCTGGTTAACTTCTAGACTGAGCTACCCAAGTCCGAAGAATCCAACTGCACATCAGCAGAACTTCGTGAACATATCCAGTTAATCAAATTACGTTAGAGAGCTAAAGCATAAAGGTTGTTTTGTGGCATATAGTAAACAACATATCAAAGAGAAGTACCACATTGGGACTGTTTTAATTCATGCGAAGCTCTAACCAAATAAGTTTGAAGTTCTGTTTATGACTCTGTGGAGTAGTGATTTGAAATGCACAACGCAGTTTGTTGTTTGCTTTTTTGTCAAACTTTTATCTCATCATAAATAAATGTTAGTTGTTCGGACAGCATCGAGTGTTTTAGTTAAATTAGTCCTTGTCCGGAGCTTAAAGTTTAAAGCGTGGGAGTGTAGTTCCATTTTTAAAGACAAGTGCTTCTCATTCGACAAACATTACGCAAACATGCATATGCAATAAACGGTGATTTTTTCGGTTGTGATTTTCATGAAAATTTTCGATTGAAAAATTTGGTCATTTTGAATACTTTTGTTCAAAACATTGATTGTGGGTACACATTAGAACCGCCTCGCCGAGTACCCACAATCTATGTTTGGAGCAGAAATAAGAAAAATAGGTATACCACTGTAAACCCCACTTTAACATTATAAGAGTAGTATGTGAGTGGGTATACATTTCACGGACATGTTATCCTGATGACTATGCTATTCGTGGCGCCAAACATGTTGGCATCAATATTAGGTTAATAACAAAGTCTAGACGAATATAAAGCATGTTGCATCAAATATTGAAAAAAAAAAAATCGATTTTCGATTCCATAATCTAATTAAACTTTTCAAGCATGACATTCATTCAGAGACCTGAGAGTTTTCTTGCCATTGGTCAATAACTCGTTTTGTGACGTTTAATGTTGAAATTCAGTTCAGTAATTTGTTTGTATTTGCCTATTTGAGTCAGTAGCATGTCGATTTTACCACTTTGGCCAGGCATTCATTTAGTCGAAAATAATTTTGCTCAACCGCATATTCGAAGCCTTACAGAATAAAAATAAAAACAGATCCTTTAAGAGCAGGGAACATATTAATGGGAAAGGGGATGGGCCATACCGCGGTTTCGGCTATTTAAGCCTCTTCACAGTTAGCGACATGAAGCCTAAGAGAATTACTGTAATTTTGCACCTTTCAACAGGGTAGTCGAAACAACCGAATTGGACCACATATGTTAAAACGTTGCAAACGGTTACAAAATGAATCTAAACCGATAATAATTTTCTGATGTCTCAGAATACCATCGCTGGTCTCAAAGGACCGGCAAAAGGAAAATATAATCTGCACAATGTTACTACGAAGCTGATCTGTGTCTTTGTTTTCGCATATGCAAAATGTTTTTTTTTCTCATGACGCGGCTCATTTCAAAATTTTATTTCCGTGGCAAACTGATTGAAATGCCATGAATTCTCGTTTTTCCATTTTTTTCCATTTTTTTACGATTCATCTGTCTTATGTTTTATATAGGCTTTATTATGGCCTCCTGGTTCCAATGCTTATATTTTCACTGCGTTTCGGTGTATTAATTTTTTTGATCGTGGTGACTTTCATTTTAAATTGGCAAAGATTCCGATCCATGTCTTTGTGTCTCACAATGACACTGGATTGATGAAGTTTTTATCAGATTAAAAATAGCAACACAAGATTTGTACAATTACAGGAAGTGTTAATCAAGTTGATATCAGAGAATTGTCAAGTTGCCAATACACTCATGGGACCAGAAAAATACAAGAAGATAGAAGCAAATTGTTCACTCACATTTGCATCTTGAAATTAAGATGAAAGCAAATCTTAAATCAATTTTCATTCAGTGTTTGTACCAAGGAATCATTAGAAGAGCCAGCCTTCACGTTTTAAGCACTTTCCTCTTATTTGGACAGGTAAGTTTCTTCCTATGAGAGTGACGTTGAAAATCACGAACCCTAACTTCAACCGTGACATCAAAAATGAAGATCTCGTATGAATAAAGAGAGTCTGTGAAACGGAAACGCAATGCTAAAGTCAGACCATAATGAGAATTACGTGGTATACAAACTAATTGATCGGCGACACACACTGCAGTTGAGGTTAGATTTTTGAGTTTTCTCCTACAACGTTTCTTCTACTGACTGATAGATAGGTGCAGTCAATGCAAAAATAGAACATTTATTGAAAGAAAGTAATAAAAGAAATCCTGGTTATTTCGTTTTCGCAAAGCACTTCAATGTTATTGTGATGGAAGCACTGTATGTTCATGGGGCGGAAGTGTTTGCGAAAACGAAATAACCTGGATTCCTTATGTTACTTTCATTCAATAAATGTCCAATATCTGCATTGACTGCACCTATCTATCAGTCAATAGAGTAAACTCTATGGGAGAAAACTCGAATTTCTCATCTCAAATTCGGACAGAATTTCATTGTACCCATACCGTACCCATGCCGTACCAAGTGTTTCGCAGCTGTGGACCTTTCAACCAGACTTTCGGGTGCCCTTTCGCATTGATACATCTACGATGGGTTTACAATATAAGAATACCATCCGTCACACACTAAACAACACTGAATTATCGTGCTGCATCAACATGACAAGGCAATGGTTGGAGCCGGAGCTTCTTGTCTGTTGCTTGGCCTCCCGTGGTTCAGCTGGCGCTTTTCTTTTGCTCCAGATGTTTGGTGCCCAGGGATTTCAATCACCGGACTGCTTATTGTATCTGTGAGTCCTCGTTTTTTGTTCATAATGGTGGATATCTTTATTTATTTCTTAGATAAGCTCTTAATGATTCATTGAGTATTTAGAGATTCACCACGTGGACCGAACAATTTTTTAAACTAAATGATGTGAACCACTGTAGAAGATGTATACATACAAACCGATAAATGATGGGTGACACACAATGAAATTCTGTCCGAAGTTTAGGTTAGATTTTCGTGTTTTTCTCCTATAGCGTTTCTTCTACTGACTGATAGATATGTGCAGCCAATGCAGAAATTGAACATTTATTGATAGAAAGTAACCTAAGGCATCCCGGTTATTTCGTTTTCGCAAACACTTCAATGCTATTGCGATGAAAGTACTATTTGGTTATTGGGCGGAAGTGTTTGCGAGAACGAAATAATCTGGATTCCTTATGTTACTTTCATTCAATAAATATTCAATTTCTGCATTTACTGCACCTAGGGGAAACTCTAATTTCTCATCTCAACTTCGGACAGATTTTCATTGTGCGTGTACACACGTGTTTCTCAGCTGTGTTATTGCAAAGCGAATACGCTATCCATTAATGCATTTGCGATTAACGCTATCAATTTATCGCAAAGCGCAATGCGAATAAAATTGCAAAGCGAACACGCTATCCATTTATTTCAAATGTCTTCAAAATATTTAACAAGAGGGTCATTGGTCCTGTAAACGCCCACAAGAAATCTACTGAATATTTGAGTCCACTTAACTACGCATAGCCCTGGGTCAATCTTGGGGCAGAGAATTTACAGATACTTCTGCAATGTTTCCCCATGATATGTCATTCTATCATTTTCCCCCAATACATTAAATATGTTACCTAACTTGACCTTACCTTTACGTAAAGATCACCACAAGGTCATGGTTGATATAAACTTTGTAGAGCTCCATTCACTGATGCTTCATGCCAAATTTCAAAGTCATATGCTCCCTGGCTTTGGAGAAGAAGGTTTTAAAGTATTTTGCCATTTATAGCCCTGGCAGCCACCTGGATCGTTTATATATACATTCATTTTCTCTTTGCAAGAAATTTCGTTCTGGTTTTGCCAAGTGATTTCAGAGGAGAAGATGATGACCATATACAAGGATTTTGCCCTGGAACATGGACAGACAACCCTTGGGGCTAAATTATTTTCACAAACATAAATATTCTGTCCATTTTCTTATTCCCAGCAAGTTTTCCCCAATTTAATGACATTTCACCAATATCCCCATTTAAATGCATATGCGACCTAAGTTGACCTTGCTGTAAAATAAGTAAAGATCATCCCATGATCATGATTTATATCACTTAAGTAGAGCTTAAGACCCTGATGCTACATGCACATGCCAACTTTCAAGATCCTAGACCTTTTGGTTCTGGAGAAGAATATATTTTAAGGTTTTGGCTATTTATAGCCATGACGGCCATCTTGGCCATGTGGCCTGGACCATTCATGAAGTTTGGCTTTGATTGGCCAAGCCCTTCAAGGGGTTTCAGAAAAATATTTGAACACTGGACGACAAAGACGACAACGACAACGCCAGTGTCGCCAGAGCATGCCAGTCTTATTAGCTCACGGCATATGAACCTTCGTCTCAGGTGAGCTAAAAAGCATGGCATCAGGATCTCAAGATATTTTTTGTTTCTTTTTTTTCAGCCACCCATTTCAGGTGGTCCACCCGTAACACGACATCCAGAAGGTCGGGGAGGACCATACCCTACATGTTTTACAATATATATAATTACAATGTAGTTGATTTTTTACCTTTCACTCACACTCGCTCTCCATAACGTACATGTTTGTAATTAACGACTTATTAATCAGTAAATCATTAATGCATATTCAAGAAACATTGGTATATTTATTTTATTGTTACAGGGAGTTTTTTTAGGACAGAAAGTAATTAAAGAGGGAAACAATAGATAGAGACAAGGTAGATCTAGAGAAAAAATGTGGAAGGCTATTTTTGTTGGGAAAGCGTGACACTAAAGTTGCTGTGTGTAAATAAATATTTCTATAATAGTTTTAGTCTGCATTATTCAAAAACTTATGATAATTTTGCCATTTTGTATGAAAAAGTTTATATGTATTTGATTGAACAGAAGCTTGTTTATATGTTTGGTATTGATGTTTACGTCTTTGTTTAAGGACTGTGAGACTCAGCCGACTCTTGCTGCATCTTGCATAGTATATATAATATTTTATTTCCATTAAAACCAATTTGTTAACATCTTTTTCAAGTACAATGTAATAATAATCCAATCAGGAATGATATTTCATCTAAAATTTTATATATGCCCTGTTGACTCAACCAAGAGATTACATCATTTTTGCACATAGTCACATTCCCATAAGAGGTGTTTTCAATAGTTGCATCAGCTTCTGCGCAAAATGTGCACTTAGGGTCGTTAGTAATTTTAATTTTATGTGAAAAAAGTGTTTGTTGCTAGTATTTTGTGGTTAATTCTTGTTTGGAACCACTGAGCTACTATGTCTTTTGTAATTTTAAATGGCTCCGTATATATTACATTCCACTCTTTTTCATCTATTTTGTATTTTTTATTCCATGCAATTTTGCCTGTTGGAGGATCATTAAGTTTATTTAATAGTTTGTACATGTTTGGTGCACCCTTTGTATTATTTAAATATATTTGAATTGTGAGAGGTAGAATAGGATTTGTTGCACTATTTGTTATGTCCTCAAGTTTTATATTTTTCCTCCATTCAATGATCGACTTTACCAACCCTGTATATTGTAAGAAATTTATGTTAATATTATAAGTGGTTTTAAGTTCATCATATGTTTACATGCTACCGTTTTCCTTTGTAATATCATTTATAAATTTTATTCCATTTTCGAAGCAGGATTTATTTAATATGATTTTGTTTCCTATATTTATATCCCCATTATAGAAAATTGGACAAGCCAAAATTAGGGATTTTTTTTGTATATTTTTATAAGAGGTAGAAATACATCTATCCAAAACTTGTTTTTAATATATGGCAATATCTTCTCTGATATATATGCAGTACCGAAATTCAAAATATTTTGAATATTAACATTATATTGAAGTAGTAAACTCCATTGACTGTTGTTGTCTATAATTAATTATTTCAACCAGGTTAATTGTAAAGCATTGATAAAAAGGTACAAGTAGGCAAAGATCAGGAAAAGGCGCAATCAGAAAAAGACTCCCACTCCAAAAACCGAGGTGGGAAAAAACCAAACTAACAATCAGGTACTTATACCATGAAACATATCGTAAGCCGAATGAGCAGCTATTTTCCCAATAGGTGGCCACTCAGTTACCTTAACTTAACTAAAAATATGAAAACATACACCAACAGCACAAAAAATTTTAAACACCAAGACATAAAACAAAAAGAACCACTACAGAAGTATCGACTTGGAACGATCAGTAACACAAAATTACTGGCGGGCTTAAACCGGTTTTACAGGTACCAAAGCAAAGCATTTATGTCTATCGTTTTCAAACCACCATCACAATAATCTTGGCATAGAGTTGTTTTTTTTTTAATTCTACTCGTACCTTCCCAGATGAATTCGTATATATCATTCATTTCTTTTTTCGTCTTTTCATTTGGGTTAGGCAGTGAAATAAATAGATGATTCATACTTGATAAAAGCAGAGATTTTATGGCAGTGAGTTTGCCAAGAGGAGTTAGGTTTCTACGTTTCCAAAAGCTTATTTTTGTTCTAATGTTAGACATTTTTTCAGAGAAATTCAAATTCATTATTTTATACGTTACAGTGAAAACCAATGTATATCAAAACTTGATAAAATTGGTATTTTCATTGATATGAAATTTCACTGATATCAAATCTCACTGATATCAAAAGTCACTAGTGACTGATATCAGCCTATATCTTCACTGTAGATTTTGGATGACTTCTGACGTTTCCATTTACTCGACGTCATTAAATGTGTCTCACTTCAGAAATTCAAACGCCTATAACTCCGTTATTTATGAACGAAAACATAAAGTGTGGGCATTCATTTTCTTAGTTAGAACGTAAGGAACAATGTGGTACCAAAATTATTTGTGTTTTCAAAAATTTTTGGTTTTGGCATTTTCACCGCCTGCTTTGTGGATTGGAAAATGCCCGTGTATTGTATAAAATAAAAAGAAAATTTGCTTTTTTTTCGGTGAATACCAAATACATTTCATCTCGTGAGTTGAAAACATAAAATTTTTCACTCGTGCTGCGCACTCGTGAAAATTCTGATGTTTTCAACTCACTCGATGAAATATATTTGGTATTCACCTCAAAAAAGCAAATATCCTCTATATATTTTATCCAAGTCAATGTCAAAAGTGATTCATAATAACTTAAATCTGTTTACACTCCAGTTTAATTTCCATTTTGTTTTTATTGCCTCAGTGCTATATTTTTTGAACCTATCCAAACAACATGTGTTTTCAAGAAGTTTACTTTTAGTCCTGAAATCTTTGCATAGCATTCAAGTTCTTGTAAAGTTTCATTTAGAGATTCCTCAGATCCGTCCAAGATGACGGTAGTATCGTCCGCAAACTGTGTTAAAATGAAGTCGTTGTTATTAACCTTTATTCCTTTGATTTTTTTATTATGTTTAATCTTCAATGCTAGGATTTCTGCACAAAGGATAAATATGTAAGTGGAAATTGGGTCTCCCTGCTTACAGCCGCGTTGTATGTTAAAGAAAGAGGAGAGGTTGCCACCTTGATTAATAGCTACTTGTGTACTATTATAGAATGTTGATATCCACTAAATAATAGATGGGCCAAAGTTAAAAGAAGTGAGCACTTTTTGCTTAAATGACCATGATAATGAATCAAAGGCTTTCTCAAAATCTATAAGGAGCAGAAGTCCTGGAATGTTATTTATTTCAACTATTTGCATCAAGTCATATATTAACATTGTGTTTTTCCCTATTGTTAGTTAGTTTTGACTGATTTGTGTTCTGTAGGTATTCCTGTAAGTCTGTTTCTGAATGGGGGTCATCTTTATTACTATACAGATTTTTATAAAAAAAAAATTCTGACGCTTTTAGAATATCATGCTGGTTCGTTGTTATTTGTCCATCGTCTGTTTCTAACTTTGGTTTGATTTTACTAAGATAGTTATGTGACTCTAAAGGCCTCGTCATACATAAGCGAAAATCCCTCGACGTAGACTTGCGTTTTATTTCGAAAAGGGACTCTTGTTTGTTTGATGTATCGCTTTACGTCCCTTTCAACATCTAACGTTCCGACTTGATCATAGTTGTTGACTGGGACGTAAAGCAATTAATGAATCAAACAAAAACTATAATAGTCTGGCAGATTCTGGGGTGGACCTGGATTTGCGGTGTATAGAAAATGTTTTGACTGATTATGATAGCCAACACCTTCAGGAACGAGAATCCACTTGATGCCACCTTGTCACCCTTGGGCAACTTCCATAATTCAAGATGGCGTCCAAGAGGGTTCTCATCTGTTAAAACATTAAAGTACAAGGTCTGTATAGTGCAAAATGCAAGCTTTTTCTGATCAAATTTCATCCATAAATGTTACAGATGCTTCATATTGTTAAAAAGTTGTAATTTATTTGGTCTTTTGTGAATGTGAAACAAAAATGGCATCCAAGATGGCCGCCTTAATGAAAAAAGTTGAAATTTTCAAACGGATTTCATAGTTTTTCCACAAGTTTTTAACATTGTAAATGGTGTAGAAGAAGTATTTGCAACAAATGAACCCAGCTGATGCCACCTTGTCACCCTTTGGTAATTAAAATCAATTCAATATGGAATCCAAGATGGCTGCCATCTATTACAACCATACAGTACCAAACACACATAGTGCAAAATCTTGTGTTTCCTGATCAGATACAGTCCAGAAATATAATATATGTATAATTTTGTGCAAAACTTGCACCAATATGGGTATTATGCCATTGTTAAATAAAAATGGCATCCAAGATGGCTGCCAAAACTAAATAGAAATGGAATTTTCGATCAACTTTTCGTATTTTACATACCTTTTATTCATCAGTAATGTAGAAAAATGATATGCAGCTCAATAATCCAGTACATGTCATCCTTAGTCGCATCAAAGAGGGGCATCATCTCTTAAGACAATACAGTTGTTGTGTATATTAACAATTTTGTCTGTAGCAACAATGGCAGGTTGGACAAAATGACGGGGTAAACTAAACTGGTATCTTGTTATCACAATAAATTGTACATGAAGTGGTATGGAACAAGTAAAAATGACAGGGATCAAGAATGCCGTTTTTATATAATATGTGTATTGGTAAAATACATGTACGAATGCATGCAAAAGGATTTTCTTGATCTCAGAGACGAACACATCACAGTCTCCCAATTAATAGTAAAATGATGTGATCAGAAAGACACTTTTATCTATGTATCATATTGTGGTGAAATTGCACGCCCATGGGCCTTTTATCAGTATTATATAATAATGACATCGAAGATGGCCACCAAAAGTAAAACATGTCCAACACATTTACGCTATTCTCTCTCTGATTGCGCCGTATCCTGATTGTTGCCTACTTGTACCTTTTTTATCATATCTTTAAAAGTGGTGTCAAAGTTGCATGCAACATAATGAATCTACTTGATGCCACCTTGTCAACCTTGGTTTACTAGGAAAATTTAATATCGCATCCAAGAGGGTTGCGGTTTGGCACATTTTACGTACCGTATATAACTCTGTATTATAATTTTTAAAAAAATCTATATATAAATGCAAGAAGGTGTTTTCTGATTATAAACTTGGTATGTCACACATGCATCTAGAATGGAGTTGCAGGCCAATAGCATTTTACAAGGGTGAAATAAAATGGTATTGGATATAATATCAAAAGTCTAAATTCCTTCTGGTGTTGCAACCCCTTCTTCTTAATCAAAATTGCATATTTCTATTGATGTCATATGTCAGACGGGGTCATGGGTGAGAATATACAATAATATATATTGCAAGCTAAAGGCAAAGACTGACAATGATTTTTCATTTCATACCCATAGATCATATGTTACAACATACGGATTTCATTTTCACAGGGAACAACTGCTGAAATGTATATGATTGACTGGGCAAATTTATCACCTATGAAAATGAATAGAAGACATCAGTAACGCGCACAAATTTTCTTCAGGACTGATAGACTGTTCTGTGGGTTTACCTAAAAAAAGACCAAACACATTCAGATAGGTAGCACAATTTGTGTTTGTATAGGTCACTTAGAGAATAAAAATAAAACTTAGATCCTTTAAAAAAACAAAATTACTTGCATCACTACCTACAATTAATTTGGAAGTGCTTATTAAGGAAACATTCTATAGCTTTCTCTTATACTAAACGTCATATCTAACATATGCTGCGTGCTAATCCCTACCTGTCCATGAATATTTGCATTCACTTGTTTATAAAATATAAAGGTTTGATCCTTTGGAAGCAGTAAAAACATTCAAAGGGAGATAGTATGGACTATGTTGCGCAATTTCGGGTAATGAACCCTCGTCAGTAGCCCTTTTTAAACCTGCAACGAACGCCAGACTATAATTGTTCTGCAATTTCGAGAATTTACACGAGGAGTCTGAATCAAAAACATTCCTAAATTGGGTCAACTAATTAAAAACATGCTTAGAAGTATGTTTCTAAACGTGAGTGTTTTGAACACTCTGAATATCTTTATCTTTAGCCCATTTGTCAACTGTTTTGTCGCTTACCAAAAAATATCACATTTTGGGTCTTCAAAGTCTCCCTCACCAACTGACTGACACTAATATACCTAGCACCACCTGTCTGGATGTATGTGGTCGTTTGTTATATTTACAAATTCACCACTAGACATACAGACAGTAGAAAAGTCATATCTAAGGGTGGTAGATTGAGGCTTTTTCTTTTTAAATAATAAACTGGTGCAGTCGGTGGTATCTGACGTTTCAGAAGTTGTTCAACCCCCGTATGTGATGTATATGAAATGTGATCTTTCATTGGTCGTAAATTGAAATGTGATGGTCAGCTTCAGTCTTTGCGTTAAGGGCATGGTATATAATATTTATAATTTATAAGGCTTCAGTGTATATTTTTCTGTATATTGTGGTTTGAACTCTCTTTGGTTCAGCCTTTTGTTAGTTCCATAGTGGTTTCAACACACTATCATTTGTCAATTTATGCGAAGAAACACCGTTCCGTAATTAGCACATTATAAACCAAAAAGAGAAATGCTATTCTGCTGAAGTAAGAACAACACACAGCAAATAGTGACCCCATATGACAGATTATATATATGCAACCAATGGTCTTGGAAAAAAAGACAAACGATAATAATAAAGAAGTAGCAGCTGTGATATCAGAAATAATCTTGATATTGTTGCTTTGGATTTTTGAATGGTCTGCTGACGAACTTCAAATGGTTTTATGCTCTTTCAAGAATATGCTTAGACCATCTAAGGTGTTAGTTTCAGTAATAAGCTTTGTCTAGAGGCAGAAACAGGCCGTCTTTTTGCCACAGCCCTGGGTTTGATCCCGTACCTCTCCGGTCTTCTGAATAAGACAATTTTACAATGACATAATACCCAAATGCACTGTGAACTTTCTCCACCAATCTCCCTCAATTTTGAGGTACTCGAAATCCCAATGATTTTCATTTTATCCCAACAACTCTTGCAGTTAAATTATCTCGGGTGTAAACCTACTTATCAGATAGGTAGTATTACAGCCGCTCTGTTGCTTTTAAAATCACTCTAACTATCATGTAGTTGCATATACACAAAACCCATTGCGTTTATGATATTTGAGCAATTAATAAAAACAATCTTGCAGAGAAGTGTAGAGCACGAGATAAGTCAAAGATTTCTGAGGATGGAGAAAGTCGACTTCTGTAAGAGGGTATGCACCATTTTTGACTAAATCCGATCAGAAACCACAAGATTTTGCACTATAAGCCCGAAGTACTGTGTTGTTTTAACGGGGACAGCCTTCTTGGTTGCCATATTGAATAAGGTGAGTTGCCAAAGGATAACAAAGTTGAATCCGCTGAGTTCATTTGCTGCACATTCTTCTTCTACACCACTTGAAAAGTTAGAGACAATGTAAAATTATGAAATTCAGTTGAAAATTCAAATTTTTGAATTTTGGCGGACATCTTGGATGCTATTACAATTATTATTATTATTATTATTATTATTATTATTACCCATAGGTTGCAATTTTTTCAGGAAGCGATGAATCTGAGACTGATAATGCACTATATTGCACTATAAGGGCCAAGTACTGTATGATTGTTACAGATGATAGCCCTCTTGGATGCCATATTGAATTATTTTAATTATCCAAGGGTAACAAGGTGGAATCCACTGGGTTGATTTGTTGCATATTCTTCTTCTACACCATTTATTAAGTAAGAAAGAATGTAAAATTATGAAATTCGATTGAAAATTTAACTTTTCTTTAATTTTGGCAGCCATCTTGGATGTCATTACTATTTTACAATCACATCATACCCATTAGAGTGCAACTGTTCCACAATTTTATACATATGTAACATTCATGGACTTAATCTGATCAGAAAACACATGCTTTTGCACTATTACTGCTTAGATCTGTAAGGTTTTAACAGATCACAACCCTCTTGGACGCCATCTTGAATTATGGGAGTTGCCCAAGGGTGACAAGGTGGCATCAAGTGGATTCTTGTTTCTGAAGGTGTTGGCTATCATAATCAGTCAAATCATTTTCTATACACCGCAAATCAAGGTCCACCAAAAATATGCTGTTTCTCTGCCGGACTATAAACGCAAGTCTGCGTCAAGCCATTTTCGCTTAGGTGTGACGACTCCTTAAGGAACAAAAGTATTCAGTAGGTTTTTCTCCATCTAATAAGTTTGTATCTCGAGAGCGCACCTTCGACCTTTATCTGTCTTAATTCCTTTAATTCTAGTTTGAGATTTTCTAATAATTGAGTTTTATCGGCTGTCAAATTTTGCTCTAATTTTTTAATATCATCAGCCGACTGTTTTTCTTTTTTGTTATTTTGCTTTTTGTTATAGGATGAATAAGATATTGTTTGTCCCCTTATTTCCATTAACAGAGTGTCTAAAAACAATTGATCATTGATTGAAAATCTCAAAATCATAGTTATTACCACCTCAATTGCACAATCAATAGTATCAATTATATGCATGCTGCTAATTGTGCTTTTCAGTAAAATAAAAACATTATCTCAAGAAACCCTCATCAGCAGTTTGATTTGCCTGACTTACTTTGTGCTCCTCTAGCTTTATTTTAACCTTGTTTACATACAAGACTAAAAAATATTCAAGTCAAACACCCAATGATTCGAAAACCGCGATAACATGTTTGATAATGTCAAGGCTTGTTGGGTTAAAGAAGCTTTTAGGTGAGGGCCTTTCGGAACCAGAATTTTATGATGACTTGGTTCACAAATAAGAAACTTATAAGAAGGAATGATTTTTCAGTTCAGAAAAATCATTACACGTTACAGACGTATAGGTTATAACTTGAATGTTATGCGACAGTCTGCATGCTTAGTTGTTAATCCAATCATAGTTGACAACTGTAACGAAATATCTGTGAATTAACTCCGAGCGGTCACTACTTGTGTACTACTTAATGTGGCTCGGGCAGCTATTTCTCCAGGGCTGCCAAAGCCTTATACAATAATATATAATGTAAAAGTTAGATATATAATAATTTTCCTTTGGGCTACCTTGCCTTATGATTATTACCAATGATTTGAAAAATGATTAGTTTTGGCCAAAGAATCAATAGGAATTAGCATTACATATAAGAATGAAGAATTCACAACTATGTTCCAGCTCCCTGTCTCAGCGCCCTTGACTTTTACCTATTTCTACCACAGAGACCTAGCGCTGCCTCTGGACACTCAGTCAGCTACCCGAGCTCTAATAGCAATCTGATGTATATCCCTCTCGGTAAAGCGAGGCTTCACAAAGAACACGGGATTACAATCTGTTGCTATTCTGGCCCAAAGTACCTGAACTGATTAGTCCCAAGATATCTGTCTTCCAGCTCTCAAACCTAGAGCTGCAGATCGAGTAACACAGCAACCAACCCGAGCACTAATAGTAGACTACTATCTTGCCCTCTCCGTACAGCTAGGCTACACTCAGAGAACTCGGGAAGATAGTTTGTTACTATTTCGGCCCAAAGTCCGTTACCTGTTACTCTGTCAGTAATTAATCAATGTTACCCCTTCAGGTCTCAAGCACAAACTGAACAGTGAACGGTCTTGCACTCGCCTTTTATACCGTTCCGTCACGTGCGCTACTGGATTAGTCCATTTCAATGGACGAGTCTATTCAAAACAAATGCATGGGTAAATCAGGTGCAAATAGCGATTTCTTTATAAATCGTCTTGTGTGACGAATTAAATATGGAAATTGTGCAAATCTATGTAATTTTCTATGCCGAATCCTAAAATATGATTAAAAATGGAATAATCGGTATTACAAACCTTCAGTATCCAGTAAAACTTCTTTAGCAACCGATTTATATTGAGAAAATAAGCGTGGTAAGGCAACTTGCGTAATTAACTATAACTGCAACTGCAGATTTGAAAAATCAATTTGTCACATTACCCACGCCTCCGGGTTCATGCGTCCCCGCATGGATTAACCAAAGAATTATTATTTTTTTGTAGCATTTACTGATTTATTTAACTCTAAACCATCTCAAACATTTAAGGTCATCATTACAATAGCAATTTTCATGTACATCATAACATCTTGATTTGCTTTGTTAAGCATAAAACAACAACTTTGTCAATTGGTATTACTTATACCGTTTTGATCAGTGTAAAACTGTCAGCGTAATCATAGCTGTTTATCTGTCATACATCTTCATGCTAATATTATGGATGCTACTTGCTCCATACAAAGTACAAAACTGTCAAAGACTTGACAAAGAAACCGGCTCCACTATATTAGACATTTTAATCAATTTTTATTTTCAAGCACCCTTTCCCGGTTACAATATTAATGTCCTGCAGATTCACTTTTGCAGGCCCGAATAGATCTTCAAATGTGCAGTTTAGGTCCCCAAATCTAGGGCCTGTGTTCCTACTAGTGGATGTGAATAGTTCTTCTCCAGCCTTTGACACTGTAACAGTCTGCTCTCTCCTCCTCTAACTACAAACTCCAACTCTATACTTGGCACTTTCCCCAGACCTATGTTATCTTCCTTCTTGTCGATGTGTATCTCCTCAGTGTCACAACTCATCTGGCTCGTACTGGATGCCTTCAATTCAGTACTCTCTTCAGACTTTTCTGTCTTTCTGCTGTGAAACCGACTCATATGTTGATTGAAGAATCTCTGCTTTGCAAATGTCTTGCCACAAGTCTCACAGTATACTCTGGCTTCGAGACACTGCGTTAAATGCTTCTTATAAGCCTCTATAGTGCCAATGTGTACTTTGCATAAGTCACAAATGAAGCCGGGCTGTTTGTGCTTTCTGGGCGTTATCTTTGTTCTTGGTCTGGGTTCTCTATCTCCCATTCTTGATCTGGAAAGAGAACAAACATAATCAGTTAACCATGCTGGTTTTCTCACTACTCTCCTAGGCCTACCTCCTTGGTCTGCTCTGTCCTCCTGATCTTCCGATTCTGACTCCTCTTCCTCAATATTTTCTATATCTGAGTCAGCAAGAACCTCACCTGAATCTTCACCAGGTAATGTTTGATCAGCCGCTTTCATTAACCGTTCTATATGTATCGGCTCCAGTGCGCCGTTCCTACCACAATTGACCTCATACAGAACATCAGAAAGCGTTTTACTTACTTTGTATGGACCTCGCCAGAATGATGTCCATTTTCTTGAGCATCCGACCAATCGTACAGGAAACAGGACATACACTGAGTCTCCAGCCTGTATATTGTCAAATACCAACTTTCGATCATGGTACTTCTTCTGTCTGCTTATTGACTTACCAGTTTGTTCTCTTACAAATGTATGTGCTCTTTCCATTCTATCCTGCAACTCCCATACCCATTGGTTAGCCGGAATAGCCTTGATTGCAGCTGGCATTTCAAAAGCTATATCTAAAGGAGTTGTGGTTTCTCTACCCAGCATAAGTATGTTGGGTGACATACCTGTTGTTTCATTCTCTGTGGCTCTATAAGCCATGGTCATATAAGGAAGCAGTTCGTCCCAGTCGGAATGGTTTTCATCAACAAACATACTTATCATGAATGCTAGTGTACGGTTGAACCTTTCAACCATTCCATCCGACTGGGGGTGGTAGGCAGTAGTTCTCGTTTTCTCAATTTGTAACAACTTACACATTTCCTTGAATAGTTCACTCTCAAATTGCCTACCTTGGTCCGAATGGATTTTATTTGGTATCCCAAACTTTGTAACAACTTCTTCTACTACTATTTTAGCAACTGTCCCAGCTTCCATATTGGCCATTGGAAAACACTCAACCCATTTCGTAAAATAGTCCTGGACAACAAGAATGTATTTGTTACCTTTGTTTGAGACAGGAAATGGCCCTGCTATATCAACAGCAATGCGTTCCATTGGGAAACCTGAGCGCAATACCTGCATTGGTGCATGCTTCGAAGGTATCGGACCTTTTCTTCTGCGACACTTGTCACAACCTGCTACATATATGCTCACATCATTTCTCATACCTGGCCAATAGTATCTCTGCCTTAATTTGTTCAAGGTTTTCCTAACACCAAGATGACCAGATGGCTTTATATCATGTGCATATCTAAGCACTGTACGCCTCTGAGACAGTGGTAATATAGCTTGCCACCAAACTATATCCGTGCCCAGTACCTCAAATCTCCTTACCACTAAATCATCTCTTACCTCAAGTCTCGGCCACTCTAGCCAAAGACATTTAAGGAAGTAACTTGCTTCTGAAATCTCTGTGTGTTTAGGTCTCTTCCCTTCGAGTATCCAGGACTTAAGTCTCTTTATATCATCACTCTCCTCCTGTAACTTATGTATGTCTACCTGGTCGCCATCGTTATTCTGAGCAGATACCTGGTGTATAACAGTACCTGAGATATCTGTTCCGGCAGCAGTCATGCCGCATTGTCTACAAGGGATCCTACTAAGCCCATCTGCGTTTCTATGAACTCTCCCAGGTCTGTGTTCAATCTTGAATTCATATGACGAGAGTGTCTCTAGCCATCTGGCTATTTGACCTTCCGGATTCTTGAACTTCATTAGCCAACGGAGACTTCCATGATCTGTCCTTACTGTGAATGCTCTGCCATATAAGTAATGGCGGAAATACTTAACAAAGTTTATCACGGCCAGAAGCTCTTTTCGAGTAACGCAATAGCGTCGTTCTGACTTGGTCAAGGTTCTGCTCGCATAAGCAATCACATGTTCTTTCCCTTCAATTCTCTGCGACAAAACAGCTCCGATAGCCTGGTCACTCGCGTCCGTATCTAGAATGAATGGCTTTGTGAAATCCGGATGTGCTAAAATTGGAGACGAAACCATTTTCTCCTTTAACGTCTCAAATGCAGCATTGCATTCTTTTGTCCATAGAAACTTTTGATTCTTCTCGGTCAGCTTGTGTAATGGCTTAGAGATCTCTGCAAACTTTGGTATAAATCGTCTGTAGTAGCTACAGAAACCGAGAAATGAACGCACTTCGTGAAGTGATTCTGGCCTTGGCCACTCTCTCACTGCCTGTGTCTTCTTTGGGTCAGTTTGAATTCCCTCACCTGATATCACATGACCGAGGAAATCCACTCGTTTGGCAAAGAGCTGGCATTTCCGTGGTTTCAGTTTCAGTCCTGCCTCATAAAGCTTTTGTAGAACTTCGTCTAAATTCCGAATCATGTCATCGAAAGTCTTTCCAACGACAATTATATCGTCCAAATAGATAAGACAAATTTGCCAATTCAGACCAGCGAGTACGGTTTCCATTAAGCGTTCGAACGTAGCCGGGGAGTTACAAAGCCCAAACGGCATCGTTTTGAACTCGAATAATCCCCGTCTGGATACAAATGCCGTCTTTGCTCTATCAGCTTCATCAACTTCCACTTGCCAATAACCAGAATTGAGGTCAAGGCAAGAAAACCACCCGGCTCCTGACAACTGATCTAGCGCTGCATCGATTCTTGGCAGTGGATAGGCGTCCTTCACTGTGATGTCATTAAGCTTCCTGTAATCCACGCAGAAGCGCTTTGATCCGTCTTTCTTCGTGACCATTACAATACCACTTGCCCAGGGACTAGAGGATGGTTGTATGACATCCTTCTTCAACATCTCATCTATCTGCTTATCGGCTTCTGCATTCATGTGAACCGGTAAACGCCTCAGTGGTTGCTTAATTGGACAATTTTCTCCGGTGTTGATTTTGTGCCTGATGATGCCAGTGCGTCCTAAATCTTCATCTGTTTTTGAAAATGTTGACTCATGCTTAATCAACAATTTCGCTACCTGCTTCTGTTGCTTTACTGTAAGACCATCGGCTGTTCGAGTGTAAAGGTCTTGGAGATGCTCCGGCAACGATGCAGTGGACGAAGATTTCCCTGTCTTGTCAACAATGTTGTGAACATTCGAAACGAAACTTAAATTTGCTATATGTGTTCCGGGGAAAAGGGTTGCATCTTCCTGTCCGAAATTAACAATCCTGACGGGCACTTTATCTCTAGCTTCAACAAGAGCCTTGGCTACCATTCCTTTCCCTGCCATGAAGCTCTTCTCATTAGGTTCAATTATGCCCAATTTACTTGATTGCAAAGGCGAAACATTCACCTTGCCTTCTATAATGGCCTCAGACATAGAAGGTATTCTAACTGTTTCCGAAACACTAATTCTGTAACACCCTATTTTCCCATCAACACTCAACTTGCATATTCTTCCTTTAACAGTTAAAATGTCCCTGTTCATATCCAGTGTACAGTTATTCTTCTTGAGGAAATCTAGTCCAAGGATGCCATCCACGTCAATATCAGCTACCACCATTTCCGTCAAGCACTGTATGCCATTTACGTCTACCATGACCTGCACTTTGCCCTTTACATCTATTGGGTTGCCAGATGCTGTGTATACCTCAGACTGAAATGGCTGTAGCATCATAGAACTGTTCTGACTCAACACGTCCCATGCCTTGATTGATAATATTGACAGCGTTGCACCTGTGTCGACCAAAAATTCTGATGGAACAGAATTTACTTTGCAGTCAAGGTAGAGTCCTGAGCTCTTGCTTGCTACAAACTTTGATTGATGCTTCTCATTTTCTTCTTTTGGCTTTTCGTCTTGTGGTTTCTGTTCATTCAAAGGACAGGCCCATTTCAAATGGTCTTCTGAGCCACAAATATAGCATTTACGTCTCTCCCTTGGAACGTATTTTCTATCTTGCTGCCCTGGATATCTTCGTCTATACCCCGTATTACGACCTGGAGGCTGTGGCTGTCCGTCCTGCTGTTGTAAAGTCTGCATAGATGTCTGGAGCTCTGCCAATGACTTCTGTAGGTGGGACAGCTTTTCTTCAAAGTTAACTTGAGCTGTGTCCTTAGATTTGCTATCGTCTCCCTTCTCTGATGTTGCTCTCAGAAAGCCTTGTCCTTCTAAATGTTTCTTTTCGGCTCTGTTATAGGCTTCAAGTTCAACAGCATGGCGTATGGCATCATTCAAGTCCACAGGCCGGGCCTGTTTTACGCGAATACGCATATCCGAAGAAACTAAGGCATCAATAAACTGTTCTTTTGAAAGTGTTTCACGGAGATCAGATGGAGCTGTCGGATATGCCAAATTGGTCAATCTTCGTATGTCTTGGCCAAGCTCTGAAAGCGATTCAGTTGCTTTCTGACGCCTTTCTCTCAACTGAACCCTGTATAGCTCTGTTTGGTTGGGTGGGGCAAACCTTTCTTGAAGTGCCTTCGCCAGCTCTGAATAGTCATGTGTTCTGGATGACAGGTTGCCGAACACCCCTTGCGCTTGTCCTCTCAAAGACACTGCCAAATATAATCCCTTTTCCCTGTCTGTCCACCCGTTTATTTCTGCACAAGCATCAAAATGTGCTCTGTAATCAGTCCAGCTGACTGATCCGTCAAATGTCGCTGGTTTCAACTTGACGCCACTTTTACCACCCAGTTTTGACGAGGGCTCCTGAGCTTGATCTGGCTGACTAGGTGCTGGAGCAGCTGGTGTTGATATTAATGGTTGACTCTCTCTACCAATTGTACCAAACTCTGCACCTAATACAGTACTCTCATCATATGTATATAGATTTGGAGGTTCACGAAAGGACACATGCTCCCTTCTGCCTCTAGGTATGTCAGGCAAATGCCTACGCGGACGCTCAGCATCCCTACGTACTTCACTACTTTGCTCACCTGTGTCAGCCTGTTCTTCGGCCACCTCCATGGCTCGCAACTCGCTCTCAAGGTTGTGCAGCTCATTCTGCAACAGACTTAGCTCAGTTTTCTTCCTCATAACCTCTATGCGCTTACCTAGCGTTTCCATCGAAACGTTTAGCCTTGCATTGGTATTAGACTCCATCATTTGTTTGTTTGAGGGTCCGTGACAGAACTAGAGTCTATCAAAAATCTCACCTTTGCTGCCACCAAAATTGTAACGAAGTATCTATGAATTAACTCCGAGCGGTCACTACTTGTGTACTACTTAATGTGGCTCGGGCAGCTATTTCTCCAGGGCTGCCAAAGCCTTATACAATAATATATAATGTAAAAGTTAGATATATAATAATTTTCCTTTGGGCTACCTTGCCTTATGATTATTACCAATGATTTGAAAAATGATTAGTTTTGGCCAAAGAATCAATAGGAATTAGCATTACATATAAGAATGAAGAATTCACAACTATGTTCCAGCTCCCTGTCTCAGCGCCCTTGACTTTTACCTATTTCTACCACAGAGACCTAGCGCTGCCTCTGGACACTCAGTCAGCTACCCGAGCTCTAATAGCAATCTGATGTATATCCCTCTCGGTAAAGCGAGGCTTCACAAAGAACACGGGATTACAATCTGTTGCTATTCTGGCCCAAAGTACCTGAACTGATTAGTCCCAAGATATCTGTCTTCCAGCTCTCAAACCTAGAGCTGCAGATCGAGTAACACAGCAACCAACCCGAGCACTAATAGTAGACTACTATCTTGCCCTCTCCGTACAGCTAGGCTACACTCAGAGAACTCGGGAAGATAGTTTGTTACTATTTCGGCCCAAAGTCCGTTACCTGTTACTCTGTCAGTAATTAATCAATGTTACCCCTTCAGGTCTCAAGCACAAACTGAACAGTGAACGGTCTTGCACTCGCCTTTTATACCGTTCCGTCACGTGCGCTACTGGATTAGTCCATTTCAATGGACGAGTCTATTCAAAACAAATGCATGGGTAAATCAGGTGCAAATAGCGATTTCTTTATAAATCGTCTTGTGTGACGAATTAAATATGGAAATTGTGCAAATCTATGTAATTTTCTATGCCGAATCCTAAAATATGATTAAAAATGGAATAATCGGTATTACAAACCTTCAGTATCCAGTAAAACTTCTTTAGCAACCGATTTATATTGAGAAAATAAGCGTGGTAAGGCAACTTGCGTAATTAACTATAACTGCAACTGCAGATTTGAAAAATCAATTTGTCACACAACTATGCTGCCTTCTTTAATTGCACGCCGGTGGGTCGGGCGTCTGACTCTATGATGGCCCCGACTTAAAGCTATTCATTTTAGTTGGTTGGGGCCGGAGCTTCTCGTCTGTTGCTTGGCCCACCGGGGCCCAACTGGTGATGGATTAGTAAGTTATTCGGCGCCCAGGGATCTCCATCGTCGGGCAGCTTACTGAATCTGTTGAGTCCTCGTTTTTGAACATCAGGATGTTTATCGTGATTTATCTGTTTGTTCCTGATGATTCATTGACTAGTTAGAGATTCACCACGATGACCGAAGAACTAACTAAATGTTATGAACCACTGCAGAAGCTGAGGGTGAGGTTATGGCCATGTAAAATCGATTTAAGCCCGCCAGTAATTTTATATTACTGATCGTTCCAAGGCAATACTTCTGTGGTGGTTCTTTCGATTGATGTCTTGGTGTTTTTTATCTTTTTTTTTGTGCTGTTTGCACCTTATGTATGTTTTCATATTTTTAGTTAAGTTTAGGTAACTGAGTGGCCACTTATTGGGAAAATAGCTGCCCATTCGGCTTACGATATGTTTTCATGGTATAAGTACTTGATTGTTAATTTAGTTTTTTCCCATCTCGGTTTTGGAGTGGGAATCTTTTTCTGATTGCACCTTTTCTTGATCTTTGCCTACTTGTACCTTTCTTTCTTTTCATGCTAAAGTATGCCCAACGTGCCCAGACCATTTCCTATTTTGGCAACCCTGCGACACGATTTGATTAGAGGAACTAACCCACGATGCACCAGCGTTTCATTACTGGAGAGCTTTCAAAGCTTCGCTTGCTAAAGATTTACAGAAAACACAATTGCCATATATAAATGAACTGCACCATGATTCCTAGTCAGCGATCTATACAGCAGTTAATGTTTTGAGCACATTTCCATAACAGGCTTGTGTACGGCGAGTACAAATTCTCTCGTGGTATCAATGGTCGTAATGTTTCATATTTTAGTAACACTTAAGTATTTTATGATTATTAAACATATGGTAATTGTTATTGAGTTTGGCGCGATTTCACATGCAGCTTATTATAGAACATTGCATTGGGACTTTCCAGACAGCTGTTAATCTCGGGTATGCTAATTTGTTCTCCGGAAAGTATATTCGAAGTTGTAATTTCTTTATGGTTGCGCAATGGTATGGATGGCTCTCACTGAAAACAATGCAAAATATGTTTCCACAAAAATCGTTGACTAATAAATTACGCTACATTAATAGGTTCTGCTCTTCAAAAAGCGATAAATTCACACACTATGACCGACTGAGATTTTCACAAAGTTAACTTGAACACAGACACTGTCCTCTGACAGCGAGTAGAACGGAAGACCGCAGTGTTCCACCGTGACCTTTTGTCGCTTTTATGCGGAAGATACATACATATAGACAGCTATGATATCATGTATTATAGCTTAATTTGATAGAATATGTATCAATTTAAAAATTAAAATTAATTGCGTCCGCAAATTAACACCCAGTAGTGAAACACTCACCTTTGAAGAAGCCAGCAAGGTTTTTCTTGAGAACTATTTAGACATCCTACGACACCAGAAGAAATCTAATAAAGGTGTGGCACCTTATAGTTCGATTTTGACTTTAGGCGGTTCAATGGTCAAGAGTCTATGAAGTCGTAAGTGATAGGCGTCATCACAAAACCTGATTGTAAATAACTGTGCAGCTGATCAGCGCACTTGTATCACTGCAGAGATAGTAGATCTAGAACTAATTTACTTTTTAGTTCCACAATTATGAGTTGGATTAGTCCAGTTACGGCCCAAGACACCTGAGCCCCATTAGCCCGCATGTTAACGTATATATCTTATATCCATCAGGAAAACATGTCCGTGTAATGTAATATCCCCTTAAACACCACTTTTATATAGTAAAACTGGGGTATGCAGGGGTATACCTATTTTTCTTATTTTTGCTCCAAAACATAGATTGTGGGTACTCGTTAGAACGAGGCGGTTCTAACGGGTACCCCACAATCTATGTTTTGGGCAAAAATAAGAAAAATATTGAAAAATTTAAATTTAAATTTTACAACTTAAGAAAAATCTAAATATCACATGGGCATGTTTTCGTAATGATTGTTCGTTAGCAGTGGATCAGACAACAAACAACAGTCATTTGGACAGTTGTGTCCTACAGTGGCTTACTTTGAAGTGCAGTGAATAAGAAAATTCAGTTTTAAAAACATTATTCGGAGCACATAGTCGGTTTGCTATAAACTGGTAGGTTTTATTACTGATCATCAGGGGCCAATGATCTCCCAATTTCATTCGCGAATGCCGTCAAAATGACAACTACAATGTGGTGTAATAATTGTTGTCGGTTGTTCAAAGCATCGTTAGCTTAACGATATCGTTAAGACATAAATTTGTTAAGCAAATATCAGCTAAAGTAACAAATACACTGTTATTTTTTTGTTAAAAAAATGTGAGAATCCTTTGTAGTGCAAAGGATTCTCACATTTTTTCAACAATAAATAACAGTGTATTTGTAATATTAACGTTTGAAATTTTAACGAATCGTTAACTAACGACGTCGTTAGTTTTGAACAACTGGGCCCAGATTGAACAAGGTGTGAAATGCATTATGTGGGTCGTTTTTTTCTGGTCTCGATTAGAAAAAAAAAAACATCTTAATTGCACTTTTACCTACCAATTGCCCCGACATGAACATAGCTGTTGACTGGCTCGTTTCATTCGATGGTGTGTAAAAGACACCCCGTCTGATATATTTATAGAATCATTTAAGGGTGCGCAAAAGTAAATAAACAGTATGAAAATGGGGGCCAAAATTTATGACATGTTAGATTTGGTTGAAATCATCAAGAACTTTTATTATACTGTACATTTTATTCGACGAAGTCGAATAAGATCATTTTGTGACCCAGATCTAGATTTTGTATGGAACAGATTGCATGTCATGGAACGATCATCGATTAATATACATACTTTTTCTAATGTAAACTAACTTTTTATCATTGATTTGTTAAACCAAAATATTTATCTTTATATCAACGCTGACGAAATAAGAATTGCCACTATCTACAATGAAATGAAAACGAATAATGAATTTGTGGACACATTCTAAAAATTGATTTCTTTGACCTGAATAGTCTTCCATATAAAAAAGAAGTACCTTAAAGTAGCACTAAACAGTGAATAGAGTGTCAATGAATAACATTTATTTTGTCGTGGTACGTGATATGAATGCTATCATGTAGCCTTCTTTTCGACGATTTGGTTCGTCTATTTCCGGTTTTGATTGGACAACGGGGATGGAAAACATAGTGGATAAACAAAAAAATTGCATATACCACGTGGAGAAAAACTATAAAAGAAAGGAGACGAAAACAAAGCAAAACAAACGAAGATTTCATCTGTCGACAGATTCATGTATTTTTTCTACTTACCGTTTTTACATCATTTTGATCTCTGATGTTTGAATGAGTATCAGATAGTAAAATATAGTAAAATAAGTGTTTGTAATCTTTTTATATTTTGCAAAACAAACGAAGATTTTAACGATCTGTATTTTTTTTCTACTTACCTTGATGCAGATAGTAAAATATGTGTTTGTAATCTTTAATTTCTGGGCCTTTAGCTTTTTAGCTCACCTGAGCCGAAGCTTGACAAAGTGAGCTTATAGTATAGAAGTCGAGTCGAGTAAAAGTACATCCAGTTTAAAATGCTCTTTTGGGGTACGTCGGTAGATATTTAAAAATATTTCATTAACATGCGCCATACGACCACGATTGTTATTGGTAATGGCTGATTATCAGGTACATGCTAATTATCATTTATATGAGTCCATGTAATCGTTAATTAACTCCTGCTGCTATCTCGACATATTCTTTTTGCAATGCCTGTTCTAATTATAGAACAAATATCTGCGCGGGAAGCCGAGGAAATTAGTAACATGTGTCTTCTAAACCTATTGGCAATGCAGGCTTTTGCCTTCTTAGGCTTTTGCTAAGACTGCTTAGAGGTTATGAATGTTCAATAAATTTACCGAGATAAAAAAAAAACACTGGTTAAAAGTTTGAACATTAATGCATACTAAACAAATGCATACCACTTTCTGAATTTTATTCGATAACGCTGCGACTTATGGATAATTTCTGTGATTTTCGTACATTTTTTTTTTTAAACAGTTTCTTATTTAATGATATTTTATGATATGCATCTTACCCACTCCATTCGTTGCTTAATTTCGTTGAACTCGCGGTTAAATTCTGAATCTGAATCTGAATGGTTTACTGGTGACACGCCAAATTGACAATACCTCATCAGGCTTCCAGATTCTGTTCCATGGAAAATGATGAGATTTAAAATTATTCTTTCCTAAATTTAACCTGACCACTGGGTATGAGATTCTATTGTGATAACGATAATACTCTGGTGCAAAAGATATTGAATATGAGTTTGGATGGGGGTCATAGTTCTATCATGTATGTGGATGTAATAACAAAATCGGATCATTTTCTTACAGTTATTGTTGTTGCTGCATACGGTTTGATTCGCAGGTTAAATGCACTGGTCTATTATATTGACACTGTCTATTTTATTGATGCGGGAATGCAAAATTAAACCGGTATGCAATAAATTCACGAGTCAAAAAAAAAAGTGGTGGCGTCACTTTAAAGTATAGTATGAAATCTTTCAAACATCTGCTTAGCCAATAGAATCATCCCAAAATACTGACCAATTATTAGTCATTAGCCGTTGCACTAATCTGCAGCAACTATGTAGTTACTTTAATGGCGTATTAATTCGTGGATGACGAAAATTTCGCGCCAAATTTTTTTACCATGCAAATGTTAAAACTTATAATAGGAAATTTTAGATTGAATAATTGAGACAATATAAAACTTGAATAAGTAGTAAAATGAAAAATGCATGTTAATAAGAAAATCTATTCCCCAATTTCTTATATAAGTCGATTTTTATTAGAACTATGTTTTGTGTGTGTAATGAAGTTGTATGAATCAGGCATAAATCGGTCGTGTTGTAAACATCGTTTATCCCAAGAGTTTCAATTATAAAATTTATCATTAATTGCTTCGGTTTTGAAAGGTTATAACAAGTTATCAAGATGGTAAGTGTTTTACAGGGTCATTTTCATCAGGGAAACATAATGTCAGACGGTGCAGGGTTTCAATGTACAGCGATAGCGTTTGTCGCTCTGTTGATGGCTTCCTTGAGAAACCCAAATGTACATCCTTGGTCTGCTTCAAACATTGACGAGGTTGTCTCTGAAGGTCATCAATTATATGAACATATATTGGTAACGCAAAACACACAGGGGTTGGAAACTTCACAGCTGCCAAGGTACCTGGGTCATTGGGAAATCCCGTACGAAGTCCTGTTTGGAGGAAGAGAATTTCGAACAACCAGTTATTATGACATCTTTTTTGGTCTTGTACAAACCCAACAGGTGAATAGTACATCAGTGTCGGATAATGGGGCTGTTGAAGTCGAGCAAGCCCTACAAATGGCTGCACAAATATCTGATTTTATGCTGGTAACTTTCAACCAAAGAACTATTGCTATCTTTCATCTGCATGACACTGAAAATTGCGAACAATGGCATATTTTCGATTCTCATTCTTTAGATAGTAATGGATTTACAGCTAGTGAAGGTTTTGCAACATTATTGTCTTTTATGTCATCTGAAGAGCTTTTAAATTACATACATTTGAATTACGAAGGGGCTGTCTTTAATGTTTCTCCTGTTGTTATTGAAGATTTGAATTCTCAGTCAACAATCGCTCCAGAAAGTTTGCAAGAAATCTCTTATGAAGAAATAAATACATACAGATCAAAAGCTAAATGTGAAAAAAATAAACCTAAAAAAGATTCTACCAAAAGGAAAAAGAATCATGCTCCACTGATAGCTGAACCTGTCACTGATTTACCATTTTATGTCATGTATGAAAGTTTTGAAATAAATAATGGCAATAGTTCGGTTGATAATAGATTAAGTAGGGAATTCCTAGCAGAACAGCTTGATGGAAAGAATTCGGAAATAAAAAAATATGAAGAACAAATTAGAAAAATACCATTTTGGCATTGTAACAACTGTGAAAAATTTTTGTTTGAGGAACAAGTGAAACGGCTTAGTAAAGGTGATAAACAAGACGTGTTAAATGAAGAAAACATTTATTGTAGTAGGTGCACACAGGGCATTTTGAAAGGGAAAATGCCTAGTTTCTCCATCAATAATTTACTTAGTACAGGACATGTCCCAAAATGTTTACAAGATCTTACATTTGCTGAACGTAGAATGATAAGTCAGTTACAAACCTACATGACATTAGTTATATTACCTGGAGGTCAGTATGCAGAGAAAGGCCTTGCCATTCATTTTCCCCTGGATATTAACAGTTATTTTGAAGAATTAATTGCGTGTAAGAATGAAAATTTTTTAATTCTTATACCAAGTTCCAACTCCGAAGTTCAAACATTATCTGCAAGGAAATTTATTAATTATGACCGAGTTAAGAATGCCATTTCATGGCTAAGGTTAAATAATCCACTCTACAAAGACTTTCCTGATCTTGCTTGTAGTGAATCTAAACAGTCTTCAGTACATGATAATGGTTCTTTTGCAAGTTCTATTATTCACACAGTGAATTCAATACTTGAGTCAAATAATCACAGCACTGTTATTCCAATTAATTATACTGTTCCAGATATAGATATGGAAGAGGCTATTTCTAGTGCAAGAGGAATACACATTCCTACACAGTTTAATAATCCAAGTTGGATTTCTCAGATAACTCATGGCGAGGAACTTGCATTTCCCTGGCTTTTCCCTCTTGGATGTGGTGGATTAACAGAAAATAGGCCTGAAAAGATTTCTGTATTAGATTACTTCAACACTCGATTATATAATAAGGATTCCAGATGGCGTTCTGATATAACTTACTTGATGTATGCTGTTAATCATATGGAACAGGAAAAATTATCAAATAACATTGAAATTCAGTTGCGCTTACGGAAACCTGGTAATGGACAAAGTTTCAGGGCTGGTGATCTCTTAGACATGAATAATAATCCAGATATTAAGCCAAATTCGTTTATGTTTTTAAAAAACATTAGAGGAACAGTAGCTTATTGGGCTGATATTCTTTCTAATTTATTGTCTACTGTTAAAAGATTGGGCCCTCCAACACTTTTTGTAACATTATCAGCAGATGACTGCAATTGGCCTGAATTGAAAATGATTCTATATAAGATAAGTTATTATGAAGCCCTATTCAAAGGTCCATGTAATGATGCCTTGAGAAAAGATCCACTTTTAGCATCTTTGTTCTTTGAAAGACGTTGGAAAGCACTTCTGAAATATATTCTTAAAGGTCAAGAAAATATATTAGGCCATATTGAAGACTATTTTGTTAGACTTGAGTATCAGAATCGTGGAAGTCCTCACCTCCACATTTTCCTTTGGATTACTGGAGCACCATCTGTAGATAGAAGTTCTTCAGAACAAATTATTTCATATATAGACAAAGTCATTTCTACATCAGTACCATCAAAGGATGTTGATCCAGTATTGCATCATTTAGTCACACGACTCCAAACTCATCATCATACAAAAACATGTCTTCGAAAAAACATATGTCGATTTGGGTTTCCACGTTCAGAAATGAGTAAAACTCAAATATTAACCAATGGTGATCTCACAAGTCCAAATAAAAGAGGACATTTTTATGAAACAAAACGTAATAAGGAAGAATTATACATTAATGCATATAATCCACTTCTCTTAAAGAGATGGCGAGCTAATATGGACATTCAAATGGTAAGTGGTGGCACAGGTTTGGCATATTATGTTTGTACCTATATTGCTAAAGCTGAACCAGATGATCTTAAAGAAGCGTTATGTAAAACTTTTCAGAATATTAATTCACAGACTTATCCATTTTCACTTAGGAAACAAATGCATCTAATTGGAAATTGTGTATTAAAAGCTAGAAGACTTAGTGCACAAGAAGCTGCTGCTAGAATTGGACATTTACAACTTGTATGGTCTTCAAGAGTTGTTGTTTTTTTAAATACAAGATCTCCAGAGAAAAGATTTAAAGTCCTGAGACCCAAGTTAGAACGTGATGAGCTGCCTACAAATAGTACTGATATTTTTCGAACAAACATCCTGGATTATTATGTTGATAGACCAGACATGTTGGATAATGTATCTCTTTTTAAATTTGCATCATGGTATGCCCTTTGTCCTGCCTCTGAAGAAGTGAATGGAGGACCACGAACATGTGAAAGAGTCAGACTGAAAACTCTTGGTAAAACTTTTCGCAAACGAAAAAGGTTTATTGTGGTACGTACACCAAAATTTGAACCTATTTCAGACGATTACTTCTACAGTCTGTTAATGCTGCATTTACCATATCGTAATGAAAATACATTAAAACATCCCTATAGTACAGCAGAAGAAGCATTTATTCATAAACATGAACTGTTTGACCTTGAAGATATGCATTATGATTCCTATTTAAGTAATATGGAAAGGATTGTACGGCAAATTAGAGCAACAAGCATAGATTTAGGTCCAATAGTAGCTCCAAATACTGATGAAGGTGTTGAAAATAATGATTATAGTATCTCTAATGAACATTCACATTCATCTATCGAAAATATAATCTCCACAGAAAATGAGTATCATGATCCAGATGAGGTAAATTTTCATTCACTACAGGTGAACCTTCTGTCAGAACATGAATTAGCTCAACAAATAGGAAAATTAACACCAGATCAATTAATTATTTTTTCAGAAATAAGACTTCATTTTCAATTGAAATGCACAACAGCGTTACGCATGTTCTTAACGGGTGGCGCGGGAACAGGTAAATCGTTTTTGGTACGAACAATTGTCGAATGGTTGCGGTTATTCACTGCCCCATTCAGTGGAGCTGACCCAGTTGTTGTATGTGGACCAACTGGTATGAGTGCTAAAACATTGGCGGCAAAACATTACATACAGCATTTCGATTACCAGTGCAGCATGGAAAACAGGCACTATATAAGGAATTATCTAGTAGAAGCGTTCAGCATCTAAGAAGATTATACTCTGCAACACATACTTTGATTATTGATGAAATTTCAATGGTCTCCAGTGATATTTTACTTTTTGTACACAGAAGGCTATGTACCATTAAGAATAATGATGACTTTTTTGGAGGATTGAATGTTATTGTGATCGGAGACTTCTTCCAGTTGAAACCAGTGAATGGTTTTTATCCTTTTGAAAATACTGTTTTATGGAGTTTATTTGATACTTTTGTCTTACAGACTAATATGCGGCAGAGAGATTCTGATGGGTATAATAACTTACTTAATCGTATCAGAGAAGGTATAGTTACCCAAGAAGATCTACATACATTATCGTCACGTTTAATTCAAAATGATGATCCTCAATTCTCTGGTGTACTTCGTGTGTTCCCAACTTTAAAACAAGTACATGCCTTTAATAAATTAGAACAGAATAAAATATCAGCAGATGTTGTTGAAATTCATGCTGAACATCAAGTAAATGAGGGGCAGTTAGGAATGGACCAAAATATTGAAGACTTTATACCAGCTGATGATCGTGATGCAGGAGGCTTACCAAGGTTGTTGCGTTTATCCATTGGTACAAGGGTTATGCTAATAAGAAATATTGCAACCGACCAAGGATTAGTGAATGGTGCGATGGGCTTTGTTCAGCACATAGAATATGAAAATGCTCAGCCTATACGCATTTTTGTCCGTTTTGATGATGAATCTATTGGGCGTATGTTCTTGATTTCTGAGCACAATGCCATTAGCATAGAACGGATAAGCCAAGAGTTTTACTCAGAAGGTTTATCAATCTTTAGAATTCAATTCCCACTACTGCCTGCTTGGGCAACTAGTATACATAAAATAGAGGGTATTACTTGTGAAAAAATAGTGGTTGACCTTGGTTCAGATATTTTTGTTGAAGGACAATTTTATGTTGCATTGTCACGTGTAACTTCACTTTCTGGACTAGGTATTTTAGCTTTAGATCCTTCAAGAATAAAAATTGACTCAAAGGTAGTTCAATTTTACGAAAATCTCTCATTAAATTTGAAACATACACATAACAAAGAACAATAACCCCCCAAAAAAATAAATGTTTAATCTTGGAAAAAAATTTTGCTAAAGCTTCATACATGTATGTTATGTTAATACTTGCAGAAATTGCACCTCTGCCTTACCCACCCCTTGAGCTTTGTATCCAAACCTTTTCTCTAATGAAGCAACTTTGGAGAGGGGAAACCAATGTGTATATGAATAAGCCAGGTCACATGACCAAGATGGCCATAATGGTCATACAGCTGACAGCTGTACATGGTAAAAACCCTTCTTCTTCTCTTATACTTGTGTACTACTTTAAATGCAACTTGGCTTGAATCATTGATGATTAAAGTACTACAGTGTATAAATCATCACCATGTGATGACCTTCACCTACTTAACGGCAAGGTCAACTTAGGTTGCCTTTGCATTTTGAATAGGGAAACAGTTAAAATGTCATTTAAAGAGAAAATCTTGCAGAAATGAACAGTAGGCCTGAATATTGATAAGACCTCAAGGCTCATCTGTCCCCACTCTGGAGCAGTATACATCATCTGGGGTGTTTGTATTGTTTTGTATTGTTTTGTATTGTATTGTATGTATGACCATTAGTAATTGAACACTTCTCATACTTTGAAGACTTGATACTTGTATTCATAATTTTATAAATGTACATAGTATACTACATGTATAGCAAATAGTTGATATTGTTCATTTTTTCACAAGATGAAAGAACATCCCTATTTTAACTGTAGTTAAATCTATAATTTACACTTTTCAAAAGCCAACTTACACAATAGACATCTTCTCTTGATTGGAACAATTAGAATTTAGCAAAATCAAATTTATTCCCAAATCGAATTTCAACAAAGAAGCCACTTACAGTATCGCTTGTAAAGACAACTTTGAAGGTGTCCATAAACATGCAGGTACCTACTCCAAACTGCAAAAGGAACACATCAGTTGGGGAAACAATTAAAATTTGAATGAAATTTTTTTAAATCAAACATAATTACCATATCTTTTCATTGGACTCATCTTTATATTTTGTGGAAAATTCATGCTAAGAGTTTGGCATGTTTTTATGGTTTTAACAAACAGAACCATCACTTGTGATTTTTAAAATGGTGAACACCTTGTGAAACTGTTTTTTATCGCACCTGCTTATAGCAGGGTGTGATATAGGAGTCCAAATTTCTGTCCGTCCGTTCGTCCATCCATCTATCTGTTCATCCATCTGTCAACTTTTACGTCGAAGTTTGGATTTCTCAACATCAATGACAGCTGTGAGTCTCAAACCTTGCATAATCATTGTCCTTGACATACCCTTCAAGCACGCACCTTGACCCGCTGACCTTGACCTATATTTCACGGTCCACTGACTTTGACAGATTTTACGTGAAAGTTTAGTTTTCTCTACATCAGAGATATCTGCAAGTCTCAAACCTTGCGTAGTTATTGTCCTGGACATACCCTTCAAGCTTGCTGATTTTGACCTTATTTCATGGTCCACTGACTTTGGCAAATTTTACGTCGAAGTTTAGTTTTCTCGACTTCAGTGATAGCTGCGCGTCTCAAACCTTACATAGTAATTGTCCTTGATATACCATTCAAGCACACACCTTGACCCGCTGACCTTGACCTATATTTCATGGTCAGTTGACTTTGTTAATTTTCATGTCGAAGTTTGTTTTTCTTGCATAGTAATTGTCCTTGACATGCCCTTCAAGCATGTACCTTAACCCGGTGCCCTGGACCTATATTTTATGGTCCATTGACCTTGTTAATCTTTATGTCAAAGTTTGGTTTTCTCTGCACCTGTGATAGATGCAAATGTGAAACCTAGCATAGTAATTGTCCTTGACCCTTTCAGAGCACACCTTGACAGAATTAAAGACCTCTCAAATTAATTGAAAAGTGATAATTCACAAAATAAAAGTCACAAAAACATTTCAGAATTTTCTGTACTAAATTATTACAGCCCAACAGACGTGCATGTTTCTAATACTCGGACATCTGGATTATGCATAATGCTCGCAAACCACAAAGTGTGTCATAGTTGTAGGAGTAGAAAAGCATTCCCCAAAACTTGTACACTCACTTCTCTCCATGAGTCATTGTGTTCACTATGAATTCAGGAAAAAGGTGTATACACAAGCCTTAACAATTGTGAGATAGTGCTCTTTGGGGTTACATTTTTTTAATATCATAAAATCAGGGTTAATCTTCAATTTATGTAGAAGATTGTAATAAAATAAAATTTCAATGTACTGGGTATCTTTATTTTTCGGTTAAAATATTTTATTTGAATTTTTATTGTTTCCCTACCTGTTGCATTTGTTTTGCAGGTTTTTTTTTTTTTTTTTTTTTTTTTTTTTTTTTTTGCTTTTTCTTGTGGGGAAGCACTATCTAAGTGGCAGAATCTAGAGGCTTTAAAAGTACCCATATGGTGTGCTTGACTGCTACCAGCCAATCTTGAAAGGGACATTATACTGAATTAAAAAAAAAAAAAAGAATAAATTACTTAAAGAACTGAAGTTATGCACTTTCTTAAATATTGTTCACTCTCATATGTTTGTAAATACAGTATCATGCTGGATGGTTCCTCTTATTGTCAGCCAATGTCATGTTTACTTTTAACATAATGAATATATTCTTGTCAGACTTTGGCACACCTTCATTATATCATTATGACAGGTAATTTTGACAATTTGAGAGTGAACTTTCCAGATGCAATATTTATACCACCAATGTAGGAATCCATTATCTATTGCATAACATTTTTTGATCTGTTACTCTCCATCTAGGCGATGACCAAGTGATTAAGAGTGCTGTTTCTTAATCACTCAATCTTGTTAGCACTGTGTGGTTTTCCTATAAGTTCTCCAATTTTTACCCTACTTGCTGATTGGCCTGTCTCTTAGAAGCTGAAATAATTTGGAAAAGGACACAGTTCTAACTGAATAAAAAATCTTTCTAGGTCATTTGGATTTCTCTCCATTCAGTAGGTGTGTTTTATGTTACAGGCTACCCAACAGGGCCAGCTATACACAGTTCCTGCTTCAAAAGATGGTACCCCGACTACTAGACCGTTAAGGGTGCATGTTGTCTATGCGGATGCCATACGGCACTATGAAAGTGCCACAACCAAACGCCAAAACAGAGTAGTTGAGGCCATAATTGGAAAAGGTCCCTCAGGACCTTTTCCACAGTGTTTACTTTGAATATGAAGAAAATTGTACCCATGATCGACTGCTCTCTCTCAATTACGCGTTTTGTCACATAAAGCGCTTAATAAAAACTAGTGAACCCGTCTATGTTGACTAGACAGTTTACCGCAAACAATTTAATTTATCCATGGTTGACACTCTCTGTCAAAAAGCGGTAAATATCTAGCAAGCAGTCTCGATCGTGGCGACTTCTTATCATAGCGCATCTAAGTTACGATCGTAGATACCCTGATGAGGGGTACAGAAACTATAGGAACTCTATATGGCTGACTTTTAGTTCATCACATCAGACCCATGGGTCTCTTTCCGGTAGTGTGGCTGCAAGTCAAAATTCAGATCTCTGTCACAAATTGACTGCACTGCAAAATGGTTTTCTACACTGTGACATATAGCGACATATTTGATTGTAATCGTGTTCTCTTTAGAATTAGCTTTGATTCTGTAACATCAGAAATTTTAGTCAATGCCTTGAGTGACAGATACACACACTGGTCAAGCGTTCATAACAAGAAACGATATTTATACGAAACTGAAACGTATGGGAATCGAAATAAATGACAAACCAGAGAATCAACAACACTGAAATCTAGAGCAAAAGGAAGCTCTTATATCAAACTGCTGCTGACCTTTTCATTGGTTTCTTTTTAAAGAAGCCAACTTGTTGGTGACAGTTCCGGGATTAAAAAGTTGTATTGCTATAACCCCACAGCTTTCAACTTTGTGAAAACAGGAAAATCACTGCTGCTGCTCAACATCTTAAATAAGCCAAGAGAAGTGGTAGCACGGGCTGAGTCCAAAGTATTGTTGATACCAACGATTTCGCTGCCGGCAGAAGTCTTACAAGAAGGGGAAAGACAAGCCAAAATGCTGCAAACACCGACAGATTGCCCACTGGTAACCGTTGAAGAATGTCTGCAGCTACCAGCTGGGACAATCTTCAATATCATCTGCAAAATAACAGAGGTACATGTAGGAACAGTTTATGTATTCGTATCCACCCCTTATAGTATTATAAATAATTTATTGTGTTGTTTTTGTAGCAAATAATGGAAATTCATGACACATATTACATATACTATAACTGATTAGTGAGAGCATGGTGGTTCATGGGTAAAGTATTGAACTCCTAACAAAGCGGTTGTAACTAAGAACCGTTAGAGACCTACAGTGATCATGTTGTATCATTGAGCAAAGACACATTTTACATTTACAGCTACATGCTGTTTAGGAAGTGGTATCTTCATCCTGACATGACTATAAATTTTAACTGGGACATAGTCTAAGATCAAACAAACATTTATTTTATATTCTGACATCAGGAAATTATAAATCAAGTATCAGTTTAGTCAGGTCATCTCATTGAGTACACACATATAAAGTTTAATGCTATCATGCAAATCAATATTTATAATTTTAATACCTCAATACTGTACATACATTAATTTACTACTGCATGTATTGTAATGAAATGAAATAAAACTGACACATGGATAGAAAACTTGAATTTGATCTGAACTATTATAGTTTAGTCTTAACTTATATTTTTATTTCTTCAGCTTGAAGACATCAATAGGGTAACAACCCAATACAAAACAGAAGTGGATGTCAGAAACGGTGAATTCGGAGACCAGACTGGTTCTCTATGCTTTGCGTTTTGGCGGCAACTGGCCCACTTCCCGCTGGAAGTGGGTCAGGTCATAAGAGTGAAATGTGGAGTACTTTCACAAACTACCCAAGGTCTACCCAAAGTTACCGGTGGAAAGCATACGCAGATAGAGGTAAATAAGGATGCACTTGCAAATTTACATAAGAAAAGTATGGTAAAGAAAAATTGAGCAATGATCAGGAACTAGAAATTCAAAGCCAAACTGCCACCCTAAAAATGGGTAAGAATGAAGCCAAATAACAAATTGTAACTGACATAAAGATACCAACATATTGCTACAAGGATACCATTGAAGTTAAATTTTTCAGAATATACAAAAGCTTTTTTTTTTTTTTTTTTTTTTTTTCAAAACCACCAAAATATTGTTTATATACTGAATGCCAAAAATCTTGCACCACCTAAATTATTGTTAAAAAATCAAAAACAAGAGAACCCATCAAAATTTATTTATTATAATTCAGTTAATCATTTTTATGTAGACTGAACACTTCATTCAAAATCTGCATTGGATTTTTTTAAGACAGAGTGTGTCTTTCGCAACGACCCCTCAAACCAAAAGTACACAATCGGTTTATTTGCACTAATACTGTGTGTTGCCACGTTTGCCACAGTAACTGCTGGTACACCTGCCATTGATGGGAAATAGTGGGCATACTGTGCATGTATCAACCACCTTTCTTCAACAACAGTATTGTCATGATCAGCAATGTATTCAGACTTAATATCCCCAATTGACTGTGTGGGAAAATTCCGAAGCAGAAAGTAAGACAATGCTGAGAACAGCCTTATACGCTGCAGCAAAGTAAACGGGCTGTGCTGCGGCAAATGGGGCCACACACAGTATACTGATTGTGTACTTTTGGTTGGATGGGTCATTGTGAAACATGCACTGTAACTTGAAAAAAAAAAAAAAAAAAAAATCAGATTTAGAATGAATTGTGCAGTTCTACCATATAATGATTAACTGAAGTAATTCTAATAAATAAATTTAGATGAGTTCATTTGTTTTTAATTTTTTAACAATAATTTAGGTAATGCAAGATTTTTGGTGTTCAGTATATTATAGACCATGTATCCATAAATAACTTAGCCATATCAATAATTTTCATCATAACAGAAAGGCTCACTCTTTAGCTCACCTGAGCCAATGACTCGAAGGAAAAGATTAAAGCATGACCAGCTCCAACATCCATCTGTCTGTCACCTATCCATTATCAATAAAGTCTAAGATCTTGTTCTCTGAAACCACTTGACGAATCAAAACCAAACTTAATGTGGCATATCCTTAGGAGAAAAGAAGTAAAGTTTTAGAAATGGTCCACATTACATGATCAAGATGACTGCCATGGATATAAATAGCAAAAACCTTTACAAATCTTCACCAGAAAGAAAAAAATTGAAGCATCATGAAAAGGAGCTCAGGTAAGCATCTACAGGACCAAAAAATTGGAGGCTCCATTTTGAAAAGCCCATAACTGTTTCACAAATATGTTAAGCCAAATTGAACAAGCAAAAAAAAAAAAAAAAATAAATAAATAAAAAAAAATACCCAAATGTTTTGCAAAATTCATAGCTCAAGATAATCAGCACTGATTACTTGAATTCACCAGTATTACATGCTGTTGACCAGAACTAAAATTTGATCAAATACTGATAAAATGTAAAAGACTGTTTTTTACTACATATTTTCAGATTATGCCAAATGACACCATAAAGGAAGTCAAGGGATTTGAAAACAAATTCCAGGAAGAAGGTGAAGTTATTGGCTTCACCTCTATCAATGTTTATGAAGCATGTACAAATTCTGCATGCTACCACAAAAAACTTGTGAACAAAGAATGCCCAACTTGCCATAGGCAATATTCCTCTGAAACAGAAAATGTATCTCAGAGATCAGCAGTGTGCAACATTATGGTTGACACGGGGAAGGAAACACCCGAAGAAATCACTCTATTTGATACCCACATCAAAGAACTCCTCCAAACCCAACAGATACCAGAAAGTAATGAAGACTTTGAACTTAAAGTAAATGAACTCCCTCCATCACGTGTGTCTTTCACACCAAGCCCAAAAAAGGACAAAACTGTGTGTTCATTCATGCTCATCAAGAAGAAATTATTCAGTTCATGAAAAACATCAGAAATGTTACTTTTAATGTTTTAACATTTACAACACCGATAAATAGATACACTTGATGTCTGCTACGTACGCTGTAAAATAAGCCATATTATACGAAAATCAGTCTCCTGGTAACTCTGTAGTCATACAGAAACTGCGCAGCTGTATGAGGAAGCATATTGGTTTGGGTCTGTCTGTGCATCCATCCGTCCGTGCATCTAGTGCAAAGGTTTCACTTACACTCAGTCAAGAACCGTTAGTAGTAGGATCTTGAAATTTATTATATCATTTTGACGATGAAAGTGAATTAGACATGTGAGCTTAACTCGTCCTACAGTTTAATACCACTTGCATTAAAACTTAACAGATGTAAGGACCATGCTTTGAAGTTGGATATAATCCTCAGATTAATTTTTGTCATTTTTTCACAGTTTGAATTTATCTTATACATTTTCACAATGACAGTGAGATGCCCGTTGGGGGGCATAGTGTTTCATAAACACGTTTTCGAGTTTTAGGTAATTTTAAGTATTTTAATAAACAGCAACAGTTCTTTTTTAAGCTAGCACATTTGCATAACTTTCCACACGAAAAAAACAACAACATCAGTCTTCAAAGGTTTCACACAAATGGGGCTGTGCAATAACTTAAGACTGCTAAACTTGAAATTTTGCATTTAAGAAGTTGAGGGGTTAAACAATTTTTGTAGCAAAGACACAGATCAGTTGTACAAAAAATGTACTTGTAACTATCTGTACCATTGTTTTTAGCTCACCTGAGCCGTTAGGCTCACAAGGTGAGCTTATAGGATGGCCATGATCCGGCGTCCATACGTCGTCCGTCCACAATTTCAAAGATCTTCTCCTCTGAAACCCCTTGGCCAATCAAAGCCAAATTTTATATGAAGCATCTATAGGAATGGGGAACCAATGTGTATATAAATAATCCAGGTCACATGACCAAGATGGCCGCCATGCCCATATATGGTAAAACCCTTCAAAAATCTTCTCCAGAACCAGTGGACAGATTTCAACGAAACTTGGCATGAAGCATCGATGCGTCAAGCACTATGATGTTTACATAATTCATGACCCTGTGATGACCTTGACCTATTTTACAGCAAGGTCAACATGGGTCGCCAATGCGTTTGAATAGGGAAAACTTTTAAAATGTCATTTAAAGTGAAAGTCTTGCAGGAAATAGGCAGTAGGACTAAATATTAATGATTCTGCAAAACATTGGACCCCAGGGGCTCATATGCCCCCACCCCGGGGCAATATACATGTACATTACCATAATATTCAAACATCATCTCCTTTGAAACCGCTTGGCCAATCAAAGCCAAATTTTATGTGAAGCATCAGTAGGAAAGGGTAATCAATGTGTACATAAATAATCCAGGTCACATGACCAAGATGGCCGCCATGCCCATATATGGTGAAAACCCTTCAAAAATCTTCTTCTCCAGAACCAGTGGACAGATTTCAACAAAACTTGGCGTGAAGCATTGATGCCTCAAGCACTACAATGTCTATATAAATCATGACCCTGTGATGACCATGACCTATTTTACAGCAAGGTCAACATAGGTCGCCAATGCATTTGAATGGGGAAAACTTTTAAAATGTCGTTTAAAATGAAAGTCTTGCAGGAAATGGGCAGTACGACTGAATATTAATGATTCTGAAAAAAAATTGCACCCCAGGGGCTCATATGCCCCAACCCCGGGGCAATATACATGTACATTACCATAATATTCAAACATCATCTCCTCTGAAACCACTTGGCCAATCAAAGCCAAATTTTATGTGAAGCATCAAAAGAAAAAGGTAACCAATGTGTACATAAATTATCCAGGTGACATGACTGAGATGGCCGCCATGCCCATTTATGGTAGAAACCTTTCAAAAATCTTCTCCAGAACCAGTGGACAGATTTCAAAGAAACTTGTCATGAAGCATCAATGCCTCAAGCACTACAATGTCTATATAAATCTTGACCCTTTGATGACATTGACCTATTTTACAGCAAGGTCAACATAGGTCGCCAATGCATTTGAATGAGGAAAACTTTTAAAATGTTGTTTAAAGTCAAAGTCTTGCAGGAAATGGGCAGTAGGACTAAATATTAATGATTCTGAAAAAAAATTGGACCTAAGGGCTCATATGCCCACACCCCGGGGCAATATACATGTATATTACCATAATATTCAAACATCTTCTCCTCTGAAACCACTTGGCCAATTGAAGCTAAATTTTATGTGAGGCATCTATAGGATGGGAGAACCAATGTATATATTAATAATGTAGGTCACATGACCAAGATGGCCACCATGCCCATATATGGTAAAAACCCTTCAAATATCTTCTTCTCTGAAACCAATAGATTGATTTCAATGAAACTTGGTGTGAAGCATCCATGGCTAAAGTACTACAATAAATATATAAATCATGATTCTGTGATGACCTTGACCAAGTTTATGGCAAAGTCAACATGGGTTACCCATGCATTTGAATGGGGAAAACTGTTAAAATGTCATTTGAAAGGAAAAGGCAGCAAGAAATTGGCAAATGGACAGAATATTAATTATTCTGAAAAAAGAAAACGGCCCAAGGGCTTCATCTGCCCCTGCACTGGGGTTAAATACCATAATATTCAAACATGTTTATTGGTATATGCAGCAGACTCAACATGGGTTGCCCATGCATTTGAATGGGAAAAACTGTTAAAATGTCATTTGAAAGGAAAAGCCAGCAAGAAATTGGCAAATGGACAGAATATTGATTATTCTGAAAAAAGAAAACGGCCCAAGGGCTTCATCTGCCCCTGCACTGGGGTTAAATACCATAATATTCAAACATGTTTATTTGTACATGTATATGCAGCAGACTCAGGTGAGCGTTTACAGGACCATTAGTCCTCTGGTTTCCATATGCAACAAATCAATGATTTTTTTAAGCTGTTGAGCTGACATAAGTGCCTTATCCTGAAAAATTTATCAGAAAAAGCTTTGTACAATGCATATGTGTATACATCAAACCAGTGTAACTTCTTAGTTCATATGTTAATATAATAACCAAATGCACAAAATTATCCCATCAAAAACTGTCTCCTTTGATAAAACTGAAAATATAAGGTCTTTATCATATGAGCTTTTGCCATAAGTATGAAACTCATCTGTATTATTATGTTGGCAAGATATGACTAACAGTGTTTCCACTGGAGACTTCCTAGTATTTCACTTGTGTAAATATGTTACTATTTTTAATGTAGTCTGTTTTTTGTTATCTTTTTATAACTTTGTATACAATTAGTCTAGTCAAAAGACAATATTGCATATTGTAATTATACCCAAAACAATACTGTTTTTATTGTGTCAGTGATTTTGTGATTCGGTGAACATTTGAAGATTTTTCTGTACAATTTAAGTACATGTATCTTGAGTCCAACTGGCACATATCATGGTTCAGGTGCCAAAACCTCATAACTCAAACTTTTGGCAGGAACGCTTTTTTATATGGACGGGGATCCTTACCATACAGTGCACAATCTATCAAAACAGCGTATCTCTACATCAATTCATGGTCAAGTTATCATGTCATTCATGATCATTCTAATCAAAAAGACATATCACCAGACCTTATAATTTCGAGAAAAGCAGTTACTCAAAACTGATAAGAGTTATCAAGAATGGTATTTCATGATACAAACATTACTGGATCCATTTTTATATATAAAATACAATTTCAAAAAGACTATCTTCTCAATTTATCCAATTTTTGAGATACAACATTTTGATAATATCTAAAAAAAATGCTCTCCTGAAAAGTAAGAAAACCTGAGATAAGAGGTTTTAGCACCCAGCACATAATATGTATGTTTTGGTAGAAAGTAGGTCACAAAAGCCATAATTTATGAAACCATAGTTGTTATTCACCTCCAAGAGAAACCACATGTCCACTCTTATATGATATTCTTTAAGTATATATCTACAGTAGAGGGGTTATACTATTTGTGCAACAAAGACAAAGACACAGATCAGATGCACAGTAAAAGCACAGTGCATCTTTCTTTTTGCTTATGCAAAAATCTGATGGCATTATATAACTGTTTCCTTTTCCTGTGGACGGCAATTGTGCATACATCACATCAGTGTAACCTCTTCTCAAATGTCTGCCAGTTTATATACTAATATTATTACCATAATATAAAAGGACTACCCAATCAAACTTTGGCTCCTTCTGATGAAACTGAAAATATAAGGTCTTTATCATATGAGCTTTTACCATAAGTATGAAACTCATTTGTATCATTATGTTGGCAAGACTTCCTTGTATTTCATTTGTGTAAATATGTTACTATTTTTGTTGTAGTCTTTTTTTTTTGTGTTATCTTTTTTACTTTTGAACAACTAGTCAACTAGTCTAGTTAAAAACAATATGCAACTTGCAGTTATACTACTATACTGAACAAAAAAAAAACAAAACACAACATTATATTTCACTGAATTTTGAGTACATTATGATACAATTAGAAATCATTGCATTTTCTACTTCTGTGTGAGTTATCAGGCTTCCAAATGCAAGAAAACAATTTTCATTTTGATGAGTATTTACAAAGTTATTTGATGTTGACTATAGGCATGCTGAAAGTAGAAAACCACACTATGCGCATGCACAAGCATTAAAATAATGGTACGATTTAAATCCGCTATAAACCCTCATTCAAAATCACAATGTACCACTCAGCAGATAACTCACATGTTAACGAAATAAAACAATTTAAATTGAAATTATCCCCCTTTCAGTTAAACATTTAGAGATTTTGTTGATTTTCATTACGAGCTTGTATGTCGTGGAACGTAGTTGCTGCAAAGTCAGTTTTGATATTGGAATTAGCCAAAAATAATGTTAGAAATAAAAATAGTACTATTTGGTCATAAAAAATAACAAAAATAGGGTGATGCAAGATTTTTAATTTTCAGTATATAATATTGTTAAAGAATGGAGTGACCTATATTTTATTAACCAATAACTTTTTATCACATTTTTGAGCATACTTTTCTACAGCCTTGATAGCTACCATTTCTTTTATAAAATCATGCATTATTATTCTTCAATGACCAACCTTTTTGCAAACACAAAATACCTCACCAAGCTTTATTTATGCACTAATCATTTGAGCCGCCTCGTGGGAAAACCAACGTGGTGTTTGACCAGGTCCGACATTAACCGACCTGTACAGTCACAGAAAAAAGCCAGAATCTTGAAATTTCGGATTTAAGTAGAAGAGGAAGTGTACTATCCGAGTAGCGAAAACAAACGCGCTAATCAGCTTCGCAATTACTGCGGGATCTGTGTCTTTGTTTTCGCATATGCAGATTGTTGGTTTTCCCATGGGGCGGCTCATTTGTAACCACTGTTCCCCCCAATGCCCAGGGAAGGGTAGGAAGGTGAGCTTTAACAAACGTTTTGCCATGGCAGTGCGAGGGGAAAATACCCAAGTCTTACTTTTATATAGGCAAATAGGGTCATGAAAAGATATCAGGTTTAAAAAGGGTGGGGAATCTCCAGTGCTTTTAGCTCACCTGAGCCTTCCACCTGAGCCAAAGGCTCACAAGGTGAGCCTATAGGATGGCCGCCCGTCCGTCGTCTGTCCATCCATCCATAATTTCAAAGATCTTCTCCTCTGAAACCGCTTGGCCAATCAAAGCCAAACTTCATGTAGAGCATCATTAGGAAGGGGGAACAAAGTTTATATAATTGGTCCAGATCACATGACCAAGATGGCCGCCATGGCTATAAATAGCAAAACCTTTAAAATTCAAAATCTTCTCCAGAACCAGAAGGCCTATGATTTTGAAACTTGGTATGAAGCATCATAGAAAGAAGCTCTACAAGGTTTATATAAATCATGACCCTGGCAAGGTCAACTTAAATCACCATGATCACCAATGCATTTGAATGCGGGAAAATGGTTAAATGCTATTAAATGGGTAAAACTTACTGGAAATAGGCAAATAGACAGAAAATTAATGTTTATGGAAAAATTTTGACCCCTGGGGGTTATCTGCCTCTGCCCAGGGCTATATACATGTATATTTCCATAATATTGAAACATCTTCTCCTCTGAAACCTCTTGGCCAATCGAAGCCAAAATGAAGGGAAATCATATCAGATTGCTATACTGTAAATCCGGAAATTTTCGCAAATTTGTTACCTCGCAAAAATAAAGTTCTCGCTAATAAAGAATTACAATAAGGTTTATAAACTGAACAAGAACTCATTCAAAAAACTCACTAATATTTTGGAAATTGAAAATTCACGAAATAAAAGTCACACGAAAATTTCTGAATTTACAGTATTATTATGTTTGCAAGATGTGACTGATAATGTTTTTACTAAAGAATTCCTTGTTTTTAACTTGTGTAAATATGTTATTAGTTTCTGTTAAATTGATTCTTAGAGTCTATTTTGTGTTACCTTTATGCTCTTACTTTTTCCTTGCAGTTTTTACAATTCAGTGTATCCAGATCAAGTTCTAGTAGTGTTAATGATGGCATACGACTCATAATAAAGTAACAGCTACATCAACATACACAGTAGTTCTTAGTGGGTGGATAATATATTGTTGTTTACTACACTAAAAAACTGAAAGGATATAAGCATTGCTCATATCTTCAAAAACTTATTTATGCATGATATAATGATAAATATTCACTAGAACTTTTGATGTTATCACCTGCAAGTATTATTATTTTACCTTTGTAATTCATTCTAATCAATATTTTTCCTGCCTTCAACCAGTATTAACAGTTTATTAGTCCTAAGTAAGGAGCACCTGAAGGCTCTACCATGTCTGTTTTGATTGGTTGCTGTTTGTGGATATTTATAGCAACTGGCACCTGTTTTAAGCTCGCTACCAAGGTATCAGCTTTTGTGTTGCTCAAATGTTAAAGATGCACAACATTCATACAAATTTTAAAATAATGTTTGCTGTATCAGTAAAAACTTAATTACAAAGTCAATTTCTGCTCAATATCTATGTTTTATATATCAAAGTAATTCACTTCATTTGGACATTTGTATCACAACAACCATTTATATCTTTTGATTGACCACATAGTAAAATACAAACAAAGGGCAAATTTTCCACCAAAAACAGTGTATCACACATAACGAAAATACTTTTCAAGAAAGGTTCAAAAATGTGGATCGTGTGCGTTTTTTTAACAGAATCAAAATACGGTAGGATAATGGCAAAACACTTAAATAAACATTGACATAATTTTTGTAAAATATGAGCACATTTTCACTTTTGGCAGTTAAAACAATCAATACCAGAAGTGTCACACTTTAAGGAAAATCAAAGGTGCATTTGGAAATAAAATATCATTATCAAAAATTTTTAATCAAGGTTGAATTTTTATCCCACTTGACTTAAATGTATGCTGAGATACTTTACAAGACACTGCACCTTACTTTAACTTGAACACACATTTCAGCTAGATTTTAATAGATTTGGTGGCAAAGCACAAGTCAGGCAAGCTACGCTATCATACAACAGCCCTTATTCATATTCTTCTGCCAATCTAGTCAAAGGACAGTTTATGTTACATTATAGCACACACAAATTAAAGTTTTACAGAGTCATAAAAAGCTTCATTTTTTCTTCATTTAAGGCTACAACAAAGCCAGACATTAGAAAATCTTAATATTTTCCCATTGTGCAACTCAACACTTGTATTTTTCATTAGATGAAAGTAATATATATACGTTTTAATAAAATCAGTGTTAAAACTTGTTGTTTATTTTTAGATCACCTAAAAGATGAGCTGTTTCTACATGTAATATCTCTTACTCAAAACTTAGCATGAAGCACCATAAAAGGAGTCCTACAAAATTTGTTTTACACAACCTTGATCTATTTTTACAACAAGGTCATCTTAGGTCGCCATTGTATCCAAATGGGGAAAAATTAAAATTGGCCCAACCAGGAAATTGTCTACCCCAGCCCTTAATGAATCATACACGGCGGGTACTTCTTTCATAGGTGGTTCTTTCATCGAGATATAAAAAGGTTTTATTTGATTATTACTACAAGTCCCGATAGGATTTGGTTTTGTTTGATTCCGGTATCAGATTTTTTCTACAATTATTCCTAGAATTTGATCAAAATAATTTATGATGTCATTGAATGAATTTCAAGTCATGATATAGTGTTTTGGTTGCAATTTTATGGTAATATTTTATTTGATCCATGAAAAAGTGATATTAACCAATTTATGTTATTGTCGACCCTGTTTTGTGGAGATTTACTGTGTTAAAGAGGTAGAACCAAATCTTTTACCAAAAAGTCAAACAAAACCTTTTAATATTTAGACCAAGGAAGCACCCAGTGACACAATTCATCACATTTTTCGTACATTACACAAGTCAATCATCTTCTTCTCCTTCGTCGTTTATCTTTTTTTTAAAGATATTTCTTGTTTTGAATAAAAATAGAATACAAAATTGAAAGCATAAATGTGTGCTTCCGTCACATGTTTGCAAACCTGTTTTTTTTACGTTTTAGACATATTAAACATCATACATATGCCGCCACATTAGAAACTTATTATGGAGTGTTCTTATTCTGTGTGTTTTTTTATTCACGTATCTGGCTGTAGAAAATCTTTAGAATTTAGAATTAAGTTTGGAATCCTATTTATGGGACATACATGTGTGCAAACAGTATAGCCTCGGATGAGACACCGCAGAACTCGGCGTCCCATCTTGGGCTATACAGAATTTCTTCCAAACATTATAAAAAATATATAATCACACCTTAATGTCCTAAAATTTGAAATGGACTAATATGGGAAAGTGTATTCGTCAACAAGCATTTGCAAAATACTGAGTGAGAATTTCTTTCTGACTCAGTGTGCCATTTCCTGATCATTGCTTACTTTTCCCTTATTTTCGAGGCGCAGCTTATTATCATCATTACAAGGGAATCATTTCGGCCTTTTTCCCAACGTCATTAAGTAATCAATTACGTCAAAACTATTGTAATATCATGACAGTACTAATTCCCTTGAGGGGGTAAAATTGCCTATTATGGATCCAATGACCAAAATAAAATAACATGATACCAATCGACAATTCCACTAATTATCTATATCCAATACTTTTTGTCTTCGTCTGGTTCAATTACGAAAATTAACAGAGCTGAATATCACCAGTATAGAGAATTTGGCATGCCTGAATTGCCTTTAATCTGCGGTGGTCAGGTAAAACAAATATTCATCAATTCATCGTTTTCGATTCATCATGGTGTTTTCGTACCGTGATGTCTCATTGGCCATCAGCGTTATATCAACTAACTATTGTTTTGGTATTGAAATTTGCGCTGTTTGCATCTTATGTGCGTTTTCATATTTAAGTACGGGAAACTGTGTGGCCACCTGTTGGGAAAACGGTGCAATATAGTACCTGATTGTCAATCCACTTTATTCCCCACCTCGTGTTTGGAAAGGGGAGTTTTTTTTTCTAATTGCGCCATTTCCTGATTGCTTTCCTTTGCGTTTTACTCAAGTTTCCTGATTTTCAGTTAAGTTCTTTCCCATCTCTGGTTTTAGGGTGGGACTTTGGTTCTGATTGCACCATTTCCTGATTATTGCTTACTTTTTTCATTTTTGTAACACTTAAACCGGAGCTAGTTACTATGTATCGAATTTAAGGTATTGTAATTTTCTCTTCTCTTAAACAAATCCCCTTATGAATAGTAAATGAGACAAATTATTACAGTCCTATCTTTATTTATGTAGAATTAATTGCACACGCGAGAATCGTTTATATATAATTTCGCTCGGGCTCGACCAAGTTACACAAACGTAAGGGTTCGCCGATATCATAGTGCATAACTTTTATACTTCAGGGTATTGACCAGTATGAGAGAAAATGGTGATTTTCATCTGAAAAGTGGTTATGTCTTATATCAGTCATTTTTTTAGGTCTCGCCAGCGTATTTCAGCCACTTTTAATATACATTCAATGGATGAGTTCACGAGCCACTCGCAATCCATTTGCCGCATAAGCTATGACTGTGTTTTATGACAATTGCATTCTTCGTGTAAACATGGCCTCACATCAATGTATAAATTTATATTTTCAAGTCGTGCTTTGTCTGTAGTCTCTGAGTGAATGAGTTTCAATTTACATGACAAATATTCGGTTTCGCATAATTTTAGTATTTTCAAGCACATAAAATGGTACAATTGAAAGTGTCACGCCAACCCAAGCTTTTACATGATTTCTTTCTGTTTCCAATACAACACACGCCGAATGCAGCAACTGCAATATGTCACATGTTAAGCGCCCATTCGTATCATTTCCCGTGGTTTTAGTACACATTTTGACTCTTAGATAAAGCAGAAAAAGCAGAAAATAATTTGGAGATTTTGTTTTATCATAATATGTAGAAACATGTGTATGTTTTTTTTCCTATTTTTGTCTTTTTATTTTTAGAAAATTCTTGTCATTATTCTATTGATGGTACTTGTGTTCGGCAATGGTGGCCGGTTTGAACGTTTGACTAGTGTATTTCAACGATATAGCAGCCGGTCATAACCCGGTTGTTACAACATCCTGTTGGGGTAAGGCTGTGACAAGTACACCTCTGGCAAGCTTTCAGATTGTTATAGGCTCTGTCGAGGATGAGATTTGAAAAATCTGAAAGTGGTTGGTTCAGGTCCAAATCCATTAAAATTTATGTGTATCAATTGGTAGACCTTCTGTTGTCATTGCAAATATTCTCTGTAGATAATGTGTAGCTGCATATTAAGCGCTGGTTTTTAGGGATATTGCTCGACCATAGCAGTTTTATACATGGCGATTGATAGATAACAGAAGATACTGTCGCAATCATTGTGTAGTTTTGGATCCTTTGAGACGCCATTTATGGTATTGTTATTGGTTACATTTCTGGGATTTTTGCTGATCTTAGTACGTTTATAATTCATTTCTATTACGTATTTAGACAACACTTGCAAAAATACGCATACACACACTTCGATAGCCTTTTATCTCATCGAATAAATAAATAAATAAATAATAATCAGTCAAAACGCATCTGATACAATCTTAAATATAACACGTACAACATAAACGTCAACTCGTAACAATTCCCAAACCGTCTATTTTCAAATCTTAAACCCATCTTTGCCTGGATCAGCTGGCTAACCTGCACTCTTTTATACAGCGAGAGAAAGGTGCTGTGAAGTATCATGGCGAAATCCTTGCCTTGAAATTGAAATGTGAAACAAATAAACTATGTGCTTAATGACCACATAAACAACAATTAGCTGCTGACATTTAATGTCGGAAATGCATAACAAATCCTCGTCATCCGACGGAAGTATGCAGCGATATTCTTATATAAGCTCAGACGCGCTAGATACCTACTAAGGCTCTACGATAAAATACATTTTGGACACAAGGTCTGACAAGAAAACTACATTGAATAACTGAAATTCAGTTATTCAGTTGTGATTTACGTCCAGATAATTGGCGTTTAATTATGATTTAGGTGTCGGTCTGATATATTTTCAGGCTGTTCAACTGCAAATAATATTGAAGCAATATTTCCGCACGTATTAGTGAAGGTGCCAGATGGGAAAAAGCCACCAAAAATACACTTTAGGTGGCCACCTGTTTAGCAAAAATTTCCTTTGTATAGTTGTTTAGTACTGTCTTTGGGAAGTATGAAAACCAATGTTTTAATTTTTTTCGGTCTTGCAAAAGTACTTTTATTGTGGGTTAAAATGGCGTATCCTAGCTTATTTGATCCGTGACTTCTAGTACAGCCAGCAGATTCCCAAACCATAAATATATTGCCTATTTTCATGTTCATGCAATATGTTTTCATTGCAGCTGCTAGTAATTACATATAGTTGCTAGTGAGACTTGAATATGCTTTTTAAAACAAAAATAAAGTTACATACGTTACGCTTTAAGGACGTAACTACGCCATCTTTAAGAGATGTCTAAAATTTTATTTTGAATTGTAAATTATAGCCTTTTGTTCATTGGTTCACTTTGCCTAATTGTTTGATTATGCATTAAACTTTAGAAAGTAATAAACTATTTTAAGATAATGGAAGGCTATAGATCCTTACAGTATAAATAATTGTCCATAGTGTAACATAAACAGAATAAATCCCTGTATTTGCGTCATTCTATAGTGACTCGTCAACTTGATAATTCATTTTAAAAAACCTTAAAGCCACTATCTTCGAAAATGAAGCTAGCAAAATATTATTTTACAAAATTCATGTGTTTGGCCATTTTTTTTTAGCTTTTTGCGACATGTAACGTATGTAACAGAGTTAATTTGTCAATAGGTAAGGCTCAAAACAAAGAAATAGCTTCATAATATTTCTTTGGTTAGTCATTTGTTGCTGGAACAGGTGTTGAGTACTGTCTTTGGACAATATAAAAGCATTTATCTTAGAGAAAACTCAAGCTTGGTTGAATAAAGAAGTTTGCACTCTCAGCATCGGGGCATTATCATGTAATAGGCCGTTACATACATTACTGGTAAAAATGAAAGTATGATATGACTGTTTGAGTTACAGAAAAATGACAGCTCTTTATCATTTTACTCAAGTTACTCATAAAATCTGCATTCTGCATGTCTATGTTACATACTCTTATTAAAGCTGTTTGAACAAACTTTTGACCTCCACTGACTGTAATGTTTTCATGTTATGTAAATTAAAATATCCTTTGAAAAACACAAACGTCATTCACTTTTGCGGGTGTTCTATGCTTTTTGCCAAAAACAAGATATTTATTTCCTTTACCATGTTCAAATGACACGCACAATTTATTTTTTCTTTCTTATATGCATTGTCTAAAATGAAGTATTCAGCAGCCTAACCCCCAGTCTCATATGCCAAATGATGTATACTTAAGGAATTAAAATACGCAACACACTAAATTTCAACTTTTACGTATGTATTTGACGTTTTGTTAAAATCCTTTTATGAAATGACCTACTGACTGCTTTTTGCACGTGATGCAATGAGAAAACGTCATTTTATTGACAAAATTAACGACAAAACGTCAAAAACTATGAAAAACGCAAATTGTGACGTAAACGTCGAGGCGAAGGGGAAGATGACAAATTCTTTGCATGTGGGTTACGTGACGTCGACTTGATAATGTGCAATAAAGACTAGGATCATTGTATACTTAGGTGCAGTCCCATGTTGCGTTAAATCTTGTTAACGGAATGCTGAAGTTTACAATAACGAAAAATGAGTAATTAACGTCATTTAAATTATTCGATTTTGGCTATTTGTACCTAAACGGTGTATATCGAACCAACATACGACACAAGGTGCTTTTTAATCAACAGTGGCGTCACTGGTACCGTAGAAATGGATCATCGGAGCGTTTGTTTTGACGTTCGTTAAACAGAATATCACGTTTTGTAAGGGAGCGAAACGGATTATATGCTTTGAGTAAACGCTCAATTTACGCACTGTAATCAAACGTTTGGCAATTGATCATTTTTTAAATCAGAAAATTTGAAACACATAATGAGAGTCTTTAAAATGCATGATGTTGGATTTTGATGTTATAATGGACGTTTTATGGACGTCTGAAGTACAAAGGTCATAATTTTTACGTAAATGATCATTTTATTGAATATAACGCATGCCGAAGGAAATTTTACTGGCTTTTGACTCATGTTTTCGATTGACGTTGGTGACGTTAAACGTCCAATAACGTAACCAAATGTTACCAACTGATCAATGGTTACATCTGCAATCACTTTTACGGGTTTTAGAAACAAAATATTGGTTTTGGTTTCAAATTTGACATTTACTGATCATGGTTACATGGTGTGCTACTGTAGGTCAGTGTGGTAAAGCGTACGCCATTAAGCATACGTAGCCGATATTGTGGCTCAACCTGTTGCAATCTGACGTTTAGATATTGCTTTCATATAATAAGCTCAGTTATACCACATACTTGCATTACAAAGCATGTTTTAGTAACCCAAAGTGTTTGTTGCGTTTCTTTATTCCTTAAGTATATTACTATTTACCTATAACATGTTACATGTATTCCTTTGGAATAGTGGTTATATCTTATGATTTTGATGCTTCCTCAATAGTTGGGTAACAAAGCTTTGAAGAACTATTGTGACTGTTACAAAGAACCCAGGCTCAGAGATCTAAATGAATAATGTAACGCATGTAACACTACATATTATGAATAAAGAAGGTCGTTGTCTATATGTTATATTTCAAAACAAGGTGATGGCTTTACGTTTCCTATGAGTAATTGAAAGTCTTTAATGTTAATAAAACAACAGATATTACTTATTCATTTCTAAAAAGCATGCCTATGAATCTATACTGTATAGAATAAAGGGTATTCAAATACTGCCTTTCTAATGCTGAAATATAGGTAGAGCAGAGAAGATGCTTCATCTTGAACAAAACATCAATTGTAGTGATCCCAAACTAATTTTCATCAAAGGCATCCATGGGCGTAGCACTTTTTCCTTAATACTTAAGAAGCAAACCATTTAATTTGCATACTCATTAATACGAAAAAAAATTAGGAAATCGCAGAAAACTTTGGAAAATAAAGAATATACCTACAAAATAACAAAGTTTTGTGCCTGGGCTGTTTATAGACCTAGATTGCTTATAGTGGTATCAAACAGATGATTAATGCAATGTACTATTGCCCTCTAGCTTTATAGAAATATAATCTTCATGATTATTTTTTGAAAATTAAAAATGGAGAAAACACCACAGAAGAATTAAGTGAATATACCTGCAATATGACATAGAACTCAAGTACCAAAATCCTTACTGTGCTGAAAATGGTACCAAACAACTGCAAGGGCAGTTTTCAATAAGCATGTACTATAATATGCAAGTCATTTGACTTTTTGGATTTCATGAGTACTTGTATTAATGAAATCTTTAGATACTGGAGAAAAATTGTAAAAAAAATAAGTGGGGTATACCTACTTAACCACTACGTATATTGGCTTCTGATAAAATTGGTATAAACTGATTGCCAGGACAAATACTCTTTAACCATGTAATCTTATGATTAAATCATATGAATGTTTGTTTCATGAATTTTAATGAGAACTCCAGAAATGAGAGAAACAATGAGGAAATGTAAATTGAATAACCCAACAAAATCGCCTATTTCTCTGCTGGCAATGACCTTTGAGAGCTCAAAATAGCATCAGCTAATAGCTATAAGAATGTTATATTGCCAAGTTGTCAGATATACCACAAAGGATATGAGTAATCAACCAAACTACAAGCTTTTTGTGGATGGACATTCTTTACTAGTCTGACATTTTCTATTTGTATAAATGTTTTACTTAATATCAATGAAACCAAATCTCAAAGAATTCGTATACGAGACCACATGGCAATAATAAATTGTCCTAGCTATCCGTTGATGTTATTTTCAGCATTCAAAGGCAATGGTCATCCGAGATATCAGTGATTTAATTGGTATATCCCTTCATTTTTCAAACCTTTTCTCTTACTTCTGAAGTTTTCATTAATATTCATGAGACATAAGATCAGAAAATCAGACCAGAGGACCAATGGTCCTGTAAACGCTCACCTGAGATCTGCTATATTAACCAAATATTTATTTAAAAAAATTGCCCTTTATCGGGCCCCACCAACCAATCAAAATAAAGGATTAGGACAAAAGTCATTCAAACTGTAGAAGACTACTCTATAAACATTTCTGCAATAATAGAATTCAAATATCTGCGATTGGACCAGGAAAAAATAGCCAATTTCCACTTTTCCCGTTTTAAGTCAATCGAAACTTTAAGTTGCCATAGCAACCAGATTTCTGATCCGACTGAAATAAAAACACAAATTATGTAGAGACTACTGTCAGGAACATGTATACAAAGTACAGGCTTCATGCCGTAGACAATTTCTGAGGAGAACATTTTTAAAATGTTTTTCAAAATTTTACCCTTTATGTGGCCCCAGCAACCAATCAAAATAAAGGATTAGGAAAAAAAGTCACATGAAACAGAGAGATATACTCAATAAATATTTCTGCAAAGACAAAATTCAAATACCTACAATTGGTCCAGAAGAAATAGCTAATTTCCACTTTTCCCATTATAAGTCTATGGAAACCATAGCAACCAGAGTTCTTATCCGACTGGAATAAAAGCACAAATTATGTAGAGGCTACTGTCAGGAACATGTATACAAAGTACAGGATTCATCCACTTGACAGTTTCTGAGGAGAAGATTTTTGAATGTTTTTTTCAAAATTTTGCCCTTTATGGGGCCCCAGCAACCAATCAAAATAAAGGATTAGGACAAAACTCACAAGAAACGTCAAACACTACTCAATAAACATTTCTGCAAAAACAAAATTCAAATGTCTGCAATTTTAGCGGAAAAATAGCCGATTTCCACTTTTCCCATTATAAGTCTATGGAAACTTTAAGTTGCCATAGCAACCAGAGTTCTTATCCGCCTGGAATAAAAAACACAAATTATGTAGAGGCCACTGTCAGGAACATGTATACAAAGTACAGGCTTAATCCCCTTGACAGTTTCTGAGAAGAAGATTTTTGAATGTTTTTCGAAATTTTGCCCTATATGGGGCCCCTGCAACCAATCAAAATAAAGGATTAGGACAACAGTCACATAAAACGTAGAAGACTACTCAATAAACATTTCTGCAAAAACAAAATTCAAATATCTCCAACAAGACAGCAAAAACTGGCAATTTTCACTTTTTTCCATTATACATGTAAGTCTATGGGAAGCATAAGTTGCCATAGTAACCAGAGTCCTTATCCGATCAAAACAAAAAACACAATTATTCTTTCCCCCTACCTGTAGATGGTGTATGTGTAATATGAGAACAATCGGCCCAGCGGTTTCAGAGAAGATCTTTGAAATTGTGGACGACGGACGGACGGACGACGGACGGACGGACGCCGGAGCATGGGTATACTATCAGCTCACCTATGAGCCTTCGGCTCAGGTGAGCTAATAACACAGTTAAGGTACATTCTCAAAGCTACCATTTGCTACCAATTTCTGCACTCTTATGCTATCAGAAGTGAAGATACATTTTGAAGGTGTACCTTTTTAACTTGTCTATGATTTTAACCAATATTCTTACCTTAACATTAATATTCTTGAAAGTGAAAAGCAAATGATTCATATTTTTTGACTTTAAGGCAATAGTTTATAGTCTAAGCATTCATTCAATATCACTTTCGGCATCCAATGTCAATTTAAAGGCCAGTTATAAGTGATTAAGTAAGTTTACTCTTTAAGTTTTTTACATTTTTCTCAAGTTTTCTTAGGTTTTTATGAATAATAATCATGAATATGCAAATGAGATGATTCTAATATCAGGACTTTGCATATCTGTAAAGTTGCCAAATGGCATCAGTGGTGCAACAACAGTGTGTCATGATGATAGCTTGGGCCTGGAATGAGTTTACTTTTGGGCTTTAATGATTTTTGTGATTTTATTGATATTTACCATTAAATATGTTCATCATAAATATACAAGGTACTAGTAAATATTTGCATTATTGGCAACCGGAAAGACAGCTTTATATCCATGCATTCCTGGTTTCAATTTTAGTCATCTTCACAACAATTGTCTGCTCAGATGTGAGCATTCTCGTAGGTAGGCACTCATTCTTTTTCACATTGTTTGTGACCAAGGACACACTTTTTCATTAATATTCATGAAAATACAGCTGTGATGATTTTCGTACGTATTTAGCCCTATTGCATTAAAGAAATTGTGAAATTGTATCACTGAGCGATAACATCAGTCAAATTATGGTCAAGAAGGATGGAATGGGTCAGAAGATAGTTTATAATTGATATCCCTTATATTTGATATTTCATGAATATGCATGAATGATGCAAGTGAGTTTATTGTCATTTCTTACTACTGAATGAAAGGACAGTATCTAAGCTGTAACAGGACATTAAATTCATCGGTCTAAGATAAGTATTAGTTGCGATATGAGCTGTTTCCTATGTATACCCCCATCCTCGATTACCATGTTTTAGAATGTTATGTGTTGCGTTATACATCCGTTAAATTCAACACTTTTGCAAGACTTGAAATTGACCAAACATTGGTTTTCAAGCTTCCAGTGGGGTCCTCTGCCAGGGGGTATGAATGAAATTTTTGCTACTCTCCGACCACCTATTACCATTTTTCTGATGGCTGGCACCCTTACTATATGGACAAGATTTCCTTTTAATATAAATTGAATGAAATACACCTAACCTGCAATGCCTACATTAGAAGTTGATGTTTCGAAGTATTGTCATTTATCATTAATTTTGTGGAATTGACTCCTCCGCCAGCAATGTATAGCCACGCCCACCCCTATTTCCTTAGACAAACATTGTGTTTTTGCACCTATATTTACCTGTAAAAAGCACGTGTTGGTTTGTTTGTCTAACCCACGTGTTGTCTAACCGTCATTGACCGTTAGCTAATGTGCAGATTTGAATGATCAGTATAAAATGAATGTTAATGATGGGTGGTTTGACGGAGGACTCAGATAAAGGAGCTGGATTTTTAAAGCTAAATAATCCATCATCATACCACGATCGAAAAGATAGATAGATTCCCTGCAGTTGGGATATGGTTATTATGTGTTTTGCACCAGTTAACCAATTAATGTATGGCTCCCATTTTTGAAGACAGTAATATTGCTCCTATCACACGAGCAATACGGAGAAAATTTCATTGCTCACGCCCGTCCAAGTACATAGTGATGTGGAGTGTCCACACTGAGATCGGGAGTTCGCAGGTTCGGGTGAGGGCTGTACAATAACAAAGGTGTTAGATTGACACCATATGCTACCGTGGCTGACGAATGGCATTTTAAGTCGAGAACTTGCTTTCACTCCTGCCACTTTTATAACAACAGAAACTTTGCTTGTTCAAGACACCGAGAAGTGCTACAATGAACACCATGGCCTATAACGGAATACGTGCGGAGTCTCCAATGAAACGTACTGGAAGGTCAATGCTACAGTGTAGAATAGCCAGTCAACTCACCCCGGAACATCTCTTTGGCAATTTCTCGATGTATTATTCCTTACTCTTACAGGATACGACTTTGTTGAACAAATATAAAGAACAGACCATTTCACGAGAGAGAACAAAACTATGCAATCACAACGTGCGATATTTAAAGGAATTGATAGATTAGTTTGCATCCCAAGAGTTGATGCCGGAATAAGTATTGTATTGGAATGTTTTGATGTTCTGTTAACGCTTGGCCAGACAAAATGTCTCCTTAGTTTTCTATAAGACAACAATAAAGTAAATTAGTCTGAACTATCGTGGGAAACCCTGATTCGGCTGTATTGGAGTGGTAATCGATTTCAAGAAACTTAATTCTATAAACAGCATGTCATGCTGAAATGGTGTAATTGATTGAAATGAACGGAGACGAAATACATGTATTCATTTTCGCGATTGATATACAATTAGTCGAAACAAGAGATACAAGTGAATAACATAGCTTCACTGGTGAATATTTTTCAATAAATCAAGTATCGGAAAGTAATATTCACACCTCGAAATAGGTAAACGATTTGTTAATGTTTAACGAGAGCAAAATACCCTCACAGCATGCAGGATACAGATGCCTCATTTGTATTATATGTTACGAACAATATTTTATGAGATATGACTTTTAAATGGCTGCTTACTCGGCTTACGATGTATTCCCTCAGCATAAGTACCTCATTGACAATTAAGGTTTTCCACCCTCGGTCTTTGGAGTGTGAATTTTGCCATTTCCTGATCATTGTCCACTTTAACATTTTCATATATTCAGTTCAGTCAGGATAACTCAGTGGTCACCTTTTGGGAAAAAGATACTCGGTTTTGATATATTTTCTCTTTGCGTTAGTACCTGTCAATTCAGTTTATTCCCCACCTCTTGTTTGGAGAAGGGATTTCTTTCTAATTGTGACATTTCCTGGTCATTGCTTTCCTTTACATTTTCTCAAGTCTCCTGTAATTTTACATTACCGACCGTTTCAAGGTGGTGCTTTTGTAGTGGATCTATTTGTTTCTTGTTTTGTTGTCGAATTATTGTGCTGTTTGCGCATTTTATTTGCTTATTGATTAATTAAGTTTGGGTAACCAAGTGGCTAAATGACAATGACAATGACAATGACAATGATTTTTTTCAGCAAAAGCATACAACAATGCTTAACGTCTACAAAACATATATACAGTAGAGAGGACATAAACTACAAGAACATCAGCCGAGGAGCATATATAAACGAACGGAGACGAAATGCATGTATTCATTTTCGCGGCTGATATACAAGAAGTCGAAACGAGTGGAATAGTTGAATAGCTGTTCACAGCTTATGAGATATTATCTTCCTATTAGTACCTGATTGCCAGTTAAGTTCTATCCCGTCGTGGATTCTAGGGTGGGACTTTGGTTCTGACCAGTTCTTGATCATTGCTTACTTTTTTGTAACAGTTAAACCGTGGCTAGTTACTATGAATCGAATCTAAAGAAGTGTAATTTTATCTTCTCTTAAACAAATCCCCATATGAATAGCAAATAGGACACATTATAACAGACCTATTTTTATGTATGTAGAAATAATTACACACACGAGCATCGCTTATATTTCGCTCGGTTTCGACCAAATTACACAAATGTAAGGGTTCGCAAATGTCTTTATGCAAAACGTTTATACTTCATGGCATTGTCTGTACAAGTGAAAAATGGTGATTTTCATCAGAAAAGTGGATAAGTTTAATATCAATTATTTTCAGGTCTCGGTAGCGTATTTAGCTACTTTCTGTATGCATCCAATGTTTGAGGTCACGATCCACTCGAAATCCATTCGCAGCATAAGCTTAGATGCCTGTGCTTTATGACAACTGCATTCTTCATGTAATTTTAACATTGCCTCACATCAATTTAGGTCAGGTCAGTTTAACTGCTACTGTAACATGTAATCAGTACTACCTGTTGTCATGCGGTGCAGATGGGGCTCGTTAGCCTTGGAAGGCAACTCATCTAGGAGTTAAGCTAGTTCTCTATACAAAAATCTAGCTGGGCAGGGGGAACTCATTAGTCTTGGTTGACAGTCCTCCTAGGAGTTTACAGGTCTCTAAACAAAACCTAAGAAAGGGTAGATGGAGCTCTTCAGCTGTGGCCAGCAATTCATCTAGGAGAAGGAAACTCCAAAATCAAACCTGTGTGTCTGGATATGCCTAGTCCAGATATGCAAAGACTGTTTCGGTAGATGGAGCGGATGAAATCACCTGATTCAACGGTCCAGAAAGCGATACAGCAACATGTTGTGGAACATGCAGAGCGTGACAAGGCACTAAAGATGTTACGGTCATCCACTGCATCCAAACCCAACTCCAGACGTCTTGACCTGTGTCTTGCCTCTGGGCGCAGCTGGGCGAGGACTAGAGAGTGAGGTTGACGTTGCGCACCTCTTCCTCACTATAATCCAATTTCATAGCGCATGTCATCTTATTTCTCAACACACAAGCACTTGCATACACAACAATTTCATCACACTTGCACCCACATACCTACAAAGTCCTGTGGCGATGGGCGAGTGGCGAAGCAGCAGGTGTAGGACACACTGGGAGCTGTAGTTGCAGACCTGCACACAGGCGGCTCAGTTCTAATGGTCGTTTTCTGTGAGGAGAAGCAGTAAGCAGAATTCGGCAGTCGGCTGAGCGACTGAGCAGACCTATTTAGGACCGCACTGCTCACCCCCGTAGCATGGGGAAGGGGCTAGAAAAGGTGCCCTAAACAATTGCCTGCTTCAAACCCCCTGGCTGGTTAACCGCGATCAGCGGGGATCCCCTTAAGCGGTCGAAATACAAAGAAAAAAGCTAGAGTAATCCCCTTACGGATTGGCGCATGGAATGTGCGTACTTTAATGGACAATGCTGGGTCAGATAGACCACAGCGTAGAACGGCCCTTGTGGGCAGAGAACTTGGGAGGTATGATATACAGATAGCTGCATTGAGTGAGACTCGGTTCGCAGATGTTGGGGAGATCAAAGAAGTTGGTGCTAGATACACCTTCTTCTGGAGTGGTCGCAAAAGTGAAGAGAGGCGTGAAGCAGGAGTTGGCTTTGCCATCAAAACAGAACTTGTTGGTAAGCTGTCAGGATTGCCAAAAGGCATTAATGACCGTCTAATGACATTGAGACTTCCTCTGTCAGGCAATAAACATACAACTATTGTCAGTGCTTATGCACCCACAATGACCAATCCAGATGAGGTCAAGGACAAGTTCTATGATGACCTAGACAATGTTATTTCTGCAACACCCCGCACAGACAAGCTTATCCTTCTTGGCGACTTTAATGCCAGAGTGGGTACAGACCACCAGACCTGGGAAGGAGTTATAGGTCCAGAAGGGGTTGGAAAGTGCAACAGCAATGGTCTCTTGCTTCTCAGGAAGTGTGCTGAACATGACCTTCTAATCACCAACACAGTCTTCCGTCTACCTAATAGGAACAAAACATCCTGGATGCATCCCCGTTCCAAACACTGGCATCTCATAGACTATGTCATAGTGCGGAGAACAGACAGGCAGGATGTTAAAGTGACAAAGACTATGTGTGGTGCAGACTGCTGGACAGATCATAGACTGGTTGTCAGCAAACTCAACCTAAGAATACAGCCTGCGAGGCGACCTCAAGGCAAGAAAGCTCCTAAGAGACTGGATGTCTCAAAGCTGAATAAAGACAGCATGAGACAAGATTTCTTAACAGACATTTGCAACCAACTGGATGCAATGAATCTCAGTTCAGAGGACCCCGAAGAAAACTGGACAGTTTTCCATAAAACAGTTCTTTCTTCAGCTGCAAGCACCTTAGGCCATCCATCTCGCAAACATCAAGACTGGTTTGATGAGAATGATGACGAAATTCAGAGGCTTCTTGAAGAAAAGCACCGATTGCACAAGGCACATCAAGATGATACTAGCTCAGTATCAAAGAAAGCAGCCTACAGCAACATTTGTAAGACAGTCCAGACCAAGCTTAGGGACATGCAAGATTCCTGGCTGAGGAAGAAAACAGAAGAAATTCAGTCTTTTGCGGATAGAAAGGACATGAAGAAATTTCATGATGCACTGAAAACCATTTATGGTCCAAAGAGTTCTGGAGCCACCACATTGCTCAGTGCAGATGGAAACACTCTTCTCACAGATAAAGAAGCTATCTTGGAAAGGTGGGCAGAACACTTCAATAGTGTGCTTAATCGACCATCAAGCATCAATGAGGATGCAATCGACAGACTTCCACAGATAGAGTGCAATGTTCTGTTAGATGAATTTCCTACCGTTACGGAAACAAGAAAAGCAGTTCAACAACTATCATCTGGCAAAGCCCCAGGTGCAGATGCAATTCCTGCCGAAGTTTACAAGGCTGGGGGGCTACCCATGGCAGAGAAACTGACAGAGTTGTTTCACTGTATGTGGAGAAAGGAGGCTATCCCACAAGAATTTAAAGGATGCATCCATAATCCACCTATACAAGCGGAAAGGAAATCCTCAAGTCTGTGACAATCACAGAGGCATCTCCCTCCTATCAATTGCTGGGAAGATACTTGCAAAAATTCTGTTGAATCGTCTGAATGTTCATCTTGATCAGACGGGACTTATCCCAGAAAGTCAATGTGGATTCAGAAAAGACAGAGGGACAATAGACATGATCTTCACAGCAAGACAGCTTCAGGAGAAATGCCAAGAACAGAATGTAGATCTATACATGACGTTTGTTGACCTCACCAAAGCTTTTGACACTGTTAGTCGTGATGGACTCTGGAAAATCATGGCCAAGTTTGGCTGTCCACCCAGATTCATAGCAATGGTGCGGCAGTTTCATGATGGCATGCAGGCACGTGTGCAAAATGATGGAGAGTTCTCTGAACCATTTGAAGTAACAAATGGGGTCAAACAAGGCTGTGTTCTGGCACCAACACTGTTCAGCATGATGTTTTCTGCCATGCTTATGAATGCTTTTCAGGACAGTGACACTGGTTTTCCAATCAGGTACCGTTTTGATGGCAACATATTCAACCTCAGAAGGTTGCAAGCCAAAACTAAGGTCCAGACTGATGTGCTAGATGAGCTCCTCTATGCAGATGATATGGATAAGAATGCCAGCACAGGCAAAAATGCAAAGAGCCATGGATCAAGTCTCACAGTCATGTGATAACTATGATCTCACAATCAGCACAAAAAAGACAGAGGTTGTACACCAACCAGCGCCCGGAAAGCCATATAATGAACCAACCATCACTGTGAATGGGCAAAAACTGAAAGTTGTTGACAAGTTCACCTACCTGGGAAGCACTCTCTCCAGAGCAGTGCATATTGATGATGAGATCACTGCCAGAATTGCAAAGGCTAGTGTGGCATTCGGACGACTCCGTGCAAATGTCTGGGAGCGAAATGGAATCAAGCTTGACACCAAGCTGAAAGTCTACAAGGCTGTGGTACTGCCAACCCTCTTGTATGCATGTGAGACCTGGACAGTATACCAACGCCATGCAAAGAGACTTAACCATTTCCACTTAAGCTGTTTGAGAAAGTTGTTAAAAATCAAGTGGCAGGACAAGATTCCAGACACAGAGGTCCTGACGAAAGCAGGGATGCAAAGCATGCATACAGTCTTAAAGCTAGCACAGCTAAGATGGACTGGCCATGTTATAAGAATGCCTGATGCGCGACTTCCAAAGAAAGTTTTCTATGGAGAACTACAGGAGGGAAAGCGCTCTCAAGGTGGCCAGAAGAAACGCTACAAAGACACCCTCAAAGCCTCTCTGAAGGATTTCGAAATACCAATGGGGTCCAGGGAACAGTCTGCACAGGAGCGATCAAAGTGGCGAGGTCTCATCAACAAAGGAACAGCTCTTTATGAAAAGAAGAGAATCTGTGAAGCTGAAAGAAAGCGAAGAGAGCGCAAAGACAAAACAAATGTGCCACCATCAGACTCTATGACATTGACTTGCTCTACTTGCAACCGACAGTTTAGAGCCAGAATTGGCCTAGTCAGCCATCAAATAACTCACCAACACACATCGGCACTATTCAAGAAATAATGATGGTCTTTCTCATTAGTGAGAGACGAACTATCAAAACATCAATTTAGAAAATTATCTTTTTCGGTCGTGCTTTGTCTGTAGTCTATGAGTAAATTATTCAATTTACATGGCAAATCACAGGTTTTGCATAATTGTAATATTTTCAAGCACATAAACTGGTACAATGGAAAGTGTCACGCTAACCCAAGCTTTCACATGATTTCTTTCTGTTTCCAAAAGAACAATGCAGCAACCACTAGATACCCCGCCCATTTGTACCATATTTTCCATAGAATATCGGAGTTCGAAACGGAGCAATAGCCGATACAGTTTATGCACTTGATTTTTGTCAAAGATTATTAAACTAAGAGTGGAAAAAAAGTATGTTTATTTGTTGGGTGGTTGGCAAACAGTTGGGGGACCGGATTTTTTTTAGAAGTATATATTTAAATGATATATCAACCCTATATATGTAGGTGATAACCTGGTTTGTAAAAAAACACCCGGTTGGGGTTAGGCCGTGGCAATTACACCTCGGGCAAGCTTTCAGATTATTAAACAGCCCAATCTCAGGCTCTGTCGATTATGAGATTTGAAAAATCTGAAATGAGTCTGAAAGTTGTTGGTTGAGCCCCGAACTACCTTAACAATTATCTATATAGATTAATAGACCTTGTGTTGATATTGCCAACGTAACCAAAACCTGGCAGATAGTGTTGTGTAGATCTTTTAAAGATTGACGAAAACCGTTATTAACAAATAAAATCGACTCATCTGTGTTTTTGGGTTTACATGTATGACATATTTAGCACAAATTTTTAAATATTACTGCTTATTTCACTGGGCAACAATATTCCAAGTGCTAGAATATATCGGTACAGTGCTCGCATTGTCTATTGTCACCTCCCCGTGACCAGTATTGTCCCGTTTTACTGCTAAGTTAACGGAACACGGAACCAGTATACGACCTTTGCCACGACATGCTTACAAAATGACATTATGATTGCAGTTGTTCACCGATATTTACATGTTCGTGCAACTGCCTTATTATTATGCAATCTATGAATCGACTGTATATCAGTCTGTAACAACACGGTGTTTTTTTTTTTTTTTTTTTTTTTTTTTTTTTTTTTTTTTTTATAGAATATACACAATAAAACACGGTTATGGAAGTAAGATCAAGTTATTCTCTGTAAATAATGCATAATGCATAGCTGCATATTAAGCACTGGTATTTAGGTCTATTCCTCGATCATGGCTGTTTTATACATGGAACATAATAGATAACAGAAGACACAACTGTGTAACGAACGACCGAGCCAAGCCACAGCAAACCCCGTCGGTGGAAAAGCATGCTCTAATATGATAATTGGCAACGGATAAAACCAACCCAGCGCTGCCAACAAATGTAACGGAATCTCAAGAGAGAGAAGTAACTCCGAGCAAGCACTACTTGCATACACCTACTTAACATTGGCTCTAGCAGCTACAGTACATGGCTGCCAAAGCTTTATACGATAATCAAATAACTTGATTGACCTGACGAACGGGTAGGTCATCATATAGCATCTAACGCTTATACAGAATATGTGAAAATGACCTGCGTCAGGTCCGATAAGTATGAGCCGTACCAGGAGCACCGCCTTGGAACGGTTAGTAATACAATTACTAGGGGGCTTAAACCGGTTTTATGGGATCCCAACCCTCGCCCTAGGTCCTGGTATGGTTCATCTGCATCGTTCATATCGTATTTGAATAACGATTAAACATACATTGATAAACAACGGGCAACTCAGTCCCAGTTCCTTGCCGACACAGCGCACACACATTCGACTTTCAACTACTACCAACACAAATTAACGCCACACCTGGACACCACAGTCAGCTACCCGAGCGCTAGTAATAGTAATCAGACGTCTAAATATCCCTCTCGGTAAAGCGAGGCTTCACAAAGAACCCGGGATAAAGTCTGCTACTGACATGGCCCAAAGTACCTGAACTGCTTAGTCCCTACGATATCTGTCTTCCAGCTCTCTACAAACCTAGAGCTGCAGATCAAGAGTAACACAGCAACCAACCCGAGCACTAATAGTAGACTACTATCTTGCCCTCTCCGTACAGCTAGGCTACACTCAGAGAACCCGGGAAGATAATTTGTTACTATTTCGGCCCAAAGTCCGTTACTTGTTACTCTAAAGGTAAACCTCCAATGTTACCTCTTCGTGGCTCAAGCACAAACTAAACCGCAAACGTCTTGCTCTCGCCTTTTATACTCGTTCCGGCACGTGCACTTTTGGATTGTTCCATTACAACGGACTAGTCTATTCAAAATTACTATGTGGGTAAATCGGGCGTAAAACGTTTCCTATTTAATCACCGTATATGACAAATTCAATGGGGGAAAATGAATTATGTTGAACAATTTTACTCGATGAATTCAAACTACGAGCTTTTGAAGATGCTTTAGCAGAAACTATGGTTTTAATATAGATATTCGTCACATTATCCCCTCCTTAGGGAAAATTCGTCCCGAATTTTGCTTTAATATAATTGAATATTGTACAACATGACTTGAAAATAAAGTCAATGCTGTTCGCAGATTAGGATGATTTAATCTTCATATCTAATTGGGCGTTCAGATGGGCATGTCCCACCTACCACCATAATCGTGATGCCACTCATAGCATGCTATGAATAAGTAATTCAACACTAGCTTTGAGTCGATGTTATTCTGTTCTTACCTCCAGTATCCAACGTATATCAAATGAAACATAATACATAAGGTCCAGATAATGCTGATTTTATCCGAGATCCTACCTAACAATTACTACATGGGTAAGGCAACTCCGGTCTGGCAGTTGTCATTATCCCACCGCTGCCACCAAATGTAACGAACGACCGAGCCGAGCCACAGCAAACCCCGTCGGTGGAAAAGCATGCTCTAATATGATAACTGGCAACGGATAAAACCAACCCAGCGCTGCCAACAAATGTAACGAAATCTCAAGAGAGAGAAGTAACTCCGAGCAAGCACTACTTGCATACACCTACTTAACATTGGCTCTAGCAGCTACAGTACATGGCTGCCAAAGCTTTATACGATACTCAAATACTTGATTGACCTGACGAACGGGTAGGTCATCATATAGCATCTAACGCTTATACAGAATATGTGAAAATGACCTGCTTCAGGTCCGATAAGTATGAGCCGTACCAGGAGCACCGCCTTGGAACGGTTAGTAATACAATTACTAGGGGGCTTAAACCGGTTTTATGGAATCCCAACCCTCGCCCTAGGTCCTGGTATGGTTCATCTGCATCGTTCATATCGTATTTGAATAACGATTAAACATACATTAATAAACAACGGGCAACTCAGTCCTAGCTCCTTGCCGACACAGCGCACACACATTCGACTTTCAACTACTACCAACACAAATTAACGCCACACCTGGACACCACAGTCAGCTACCCGAGCGCTAGTAATAGTAATCAGACGTCTCAATATCCCTCTCGGTAAAGCTAGGCTTCACAAAGAACCCGGGATAAAGTCTGCTACTGACATGGCCCAAAGTACCTGAACTGCTTAGTCCCTACGATATCTGTCTTCCAGCTCTCTACAAACCTAGAGCTGCAGATCAAGAGTAACACAGCAACCAACCCGAGCACTAATAGTAGACTACTATCTTGCCCTCTCCGTACAGCTAGGCTACACTCAGAGAACCCGGGAAGATAATTTGTTACTATTTCGGTCCAAAGTCCGTTACTTGTTACTCTAAACGTAAACCTCCAATGTTACCTCTTCGTGGCTCAAGCACAAACTAAACCGCAAACGTCTTGCTCTCGCCTTTTATACCCGTTCCGGCACGTGCACTTTTGGATTGTTCCATTACAACGGACTAGTCTATTCAAAATTACTATGTGGGTAAATCGGGCGTAAAACGTTTCCTATTTAATCACCGTATATGACAAATTCAATGGAGGAAAATGAATTATGTTGAACAATTTTACTCGACGAATATCAAACTACGAGCTTTTGAAGATGCTTTAGCAGAAACTATGGTTTTTAATACAGATATTCGTCACAACTGCAATCATTGTGTCGTTTTGGATCCTTTGAGACGCCATTAATGTTATGTTATTGATTACAACTCTCGGATGTTTGTTGATGTTAGTACACTTATGGTTCTTTTGCAATCATCTAAATAAATAAATAAATAAATAAACAAATAAAGCAACTGATATAATCATTAACATAAAGGAACATAAATGGCAACAATTCTCGTATCTTCTATTCTCATTTCTTAAACCCATCTTTGCCTGGATCAGCTGGCTAACCCGCACTCCGTTATAGAGCGAGACAGAGGTTTGGTAAAGTATCATGGCTGGGAAAGGAGAAGTGTCGTGGTTGGGAAATCCTGTCAAAGTCATTGCCTTAAAATTAAAATGAGAAACAAACAAAGTTAAAAGTGATTAATGGCGACATAAACAAATATTAGCTGCTGACAATTATGTCGGAAATGCATAGCAAATCCTTGACTTCCGACGGAAGATAGGCAAGAATATTCTAATATAAGATCAGATGCACGACGCCATTACTAAGGCTCTACGATAAATTACCTTTTTGACCCACAAGGACTCACACGAAAACCGGACACTAAAGAACTGAACACTATAAAGTGTAATTTACATCTATGTAGTTGGCGTTCAAAAGTTAAGGAACAAGCAGATTGGGGTGCACGTTTCGGTCAGATATATCTACCGGCCCCGATAGCTCAAGTGGTAGAGCGTCCGCTTCGGGATCGGGAGGTCGCAGGTTCGATCCTCGGCCGCGCCATACCAAAGGCGTAAAAAATGGTACTGGTAGCTCCCTTGCTGACGCTCGCAATAAAAGGGTAGTTCCAGGAAGATACAAGAAGGCAGGTAAGTATCTGTTAAGGATATTTGTTATGTCGCATAATAGCTCATGAGCTAATGTTGTCTGTTAAAAACGCGACGTTAAATAAGGCTTCTTTATCTTTATCTTTATCTTTATCTTCAGAATGCTCACTTGCAAATAATATTGAAAACTATTTCCGCACGCATTTGCATGATTTACTTTAAATACAGTTTGAATGATTTACTTCTTATTTGCTGCTCCTACATAAGAAGTTGATGTTCCGAAGTAGCGGCATTTGTGGAATAATTGATAAAGGGGCAGAACTATGCAGCAAATATTTCACCTTTCCGGAATTTTTATGCTATCATAAACCATCGTCATACAAGATAGATCTCATCACAGTTGAAATATGGTTATTTTGTGGTTTGCACATAACCAATTAATGTATGGCTTCCATTTTTAAAGATAGTCATATTGCTTCTATGACTAAAGCAACACATGTTAGAGAAAGTTCAATTGCTCAAACCCGTCCAAGTACCTAGTGTAGTCGCGTGTCCACAAAGATATCGGGAGTTCGCATCCCGGGTTCGCAGGTTCGAACGAGGCTGCGCAATAACAAAGTTGTTAGATTGACATCATATGCTACCGTGCCTGGCGATTGGCCACTTATACAGCACCACAAAAATGGCTGTTTCGAGATACCGAGAAGTGCCACTATGAACACGGTTGCCTATCAGTAGCACACATACGCGCAAAATCTGCCAATTAGCATACTGAAATAAGGCCAATGACCAATGTTACAGTGTAGAATAGCCAGTCAACTCATCCCGGAACATCACGTTTGCAATATCTCGATGTATCATTCATTATGCTTACACGATACGACTCTTTTAAACCAATTAAAAAAAACAACAGAACAATTGAACATCTCGTGAAAGAGAACAAAAACTAATCTCAACGTGCAATATTTAAAGGAACTTATTGATTAGTTTGTATCCCAAGAGTTGATTACAATACGTACGTCGGAATAAGTATTATATTGGTATGAACCAGGACATTTGTTTTGATGTTCTGTTAACGCTTGGCCAGACAAAATGTCTACTTAGTTTTCTATAAGACAACAATAAAGTAAATTAGTCTGAACTATCGTGGGAAACCCTGATTCGGCTGTTCAAGTGGAGTGGTAATCAATTCCTAGAAAAATAATTCTAAGAACAGTATGCCATGCCAAATTTGTGTAACTGATTGAAAACAAAGACGAGGTAGTCATAAAATGTTTTCTATAGTCAAAGTCCTGACATTGCGGATAGTTGTTGCCAAAAAAAAAAAAAAAAAAAAAAAAAAAAAAAAAAAAAAAAAAAATACGGGCTGATCTGGTGTTGTTTTGTTGTTATTTAAGCTAGTATCTCATTGACATGCGAATTCCTCACGATAATTGTTTGCGAATTAAGAAGCGAAACTACCGTGCCGCATATTCGTACTAGTGTCTCATGAATCTTTATGTGTCGCGAACTAGTCACCAACAATATGCGAATGTAATCTAAAGTTAAAAGCATGTTACTCTCTCTCTCTCTCTCTCTCTCTCTCTCTCTCTCTCTCTCTCTCTCTCTCTCTCTTATGCACGCCGTCGGTCTTGTTTATATCTAAATCCGTATTTACACACACATCTTGATGACACTGCCTTTACAAAACATTACGAAAACACGCCCATGCCATTCACAGAAGTTAGTTTAGCTTAAAAATTGAAAATTTTCAGCTAAAAATTATGATATTTTTCTTATTTTTGCTCAAAACATAGATTGTGGGTACACGTTAGAACCGCCACGCCGAGGCGGTTCTAACGAGTACCCACAATCTATGTTTTAGAGCAAAAATAAGAAAAATAAGTATACCCCTGGATACCCCAGTTTTGCTATATAAAAGTGGGGTTTAATTAGGTATATATTACACGGACATGTTTTCATGATGGTACCCGCTATCTCGTCATGAGAAGAGTGAGTAGAGCTAATGACTGGGACGATGAGCGCAACTAATCAAACGGTCTAGTCACTTTAGTCGGAGTTGCACGATGTAAATGCCATGAAAGTCGATATACGAGGGTCATCCAACAAGTTCTGACAATGTCCTCATAAAACAAAATGTATTACTCTAAGGCGTGATTCAGTAACATTCACATGTACCTGCATATGTATGGACCGACGTCAACTGGAAAAAAATATTAACCATGCTGCCAATACAGGATGTTACAGCTTCGAATCAGATTGTAATAAAGACTTTTGTTTTGCACATAAAAGTAGGCAACATCCATAGCCACATTTGATTGACAAAATCATTCTGATTTCATGCAGCATTTGGGAGATATGAAACCATTGCCAGAACTTATTGGATGACACTTCATCTATTATATCGATAAAATCATGTCAGCATCATGGTTGTTTGCTTGTATTGAGGTTTTATGTCCCAGTCTATACGTTTTCATGTCGGAACGTAGCCGCCGTAACTGTAGGGTGGAGGTAATGTTTTTGACACAACACAGTACACGAAGTGGGGATCGAACCCAGGACCTCGTGACGCTCTACCACCAAGCCACCGCGCTCCTTCAGCATCATGAGCAAGTTAAATAAAACGACGAAAAAAGCGCTACATGCCGCATGACAACTGGAGATAGTCGGTTAGTCAAATCCGTCACTGAAATCTTTGCGCAATACAAAGCGACCAGTTAAGCCCTGGCCAAGCAACAGACGAGACAGTTCCGGTCCCAAACAACAAAATAAAAAAAATACAAGTAGGCAACGATCAGGAAAAGGCGCAATCAGAAAAAGATTCCCACTCCAAAAACCGAGGTGGGAAAAAACTAAATTAACAACCAGGTACTTATAGCTGTAAAATGTCGGCACCATCATAGATTCTGACACCCGACCAATCACCTTCTACAGTGGGCAAACATTGCTTTCATAAGTTGTTGGGGCCACGGTCTCGTAATTTTCGTAATTGAACCTGACCAAGACAAAATTATTGGTTGGAGATAATTAGTGGAATTGTCGATGGGTATCATGTCATTGTATCCAAAGTAAGCATCTTTACCCCCTTCGAGGAATTGGTACTATCATGATATTACAATAGTTTTGACGTGTAATTGGTTACTTTATGACATTTGAAGAAAGACCCTAGTGCTTCCCATAACTATAATGATAATAATAAGACGTCCCATTCGAAAGTATTCATTTTACATATGCGGAAACAAAGTCGCATACATGTAATTTATCATCACCTAGCTTTTGTGAATGATAAAAATCCCCTACTCGCTCAGTCCGAAATTTCAAACATATTCTCTGGTTAAATAGACTAGCATTTCCGGGGCTCTCGGTTCTGGTTCATATGGAACATGGACTATTTCCATCGGTATTCTGTTAAACCTCTCCATAGGAAGTGGAACGAGGTACCGAAGTGGAGCGGAGTGACAGTTAGCCAGCTGATCTAGTGGAACATGGTTAAAATCCTCAAAGACAGGTTTTCTCATGACGCACCTTCATTGTATTAGGCCGTATTGTAATATTCAGTGCGGTACTTGTTAGACTATGCACAGACTTACATACACAATCAAGAAACTGCAGCGGTTTGAACTCATCATTGCTTGGCTTTATGTGAGTTTCCTATTTGGCACCATTACTTTGTATGGGAAAAAGTACAAGAAGGCAAATATAAAGGCGCAATCAGAAAAAGACTCCCACTCCAAAAACCAAGGTGGGAAAAAACCAAACTAACAATCAGGTACTTATACCATGAAAACATTTCGTAAGCCGAATGAGCAGCTATTTTCCCAATAGGTGGCCATTGAATGTCATTCAAGATATTCTTGTTGTTTTTGGCATTTCTGTATCGATATCCTCGGCTAGTCAAAACCGTCACTGAAATCTTGGCGCAATACAAAGCGACCAGTTAAGCCCTGGCCAAGCAACAGACGAGACAGTTCCGGTCCCAAACAACAAAATAAAAAAATACAAGTAGGCAACGATCAGGAAAAGGCGCAATCAGAAAAAGATTCCCACTCCAAAAACCAAGGTGGGATAAAAACTAAATTAAAAATCAGGTACTTATAGCTGTAAAATATAAGTTGATGGGGCCACGGTCTCGTAATTTTTGTAATTGAACCTGACCAAGACAAAATTATTGGTTGACGATAATTAGTGGAATTGTCGATTGGTATAGAAAATAAGCAATTTTAAACCCTCAGAGGAATTGGTACTGTCATGATAATTGAGCCGCCTCGTGGGAAAACCAACAATGTGGTTTCCGAACAGGTCCGACACAAACCGGGCTGTACAATCACAGAAGATAGTTAGAGGCTGGAAATTTTGGATTTAGAAAGTTGAGGAATCGTACTATCCGTGTAGCGAAAACAAAGGCGCTGATCAGCTTCGCGGTTACCGCGAAGCTGATCTGCGCCTTTGTTTTCGCCTATACAGATTGTTGGTTTTCTCATGGGGCGGCTCATATTACAACAGTTTTGACGTAATTGGTTACTTTACGACGTTTGAAAAACGACCGTAATGATTCCCATAAGTATAGTGATAATAATAAGCCCCGACACATGAAAGTATTTATTTTACATATGCGGAAACAAAGTTGCATACATGTAATTTATCATCACCAACCTTTGCTTTATCAATAATAAAAATCCCCTACTCGCTCAGTCCGAAATTTCAAACACATTCTCTGGTTAAATAGACTAGCATTTCCGGGGCTCTCGGTTCTGGTTCATATGGAACATGGACTATTTCCATCGGTATTCTGTTAAACCTCTCCATAGGAAGTGGAACGAGGTACCGAAGTGGAGCGGAGTGACAGTTAGCCAGCTGATCTAGTGGAACATGGTTAAAATCCTCAAAGACAGGTTCTCTCATGACGCACCTTCATTGTATTAGGCCGTATTGTAATATTCAGTGCGGTACTTAGACTATGCACAGACTTACATACACAATCAAGAAACTGCAGCGGTATGAACTCATCATTGCTTGGCTTTATGTGAGTTTCCTATTTGGCACCATTACTTTCTATGAGAGTGACATTCTAGATATTCTTGTCGTTCTTTTTGGCATGTCTATATCCTCTGAAAAGCGACAAAACAAGACGATGATGATGAAATCACCATTTTTAAGGTTTATGTATTGTGATTTGTCCATAGCACGATACTTTGCAGCTAATGCAGATGACACCTTAGAGTCTACATATACATGTAGCACCGCGGCTTATTTTTTGTTTGTAGCCTATAATTTTGGTTGGTGTGTGAATCGACATTCTAAAACGCAGCACAAAAATGTTCCCATCTCGGTTTTTGGAGAGGGATTCTCTTTCTGATTGCTCCTTTTCCTGAACGTTGCCTACTTGTGCCTTTCCATTCAAATTCATTAGCATTTTAAACTTCCTTGAAAACTCCATAATGCCAAGAATGTCTGCGAAAATTGTATATAGACAACGCTTACATAAGGTGACAAATTTGTAGGGAAGAGGTGTTGTTACAATTTTGGTTTTTAATTGTCAGAACGACTAGTTTCATTCATCATTGTATCTTTGTAAGTATTTGTCTCACACATTTGAATTGTATATCAGTCACAAACATTTCATGACTATTTCGTCTCCGTTCGTTTCAATAAAATACACCATTTCAGCATGACATGCTGTTCGTAGAATTAATTTTCTGGGAATTGATTACCATTCCAATACAGCCGAATCAGGGTTTCCCACGATAGTGTAGACTAATTTACTTTATTGTTGTCTTATAGAAAACTAAGTAGACATTTTGTCTGGCCAAGCGTTAACAGATCAACAAAACAAATGTCTTGGGTTATTTCAATATAATACTTATTCCGACATACGTATTGTAATCAACTCTTGGGATACAAACTCATTCTGTCAATTCCTTTGAATATCGCGCTTGTGATTGCATAGTTTTCGTTCTGTCTCGCAAAATGGTCCGTTCTTTATATTTGTTCAACAAAGTCGTATCCTGTAAGCAAAAGGACTAACATATCGAGAAGTTGCCACAGTTATGTTCCGGGATGAGTCATCACGAAAACATGTCCGTGAAATGAATACCCCCTCATACCCCACTTTTATATAGCAAAACTGGGGTATGCAGGGGTATACCTATTTTTCTTATTTTTGCTCCAAAACATAGATTGTGGGTACTCGTTAGAACCGCCTCAAAATTTTTCAGCTATAAATTTTCAATTTTTAAAGCTCAAAAAATCTTTGTTTATTGCATGGGCATGTTTTCGTAATGGTTGACTGGTTATTGGCACTGTAACATTGACCTTATTTCATTGGAAAGTGCACACATATGTGTGCTACTGATAGGCAACGGTGTTCATAGAAATGAGATACAGAAATTCAAGTTAGACAATGAGTGTAGCATTTTCACATTTGTTCAGTATATATCGAGAAAATTGCCAAAGTTATTTTTCGGGATGAGGTGACTGTCTATTCTACACTGTAACATTGACCTTTTTCATTACGCCAATTTGCGATTTCGCACGTATATGTGCTACTGATAAGCAACGGTGCTCATAGTGGCACTTCTTGAACAAGCAATTTTTGTGGTGTTTATTAAGCGACAGGAGTCTAAGCCATTGCTCGTCTTAGAATGCCGATATTCAAGCACGATAGCATAGTTATAGCGCAGCCGTGACTCGAACCTGCAAACTCCCGCTCTCAATGCGGAGACGCCACAACACTAGGTACTTCGACGGGCAATGAAACTTTCTCTAACATGATTTCTCTGTTCGTAGCAGCATTATTACTGTCTTCAAAAGTGGAAGCCTTACATTAATTGTTTATGTGCAAAACACATAATACATGTAACCATATTCAAGCTGTAGGGAAACTGTATTTTCGATCGTGGGATGATGATGGGTTATCATAGCATAAAAAATTCCAGAAAAGTGAAAAATTTGCGGCACTGTTTTGATCCTTTATCAATTTATTCCACAAATGATGAATGACGTTACTTCGAAACACAAATTTCGGAGACGCCACAAAACTAGATACTTGAGCATGTTTGAGCAATGAAACTTTCTCTAAAATGTATTGCTCCGTTCATAGAAGCAATATTACTGTCTTCAAAAGTGGAAGCCATACATTAATTGTTTATGTGCAAAACACATCATACACGTAACCATATTTCAACTGTAGGGAAACTTTCTTTTCGATCGTGGGATGATGATGGGTTATTATAGCATAAAAACTCCAGAAAGGTGAAAAATTTGCGGCACTGTTCTGCTCCTTTATCAATTATTCCACAAATGATGAATGGCGCTTTTTCGATGCATCAACTTCTAATGTAGGAGATGCAGCTAAGGAGTATTACATTCAAATTTTATTAAAAGTAACTCTTGCTTACACGTGCGGAAATATTATTTCAGTTGAGAATCCGAAAAAAATATACCTGACCGAAACCTAAATCGCAATGTGCTTGTTCCTTAGCTATTTAAAAACGCCAATTATCTGGACGTAAATTACACTCTATAGTTTTCAGTTCCTCGCTGTCAAGTTTTCTTGTGAGTCTTTGTGTTCAAATGGTATTTTATCGTACAGCCTTAGTAATGGTGTAGCGCAAATGAGCTTATATTAAAAAGTTCTTGCCTATTTTCCGTCGGACGTCGAGGATTTGCCATGCATTTCCGACATTAAATATCAGCAACTATTTTTGTTTATGTGATCATAAATCACTTTTTTACTTTTTCAATTTCAAGACAAGGATTTTGACAGGATTTCCAAGTCGATATACATTGATAAGAAATTAAAGGATATCGAAGTGTGTGTGTGTGTGTGTGTGTGTGTGTGTGTGTGTGTGTGTGTGTTTTCTTGCAAGTGCTGTCTTAATAAAAGTGTACTAACATCAACAAACAACCCAGAGTTGTAATCAATAACAATACCGTAAATGGCGTCTCAAAGGATCCAAAACGACAAAATGATTGCAGTTGTGTCTTCTGTTATCTATCATGTGCCATGTATAAAAATGCTATGATCGAGCAATAGCCCTAAATACCGTTTAATATACATCATTCACAGAGAAAATTTAGACTTCCAGTTCAATAACTTAAACATACTTCCTAATCTATGTATTTGTTGTGTTTATTTTATAAAAATGGCCGTGACATACAGTCGATTCATGGATGCATAATAATAAGGCTATATTAATTTTTGCACGAACAGGTAAATATTGGTAAACAACTACAACCATTGCCGATATACTCTAGCACCTGACATATTATTACAATTGAAATGAGCAGTAATATTTAAATCTTTGTGCTATATAGGTCATACATTTAAGCCCTTAAACGTAGATATTGAGTCGATTTTATTTGTTTATGACGGTTTTCATCCATCTTTAAAACACCTGCAGAAAACAATATCTGCCAAGTTTTGTCGCGTTCGCAATGACAACAGAAGGTCTGCAAATCGATACACATAAATTTTATTGGAGTTGGGGCCTCAACCAACAAATTTCAGATATGTTTTCAGATTTTTTAAATCTCATCCTCGACATGGCCTCAGATGGGGCTTTTGAACAATCTGAAAGCTTGCCCGAGGTGTAATTGTCACGGCCTAAACCCAACTGGATGTTGTTACAACCAGGGGCCAGTTGTTCAAAACTTTGTTAGCTTAATGTCATCGTTAAGACCTCAACTCGTTAAGTTAATGCTGACTGCATAAGCAAATACACTGTTGTTGATATATTTTTGTTGATAAAATGTACGAATCCAATGCAAAGAATTCTCACATTTTATAAAAAATGTAAGAATCCTTTGCAATGCAAAGAATGAATTCTCACATTTTATCAACAAAAACTAACAGTGTAATTGTAATATTGCCATTTGAAATTTTAATGAATCATTAACTAACGACATCGTTAATTTTGAACAACTGAGCCCAGGAGCTGTTATATCGTTTAATTAAATATACAAGTCAAACGTTCCAGTCGACCACCAATGTATTGCCGAACACAAGTACCATCAATTCAACATTGACAAAAAAAAAAAAAAAAAAAAAAAAAAAAAAAAAAAAAAAAATAAAAAAAAAAAAAAAAATAACATATTGATCTCTACACATGATAAAACAATATCTACAAATTATTTTCTGTTTCATTGGGTAGTTAAAAATGCAAAGTGACGAGGAAAGATACGAAAATGCGCTTAAAATGTGACATATTACAGTTGCTGAGTTCGGCGTTTGTTGTACTGGAAACAGAAATAAATCTATAAAAGCTTGGGTTAGCGTGACACTTTGATTTGTACCATTTCATGTGCTTGAAAATATAAAAAATATGCAAAACCGGCTATGTGCCATGTAAATCAAAAGTCATTTACTCAGAGACTATAGACAAAGCACGACCGGAAAAGTTTTTGTCTACATTGATGTAAGGCATAGCAATGTTAAGATTATACGAAGAATGTACAGTCATCTAAGCTTATGCAGCAAATGTATTGCGAGTGGATTGGGAACTCAAACATTGAATGCATATTGAAAGTGGCAAAAAACGCTGGCTGGTGAGACCTGAAAATAATTGATATTAGACATAACCTCAATAATTTGTCTCATTTACTATTCATAAGGGGATTTGTTTAAGAGAAGAGACAATTACAATACTTTAGATTCGATACATAGTACATGTAAAAGTAAGCAATGATCAAGACATAGTCAAAATCAAAGTCCCATTCTAAAACCAGAGATGGGAAAGATCTTAACTGACAATAAGGTAGTAATAGGAAGATAACAGTGAGCAGCCATTCCCCTATTTAGCCACCCAATTACCCAAACTTAATTCATGAATATGCACATAAAAGGCGCCAACAATACAATAATTCAACACCAAAACATGACCAAATAGATCACTACAAAGATATCACTAATATAAAAGTACTATAGACACTTAAGGAAAGGTAAAGGAAAGCAATGCTCACGAATTGGCGCGATTAGAAAAAAAATCCCCATTCTAAACTCGAGGTGAGGAATAAACTAAATTGACAATCAGTTACTAACACAACATGACAAAGAGAACATATCTTAGCCGAGTGAGCATCTTTTTCCCAATTGGTTGCCACACAGTTTCAATATATGAGAACGCATATATGGTGCAAACAACACAAAACTATAATACCAAATCAGCAGTTAGTTGGTAACCTCTTAAAGACAATTCTGGCATGCAAAATTCACTATACTGGTGATATTTAGCTTTGTTAATTTTCGTAATAGAACCAGACGAAGACAAAACTATTGGATATGGATAATTTGTGGAATTGTCGATGGTTATCATGTTAATTTATTTTTGTCATTGGATCCATATTAGGCAATTTAACCCTCTCGGAGGAATTGGAACTGTCATGATATTACAATAGTTTTGACGTAATTGATTACTTAACGACGTTTGATAAAAGGCCAAAATGATTCCCATAAGTATAATGATAAGTGTAATGGTAATAATAGGCTGCGTCTTGAAAAAAAAAAAGGTTAAAGTAAGCAATGATCAAGAAATGAAATCCCTACTCTGAATTTTGCAAATGCTTGTTGAGGAACAGACTTTCCCATATGTTTCCACTTTTATGTTTAGGGTCTTAAAGTGTTTTTATCGCACCTGCTTATAGCAGGGTGCGATATAGGAGTTCAAATTTCCGTCCGTCCGTACGTTCGTCCGTTCGTTCGTCCGTTCGTTCGTCCGTCCGTCAACATTTACGTCGAAGTTTGGTTTTCTCGACATCAGTGATAGCTGCGAGTCTGAAACCTTGCGTAGTAATTGTCCTTGACATACCCTTTAAGCACGCACCTTGACCCAGTACCCTTGACCTATATTTCACGGTCCACTGACTTTGAAAATTTTTACGTCGAAGTTTGGTTTTCTCGACATCAGTGATAGCTGCGAGTCTGAAACCTTGCATAGTAATTGTCCTTGACATACCCTTCAAGCACGCACCTTGACCCGCTGACCTTGACCTATATTTCACGGTCCATTGACTTTGTTAATTTGTATGTCGAAGTTTGGTTTTCTCTGCATAAGTAATAGCTGCGAATGTGAAACCTTGCATTGTAATTGTCCTTGACATACTCTTTAAGCACGCACCTTGACTTGCTGACCTTGACCTATATTTCACGGTCCATTGACTTTGTTGATTTTTACGTCAAAGTTTGGTTTTCTCTGCATCAGTGATAGCTGCGAGTGTGAAAGCTTGCATAGTAACTGTCCTTGACATACCCTTCAAGCACGCACCTTGACCCGCTGACCTTGACCTATATTTCACGGTCCATTGACTTTGTTAATTTTTACGTCAAAGTTTGGTTTTCTCTGTGTCAGTGATAGCTGCGAGTGTGAAACCTTGCATAGTAACTGTCCTTGACATACCCTTCAAGCACGCACCTTGACCTGCTGACCTTGATCTATATTTCACGGTCCATTGACTTTGTTATATTTTTATGTCGAAGTTTGTTTTTTTCTGCATCAGTGATAGCTGCGAGTGTGAAAGCTTGGATAGTAAATGTCCTTCACATACCCTCCTTCACATACCCTTTCAGAACACACCTTAACATGGTGCCCTGGACCTATATTTTACGTTTTTTAGTTATTTTGCCCGATGCAGGTGCGATATCGACCTCCGCGGAGTTCTTGTATTTTATTAGTTTTGAAAGAAATTCTCGTTTGCAAACTGAAAAGCCCTAGATGGGACACCGAGCTCTGCGGCGACTGGTCTGAGGCTATACTGATTGCGCACATGTATGTCGCATAAATAGGAACCCAGATTCTAAATTCTAAAACTTTTCTACAGCCAGATATGTGAACAAAAGAACACACAGTGCGCCTTCCAAAACGATAATAAGTTTCAAATGTAGTGGCATGTGTATTATGTTTAATGTGTCTAAAATGTAAAAAAAAAAAATGTGCAAACATATGCCGGAAGTACAAATTAATTTATGCTTTCAATTTTGAATTCGATTTTTATTCAAAATAAAAAGTACAGTTTAATGAAATCTCTTGACGATTTCAACCAAATCTTACATGTCATAAATTTTGGCCCCCGTTTTCATGTTGTTTATTTACTTTTTCGTATCCTTACTTGATTCTATCGATATATCAGACGAGGTTTCTTTTACACACCACAGAATGAAAAGAAACAGTCAACAGGAATGTTCATGTCGGGGCAACTGGTAACTTTGTACAGTTGGCCAGTAAAAGTGCCATCGAAATATTCTATTTTTCGAGACTAGGACAAAAAACGTCGTGCATTAAAAATTTTATTTATCTGAACATACCTTGTTCAGTCTGTAGCGATAACAATTTCACCAAAATGTAATTGTCATTTTGACGGCATTCGCGAAGGAAATAAGGAGAACACTGGCCTCTACAGTTATAAGACCTACCACTTTATAACATACCGACTATGTGCTCAGAATATACTGTTTTTGAAATTGAATGTTAAGTGCACCACCGCATGATAGCCTGTGACGCAACTGTCAAAATGACTGTTGTCTATTGTCTGATTCGCTGCTAACGAAAAATGTAACCAGATATATACGCTTACATGCGGGCTGATGGAGCTCAGGTGCCTTGGGCGGGAACTGACTTTAGTCCAACTCATAACTGTGGAACTAAAATGTAAAGCAGTTGTAGATCTACTATCTGTGCGGTGGTACAAGGGTGCTGTAGAAGCCAGATTTACATATCACATGCGACTGAATTAAGTTTGGGTAACTGAGTGGCCGCCTATTGGGAAATAGCTGCCCACTCGGCTTACGATGCATTTTCTTAGTATAAATACCTGGGGCCAGTTGAGCTTACAACAGTAACATCATCGTTAAGGCCTCAACTCGTTAAGTAAATATCGACCACATGAGCAAATTAATTATTTTTGTTGATGAAATGTGAGAATTCTTTGTATTGCAAAGAATTCTCATATTTTATCAACAAAAAATAAGAGTGTATTTGTATTATTCATGTTTGAAATTTTAACGAATCATCAACTAACGATGTCGTTAATCTTAAACAACTGTGACCTGGGCCCTGTTGCATAAAACTTTGTCAACTATTAATAGCAGGTTAAAGTCCAAGTTAACCTTATGGCAGTTTTATATCTTTTGTATAAATGTCTATGTAAATCTGCAGTAGCGTCTTCTTCAAGCTGTCATTAGCTAATGTAGATCTAGAGGTACTTTAAAATGTTTTAAGCAGAAGAAAATTAATGTCATCTTAATTAATAGAGTTTTTGAATTTAACGACAGCTTAAGGTTTAATTACAGCTTAAGTTTATGCAACAGACCCCTGATTGTTAATTTAGTTTTATCCCACCTCGGGTTTTGGAATGGGAATTTCTTTCTGATTGCGCCATATCCTGATCATTGCCTATTTTTACCTTCATGGACTTGACCTTTGATTCGTCTAAGGTCAATTACTAAGGCCAATAAACAAAGAATTAAAATACAAACAACGAAATATACTTTCCAGAGAACAAATTACCATACACAGCATTAAAAGCTGCATTGAGAGTCACAATACAATGTTCTACATGTATATACCAAGCTACACGTAAAATCGCGCCAAAAGCAGGCCAGTGGAAACATTAATGAGCCGCGACGCGAGAAAACTGGTCGTCCGGTTTTCCGACCAGGTCCTACACAAACCGGCCTGTACAGTCTCAGAAAAAGGGTAGAAGATTTAGGAAGAAGAGGAATTGTACTATCCGAGTAGCGAAAACAAAGGCGCTGATGAGCTTCGCAGTTACTGCGAAGTACCCAGGGAGCCAAAAGTTTCTATCTCGCAGGAGGTTGGAGGTGACTTGTTTTGAATGCATTTTTGGATAGCTCTGACCTTCCAAAAGAAGGTCTGAGTGGACTGCTCTGGAATTTATTTTGGCGTGATGCTTTAAACAGACGGTATTTAGACGTTCTATTTGTTATACATCTGAAATGCAGTACACAACTCTATAATACGAACATTCATATTAATATGTTTCTTCATTATCATATACAGTGATGGCATCATTTCCGCAAACGGTTCTCGTCAAAGGCTGTTCCTCGCAATACTATTTCCTATATCAAAAAGGGCTTGACATGCACTTGTCAACAATTTATTATTCTTTCATATGCAAGTAAGATTTTTATACTCACACTTTCCGTCTGCACCCTGGAAGCCCAAATATAAGGGTCCCATGCGTCCCCATTTCCGCACACCTGTCCCCAATTCCACAAACGCAATCAGATCAGTAAAATTCACATACAAAGAAGTGAAGGGAACTCTTCTTTGTGTATAAAATGGTTGTAGAGAACTATGACAAGGCGCATCGTAGTATAATACACTTCCGCTCTGCCTAAGACCTAACCAAATCAATGGATCATGTTCGACGAACAACGTTATTACAACGTATATTTCAGAGTTTCACTGGACCTGATAACCAGGTAAAAGGTTGTTCTTTTTTCTTGATGGATTCCTGTTCTATAGGCATTGTCTTAAAGAATCTGACCGACGACACTTTTTCACCATTGAGGGTTTTGAGAAATCGAAGATAGCGTCCAATATGTCTGCCAATACAGGATTTTCAACTATAATTATTATTAGTTATAATGACTTTAAATATGTTTGTGCTTATTTTGTCATCAAATCATGGAGGATGGTTAAAGGTGAAACTTCACTCGTTTTGAGAAGACTGTGAACATCAAACTTTTCAAGATGGTATCCAAAATGGCCACCAGAAATAGATTGTTCAACCAAATCATTAGTAACGATGACAAAAAAGTAATTTCTGTATTTATCTTGAAAGTATGCAGTAATGGTATTCGTCAATGTTCTATATTCGCCGCAACTTGACGTAAATTTTCACAAAGTCGATAAACCATGACACATAGGCCAAGGACATCACGTCAAGGTTGTAGAGTATGTCAAGGACAACATCTAAGCACGGTTTCTTTACCGCTTTCATTGCTACAGAGAAATATAGAACGAATTGTGGACGGACACTTGAACTCATATGCCGCAACCTGCAGATGAAACAAAACCCGTACATTTAACGCATACAAGCCTGTGCGTGAGAAAACCAACTATTTGGGTTTATGACCAGGTCTGACACAAACAAGGCTGTACAGTCACAGAATAAAGCTAGAAGCTTGAAACTTTGGATATACTGAGTAGAAGAGGAATTGTACTATCCATGTGGCGAAAACAAAGGCTCTGATCAGCTGTGCAAGAATGTGTTCGTCAAATCCCTGCTCCCTAACACACCCCCTCCCCCCAGAATCTAGTTCTCCATAGATCCCAATAAATTACCCTTCGCTCAGATCCCAAAAGCCCTGAGAGGCCCCCACAAAGCCTGGAGTAAGGATATGCACTGCTGAACATACATGCACCTATTGTCTGTAGTAACAAAATCATGTTGATCCATGCTTTTTCAATTGTATTAAGACCGAGTAATCTGTGAATTATTATCGAGCAACATAATTCCTAGGTCGGCTCAACCATTTGTGCAGAATTCCTCTTTTATTAACATAACTTTCCTGGTCATTCTGGACACGAACTGCCGGGGTTACATAATTCCATGTTTACATGAATTGTTGGTAATAGTGAGCCACAGTCAACATTTTTACAGTCAGTTCCGGCCGCAGCTACCAGCCTTAATGCCTAGGTCACACTAGCAATTACGTACGCTGCGGATAGTTGCGGATACTAAACGTAGCAATCCGCAGGAATTAGTGGGCGGGGCTAACTGTTCTTAATGAGTTCACATAATTATGATTACCTTTAAATACGGATCCATACGGTATAGTTACGGATATATTCGGATACATACGGAAAGTAACTTGTCTCCATACCTTTCGATACAATCTGTTACGTTTTGACACGGACATGCACCTTCAGATACGCATTTGCTACGCTCTCTTGCGTATAAAACGCTGCAATGTGATGTAAGTAACCGCTGTTTATTGTCAAAGTGCAGTCACACTAGCACATACGGATGCGACGGATGCTACGGACAAGTCATACGTATCTATCCGTTATATCCGTAACAATTCGCATCGTATGCGTATATGACCGTAGCTGTACGTGTTGTATCGTAAGGGTCCGTAGGATCCGCGCCCAAATTTTGAAAAAAGTCAAAATTTCGATACGGACGAAACATCCGTAGCTGCACGTGAAGAAATTATAGAACATAATATGCTTTAATTGATTGTTTGCTTGATCGATTGATAGATTGATTGATTGCTCGATCAAGATCGATCTCTCGGTCGATCGATAGACTGATTGATCGATGGTCGATCAATTGATTGATCGAGTGATTAACTGATCGAAAGTCAGTGATCGATCAAGACCGATCGGGTGATAGATCGATTGAGTGATCTTTCTTTTGATCGATCTGTCGAGTGATTGATCGATTGCGATCGATCGATTGAAACTTGACGGATCGATCGAGTGATTGATCAATCGAGTGATAGTCGTAAAACAACGGAAATAGCTTCTCATAATACTATAATTTGACATTTGTGTGTTTGCTTGTTCGTTTGTTGGTTCTCCATTTTTTTCTTAGATATTGCTGCCTGCTTCTCAGCCAGTAAAAGCAATGCAAAATCTACCTCTGAGGAATCCATATTTTTTTCATATTGACTAAAGGAATGCATTGAACGCACGTGCATAATTGTGAGCATTGGACGCACGAGCGATTCAGTGAGTAAGCGGTATACTTTTCATCACATAACTGTACGCCGACAAAGACCGTAACCGAACAAAATAGCACATATGAAACAGTATCGATCCGCAACAAATGTTTACGACAAAATACGTTTAGTTACGTATTTAGATACGGTTTTTGATACCGATTAGATACGGACAATTACGGGTTTTTCATCCGTGCCTGATTTTTGACAAGTATTATAGCTTGGCTGCGGATCGTCCGTGCCCTGTAAATGATGCACGTACAGATACGGACTTGAACGGATATGATACGAATTATTACGGGCAGGACGGACAAATACGGAAGTCTTATCCGCATCGTCCGCAGCGACCGTAAGTGCTAGTGTGACCTAGGCATATGCACTAGACATTTGCAACCACGGCCCTACCCCCGGGGAATAGCGGGGACAATCCCCGCTAAAGCCCCCCCACCCTGTGGGGACTGCTTGTTGGTAAAACCACTGCTATTTTCCCTTGCAGCCTGCTATATTTTTCATTTCACATTTTCATGGCCCTTTTTGCATTTGTAAAGCAAACCCCGGGCATTTCCCCAGCACTGCCGTGACATAAATTTGATCAAGACCCTGCTCATTTCCACTGCTACCCCCGCCCTGCTCCGGGGATTGGGGCCGTGATTACAAATGACTAGTGCATAACCCAAAAGCTGTGGGAAGTTTATGCGTCTTGCTCGAGCCTTTGATACGACGCTCTACCACCGAGCCACTGCGCTCCTCCCATGTATATAACTGTTGGTGAAAAATGAAAGAGGAGTCGAGAGTATAAGATCTACATTATTTATATTCTCTTTCTGAAACAACAATTATAATGTGGACACTGGAATCTATGGATATTCGCTTAAAGGTCATTCAAATTGCCATCCTAGCATCATGAAAAACAAGTTTGCGAAACTGAGGACGCACCATGCCCTTCTTTGATATGGAATAAAGTTTTACAGCATTTATAAATTATCAATTAATTTTCATGAATACATACCTGATAAATTTGTCTTCCTTCCTTAAATACAAATGTGTTGTACAACCCCAACGTGTAGCAGCAATTACGTCATTAATTTGATGTCAAAAAAATCGAAACATGAAAAGCGACTAAAAATAGATTTACGAATTTGACATCACGCTATTGTGTTGAAGATAACGATAAGTTGAAATTCAATTTCGCTAATCGAAAGATTATCAAACAACATAAACGTATTTTCTATCTGGAAGGTAAGGCATGTTGAATTGCGATTGAAAGTGGGGGTGTGCGGATCTGAGGACAGAGCGGAAATGATGCCTTCACTGTACTATCTTGATGTCATTTTATCTTGTGGCTGATTGCAGCTGAGTATGTCTTAGCCGCATATAAAGCTGTAAATGTGTCATTTGAGCAACCTATGTGTCATCTTAGGTATTGAATTACCCCACCCACTGAAATGTTTGCAAAATGTCCCCTTGACTCTTGATTAAAACACGTTTCACTCCATTACTCAACGATCGTGAATAATGACGTCATCATCTTGTACACGTCGCTGGATCCTGGCTCATATAGGGTAGAGCAATTGTACTAAAGTTGTGTTGCGGTGTTTCTACATTTACGTCTTGGAAAAAGACTAGTCTGACAAAGATTAACATTCAGGCGATTCAACAGAATGTTGTTAGTTTCTTTCTGGCATTGAATAAAAGAAATTAAGCTGCTTCTGTCACAGTGGTTGTCACAGCAGAGTTTCAATTACTATTTTGATTTAAGCCAATGCACCAGAAAACCAGCAATCAGAATATGCGAAAACAAAGGCGCAGATCAGCTGATCGGCGCCTTTGTTTTCGCTACACGGATAGTACAATCTCTCTTCTTCTCGAAAAGTGCGAAATTTTAAGTTTCTAGCTTGCTTCTGTGACTGTACAGCTTGATTTTGTGTCGGACCTGGTCGGAACCACCAATTGTTTGTTTTCTCATGCAACGGCTCATTTTACTTTGTGTTGGTGGTTTATTAAAGCATCATTGGATTAATGTAAAAAGCGGATTTTTGCTTAAATGCGAAAAACAAAGGCACAGTTCAGCTTTCACACAGTGCAGTAACTGCACAGCTGATCAGCACTTTTGTTGTCGCTACTCGGATGGTACAGTATGGCAAGCCAAATGCACGCTAATTCGAGAAACCTAGGATATGTCCGTTAAACCTGGTTTTTCTATTACATAAACCAGTACCCCGGGAGCTAATATGACCTACCTTGCACCCCCCAGGACAATTTTTCATGGGTGCCAAATCATTCATTGGGACCCCAGAAATGCAAAGAATTTTTGTCCTCAAAGATAAACTCAATTGCACTATGAAAAAATGCATGGTTTCCATGGCAACCGTTAAAGCGATTCTTGAGCAAGGGGGTGTACATAGAAAATTGACCATATCTCCATTGTTACTTATCCTAGACCACTGAAATTGGTCTCATTTTAACGCTTAGATATAGCCCTTTCATCATATAGTGAGTAATGCAAATTTCTGAATTTGCATATTCATGAATTTTAATGAAAACATTAAAAATGACAGAAAAAGCGTTAAAAATCCATAAATAAACTAATTTCAGGCCCAAACTGTCATTCTGACACTTTGTTTTTGAACCAGTAATATTACATGACAAATTTATTGATGATCTGGGCCTATATGAAAATTATCTCATTTGCATATTCATGAATATTAATAAAAATGTCAAAAAATGAGGAAAAACAAGGGAAAACTATATCCATTGCAAGGATTTGGATAGGTTATAAGGTCTATCTTGCATCCATTTAACCAATTCCCATGGCTTCCAGTGTGGTCAGAGGGACTACCTAAATGGCATAAAATATTGTCCTCAATGATGAACACATTTGAAAGTAAAATGACATAGTCTGCGATTCTAAAGAATAGGAGGTACTTACAAAAATACTCACACCCCACCAATAGCATGCTCTAGGATACTATAACTGGTCTGATAGTGATGCATGAACCTAACAATTTAACCTTGATACCTTATATTTATATCATAGAATTTGCTTATTCATGAAAATTAATAAAAATAACATTCTAAATTGGAGAAAAATCGTGGAAAAAATAGGGGTATACATGCAAAATCGCTTGTATACCGGTAAGTGCTATTAATAAACCCAGAATACTGAAAGAGGTTTCAAATGAAGGCTATTGCAATGTACTATGACCCTAAAGTATGATATAAGACTAATCTGAATTTCAATTTCATGAATTTTAATGAAAACTTAAGAAATTTGAGAGAAAAAGTTAAAAACTTATATGGGTAAACCTACAAAATGACTTGATTCTCAGCAATAAAAAGCCCTGTACTGCTGAAAATGGTATCAAATGGTGGCTATGGCAATATCATACCATCCTGGACTACAGTATTTAAAGTCATTTGATTTTTTGTTTGAAGAATATTAACAAAACCTTTTGAATTTAGTGAAAAAATACGGAAAAATAATGGGGGTATACATAGAAAAACGGACATATCTTGGCTACTGAAAGACCTAGAGAGCTATATTTGGTATCAAATGATTGCTAGAACAATGTTCTATAACCATCTAATCAGCAATATAAAGCATCAATTATTGTTGTTGTATGTTTATTAAAGAGATTGTCATAGATTAGAGAAAAAATCGACGAAAAATGAAGGGATACACCAACAAAATTGCTAATATCTCAACTGCCAATATCCTTAGAGTGCTAAAAATGGTACCAATAGATAGCTAGGAGAATGCACTACTGCCATGTGGTCTGATAGTTTAACAAAATGTTATAAAATTTTCTGAATGTTACATCAAGTTTTGAAAAATTGTGAAAATAACAGAAAATTGCAGGCTGTGCTTAAACAAAATTTATTAAATCTTGCTTGCCAGCGAAGATGATTCATATATCTGAATACCTGGCAATAATACATTGTCCTAGCAATAAATTGATGCCATTTTGAGTTCTGTATGGCTATTGGTAAATGAGATGTTAGCGATTTGGTTGGTGTACCCCGTCATTTTTCATTGATTTTTCTCTTATTTATGACGATCTCATTAATATCCATACAACAACAAAAGTTGATGTTATATATTGCTGATTACACGGTCATAGAACATTGTCCTAGCAATCATTTGATACCAATTATAGCTCTCTAGGTCTTTCAGTAGCCAAGATATGTGCGTTTTTCTACGTATACCCCCATTATTTTTCTGTATTTTTTCACTAAATTCAAAAAGTTTTGTTGATATTCTTCAAACAAAATATCAAATAACTTAAATATTGTAGTATAGGATGGTATAATATTGTCATAGCAACCATTTGATACCATTTTTAGCACTATAGGGCTTTTGACTGCTGAGATGCAAGTCATTTTGTAGGTTTACCCATTTAAGTTTTTAACTTTTTCCCTTAAATTTCTTTAGTTTTCATGAAAATTCATGAAACTGAAAATCAGATTATTCTTAAATCATACTTCAGGGTCATAGTACAATGCAATAGCATTCATTTGAAACCTCTTTCAGCATTTTGGGTTTAATAATAGCTCTGGTAGAAGCGATTTTGTATGTATACCCCTATTTTTTCCACAATATTTCTCCATTTTTACTGCTTTTTTTTATCAATTTTCATGAATAAGCAAATTCAATGATTGAAATATAAGGTATCAAGGTTAAATTGTTAGGTTCATGCATCACTATCAGACCAGCTATAGTATCCTAGAGCATGCTATTGTTGGGATGTGAGTATTTTTGTAAGTACCTCCTATTCTTTAGAATCGCAGGAGGGGTGGGTGAAGACTATGTCATTTTACATCATGCAAATGTGTTCATCATTGAGGACAATATTTTACGCCATTTAGGTGGTCCCTCTGATCACACTGTCAGCCATGGGAATTGGTTAAATGGATGCAAGATAGACCTTATAACCTATCCAAATCCTTGCAATGGATATAGTTTTCCCTTGTTTTTCCTCATTTTTTGACACTTTTATTAATATTCATGAATATGCAAATGAGATAATTTTCATATAGGCCCAGATCATCGATAAATTTGTCATGTAATATTACTGGTTCAATAACAAAGTGTCAGAATGACAGTTTGGGCCTGAAATTAGTTTATTTATTGATTTTTAACGCTTTTTCTGTCATTTTTAATGTTTTCATTAAAATTCATGAATATGCAAATTCAAAAATTTGCATTACTCACTATATGATGAAAGGGCTATATCTAAGCTTTAAAATGAGACCAATTTCAGTGGTCTAGGATAAGTAACAATGGAGATATGGTCAATTTTCTATGTACATCCCCTTGCTCAAGAATCGCTTTCACGGTTGCCATGGAAACCATGCATTTTTTCATAGTGCAATTGAGTTAATCTTTGAGGACAAAAATTCTTTGCATTTCTGGGGTCCCAATAAACGATTTGGCACCCATGAAAAATTGTCCTGGGGGGGGGGGTGCAAGGTAGGTCAAATTAGCTCCCGGGGTACAGGTTTAACGGACATAACATTGCACATGTTCTACCTAGTCAAAGTCAAATCGCGGGAACCTACATTCTATGTTACAATTAAACAATTAATAGCCTCAAAATACATGTACTAAATCGCAGTGAAAGCCATAAAAAATTTGATTACATCCCGGGGCTTATAAAAACACTAGAGATAAAATGGATTAGAGTCATAATCGGGAATTCTCGTGAAGTCTCGTAAAATTACCGGAGATAGTATGCTTGGAAAAATTTTACTAGACTTCATTACAAGATTGTTAGCCAATTGTTAGCCAATCGGATTCATCGAAACCAGGTTTAACGTTTTCGGCGATAGTCTAGGCTGGAACCAATGAAAATCCGAGAAACCTGGTATATGTAATCACGTGACGAAGGATAGGTGCATTTGGCTTGCCTATTATATATTAATGAAAATGACAATGTTTGTAAAACCTGGTATATCTCCACATTTACTAGATAAACCTGGTATATGTGCGTTAAACCTGGTTTATGGACTGATATCATAGGTTTTGGCAGAAAAAAACCTACGATATAGGACATAAACCAGGGTTATCGCACATAAACCAGGTTTAACGGACATATACTAGGTTTCTCGATCGTTATCCTAAGTTTTCTCACTTAAACCAGGTTTAACGGACATATACTAGGTTTTACAGCCAAACCTATGATAACAGTTGTTAAACCAGGTTTATCGCACATAAACCAGGTTTAAACGGGACATATACCAGGTTTCTCAATCGTTATCCTAGGTTTCATCACTTAAACCAGGTTTAACAACTGTTATCATAGGTTTTGTAGTTAAACCTAGTATATGTCCGTTAAACCTGGTTTATGTAATGAAACTTAGGATAACGATCGAGAAACCTAGTACATGTATATGTCCGTTAAACCTGGTTTATGTGCGATAAACCTGGTTTATGTAATACATAAACCAGGTTTAACGGACATATCCTAGGTTTCTCGAATAAGTGTGCATTTGGCTTGCCATACATTACATAAACCAGGTTTAAGGGACATAAACCAGGTTTAACGGACATATAGACATTTCTTGCCTAACCTGAGATGTACTCTGAGATGTAGATACACCATACATTGACAAAAAGTCAGGGATTATCTCAAGATATTTCATTGCATTGACGCACTTTTAGAACACTTTCGTTTATCCAACTATTAATTTGTAAATTAAGTGTTTGTCTGTGCGCACGGTTCGATTGTTTCTTGGTTTGTTTTCTTGCTTTACGACCACGGCGTACGGCCAAGATCATGTGGGATAAGTCAGTTATCCTTACCCTGAAATCCTGTCACACCAGGGCGGCGTTATCACGGCGTTCGAAAGCCGAGGTGAGCGCGGTATAAACGCCACCAACGCCGTAGCAACGCGGTGGTATCGCCAGCAAACGCCAAGGGTCGGCGTTTCGTTTGGACATACTCAAAACAAATGCCGTCGCTTGGCATAATAAGGGCGCCGTATGAACGCCCTGAGGACGCCGTGGAAACGCGGTGAGAATTTCATTAACGCGCGCGAGCAGTGAGATCATAGTGCAAACGCCGTGGAAGCCTATGGCGTTTGCACAGAGATGGCACGGCGTCCATAACGATCTCACTGCGTCTACACCGCGCCGATTCGGCGCTTTCCCGACGTGTCATTTATTTTACTGTGGCGTTTGCTAGGCGCTGTCGCGGCGTTCGCGTGGCGCTGTCACAGCGTTTATTGCGCCCGCGTGGAGCTTTCACTTACAGCGTCCAATGTTTTTTTTTTTTTTTTTTTTTTTTTTTTTTTTTTTTTTTTTTTTTTTTTTTTTTTATGAAAATAGATGAAAAAAGATATGCAAATTTTAAACATGACAAAAGCAAACAATACACTATTTTAAAAATCAGATGCACATACATGTATAAGAATTTCTTTCACAATGTCTATCGAACAACAAGCTGGCTTATTACTTGTATATATGCAGGTGCAGCAGATACAAATTGCTGCTGATGCCGCCAACATATTTCTGTAAAGACACAGATGGAGCAGGGCGCAAAAATGCTTTGGGTGTGGCCATGGTTGGAGGCAGTCAGATGTTTTCAGCCTGACCATTTTCACAGACTGATGCCAGAGCTAAGATCAGAGGATATTCTTGATAGCAAAACGTACAAATGACAGAGACTTCGTTTCCATTTTGCCTACAAGCCGTCAGCGCAGTGCCAGAACGCCGTAGGAGCGCGGTGCGAATACCATGGAAACGCAATGTACACACCAATCACAGTGAAAATTTTAGGGTCGTGCAAGCGCTTTGAATCACCGGCTAGAACTCCGTAGAAACGCGGCAGAACGCAGTGTGAACTCCGTGGCAACGCAGTGAGGACGCGTCGAGGTCGCCATGTCTTGCCTTTTCACAAATAAAATCGTTTTTCCTTGGCGTTTTCGCGCCGCTCTCGTGCTGACCAATGCGCTACGCGTAAGTTGCGCATAGGCTGAGTACGTTCTTCGCACGTTTAACATACGCTGCATACGCTCTGAGTACGCTGCTCGTAGGTCGGTAATGCGTTATGCATACGCTTCTCATACGCTTTAGCAAACATCCAGGAGGGTTTTGGCGTATGACAACGTATGCGAACGTATGAGTTACTTACATTGTACAGGTAACGTTCATGAACTTATGCCTAACGTCATTGCGTACGCCTAACTTATGAGTAACGTTTTATCAGTACATCGGCATGCGTTGGAAATTTGTGCATGCACAAAATTCGGGGCGTACACGACGTATGACGACGTATGCCAGCGTATTGTAGTGTAACCGTAACTTATGCAAAACTTATGCCGAACGTATGCAACGTACACCAACGTATGGACAAAATACCTCATACGTCGGCATACGTTGGCGCTATACGCTGTGGTGTGAGCACCCCTTAAATGGAAGGCCGAGGGAGTGCTAAAATAAAATAAATGTTGCCTTTCCACCATGCATGCGTTTAAAACACTCCAAAAGTGTTCAGCTCGGCAATTATCCGCGTCCAGTGTAATAATTGTCTGTGCTTAAACATCTTATTCTATCGACCGTTCTAACTACCGCGCCCGGTATTTAACTCCAAAACCGAGTTCGGTTGCGAGATCGGCCGAGTGTCCAGTGATGACGACGTTCGGCACATATTTCTTTCATGATAAGAACATTTCTACGTAACGGATATTCTCCGTCATCCGCTGATTTTACGGTTTATGTCAGCGGTGTGTATTGTGGTTTAACATCCCTGTCAATAGTTTTGTCATGCAGGGACAGAACCACCGCTTCCTGGGTATTAACATATAGTGAAAGAAATGTGCACAGAGCACCGGTTGGTTCCGGAAGGCTTGCCCGAGAACAGTGCGGCTAACTTACATGGCATAGCTGTTGTCCGTGTACGTCTTAAAAAGTACACATGCAACCTGACAAAAGAAAGTTTTCTTGCATCGCGGCCAGTTATAAGAATATGATGTACAAAACTATGTACGAATAGACAAGAAATGTCATGAGATAACCTGCTTTTTCTGTTAGTGCACAGATCAGCATTGGTGTGATCGCTTAGCCGATTAGCGCACATACTTTTGTCAAAAAGGATTTCCTGGACCAGCTATCAGACTTGACTGTTCCGCTCCTGGTTAGCGTCGGCCTGATCAACAACTAAAAACGGTTGCACATGTATAGAAGATTTGAATTTTATTTTGAGATATCCCCATTAAAAACACGTTTGTATTTCAATGTATGGTGTACAAATCTATCTCGGGTTAGGCAAGAAATGTCTTATACTAGGTTTCTCGACCGTTATCCTAAGTTTCATTACATAAACCAGTTTTAACGGACATATACTAGGTTTCACAAGGAGAAACCTGGTATGACGATCGAAAACATAGGTTTAGGGAAGAAAACCTAGGATAACGATCGAGAAACCTGGTATATGTCCGGGGCTATTCTGTTTGCTGAGAGGATTTTCATAAAAAAATGGAATTAAAATTCAAAAAACCTCCTGATACCCCTGAAAATGAAGTGGACTCACCCAAATTATAATGATGATAAAGTCCATTCGCCAAAAAATGGGTTAACATAGATGATACAAGTTCTTGTAGTTATTATGTATCGAATCTATGCAGATGAAGAAATTGAAGATATAGCTCATCCCAACCAAATCCTTATATGAATAACAGGCAAGACAAATAATCACCATACCATGTTTATTTATGTATTAATAACAATGCAAATGTCTGGTCTGAATATTTCTGGTCGGTTTCCGAGTACATGGAATAAAGATGGAACAAGAAAATTATAGCATGTTCTTAGTAACATGAAATGAATCAAAAGTTTCCGAATTCCCCAAATTTTTTCCTCAAATCTGATATATCTTTTGTGAACTTTTGAACCACAGCAACTTAGATATTTTGTCACCACTTGAAAATACAAACGGTTGCATTTTAAGAGTTCGATCAATATCAATACATGTACATATAGTTTTTGTGTGGCGTTGTGTGATGTAGAATAAATCCGTACTGTAAGAAATCCGGTTCGGGTACGGTTTTCTTGCGTTCTAAGTAAATCACAATATTGTTGTGTACATAAAATTCTTCACATGCTACTATGTGGTGACCCATGATTAGCTTTGTAGCTTAAATTTGATATTATCTACACTTGTTGTAGCCATAGCGGATCTGTAGATGATCCGGATCAAAATAATTTTCAAACGAATTTTACAAAAACATAAAACAAGATTTTTTTAAAATGAACTCGGCCACCTGACTCTTGTTTCAAACACGTTTCTTTCCATCGCTCAATGATCGTGGACAATGACGTCAACAGCTTGTTCACGTCAATGGTTACCGGCTCATATACAGAAACACGATGGAAAAAACGTTCTTTTATCAAAGGCGGTTCGCCGAATTTCCCGAAAATGAAAGGTACCATGTTAGTTATCTTTCGATATTGGTTGCTAATATCTTTTCCAATTGTTTTCTGTCATTTTGACGAAGTATCCGTCCTAAAATCGAATATTATGACATATTTAATTTGAAACTTTGAAACGGTGTCATTGTAGTTACTCCGAATCACGTTTAACCGCATACTAACATTTTATGCTTTCAAAGGATTTGGATCGTTTGATGTTTGGAACTAAAGGTATATTTTTACATTCTGGGTGTTTATGTTATAAAGTTTAGTGTTAAAAATAAAAATATCTGCGTTTTTAACAAACATCATTTAATATTCCGACGTCATTCAGATCTCCCATGGAACATCGTGTGTTCGGTGGGGGTGGGTTAGAGCAAACATGGCTATGGGAAAATGCCGCCGAAAACGGCATATGTTTTGGTCCTCTGAATATTTCATAAGGTTCACTGTATGTCTACATGCACAAAATTCGAAGGAGAAACCCATCAACCCATCGGTGGTGATATATAGTCCATGATTTGGATTACCTCCAATTGATTCGCTTTGACTTCATAGACTTTCACGCTCCAGTGCTCACAGTCGCGTGCTTGATAAAAAATGAAAACCATTGCAGTTGATGAGGAACTAAATTGGCTTCAAGATAGTACTAAGTTTATAAATCTCAAATCATTCATGTGCGCATGCGCAGCAATTTTCATGAACTTGATCCGGAATGGGTAGAATAATTGTATGTCCGTTCCGGACAGTATCGGTTCGTTTCGGACAGTTTCGTCCAATCCGGTAATTCTTGATACCGCATGTCAATCATCTATGTAATATCATTAAACAATACATTTCCAGTTTAATTTTATCATAAGCATCGTATGTACTGATCTTGTTAGCGTGAAGAACAAACACTAGCCTAGTCTAGCCTCGAAGTGTGAGTACCGGTCCCGATAGCGTAATGGTTAGAGCGTTCGCTTCGGAAGCGGGAGGCGCGGGTTCTAATCCGGGCCGCGTCATACCAAAGACGTTAAAAATGGTACCAGTGGCTACCTTGCTTGGCGCTCAGCATTAATAAGGCAAGCACTGGCTTCTCTTCTCTCAAAAAAAAAAAGATGATTTAAATGATGGGAGCTCCATGTAATACTCTGTTTATGAGGTGTTTGGAGTACTTGGCAGATTCCCAAGAAAGGGAATTCAATATCGTGTATAGAAACAGAAATGGAAATGCACCTTCAAAAACCTCTAAGGAGCCTTATTACGTCAAATGATTGACAGAATACTGAAAACTTATGGAGAGGTCAATACTACGGCTAATGGCTACCCTCCAGAAAAATACTCTTAAAAATGCAATTTTCGAGCGAAATAACTTGGTCGGTCACTTATAAGAGGACATTTCGGACGATAGTTCTACTTCACATACATATACAACTTTTAAACCTTAAACCTTCTTGATGAAATGGAAATAGTAAACTGTGCGTATTCCTTGTCTTGGCAAATAGTGACTAAACTTACAAAATCTTTGCACCACCGAATCTTTTTAATAATGACGCCGGTGATTCAGAACTGGTATAGCCGTCATCTACAAATGCAACGTAAAGCAAACGGCTGATTCACTGTGATACAAACTGAATAATAATGAGCCTGTGTGTGAGAAAACCAACAATTTGGGTTTCCGACCAGGTCCAACACAAACCAGCCTGTACAGTTACAGAAGCAGGCTAGAAGCTTGAAATTGTTGAGCAACGTATAAGAGATATTGTACTATCTCTGTAGCGAAAACAAAGGCGCTGATCATCTGTGCAGTTACTGCACAGCTGATCTGCGCCTTTGTTTTCGCCAAAGCATTTTGTTGGTTTTCTCATGCAATGGCTCAGCATCTAATGATTTTGCTTTATGATAGTTAGACAAAAGTAAAAAGATGGACCAGGAATCGATGCAATCTAATCTTAAGTCACAACATAGACACTCGGTGGGAAACAAAATACATCACAAAAACATAGCAAAACATTTTATTTTCGACAACACATTCGAAGAGCAGGATGACAAGCTCTTTCCCAACAAGATAGCTACCCGGCAAATCTCAGCCAAAACCAAAGGCAACGAGCACAACAGAGAGGCAGACAGAATAAATAGAAGATGAACCATGAAGATAAATAACGTTTAAAAGGACGCCAATATGCCGATTACCGTTTTTACCTTGAACAGCACCGATTATCTTTTTACTGGAGACAACGCCGATTGCCGTCTTTACTGGGGACAACGCCGATAAATGTTTTTTTTACTGGGGACAACGCCGATTAACGTTTTAACTGGGGACAACGCCGATTAACGTTTTTACTGGGGACAACGCCGATTACCGTTTTTACTGGGGACAACGCCGATTACCGTTTTTACTGGGGACAACGTCGATTACCGTTTTTACTGGGAACATCGCCGATTACCGCTTTTACTGGAGGCAACGCCGATTACCGTGGAGGCAACGCCGATTACCGTTTGTACTGGAGTCGATTTTATAACGAAAGAAAAATTAAATAAAAACAAACATTTAGGTTCAACTGGCGACAAAAATCTTTCGAAGCAATTAAGTTAAAATCTTAACCAAAAACATCAGAAAAAATAGAGATTATTATTATTATTATTATCACCATTATAACCATTTTACTTGGACAGCTTAATGGTAGCCACGATTTACTAAAACGGATATAAATAATAAAAATAAACAACTTACTCAACTGCCTAAGACATGTATCACAAAATAAAAAAAAAAAAAAAAAAAAAAAAAAAAATGATGCTATCAAACCAAAACACCAATCCAAAAACACCAGGCGGGATGGTGACATTTCTATTGGATCGCCAAAATGGTTATTACAACAATAAACACTGTGCTCAGCTAGGCTGAATTAAAATTCAAACCCAAAGACAATAGTCGGGACAGAAAGAATACTACGTGTACAAGGCACCAACAAATCCGTGCTAAGGACCTACACGAGAAAGGCAGCCACCCGAACACCATGAATCAAAAACATACCGACGAGTACAACAAACACACAACTGGACAAAACACATAACATAAATATTAATCACAACAGAACGCATTGGAACGATCAGTAACGCCTTACTAGAGGGCTTAAATCGATTTTACAGAGCTCCAATCCTGTCATTAGTATGTTGTGATTTAAAACAAAAAATACATACATGCATGTAGTTTGGCTTTAACAGAAATGTTCTTACTTGCGTATGTTACGTCGTTGCGAACATTTTACGGCACGTATTTATTAACAGTACAAATACAAGTGTAAGCACCGAGATGCAGCAAAAAAGGTGAAACAACAGTATAAAGCCGACTGGAATACCGGAGCGAGAAAAAGCTTATGTTTAAACTCCGGTGAACCTGAGAAGAGTTTAGCCCTTTATAAAAACTCATAGTCAGGCCCCTCCCTTCTGTTACGACAGCTTTAAAAGTCGGAACCGTCATGGAGTCCTAATTTGCGCTGAGCTATTTGGAAAGAACGTTGAAAGAAAAGTGATTCGGAAATGGCAAAAGTACTGTATTATTCCTGTAAAATGTTATTATGCTATTAAAGTATCAACGAGGTCTTTAAATAAGTTGTAGTATGGCAGAACATAACTTGGCAGGTCCGTACGGTAATGAAGTTAAAGTATGGTTTTAATACCCCCCCCCCCCCCCCCACCACCACCACGCTTTGTTTATTATAGATATGAAGGCCAGCCTCATTTGATATTCACTTGTATTGGGTCCAGTGTTATGAAAACTTCAAAGGAATTGTACAAACAGGCAGTATACAGGGTGTCCCAAAAACGCAACCGTTGATAAACAGTGCATAACTTTTTTAATAATACAGATATAAGTAAAATATTATAACAATAGTAGTTCTATTATAAATATTTGATCCTTAATCTACGTGATTCTTCAACAGGAAGTGACGCCATAGCAAATATGTGATGTTACTTCCTGTTGTCTGCTGCAACCTGCAATCCTGGAAATGGAAAGCAGTTAACAAAATGCAATTTTCAAGTGTTCTCAAGCCTTAATTCTTTCTTAAAATGGATAAAATTGGATGAAGTTGCCATAATCATCTGAAAATTAAGGGAGCTTGTTCAAAAATGGATAGCATTTGCTGAAAATGCAAAATTTATTCCAAAATATGCATGTCCATCAAAGATAAGAGTGTCAAGTAACATTTCCCACTGTAAGAATGTACCCGCTACAATGCCTGTTTTCTATTTGTTTTATTTTTACAGAAAACTACAATCAAACTTTGCTTCAAAACAATGTCTTTAGATATATATATATATATAAAACAATTATTGTTATTAGGCCTGAATTAAAAAAAATGTTTGTTTGTCCTTTACCTACCCAGCATTTTTATCTTGGGTAGGTAGGTAAGGACATTATTATATTATATTTGGCTTTCTGTAGAAAATAGAAATAATAACTTTCAACATTTTTGTGTAGTAAGAATTGGCTTTTATTTTTGCCTGAAATACAGTCCAACCTGTATTAAGCAAGCCCTGTATTAAGCAAGCACCTGTCTTAAGCAAGCACTTTCATTTCCCCCCAATTGATTTAATATGTTAATGTACCTCTATTAAGCAAGCACCTGTCTTATGTGGCCAGAGGCCACTAGTTTCTGTCCCAAATTTCGCTTTAAGCAGCCACTCATATCATCAACTACTAAAAAAAGAATTATTTTGACATGGATATCTAAACTCTGTCAGGTGTCAAAATTGTCTATACACCTTCCAATTGCCATAATTCAATGTTTATTATCTCAACAGATAATCCTAGACACTTTGTCTGGGCATTATGGAGAACTAGGTGACAATTACCACTGACAGTGGCAGTGCTGTTATTTATTTCTACACTAGCTAATATGGTTTGGTTAGGAAGCCCACCCCAATGGGAACATAACCTATTTTAAGCAAGCACCTGTCTTAAGCAAGCGATTTTAGTGCTTCCCTTGGCCGCCTGCTTAAGACAGGTTGGACTGTACTACTTGTACATGTACATGTAATATAGGCAAGCATGAATTATTAAATGAATAGATATTTCACATTCAGTGCACAAATTTTCCAGGAAAGGCAAATCTAACAAGTTTGTATACAAGCAGTTGAATGATTTAATAAAACCCAAGGGACATACATTTCAGCCATAGAAAAATACAAACGTTTTTCCTCAGGAAACTGCAATTTATAATTGTTTTAGTAGGGGGATACATTGTGGGTAGGTAGGTAAAGGACAAACAAGCATAATTTTATTTTCAGCCTTATGTACTTCACCTATATCCAGAATGACATACTTTATTGCAAATGACTGCTTTCTGAGTACTGGAAATTTTATATGACACTTTTGATGGTCGCTCACTTCCTATTTTGGAATGCAGTTTTCATTGAAATTAAGCAAATGTTGTCCATTTTTGAATAAAAATAATTGTTAGATCCTTTGGAAGCAGTAAAAATACAAAGCTAGAAGATGGGCCATATTGTACAATTTCGGGTAATGAACCTTCATCAGTGACCCTTTATAAAACTGGCAGCGAAAGCCAGACATTTTGATACAATTTCAAGAATTAACATCTGTGTAGTCTAAATCAAAGACTCAAATTCCCAAAGGGGCCAAATAATCAAAATACTGTTAGGAAGATGATTCTTAACATATAAAAATTTGAAATACTTCATATATATTCACTGATCCCAAAGGATCAAAAGAAAAATATAATCTGCACTATGGATGATGTACGGGGAGACTTTTTAGGGCCGCCACACGGCACAACACCAAAATATCTAGAACTAGTTCTCTTAATTTTCTGATTATTATGGCAATTTTCTCAAGGTTATACCACTTTTAAGAGAGAATAAAGGCTTGAGAACGTTTGGAAATTGTACTTTGTTAACTGCTTTCCATTTCCGGAATTGCACGTTGCAGCAAACAAAAGGAAGTGACATCACATAATTGCTATGACGTCACTTCCTGTTGAAGAACCGCCTAACAAAACGGGGTTCAGTTTAAGGATTTCATATAATAGAACTACTGTTGTATCAAATATCTTACTTATATCTATATTATTAAAAACGCTATGCACTGTTTAGTAACGGTTGCGTTTTTTTTTTTTTTTTTTTTTTTTTTTTTTTTTTTTTGGGGGGGGGGGGGGGGGACACCCTGTTTATCTTCCTCAGTTTAATTTTACACGTAATGTACCCACAACTGGGCGTCCAAGTCATGACTGACATGTGTGTCTGACCTAGTCACCTCCCGTCCATTACTAATGAGTTCCTCTGAATAATGGCAAACTATTTGACTTTTTGCCACTGTTTGAGCTTAATTTTCATCAACAGCATGGCCCCTTGAAACGTAACCCCAATACCGATTAAAGATTTTAATAAAATTGAGGATCTTTTCTCATCGATTATGCAATGTTTGACGGACATCAGTTTGTAATCGGTTTTATCCCCGTAAATTAACATTTAATTGGTTCTGTCAATTATTCTGGAGTGAGTTTGATGTTCGCTATTATCATTTGCAATTTTCCCGCCGAATTTAGGGCGCCGTTTGGACATTAATCGTTGCATTTTGATTAGACTGCAGTTCATTTTCCTTACGAGCAATGCCTAAATCGATAGTTCTTGAAATCTAAATTGAGCCGCGATGCGAGAAAACCGGCCTTCGGGGTTTCCGACCAGGTCCGACTTTTAACCAGCCAGCACAGTCTCAGAAAAAGGCTAATAGCTTGATATTTTGGATTTAACAGGTGGAGCGATTGTACTAATCGTGTCGCGAAAGCAAAGGCGTTGATCAGCTTCCCAGTTACTGCGATAGCTGATCTGCGCCTTCGGTTTCGCATTTGCAGATCGTTGGATTTCTAGTGCGGCGGCTCAAATCTAAATTAATCTTTGCGTTGTTCATATTGGTTTACAAATTGATTTACCAAAATCATGGCCAAAACTGAAAAAAAAATGTGTGAAACTGAACCATACCAAAGCCATGTAATATAAACCCCCTTATACCACACTTTTATAGCAAAACAGGGGTATGCAGGGGTATACCTATTTTTCTTATTTTTGCGTCAAAACATAGATTGTGGGTACCCGTTAGAACCGCCTTGACGAGGCGGTTCTAACATGTACCCACAATCTATATTTTGAGCAAAAGTAAGAGAAATATCAAATTTTTTCTGCAGAAAATTCTCATTTTTATAGCTATCAAAATCTGTATATTGCATGGGCAGGTATTGGTAATGCACAGACAGTGTCTAGACAACCAACGCGACTGGATACAACCAACGCAGATGGAATCAATATGCGGTTAGGACACAAATCCTCGTACGAGATAAACATGGTGATATGTCCGTAGTATATGTAAGTTGTTCCAAGACAGGAGTTATCTACTTGAGCCTTCGCATGAGAAAACCAACAATTTGGTTTCCGACCAGGTCCGACATAAACCGAGCTGTACAAGCACGGAAAATGGCTAGAGGCTGTTTATAGTTTTGGATTCAGAAAGTGGAGGAATTGTACTATCCGTGTAGCGAAAACAAAGGCGCTGGTCAGCTTTGCAGTCACTGTGAAGCTGACCTGCGTCTTTGTTGTCACATAGGCAAATGTTAGTTTTCTCATGACGTGGCTCGCGTCATTACTGTGCAACTGTTGCTCATACCCCAAATCGTACGAAACTCAGAAGTTCGTTAGTGAATCCTGGGAAGTGAATACACGAAGAACCAATGGTAACCTAGTTGCGTTTTACAACGGAAGGGAGAACATTCATTTAGATTTTGATCGAGAGTAAAATCAGAGTATCAATGTCGGCCAACATACAAATTTGTAACATACAAAACTGGTCTGAATCCAGAACTTTATCTAAAAACATTTAAACACTTACTAGGCGCAAATATAGCAAAGAGAAGTTAGACATTAGCATTGATATTTTGACTTGGTTATTACAGCAGTTTCTGTGTCGTTTTCGTTCGTAGTGTGCGCTTATTAGAACAATATTTGGCTACCTTAACTTTAAGTTCTTTTGAAAAGTTTAAAAGCGGGTCTTAGATATAATAAATATACTGAGAGGGACTAGAAATTTAAGTCTTGTCTTTAGAAAGTTCTTGCTTTGAACCAATACAGAAGGTTTGTTTCTTGTTATGCTTAAACCAGATTTCTTTTACAATGTTGATTCGTCAAAAAGAATAAATTTGACTATGGGACTGTCTAGGGTCAGGTTTTTGGTGCAATGGTCAAACTCACTGTAGCTGAAAACAGTTGTCCACAGATAACGTCATGTGTCTAAAATCACACTTGCGTCATAAAGTGGTCATTCAAAACGTTATTAACATGGACATTCTATTTGCGTCTTTGGGTGTTTGCAGAATTAATTTTCGATTTGCTTTGAAAAAATCACGATATGGTATCGATTTCTACACTACAAGCAGTTTTTAGCATGAACGTACACAACCGTTCAGTTGGTGCGTTACGTCACATTGACACACACACAAGGTAGAATAGCGTATTAGCTAGTTTGTGCCACCATCTTTAAGTATTGTGTATTGACAAAATTGTGTATTGACAAAATAAATAAAAAAGAGCAAGTGTTTCGTAAGGAAACGGTGCCTTTCAATTTGAGATTAATCAAATTACCATAACAGTCTTCTAAAGCAATTCTAGAATTCAAGTTTGCGACTCTTAGCGTTTTACCGGGGCCAATGGCCAGTAGGGCAAACCCTCACCCCCAGGGGGAATTTTCTCCACCATGATTTTCTGAAAGTATAGTGAAAAAGTTATAAAATCCTGTTTTCTGCCCTCTGGAAGTCGAAGCGTTTGCATTTTACGCTGTTTTATTATATGACCTGATACCACCTTTTGTATAGAAATAATGGGGGTAGGCGTAGAAAATCGATCATGCCTCTGCTGTTACTAATCCTAGACCATTGAACTTGGTCTTTTTTTAAAGCATAGACATAGCCCTTTCATTCTATGATAAGTAATGCAAAATATCTACTTTGCATATTTATGAATATTAATGAAAACATGAAAATGGTAGAAAATCATTCAAAACCCATAAATTAACTCATTTCAGGCCTAAACTATAGTTGTGACACATTTATATTGCACCATTTAGACATATTTCATCAATTTATTGTTGTCATGAGCATATGTGAAAATTATCTCATTTGTATATTCATGAATATTAATTAAAAAGTAAACAATCCTGGAAAAATAGGTTGTATACATATAGTATCATTTGTACCTGGGCTGTTGATAAACATGGAACACTAATGTGGAATCAAATGAATCCTATGGACATGTTCTATCACCCTTATACATATAATACATGTATTTAAGGATATAAGGCTCATCTATTTTTTCATGAATTAATGAAAACTAGAAATCGCAGAGAAATAATGAAAAAATGAACTGGTATACCTACAGAATGACTTGTATCTGATTATTTCTGTTATTTTCATATAAATTGTGTATAGATTATGATCCTGTCAATCAATTGATACCAATTTCAGTTCTCTAGAGCTATTGGTTACTGAGATACTGTCAATTCTATTGGCATATTCCCTTCATGTGTCTATGTTTTTCTCTTATATCTAAAGTTTTCTTAAATTTTGGCCACAAGATAGTCAACTTTTTCTTATATCTTATTATATAAGTATAAATTATTGTCATATCTATCATTTGATACCAATTTCAGCTCTCCAGGTTTTTTTTGCTGTTGAGATATAAATGTTTCCGTTGGTATACCCCCTCTATTTTTCTGTGTTTTTTATCTAATTTTTAAAGTTCTTGTCAATATTCGAACAATAAGAAAGTCCAATTATTCATTAATCATATTATATGATTATAAAACATTATCATAGCAATCATTTGATACCAATTTCAGCCCTCTAGAGCTTTTGGTTGCTGAGTTATTAACCTTTTTATACCCCTCGTTTTTTCTGTGATTTTCCATTAAATTTAGAGTTTTATTAACATTCGAAAAACAAGAAAGTCAGAATGTTTGTATGTCTAACCACATGGTTACAGAACATAATCCTAGCAATGATTTCAGCTCTTTAGAGCTCTTGATTACTGAGATATTAGCAATTTTACTGGTATACCTCCTTCCTTTGACAGTGATTTTTCTGCTATAACTTATGTTTTCTTAAATATTTGAGCAACAAGAAAGTAAGCTTGTTAATATATTTTATTTTATTATTGTAGAATATTGTCATAGCAATCATTTGATACCAATTTCAGCTCTCTAGGACATTGGGTTGCCGAGATATAAACTTTACATTGGTATACCCCCTCCGTTTTTCTTTGAGTTTTATCTAATATTAAAAGTTCTCATCAATATTTGAACAACAAAAAAGTTCGATTATTTATATGTCTTATCATATGATTATAGAACATTATCATACCAATTATTTGATACCAATTTCAGCTCTCTAAACTATTGGTCACTGAGATATTAGCAATTTTATTGGCATACCTCCTTCCTTTGGCAGTGATTTTTCTGCTATATCTTATGTTTTCTTAAATATTTGAGCAACAAGAAAGTAAGCTTGTTTATATATCTTATTCTATGGTTATAGAATATTGTCAAAGAAATCATTTGATACCCATTTCAGCACTCTAGGACATTTGGTTGCTGAGATATAAATGTTTATATTGGTATACCCCCTCCATTTTTCTTTGATTTTTATCTAATATTTAAAGTTCTCATCATTATTCGAACAACAAGAAAGTTAGATTATTTATATGTCTAATCACACAATTATAGAACATTATCATCCCAATCATTTGAAAAAAAGGTACAAGTAGGCAAAGATCAGGAAAAGGCGCAATCAGAAAGAGACCCCCACCCCAAAAACCGAGGCGGGAAAAAACCAAACCAACAATACCAATTTCAACTCTCTAGAGGGATTGGTCACTGAGATATTAGCAATTTTATTGGTATACCCCCTTCCTTTGACAATGATTTTTCTCTTATATCTTAAGTTTTCTTAAATATTTGAGCAACAAAAAGTCAGCTTGTTTATATATCTTATTATAAGGTTATATAATATTGTCAACGCAATCATTTGACACCAATTTCTGCTCTCTATGGCTTTTGGTTGCTGAGATATAAACATTTCCATAGGTATACCCCCTCCAATTTCTGTCATTTTTCTACTATATTTATTGATTTCATCAAAAGTCAAACAGCAGAAAAGTCTGATTGTAAATGTATCTTATTTCAGGGTTTTAGAATGTTATCATAGCAATCATTTGTTATAAGTTTCAGCTCTCTATGGTTTTTGGGATATAAACATATCTGTAGGTATACCCCCTCCAATGTTCTGTGATTTTTCTCTTCTATTGAAGGTTCTAATCAATATTTGAACATCAAGAAAGTCAGATTCTTTCTGTATCTTATCACATGATTATAGAACATTATCACAACAATCATTTGATACACATTTCAGCTCTCTTAAAGTTTTTGGTCACTGAGATATTAGCAATTTTGTTTGGTATACCCCCTTTACTTCCTTTATCTGTTTCTTTTCTAATATCTGAACTTCTTTTAAGTAATTGAGCATTAAGATAGCCAGTTGTTTATATATATTATTACTTGATTATAAAACATTGCCAAAGCGATCATTTGATACCTATTTCAGCTCTCTATGTCCATCAGTAGCCAAGATACATGTGGTAATAGAGGTGTACCACATTGATTCCTCTGCTTATTTGGGGTGGATGTGATCACTCAAATGGACATTAAAGTGATCCTCTGACCAAATTGGCACCCATGAGCATTTGGTCTAAGGTTGCAAGGTACATCCTACAACCCGCTCAAACCCTTAAATGGCAATAGAGTAAATTTTGATTTTCGTCATTTTCATTAATATTCATGAAAATGCAAATGAGAAAATTTTCATTAAGGTCCATGGCGTCAACAAATTTGTCAAAAAGTATTATTGGTACAATAACAATGAGCCACAATGATAGTTTAGGCCTGAAATTAGTTTTTACGGGGATAATTAATTTTTAAATGTTTCGTTTTTCATTTTAATGTTTTAATGAAAATTCATGAATAAGCAAATTAGATATTTTCCATTACTTATTATTGGATAAAAGGGCTATGTATAAGCATTAAAATGAGACCAAGTTCAATGGTCTAGGATAAGAAACATTGAGATATCTTAAGTTTTCTATGTGTACCCCCATTATTAAAACGCAAACATTGAATATTTAGGGTATTATAATGAAACATAGCATAAAACGCAAACGCTTCCACTTCCAGATGGCAGAAAACAGGGTTTGATAGCTTTTTCAATGTACTTTTAGAAAACCATAGTGTAGAAAATTCCCCCTGGGGGGAGGGGGGGGGGGGTAATGGGTAGCTAGAAGACTAATCTGTATACTGTATACACTTCGATACAATTCAACTCAATTCAATTCAATATTTTTATCCAGATTGCCAAATACTCGCATATTGGGTAGTTTGGGTAACTTCATTTTCCGGGCCATTTTTGCGGCTAATTATGCAAATAACATTTGAGCCTGTGCGTGAGAAAACAAACAATTTGGGTTCCGATCAGGTCCGATACAAACCGGTCTGTACAATCACAGAAGAAGGTTAGAGGCTGGAAATTTTGGATTTAGAAAGTTGAGGAATTGTAGTATCCATGTAGCGGAAACAAAGGCGTGATCAGCTTCGCAATTATTGCGAAGCTGATCTGCGCCTTTGTTTTCGCCTATGCAAATTGTTCGTTTTCCCATGCGGTGGCTCATTTTCAATTTTCACACAGAACATAAATACAAAAACAAACTAATCGTCTGATATGGAAACTTATACGTACCATTTACATTCATTTTCATTAAGCGGAAATACAAACAGTTTCTTCAGCCATTGTCGTTTAATTGAACACTTAGAGTATGGAATTATTAAAAAGATTTGAATGATTGTCCTGACCGGGTTCTACAAATAGTGGTATACTGATATTCTTATATTCACTTCATGGTTGTGCAAAGGTGCCTAGCGCCTCTCGGTATGTATCTCAGTATGTATCAAATGAGTTGGTCAAAAATGTATTTGTTTGTTTGATCTGCGATGTTTTGGTGTTGTTTCCTCTTGAGCTTAGTAGGCTTCATTGCTTCATCGCTGTCCTGTTTCTTTGATTTCGTCGCTAATCACATTAAATACGTTTTCATTACTACTTTCTTATGCTGCAGCTGTGCCATTGTAGGTGGCATTGTGTCAATTACTTAAATCATTTCATATATGTGCCTGTTCGTGAGAAAACCAACAATTTGGGTTCCGACCAGGTCTGACACAAACCAGGCTGTACAGTCACAGAAGATGGCTAGAGGCTTGAATTTATATTAAGTAGAAGAGGGATTGTACTATCCGTGTTGCGAAAACAAAGGCGCTGATCAGCTTCGCAGTTACTCTGCGCCTTTGTTTTCGCCCAAGCATTTTGTTCTTATGCAGTGACTCATTTCATATTTTAATATCAACAAAAATAAGCATACCGTATCTAACGCAAGCTGACTTTTAATGAGCGGTGCTTAGCAATGGTGGCTAATGTTTGGGGATTTATATCTCAAAAAATATATTATACAAGATTTAAATTTTAACTGTGAAAGTGTACTGCTTCAATTTTATATTGCTGAAACAATAATTACGATAACTTTGAAAACTTATTATCACACATTTTGGAATAATCTTATTCACGATGGGTTGTTGCTGTGGCAAGTCAAATGTTGGCGTCATTTATGACAAAGCGTGTTCACCTTGTTTTGACAAAGGGAGAAACTCTGAAGCTATACAATATTGCTATGACTGTGATGTCCTACTGTGCGATAAAAAAGATTGTTTAGAACAGCATCTGGGTCACAATATCGGACCGATACCACTCACACCTCTACCGACTGTGCCTACCCCAACGCCTCGGACCCCGACTCCACCCCCTCCACGGCTACCAACCCCGCGATCACCGACACCAGTTCCACTTGCACCACGACTGATACACAATGGCGAGTTCCAGTTCAAGGCGGGAGGAAATGAAATTTGCTTGACCGGATATGACGTACTTCCGAGTGGAAAAATTGTTGTCGCTGACGGAAAGAACAGACATATATACATTTTCGATCGAGACAACAGACTTTTATGTAAGTTACACGTTAAATGGGTGGTCGACGTAGCTGCACTATCTGACAACAAACTGGCCTTTGTTTACGCCGAAAAAGCGGTAGCGTTCATAACAGTAGGAGTGCGATATCGTCACATGGAGATTGAAAGGGAGATAACTACTGAGTATCGATGCCTGCGTGTACGATATTATCGAGAAAGAGTATACCTCGTTTGTATTGATTATGCCCCTTACACAAGCTTTGTAGTTATTCTAAACACGAATGGCACGAAACTGGAGAAAATTGACTGCCCTGGGTTCAGTATGAACTTTATTACCATCAATCCTTCGACAAACAATATCTTCGTCACGGGGATATCAGGGGGAATCAAAGTGTTCGACCCGGAGGGAACACCCTTGGGCTCTTACCGTGACGTAGATATACAATGGTATTATGGAATATCGTCCGATAAGCATGGCAACGTTTTTGTCTGCACCCAAGATGAGTATGGCCCGGAGGTTTATATGCTCGACATGGAAGACAATGGATGTGGAATACGAGGCCTCGTACTGCAACTTGAAGCACAAGATGGACTTAAGTCACCGTACCGGCTTTGTTATAATCCTACGTTAGACACGCTACTCGTAGGATCGAACGACTTCGACGTTATGAATGAAACGCTTCGAATTAACGACTTCCGGACTTCCATAGTTCCAGACAAGATACTTCCGGTACCAGTGGAGCGGAAGGACCCGGATGTTGCCGAACAGGAAGTTCGCCTGAGGCACGCGCTGATGGAGGGTGCATGGGGGAGTAGTAGATTGACATTATATAAAGTACAATATTCATACGTAGGGGCTAGTACACGACCAAACAAGAACTACTTTACTTTAATATGAAACAGATTTCTATTTCAATGTGAACTTCCGGAAAAGCTGAGCAGAATCTGATAGTGAAATTTTAAACATTGTTTATATTACACAGCTATGTGACAATTGTTAAATGTAGTGACCGAGGGCTAAGGCGTTGGTGACGAAATTGTGCTTAATATCATTTTTCATTTTCTGTTTTTTTTTTTTTTTTTTTTTTTTTTTTTTTTTTTTTTTCCCTCCTTTTTCTACCATTCCTTGTATATTGTAGCATGCACTCGTTTGGACAAGAGAGGTCTTACTTCATCAGAGCCTACAGTTTCGGGATTTTGCACATTTCAGTGCAGTAAGAAATACAAGCTTGCATTATTACCAAGGCAATTATTTTAATGAGTAGACTGACTGAACTTTATTATGAGACTCTTTTTACCTGCCAGTAGAATATTCAAAATATTGCCGCTTGAAATCTGTGTCGACCTTGGTTCTGGCCACATTAAAATAATGCTTGGTTAACGTAGGGGAGGCAATTTAGTGAACTTCAATTTTTCTCAAATCTTTAAGGATCTATCTTTATTTTGACTGCCCGGCTTTTGTTATACATGTATGTACATAGGATATAGATCTCGGACGATTGGAGTAGACTTACGTCACATGATTACCGTTATATACATATGAATAAAATGAATGTATTTGACCAGTAGGAACAGACGTGTTTATAACGTGTTTCATGTTTATAACGGTAAATCTGCGACGAAAGTCCACTACGTTCGTCCGAGAACTATTCGTTTTTGTATTTGTCTGTTATATTTTGGATGACTTGCACGTTCAAGGGAAATAAATGTGTAGTGTGGAAAATGAAACTGATTTCAGCTTCACACGATGAGATTGGTGACAATCAATGCCGTTCTGGGCCCAGAATTACAATGCTTCCTTAAAGTTAAGGCCCACCTTAGTTAAGGTGACAAATTTTGACATGATATTGTACTGTTAAAATCAATAACTGTATTCACGAAAATATACAGGATATCGTTTACACAATAAAACCGTTAAGTTTGATTTCAGCATGTTTTAAATGTATCTTTTTGGATGCTGAAATTCGCCACCTTAACTAAGGTCTTCCTTAACGTTTAGGGAGCATTGTTATTATGGGCCCTGGTTACAACCAACATAATGACGCTTGACGTATAACAACGTCTACAGGTACTAAATCATCATGAAGGATCCCATACTATAGCGTTGTAATGGCAGACAGTAGATCACCAAGATTGAACAAATGGTGACTGGGTCCAATCATTTGAAATCTTTGGTCCTTCTCATTGGCTCATAATGCAGGTCTGTTTGAAAAAAGGTCAATTAATGATACCGATGGGAAGAATATCAGATTGTTTAAAAGCCCAAAAGATCATGAAATTCACTGTTTTATACTGAGCTGCGTCATGAGAAAACCAAACACAAACCGAGATGTTCAAGCACAGAAGATGGCTAGAGGCTGGAAATTTTGGTTTTAGAAAGCAGAGGAATTGTACAATCCGTGAAGCTAAAACAAAGGCGCAGATTTGTGCCTTTTTTCAGATTGTTGGTTTTTTCATGCGGCGGCGCAACTGTTTTTTTTATATACTTATTGAACAAATATTTGCCAGTATTTGCTTTAGAAGCAAAGTTGTGCTTGCTTATTTCGAATATTCATTCTTGCAATATATCTTTGCGCGTAGGTGTTTGATGGCATTTTCAATTAGGCTTTAGCACTCGGAAGCAAATTTAATCGAGCGACGGTAAACCTGTACGTAAGCCGATAGGGGACATTTCACTTGGACTCCGACGCTTTTGGACACTTAGGCTTTTGAAACACTTAGAAGAAGATTGCCTTTTGTATCTTCTAAGTGTTTCAAAAGCCTAAGTGTCCAAAAGCGTTGAAGTCCAAGTGAAGTGTCCCTTATCGACTTCCGTATGAAAGAGCATGTTTTGTCCCTATATTTCATAATAGACATTTTTCACTTTTGAAAGTAAATTTTACTGCCACTTCCACTTGCGTTTGTCGGCAACATGGGCGATTACTTCTCAGGCCATATCTGAAACGAAGACGAGGGGTGATATGAACCCTAACTTGGACATGAATTATCGATAGCAAAACTGAGGTGGATTATACAGGACGGGCATAAAATGAAATAGTCTAGGACATGTATCTCTGTAGCTACCGACAAATACGATCGAGCTCCCGATTTCAATAGGTTAAAAGTCAACAACAGAAAAACATACATGTGGGCTTTAAGATTTTAGTATATAATGCAGTAGGGCATTTCATGATTCTTGCATTCGCCAATAAATATAATCAGCTGATATATATTATTTTCATATCCTAAGCTTTATTTTAGACAACAAATGAAAAGAAAAAAAGAGGTCCAACAGAGACTTGAACCTAGGCCCTTTCGCTTTTCATTCTTGCACGCTACCTACTGATTTACAGAAATAGATGTCCCAGACTATTTCATTTTGTGTCTGTCCTGTTTAATTCACCTCTGTTTTGCTAGCGCAAATTATTTATCAAGTAAGGGTTCATATATTACCCCTCGTCTTCGTTTCTCAGATATGGCCTGAGAAATAATCGCCCATGTTGCCGACAAACGCAAGTGGAAGCAGCAGCAAAATTTACTTTCAAACGTGAAAAATGTCTAATATCCAGCACAACTTTGTTATTAAGACGGTCATAGCTCGTTTCAGTGAATTGTTATGCATCGACGACCTTTCTTTCACGGGCTGTCAGACATGGTTATATTACATATCAATATTCATGCATTTTTTTCTCAATGGTAATGTTAACATTTTCACCGAAGTCGCTATAACGAATATTGATAATGCCACATATATTCTCAAAAGAATTACTACTAGGCGCAGACTATTCATCTCGAAGGGCAGGTGCCTTTCTTATCATTACTGACACTAGTTATGTCAGTGCGTACAGCGTTCAGAAGTAGTACAAAGCATTTGTATGCAACGTTCACATGAAATTCTGCAAATTTAGTTAATCTTGCAATCACACATTTGTGCGTGGTGTTCCAAAATTCATGATAATTGTCTTACAATACCAAATATAAATTTTTCGAAACTAATGAATATTCATCAATTTTGACCAGAGTGAATGGCATTATTATAATTGTATATGGTGAACATATATCAGCTCAGGCTTAGTCAGAATACTAGCAGTATAGAAAAACACCGTTAGTGTAGCGATCTGAAACGCGCCAATTTACTTTCAATGGAAATGAAAATTCATTGGATAACTTCAATATTACTTCTTCTCATCTCAGGTAAGTGTGTACACTGAACGCAAGAACGTGTCTAAGCCCATTATTTATGGTTTGATTTGTGATCCAAATCAACAATTTGTCAGCGCGGTGGCGTAGTGGTAGAGCGTCGGACTCCGAATCGAGAGGTCCCGGGTTCGAACCCCACAGGCGTCACCGTAAAACAAACAATTTGTCTGTCATGTTGCGAAGGAGCCACTACTTCTTGGGTAGTTATCGAACTGTGGGGGAGATAATGTGTCTTACTTAAGGACACAACCCGGTACCTTCGGGATTTGATAAATTGTTTTTATACTTAGTTACACAGCCGATTTACTCCATTTAAACAATGCAGTTTTTAAATTAATTCATCGCAGCAGAACGAGGGATTATCAAAAATTACGTGGACTTTTCCCATAATTTCTGATTATATGACTCTACTCCACTCAAACTTTCAATCCACATGGACCCATGTAATAGGCATTAGTGTGCAAAATTTTATCACAATCCCTTCATCCGTTACAAAATTATTTTGAAATGGAAACACCCACTTTCGCCATCCTGGAGCACACCGATCACGTCAGTGACGTTGACGCAAAACCACTGATTTTGAACTACAAAAAGCCCCTTTTAGGGCTACAGATTTTACAGGTTTACTGCTCAAAGTATCTTAAAAAATTTGTCCACTATTGGAGCATGGTTTAAATTATCAATCTGTATAAAAATTATTGATGTATTGCCTTGATTTGAGAATAAATTTGGACTGGGCATATTGATGCTGACTTTTAACATTATGATTTAGACGTTAAAACATTTTAAATGACGGATAGGAGTTCTGATACTTATTTTGGTCCTTTTTGTTCAAACGTGCATGCAAGGTTTCATTTGTAATGCTTGATCAAAGTACCGTGAAGTGTTACCGGCAAATATGAAATTAGGATTTGTTTCAAACTGGGAATTGCACGATATTGCCGGTTGATCTGTGTTGCATGAGATTCAGACATCGCTTAAAAGTTCCGAAAAAGCAAACGTGTATGCCTTAGCAAAACAACGTAGGTGCATAACCGGTCCACCGTAATTATTGAGCAAGCATAAATTGTTTTGTTATGGATTCTTTAAGACACATGGTATGTTTGGCTGTGATCTGCAAAACCGTTTTGAAGAAAACGCAAATGAAATGCGAAACTGCAGTGCAAAGCTTAACGTCATTTCTGACGTGCTCCGCCATAGGGAGGGTGGGGTAAGTAAAACCATCACCAACCGCTAATAAAACACTTTAGATCAACCAAACTTTCAGAATGTAGTGGATTTAAGCAAGTTTATCGTCAGCTAACATTTGAATATGTTTGCCTGAATCGTTGTCAAATTATTGGAAAAGTCCACGTAATTTTTGATAATCCCACGTACAACTACAAAGATAACTTCATGACGTCGGTGTCATGACGTTAGAAAGATCACACGGAACTTCTGGTTTTTCTTTTGTTGAATATCTCGTAAACGGTTGCAGATATTTCCCTTAAATTTTATGCTTGGATACATATTGATGATATGCATTGAATGAGCCATGAAAATTGTCAATCTAAGGAACTTCATTTTTTCACCCCATTTTCTGCACTTTTTCAGAAAATTTTAGTTGTCAGTAAAATTTAGGGGGTAGGGTAGATTAAACTTTAATATTACACATCTTCAAATAAATTGCACGAGTTCGATGCTTATTTTAGCAGCAGTATATGTGTATATTGTCTTCTAAGTCAGTCTTTGTGTCTTTGGTGTGCTACTTTTAAAAATTTGGGTGGTTTGATGAAATGGGCTTTAAGAAATAAAACAGCCGATAAAAGGCTTAAACTGGCGATTTTCAAGTTGTTGGTTCTCTCTTATATGCACACTACCTTAAATATTTTTTTCTTTTATTCGAACAATATTACAAAGTTCTATGTTGTGTGAAAATACAAGAAAAAGTTTGAATCTACAAATATGGGTTTGGCACATTTCAAAATATTGATTTTTTCCGACTTTTCAAGTATGGGGATAGGGTTGGAAAACAACTCGTAAAATTTTGTCATCCACTTCAAGTTGCAAAATGTTCTATGCTTTTGGTCCAAGATAGACTGCCGTGCATAAATATTATGACTTTTGAAAGCTTTCTAGGTGTATTTTTGTTCAAAACGGGTATGTTTCAAAGAATTGAAAATTAAATTAATTTTACTAAATTTAAAACATGATGTTCAGAGGTCTCATTCACAAGCCTGTAGTTTGAAAAAATGCACACTACCCTATACATATTTTGTTTTAAAATGTCTTGTGTTGTATTTTAGAATCAAAAAAGAGTGGTTAGAAAAAAAGTTTGAATACATTTTCATTGGCAGCGAACATCCTTAAAAGTAATTTTTCCGTTTTTGGATGGCGAAGTTCCTCGCCATGCTTCTAATGGTGTATACATTTCGCAGCGTATTAGGTTTGCTAGAGTCTGCAATCATGTTACGGACTTCAATGCGCGAAATAAATGTCTAAATGCCAGACATCTCCAGCAAGAATATCATAAACTTCGAAAAACATAATCAAAATTTTATCGCAGGCACTATGCTTTATGTTTGGTTTAAAACTCTTTAACGTGAGGGCCTTTCGGAACCAGAATTTTATGGTGACTTGGTGACTTATAGGAAGGAATGCTTTTTCTGTTCAGTTTAAAAATCTTCATGCATTACAAAAGTTTAGGATATAATATAGATGTGATGCGACAGTCTGTATGCTTACTTTTTAACCCAGTGACGGTTGATAACTATGCTTCCTTCCTTAATTGCATGCCAGCGGGTCGGGCGTCAGACTCTATGATGGCCCCGACATAAAGCTATTCATTTTAGTTGGTTGGGACCGGAGCTTCTTGTCTATTGCTTTGCCCACCGGGGTGGTGTTTTTCTTCAGTGATGTTGTTTGGCGCCCAGGGTTCTCCATCGCCGGGCATCTTATTGTATCTGTGAGTCCTCGTTTGTGATTCACAATGGTATTAATCATGATATATTTGTTTGACCTTGATGGTTCGTAGACTAGTTAAAGATTCACCACGAGGACTGAACAACTAACTAAATGCTGTGAACCATTACAGAAGCTGAGGGTGAGGTTATGGCCATGGGAAATCGATTTAAGCCCGCCAGTAATTTTCTACTACTGATCGTTCCAAGGCGATACTTCTGTTGTGTTTCTAATTGCTTAATGTTTTGGTGTTGATTTGCTTTTTGTGTTTTTTGCACTTTATGTTTAGCTGAGTGGTCGCCTATTTGGAAATAGCTGCTCACTCTGCTTACGATATTGTCAATTTAGTTTTTGGAGTGGGAATTTCTTTCTGATTGCGCCATTTCCTGATTATTGCCTACTTTTACCTTTTTATAATATAAAATTTATTGAAATTCAGATTTTAGCTTTCACTGAATGATGAAAAACCTAAGTCTTCAATGTCTCCGAGAAGCCATTTGGGTTTCACAGACATTAAAACATCCAAATGTTTTTCATCGTCCAGACATGTTATTTACCATACAATACCTCAACAAGTCTCTTTTACAGTCAACAGTGGGGAGGGAACCGCATCATACAACTCAACTCTAGTGACTTTGTTACGAAAACGACTGTTGTCTCCATCTAGCTATGATCCTATTGCCAGACCAGAGCAATGCGTGCATGTTGCAGTTGACTTTCATCTACTTTCCATTGAAAGCTTGGTATAATCTGTTTGTAAATATGGAATGTAACAACATTTAAATAACCCATGTGTAGTGAGACATTTTACCATTAAAGCTCGATTTTGACCTCTGGCGCGTCTCAAGTCAGGCGTCTCCATGAAGTAGCACGTGAAAGGGCTTTCGTTGTAACAGTACATATACGTAAACTGTGATTGCAACCGTATTGTAACGGAATACTTGCTGCATTTCGCCTTGGTTTTCCTTTATACATGTGCTACTGCAGGTTGACGAGCCAGAGGTTAAACTCGAGCTATAGTGACAAATGTTTTAGATTTTTTCCGTGTCACGTGAAGTGCATGGACATGTAACATGGACCTGATCAGTATGCCAGTCTATTTGAAGCAGTCTGATCAAGGAATACATGCATGTATCGTTAATCAAAGGTCAGACGGCATGGGCAAAGAAATTGCACTTTTTATATAATCAATCGTTATATAATTGGGCAAATAGGTCACTGTATAGGCGGCAACTTTAATATTCACATCTGGGCGTGGTCGGCTAGTCCATCTGTTCAAGTAGGGAGATTATAGGAAAGTCGAACTCAGTCAGCCAAGAGTGTTGTCACATATTTACCGTTAGAGATCAGCTACCTGTATTTTGACCAATTCAGTGAATTAGACAAAGTAGTATTTTCTAACGCAAAACGTGAGTCGAGTCTTTCAACTGTATACCTTTAGCTTTTACCTAGGTCAAAAGTAGACCATACCCAATAACGTATTCATGAGGTAACGCCCATACAGTAACCTACCTATGGGCGGCACCACATAAATACTTTATTAGACCTATACTACTTTTAATATAGGTAAAAGCTAAAAATATACAGTTAAGAGATTCAACTTTCAGGGTTTTCGTTAGAGAATGAACTTAGGATTTGCCTTATTCACTGGATCTAACGGAAAATATATGTATGTGACAGCGGTCTACGCTGACTGAATTTGCCTTTTCTATAATATCCTTACTTGAACAGACTACCACGTCCAAATATGAATAAAAATAAAGTTGCCGCCTATACAGTAACCTATTTGCCAAATAATACAATTATTATACTCTAAGCCAAAAATTCTACACCAGTAGAAAACATTCAATTTTACGGAACAAAGACATTAATGAAGACTCAATCTGAAATGTCGGAGCAAAAGCCTATTTAACCGCGGAAGGCTGTCGTGGAAGGGCTAATTTTTTCATATCTGTCATATCCCACACAATGTTAAAATGAGCCGCGTCATAAGAAAATAAGCATTTTGCATATGCTAAGCATAAGCGCAGATCAGCTTCGCATTAACTGCGAAGCTGATCAGCGCCTTTACACTGATAGTACAATTGCTCTTCTTTCTAAATACGAAATTTCAAGGTTCTAGCCATCTTCTGTGACTGCACGGACAGGTTTGTGTCGGACCTGTTCGGAAACCATATTGTTGGTTTTCTCGTGACGTGGCTCAAATTATTGCACTTCTTTTTCTCAAGGACATGTCTTATCAGAAGATGACACTATCTGGGTACTTTGAATTTGTAAGTATTTTGGTGAACCGTGCATTAACACCATGAGTAGCAAATTTTGTTACCCCACCCACTTTTCACCACCATTTGAATCGCTGATACCTTCTGTACTGTTTAACCTGTAAAACACCTTAATGTGCATGTGCAATAAAACAAATCCATCCAGTGTCTTTGGGTGATGCTATAGTTTTGTTTCATGTATTATATATGAGCCTGTGCGTGAGAAAACCAACAATTTGGGTTCCGACCAGGTCCGACACAAACCGTGCTGTACAGTCACAGAAGATGGTTAGAGGCTGGAAATTTTACATTAAGAAAGTAGAGGAATTGTACTACCCGTGTAGCGAAAACAAAGGCGCTGATTAGCTTCGCAGTTACTGCGAAGCTGATCTGAGTCTTTGTTTTCGCATATGCAGATTGTTAGTTTCCCCCCATACTGCGTCATATTGAATATTTCTTTAACAACATAAGCCAAGGACCTTGAACATCATTTTTCAGTAGGTCAAATTGCTGAATTTCCCATTGCCGCTATCATTATCCTTGATCCTTCACAAAACACACTGTTGAGAAACCATAAAGCTGACAACGTCTTAAAAACACACATTACCTTACATTTAAGCTCATTTAACAATACCAAAATAAAGGAAATGGTCTTTTTATATTAGTTTTAAAATGTATCATGTTTTCATGGACACCCTGTATTTATTTATCTATCTATTTATTTAGAACTATTTATTTGAACATTTTTGTAACATTTACATGTACTTATTTTGCATGTTCGTTTTCAGGAATGGCATGACGGGCGACTGAGTTGGAACCAGTCGGACTATGATGATGTACAGTATATCTTCGCTCGACAGTCTGAGATATGGTTTCCTGAAGTTATTGTCGATAATTCGTATGTAACACAATAGACCAAATCAGAAAACAAACCATCTGCACATACGAAAACAGAACCGCAGATCAGCTGTACAGTAAGATCAGCGCTTTTGTTTTCGCTCAATGCTCGTAGATAGTACAATGCTTCTTCTTTCTAAATATGAAATTTCAAACTTCTTATTATTTTGTTGGGTTGTACAGCTTGGTTTGTGTCATATCTCGTAAAAGTAGTTGGAAACCCACATTGTTGGTATATGCAAAGGCTCGTCATGCTTTTGTTGTCTTTTCATAATGGGAAAATAACACACAAAAAAAATCAACAATCTTACCCTAAAAATTCCTTTAACGGGTTGTTTCATAAACATTTGATTAATAGAACATGGCATGCATAACCTATCCAATAAGAAAATATTACTAATTTACTCAGTGTTCTCCAGTTTTCGCATATTTACCGTCATAAAAAGGGAATGTTCATGGGTGCACTGACGATACGAACTGATTTCTCTTATTTAGGGTGGCAGGTTTCAATGTGTTATTCGATGACCATCTACAGCTTAGGATCAAACATAATGGTGAGTAGTCAAACTGGTATTCTTGCATAGAAATCTATGCGCATAGCTGTTTGAAGCAGTTTTCGATTGGTCGAAAGCCGTGTTCAAACAGCAAAACCCATGTTCAAATCATGAAATTCACGTGCCGTTTGAACATGGGTTTTGGTCGACGTCATTGGTCAATACGACGTGACGTCATGTGTTTCGTTCTAAACAAAATGGCCGACGTTGAAGAAGCTCCGCGGTTTTCGGTGAGTTTTTACGTTGTTAATGCTATTTTCAAGAGATTTTAAGTGGATTAGAGTGAAAATGCAAGAATAGCGATCAACCATGGTTTGTTTCAGTGTTCAAACATTCGCTGGATCACTCGGAAGGGGTTTGAACACGCGGCCTGCGGCCTTGTGTTCAAACCCCTTCCTCGTGATCCATCGAATGTTTGAACACTGAAAACCATGGTTGATCCCTATATTTAAACTTTTGCGAAATACTGTACAAATACATTTATGTATGAGAATATATTAAGAGGAACTAGAAACGTATGTTTCACGTCCTACATATTGAATGCTGTTGTAATTGTAGCATACAATAATAAATTATTGTTTTGAATTTTCATGAACTTCCTCTGAAACATACTTTTACAACCAATGTCATGTGCTCTTTGTCTCTGATTGCGAATAAAACTGTATTAATTAAACATTTTGCATATGCGAAAACAAAGGAGCAGCTCAGCTTCGCAGTACATGTAACTGTGAAGCTGATCATGCCTTTGTTTTAGCTACATGGATAGTGCAATTCATCTACTTTCTAATCTAAATCCAAAATGTCCAGCCTCTAGCCATCTTCTGTGCTTATACTGCACAGACCTGTTTGGAAACCACCTTACATGTATGAGGCGGCTCATTTGGTGTTTCTGTTAATGTCTGCAATGAACAATATCAACCACTTTTTCTGTTGTCAGGTGTTGTGTTTTGGGAGCCTGCTATGATTTTCTACATACACTGTGAGCTTGATACAACCTTCTATCCCTATGATCAACAGAAATGCGCGGTACAGTTGGCAAGTTGGGGCTACCACGAAGACGAAGTTACAATAGAACACCAACATGACCGTATCATTATGGAGGATTACAAGTAAATGAATGTTGCCGATATTGATTACCAAAACTTCCCCATGCAATATACAGAAATTTTTTCAGCTGTAAAAATATACACTACTTTGGAAAATGTTTGATAGTTTGACTATTTATGCTCAAAACATTGATTGAGGGTACACGTTAGAACCGGTTCTAACGATTCCCACAAACTATGTTTTTGATCAAAAATAAGAAAAAATCGGTCCTGTTGAAACCCCTGTTTTACTTCAAAAATTTTGGGTAAAAAGGGGTATATATTACACGGGCATGTTTACGTACCTTTCTTTATTTGGATTGTCACACTTGTTGTCCAACCTGGTAACTGGGTTGGTATTTCAAGTATATATATATATTTTTTTATCTCTGCATCCATCCATTTCATCCCGCAAATTGTATTTTATAAAAGCCCAAACCGGCGAGGCAGTGTAACATGTACCAACAATCAATGTTTTGAGAAACGCATGAAAAATATCAAAATTTTATTCAAATGTTCATTTTTTAGATCTTCAAAGAATTTTACACATGACGCCAGCAAACCGCAACATCTCTACACCCACCACTCTTCATGCAACATGTGCGAATCCAGGAAGTTAACTCTCACAAACATTTGGGTATATATTTGTCAGATGACTGCAGTTGGCACCAACACATTAACTATATAAAAGACAAGGCGTGGTCACGTATAAATATTGAGAAAACTAAAATTTAAACTTGACAGAAAGTCACTTGAAACAATTTACTTAACATTTATAAGACCCTTGTTGGAATACGGAAATAACATTTTGGATAACTGTACAGAAGCAGAAAAAGAGGAACTAGACAAGATACAGAATGAAGCTGCCAGAATAGCAACTGGAGCTACTAAACTAGTCTCCATCATAAACTTGAGTAAAGAAATTTGCTGGAAATCACTACAGAAACGACGAGACGACCATAAATTAACGTTATTTTTTAAAATGTACAATCACCTAACACCTAGATATTTATCCTCTTTGATACCACTGTACAAGTCGTTGATGGACACTTATCGTTGCTACATACATGTACCACCGCAAGTAAATGAAATATCTCGATATAATCTACGCAACTCAGATCATATTCAGACCATACGAGCTAATTCAAAACAATATTATAATTCTTTTTTACCTTCAACACTAAGAAATTGGAATAACTTACCGTCTGAAACAAAACGAGCTAACACACTAAATTCATTCAAGTTTCTTCTATAGAAAAACGAGTGCCAAAATATTTTATCACGGAAATAGAAAAGCGCAAATACTCCACACACGTTTACGAACAGGTTGCAGTTCTCTGAACTTGGATCTTTTCCTGCGTAATATAACAGACACACCGCTTTGTAACTGTGGTTCTATAGAAAATGCACAGCATTACTTTTTCCACTGCAGGTTCTACCACCAATAGCGTGCAATACTTCTTAATGAGATACGATTCTACCGAGTACCCACTTTGGACCTACTGCTATACGGTGACCTGTCATTATCATATGAGATAAATGTTAACATATTTCACCATGTCCACAAATATATTATAGCGACGCAACGATTTTAAAAACTAACCCATATGTAAAGTTTTACTTAATAACTACCATGTGTAGTTTTGCTGTAAGTCTGCACATTCCCCCTTCCCCCATCCTATCATGAGCAACATAAGAAAAGACATTTTATTATTACCATGCTGTTTCTCCTTTGCTCATTATGTCTACGTTGTACCACTTCAAGTTACATGTATTTCTCTCGTTCCTAATTATTTTCTGTTATGTACGTATCCTCAATGTTTGTCTGATTTCATCACTCCGTTGTATATTTACTTTTTTTTCTCTTAAAGCTTGTAGATATATTACCGCCATATATATTACACTGTCAGGTCTATTAGGAAAAGAACTATATAAGCATATATGCTTTCGTTCTAATCCTTTGCGTGTTCACAACATTGTATTTGTAATATTTACGATGTACTAATTGAATAAACTATATTTAAACTAAACCGCAACATTCAGCATAATTATAAGCTTACCAAAAATATCTCTTTCGCCATGCGAAAACAAATTTCTACGCACACAAAATCCAGATTCACTAAAGATATCTCATTTAATGCTGGGCTTTATTCAATCATGAGATGTGTTCTTAGAGTGCTACATTTTGATATTCTTTATTTACACCACCAGGGAAAACGGAGAATGGATCGTTACTGGATCGAGCACGGCGGCTCACCGTCTGGCTGACACTATCGACGGAGTAACACATCACTTCCCTCAGCTTGACTTCACTATCTGTATCAGTCGACGTCCAACATTCTACATCCTCAATAGGATCCTCCCAGTGACATGCGCGTCGTTTCTGGTGGTCACGGTGTTCCTCTTACCAGTAGAGTCGGGAGAGAAGGTGTCCTACGCTCTCACGGAGCTCCTAGCGTTAGCGTTTCTATTGACGTTAATAACGAATTACCTGCCGTCGACGTCTATGACTATTTCTGTTCTAGGTAACTATTTTGTTGTTGTGAGTCACTGCGAACTTCGACAAAGTAAGGCTCTTATAAATGTACTCCTCAAATACTGGTCAGTCCTATCCTCCAAACGGAATTATAACCCGTCTCCATATGACCTTGGCTGTTGGCGGGACGTTAAACCCCAATCAACCAACCAACCAAACGGAAATTATAGCGCCAACGAAAATTGGACCTATTTCACGTATTTTTGGTGCTATATTTCCGTTGGAGTATAGTATACATGTTTGTAAAGGGTAACCGTTTGCGCAGAAAGAAATAATACCGTAATCACCGCAAAACAATATTGTCAGGATTGTCGCTCTATTATTGCCCTTACACATAAGAAGGTGGTGTGCTAAACCTTGATATATTCTATTGTAGGAGGGTTGTCGAAAAGTTTTAAAACTATATGTCTGTATCTCAAAATTATTTATATGCTTTACAATAAAATACATACTGGTGGATAGATAAAACTGTGGACAAAAATTTGCATATTGTTACATGCGTATCAAATGTTAGTGCCAAACAGGTTAGTGAAAGCCTCCGAAAAGGTATCAATCACATCGGCAGGAAAATTCTTAAACATTTAACAGACGTGACGTTATTGCTGTCAAAGTGCCCCGAGAGTAGAAACATGCAGATACTAACATGATTAAATAATTAGGTTTCTGATACGTATTTTTCTGAAATTCTCAGAAATAGCGCATGATATATTGGTATCTTCCTATGTGTAATTTCAATTCTTTCCCTTCAGAAGTTTCTGAGATATAGTCACAGTCTCAAAACGTTCCGGACAGCCTACGTATTTATTGCATTAATTGGTCCATTTTTTAGAAATCGACCCTGAATAAAACCCTGTTTGTAAGATTGGTCCACTATATGAGTTTTGTTTTTCTTTCAGGTTTGTATTTAGCATTTACTCTGCTGATGGCGACCCTAGCAACTGTTGCCACCGTAATTATTCTCTGGATGTACTTCAAACCAGGAAACATTTCAAATACGTCACGATTTGCGAAGCTCACCAAATTTACAGAGAAATGCATTTGTTATTGCTTCAAGAAAACAGTTCCAGTGGAAGTTACGCCCGATATAGCGGACGGACACTTCGCTGTGGCCCCCGAGGTCAGGGACGTTTATTCCTGGCGAGAGGTAGCTGTGGTCTGGGACAAAGCGTGTTTGCGGATCTTCTTTTGTCTAGCAGTCCTGTCTACGGCCGTTTTCATGGCAGTTCTTTCCATTGGGGGAAGACTTATGGAGGTCTAGGTTAGAGCATATTAGAGCACTTGGCATAAGAAGGTTTGGACGAGAAAATACAAACGGCAGCCGATTAAACTGTAACAAAATACAAAGACGTACAGACGATTAAACAGTAAAATACTAAAGCATGTACCAAATTTAAAGCCGTTAAAGCAAGAAAATAAAAACGCATGTGTCAGACTTCACGAGATCTAGGCATGAACACTCAGAAACATGTACCAGACTTAACAAGATCTAGGCATAAACATTCAAAAGCATGTACCAGACTTAACAAGATCTAGGCATAAACCTTCAAAAGCATGTGTCACACTTAACAAGATCTAGGCATAAACCTTCAAAAGCATGTACCAGACTTAACAAGATCTAGGCATAAACATTCAAAAGCATATACCAGACTTAACAAGATCTAGGCATAAACCTTCAAAAGCATGTGTCAGACTTAACAAGATCTAGGCATAAACCTTCAAAAGCATGTGCCAGACTTAACAAGATCTAGGCATACGTTTACAGAAGTAAAGAGGTCTAGGCATAAATATTCAGAAGTATGTACCAGACTTAACGAGGTCTAGGCATAAACATTCAAAAGCATGTACCAGACTTAACGCGGTCTGGGCCTAAACATGCAAAAGCATGTACCACACAGCGGGTAACTAGGAATAAATCTTCAAAAGCATTTACTAGACTTAACGATATTTAGCCTAAACATTCAAATGCATTGTAATAAACTTATCGAGATCTAGGCATACACATTCAAAAGCATGTACCAGACTAAACGAGGTCTAGGCATGAACATTCAAAACAGGCTTGGGCAATGCATTAAACTAATGCCAATGCATTTGCAATGCATTAGCTGTTTCTCAACTAATGCTAATGCCAATGCTGATATTAATTTTGGCATTAGACCAATGCTAATTCTAATGCATTACTTTTGCGATTTTTGCTAATGCATTAGCATTAGATTGGGCATAAGCTACAAAACTGTTTTTCTATGATTTATATACTTTGTTTAAATTGATTAATTTGGACCCTGTTTACAAACTATTTCCGAAGGTATGATAAATTGTGGCAATGCCATATTGTTACTTGAGAAGTTGTTTGTTTTCCTTTGGCTATTACCCAGCAGTATTGTGTGTGTTACAATGTCACTTAATAATCTGCAGATACCTGTGTCTTTTTATGAAGATTTTTGTCAGGTGTATACATCCAATGAACAGCACCATTTCACAATAATAGAATTTAAGATTATAACTGTACAGTCATAAGATTTATAATATGTTTCAGTATGGAATCAAGGTTTGAATTTGAACAGTGATGGATTCATAATTTGATACATCATTTTTTGATCTTATACCGAGTTAGTCGTCTTTATAATGAATGTGTTAAATAACTTAGTACCAGAATCGGCAATATATGAGAGTTGATTAAATGTTCAATGAAGATACATGTACAACCCATCAATGCACTAGTTCAATTCCCTATCGCAAAATAACCTGAAATCTAATGTCAATGCAAATGCATTATTTTGTCAAATAATGCTAATGCCAGTGCATTGTTTTTATAAACTAGTTAATGCTAATGCTAATGCTCCAAATCAGTTTTAATGCTAATGACAATGCATTACTTTGCTAACTAATGCTGCCCAAGCCTGATTCAAAAGCATGTGCATGTACCAGACTTAGAGAGCTTAAAACAAGAACATACACAAACAAGTGTCAGACTTAAACATATCTAAGTGATACCTTACAAAATAACATGTTCCAGATTCCAGTGATACCTTACAAAAATAACATGTTCCAGATTTAAAGGCGCTTAAGCAGGAACATACTAAGATATGAGCCAAATCTTTAAAGTGTTCCTTTTTATCACAGCAGTCTGAACGTTATTACGAATGATGTTAATTGCCATATGATGACAACAGTGGAGATGGAGGATTCGTGTATAGATAAACGTTTTAGAAAAATGACATTGTCAAGCCCTTGATGTCAGTTTGACTGAGAAGATTAACGTAGCTGACCGTAGCCCTTTTTCCATATGCATAGACATAAATAATGATTAAGGGTGATACCTATCCCATATGGTGATTTTGACGGCCTGGGCCCTGTTGCATAATACTCTATTAACATTTAATTGCAGGTTAAAGTCCCAGTTAACTTAATGGCAACTTTATTCCTGCTGCACATTTGCCTATTAAAATCAACACTAGCGTATTTTAAAAGCTGTTATTAGCTAATGTAGCTCCAGAGGTACTTTAAAATTGTTTTATGCAGCAGAAAATTAATGCCATCTTTACTAAGAGAGTTCTTGAACTTAATGGCAGCTTAGGGTTTAATGACAGCTTAAGTTCATGCAACCGTTGCAATGTTTTTTTTATTATTTTTATTTAGAACATACTATAGCATGTTTTCTTTGAACTTAGCAAATAAAAGATGGGGATCACCAGGCTTAATTTTTATTTATACCGTTGGTAAAAATACCCACTGCGTTTGCCGAAACATGATTTTTTTTCTGCCATTGGCTACTACACTTTGGCAATGAACAATCCGAAACGTACAAGCAAAACTTTCCAAATATCATGCATTCAATAATACTAGACGTAGTTAAGTTTATTCCTCCTTAATTAACACGGCAAATATAATATTTTCAAGAACTCGCTGATACTTTTCCGCGATAAACTGTTCAGTGACAGATGAGAAAAACATGCGGTCGCCAGAACGAAAATAATCATACTACAAGCAGTTATCATACCCCATCCCCTTTGGTCTTGCTTACGATTTTCGGGATTTGTATGTAAGTTCTAGACCATGATGATACACCTAAATGTGTTGCACAATATTTCTATGTTAAGTCCTGGTGCCAAACAACGTCGCACGAAAGTAGTCAAAATGTAACGTAACGTCGCCTTTGTTATGACGTCATTAGCGTCGTTCATATTCAAAAACTTCATCAAATTGTAAGGACGCGAATTAGACAATGAGTTAGTAAGTTTGTTTTGCATAACTCCTCATTTTTCTAAAATCGAAGCTAGCTATGCCGTATAGCCGGCTCTCAAAAGAGTTTCTTCCCTTGGTGTCCGTATAATCCTTAACGGGAGTTTGGAACAGTCAAAACGTCAAATGTTTGCGCGTATCGTCATGGCGATATGCGACCGACATCACGCCAATCAGAGTGAACAAACAACGCCAGTGGCTGCTTTGGACGTCGCTCCGCCCATAGGCGAGGTCTTTGGACCACGTGACGTAATGGTGTTTTTCTTATTAGGAAATGAATAACTTCAAGAAATACACTTAATGCTATGGTGATTGCCATGAAAATGTAAATATTCTGATATAACAAATAAATGGACAGATCATTGTCAGCATTGTCATGGTCAGTCCTAGCAATACGGCACACAGTTGGAATATACAGTTAGATAGGTGAAGTGGACCGATCCTGATTTTGCTTTATGTATGAATAGGTAATTTAGCCAAATAATGCCTAGGTTACATTTGGCTTATGATTAGCTTACGATGATCGTACGATGCTAATTTTGCATTTTCGTACGGCCTCCGCAGGGTGGCCCTACGATGTCCCTACGACTCTTACAATTTTTAAAAAACGTAAGAACGTAGCCCGTATACACGTCGTGCGGGCATCGTACAGAGACCCTGTTATGATCGTGGATTTTTTATGATAAAACAAAACATCGTACGGTGCCTGATCGTAGGGGCATCGCAAGGGCTCTGTCAGACATCGTAGCGACTTCTCACGGACATCACGCGGGATTCGAACGAATTCCACTTAAAGTGTGCGGATACCCTACGATTTCCGTACGATTTCCACTTAAAGTGTGCGGATACCCTACGATTTACGTACGATTTCCCTACGATCTCGGTACGGTTCTTACTCACAACGTAAACGAAAGCCAGAGCAAGATATCGTACGATGCCCGTACGATTTGTAAGCACATATTTCGTAGCCCACGATCACCTACGATGTCTTAAAATCGTAGGGAAATCGCAGACCGAAAAATCGCACGCTGATCGGGCCAATATATTTGTAAGATTTTATTGTAAGGTGATCTGCGTATATAAACGTTTCGAATCACAGAACATAATAAGTTGAACAATTCACACATCACTCAATCACATTTGTAGCAGCACTGTACACCTGCCGTTTCAAAGATAACAACAATTACTAGACTCATCCAACAGGCACTTCACTCTGATGTTCCTGCATATTTAGGTAAACAGCATCACAGGTCCTGAAAAACATTGAATGAAATAATGTATGTTAACTAATAGTTAGGCACTGACTTGGCGAAATCGTGCATAATAAAGCAAAATATAGTGCAAATACTTTGACCATGTCGGTTGACCTCTGGCATAGATAAACATTTCTTTACGAAAAATTGCCCATACAATATATGGAGAAATTTTCTAGCTGTAAAAATGAAAATTTTATTGGAAAATATTTGATATTTTTCTTATTTTTGCTCAAAACATAGATTGTGGGTACACGTTAGAACCGACGAGGCGGTTCGAACGAGTACCCACAATCTATGTTTTGGAGCAAAAATAAGAAAAATAGGTAGACCCCTGCAAACCCCAGCTTTTCTATATAAAAGTGGGGTTTAAGGGGGTATGTATTGCACGGACATGTTTTCCTGATGGTTGATTAGCCTGCTTATGTTTTCAGTCATTGATGGTAAACAATATGACGATGCGCTTCACTGGAAAATGTATCAAACCAAGGACTTTCTCCGACTTAAAATACACGATATATTCAACTCATGAGCCTAACTGTAATTTCATCACCCATAGTAAGCCAACTGTCCATTAAACTCACAGCACGTGAAACTCAGTGTCCATTATTTCTGTGTGATTTGCACGAGGATAAAATGAAATGCATGCCCTAACTGTTCTTTGATCAAAATTCGACAAACTTTTCACATTCCTTATAAATGTAGTTTTGGATTTATTAAAAAATCATGTACGCCTGTTGTAATGCATTTTGGATATATAAACTTTTCGTTGTCGGTATGTAGTCTAAAATGCTAAGATATGGTTATGGCATAATGTAAAGATTAAATGTCAGAAACAACAAATCATCTATAGTATTTTCCTAGTCGGAAATAGGTAGTATGTTAAATCGATCTACACAGAGTTTCACAAACACCGCAACTTTGTTTCCTCTTTTATCATACAAAATGTTTACATGTATGTCATGTATGTACATGCAACTTTAAACTTGACACTTCTAATTTTATTTTACTGATAGTTCCAGGGTGATACTTCTTTTGTGGTTCTAATTGTTTTGTGTTTTTGGTGTTATAAATGTTTGTGCTGTTTGCAACGTATGTTTTCAAAATTAAAGAGGGCAAAGAGCTATGCACCATGGCAAAAACTAAACCAAAACAATTTTGGAAAACTGTCAAAAGAAACTATGTTAACTCAAAATCGGTTAAGTCAGACACATTAACTGCTTCTGATTTGTTTGAGCATTTTAAATCCATATACGGGATCGAACCAGAGTCCTTAAATGGGCAACAACAGAACCCTAGCTTGTCTGAAACCCAGACAAACGCTGATTTGGATGGTGAAATCACTGAAACTGAGTTAAAACATGCCATATTTTACCAGAAAAACAATAAAAGTTCAGGCACTGATCACTTGTGTGCTGAATTATTCAAATCTTCATTTAATATCATAAGCCCGTTTCTTCTTAAGTTGTTTAACAGACTTTTTGCAAACGGTGAATATCCACGACTTTGGGGTGAGGGAATCATTGTACCCATTTTCAAGGGTGGTAACCCCGACGAGCCCGGTAATTATAGAGGCATTATTCTTATTAATATCATGGGGAAAATTTATTCACAAATCTTATTAAACAGGCTGAGCAAATGGGCAGATGAAGAAGATAAAATTTTAGATAATCAATTCGGGTTCGAAAAAGGAAAATCTACAGTTGACTGTATTTTCACATTTTATTCTATTATTGCCAAAACTTTAAGCGCGGGTGAAAAATTATACTGCGTCTTTATAGATTATGAAAAGGCATTTGATAAAGTAAATAGGACTTTCTTATGGCAAAAGTTAATATCTGAAAATATTAGTAGTAAATTTGTTACGGCACTGCGTGCAATGTATTCGATTGTTAGATCATGTGTACGATTCCAGTCAGCAAAGTCTCGATTTTTCACCTCATATAATGGCTTAAAGCAAGGGGACCCGAGCTCTCCACTGTTATTTATGTTGTTTATCAATGATATTATACAAAATATACACGTTGGATTAGATATGCAATTATTCTTAATGTTATATGCTGATGATGCAGTAGTTTTTGCCAAATCTCCAGAGGTATTGCAATCTATATTATACGATATCGAATCATACCGAATGTTTGGGGCCTTAAAATAAATACGAAAAAAACTAAAGCTATGATTTTTGAAAATGGAAGGTATTATACGACTTTCGATTTTTACCTAAATGATACTAAATTAGAAATGGTGACAAGTTTTAAATATCTAGGGATTCACTTTTTTAAAAACGGAAATTTTCATAGGACACAGAAAAGACTAGCAAATCATGCTGCGTTTGCTTTACATAATTTGTTCTCCCTGTTTCGTCAGTTTGAATTTACAACTATACAGAAATGTAAGCTATTTGACGTATTGGTTGGATCAGTGCTCAATTACAGTGCTGAGGTCTGGGGTAATATTGAGGCAAATGACATTGAAATGATTCATACAAAATTTTGCAGATGGACCTTAAACGTAAGAAAATCTACAAATTTGTCCGGACTCTACGGAGAACTCGGCAGATACCCGCTATGTATTTACAGAAAAATCAGTATGATACGATATTGGGTAAAAATTTTATCGTCTAATAATAATCATATACCAAAAAAGATTTATTGTATGCTTAAAAATGACGTAGATAACAATATGACATATAGTGGTCTAAATTGGGCCTTCCAGATCAAACATTTATTAGACAGTATAGGACTTAGCAATGTTTGGATACACCAAAATACTATCGATATTCCTTTCGATCTGATAAAGCGACGTATTTTTGATACATACAAACAATCGTGGTATTCGGCTGTAAATAATTCTAGTAGACTGGAAATGTATGCACGGTACAAACATGATTTTGAATTGGAAAATTATCTAGATTTTATTGTGGAAAAGAAATATAAATTCGCATTGACGCAGTTTAGACTATCGTCTCATGATCTAGCCATAGAACGTGGACGATATCAAAGACTCGATAGAACAGATAGAAACTGTAAATTATGCAATAGTAATGTAGTAGAATGTGAATATCACTTTTTGTTGGTATGTCCTTTTTATCTAGAACTACGTCGAAAATACTTCAAACCCTATTATTGCCACTGGCCAACCATTACTAAATTTGAAAATTTGATGTCTAAAACCTCAAAAAATGTTATCTTAAATGTTGCTAAATTCATCTATCACGCATCAAATCTAAGAAAAATTAATATTGTATAGTGATGTAAATGTATGTTGATAGATATGATGTGCTCCACGTAAACAATTATTTTGTCCTCACCACTGTATATATGTTATGTAGGCTATAAGCATTGTATATTTGCTTTATGCTGAATAAATTATGTTATGTTATGTTATGTTATGTTATGTTTTCATAGTTATTAACTGAGTGACCGCCTTTTGGGAAATAGCTGCACACTCGTCTTATATGATATTTTCCCCTTAGTATAAGTACCTTATTGTCAATTTCGTTTGCGGGTAAAACAGAATCCGGGTAATAAAAACCAGGTATGATTTTGAGAGCACATCCCTTGCCTCGTTAGTTTGGGCCCAACCGTTGGAAATCTTAGCAGATAAACTGCTGTGCTTGGGCTCGTGTTCATCTTGAAAAATTGGCCGATATGTGAATGCCAATGTAAAAGGAAAATCCAGTTGTTAAACACCAGAAAACGCAAAGACATGTCTTATACTCACTTAATCCATAAAAGAACGACCCGCATAATGGAAAACCCTGTCTTCGGGTTTTCGACGAGAACCGACACATACCAAAGATGATAATAAGCAGCTTAAAATTTCTGATTCTGCTTTTGTTTAGTGTACATTTGTTATAACTGTTCATAAATGAATAAAAGATGTTTATCATAACTAAATTGTACGCGTGAAAAGTGTCCATTACTTTTGTGCTCACACGAGCTCACACGAAACGTAGTGTACACTAAACTACCCATTCCCGAAAAATAATGGACAGTTTTTAAAATAGAATGACGTCATGGTGTATTTTAATACATTTTATGAACCAAAGTGTTCTTAATGTTAACCATAAAATAAAAAGCTACAGTCACACTGTCACGTTTCGAGGCCTACGTTTTACTACGTTTCCAAGTCCCACGTTTTGCCCAAAATTTGTCCGGTTTTGCAGGTTGTTCGGTTTCTCGTCGTGCTTCTTATGGTGTATACATTTCGCAACTTATTAGGTTTGCTAGAGTCTGCAATCATGTTACAGACTTCAACGCTCGAAATAAATGTTTAACGGCAAAACTTCTCCAACAGGGCTATCGGTATCATAAACTTAGAAAAACATTTTCTAAATTTTATCGTAGACACTATGAATTGATTTCCAAATATAATGTTGGGTTAAAGACGCTTTTAAGTGAGGGCCTTTCGGAACCTGAATTTTATGGTGACTTGGTTTACAAATTTAAGAAACTTAAAGGAATTAATGATTTTTCTTTTCAGTTCAGAAAAATCATAACACGTTACAAACGTATAGGTTATAACTTGAATGTTATGCGACAGTCTGCATGCTTAGTTTTTAACCCAATCATGGTTGATAACTATGCTGCCTTCTTTAATTGCACGCCGGTGGGTCGGGCGTCAGACTCTATGATGGCCCCGACATAAAGCTATTCATTTTAGTTGGTTGGGGCCGGAGCTTCTTGTCTGTTGCTTGGCCCACCGGGGTCCAACTGGTGTTTTTCTTTTGCTCCGGAGTTGGTAGGTTATTCGGCGCCCAGGGATCTCCATCGTCGGGCAGCTTACTCAGTCTGTGAGTCCTGGTTTTTGATTCATCAGGATTTTTATCATGATTTATTTGTTTATTCTTGATGATTCATTGACTAGTTAGAGATTCACCACGAGGACCGAATAACTAACTAAATGTTATGAACCACTGCGGAAGCTGAGGGTGAGGTTATGGCCATGTAAAACCGGTTTAAGCCCGCCAGTAACTTTGTGTTACTGATCGTTCCAAGTCGATACTTCTGTGGTGGTTCTTTTTGTTTTATGTCTTGGTGTTTAAAATTTTTTTTTGTGCTGTTGGCGCCTTATGTATGTTTTCATATTTTTAGTTAAGTTAAGGTAACTGAGTGGCCACCTATTGGGAAAATAGCTGCCCATTCGGCTTACGATTGTTTCATGGTATAAGTACCTGATTGTTAGTTTGGTTTTTTCCCACCTCGGTTTTTGGAGTGGGAATCTTTTTCTGATTGCGCCTTTTCCTGATCTTTGCCTACTTGTACTTTTCAGTACGTTTATAGCTACGTTTTGCGACGTTTTACTCCGTATCGCTACGTATTGTCCGGTTATCCAACGGCTAAGGGCCACAGTTTCACTAGGGATCGGTACGTTTAGCTACGTATTTACTACGTGCCGTTACGTTTTCCTACGATTCAGTAGGTTTTATCAGGTTATTACTACGTAGCGTCCGGATAGTTCACTTGTACCCGTGACGTATTTATTGGAATTATCGCACCAAAATTAATTAGTTGCATGATGACCACCAAGACTCCAGGGGTGGCAAATCTGCGCGTGCACGGGGCTGTTAAGTGCACTGCAAGATGACACAGAAGAGGTAACCTTTTTTCTCTATATTTTGTGACTTGATTTATTGCATCTTTTAAAAAAAAACATTACAACTAAACTGTACACATTTAGTACATATTACTATTTGTTTCGAAATTGCACCCAATTCTTAATCCCATGCGTGATGATCGTATTCTTTGGAAATTTAATCCTATGCCTTTGTGTCCTTCTTAAGACGTATGAAGTATATTCATATAAACGCCATGATTCCATATCATATAAAATGTTTGGGAAATCAGCATTAACCTCTATTACGACCCGTATGCGTAACCAAACGTAGTAATTCTTAGTTAAATCGTAGTAGAGCGTGTCAATACGAAGTGATACCTAGTAATACCTGCTGAAACCTACTGAAACCTATCAAAACGTAGGGTAACACGTAGCAAGTCGTAGTAAAAAGTATTGAAACGTAGTCCCTGCGTATTGATACGTAGAGTTCCACCGGGTTGTAATTTAAGTTTTAGTACGTATTTGTTACGTATGCACTACGTTTTACTACGATTCGACTACGCTTTGTACGTTTTACTACGTTTTACTAGGTATAAGCTACGTAAATCAGAATGCCACGTTCGAACTGTTTTTTTAGTTCGAACGTGGCATGGGCCAGGTATATAGCCGTATATAGCCGTATGTAATACGCTCCACTACGTTGTAATACGTTTTACTACGTATATTGCCGTATTGCTACGTTTCAGAAACGTAGTAAAACGTAGGCCTCGAAACGTGACAGTGTGACTGTAGCTTAAGAGCAGTGAACATTATAATGAGGAAGGGAATGGGAAATACCGCGATTTCGGCTTCTTAAGCCTCTTCAGTGACCCTATAGATTTGGCAACATGGAGCCAAAGATTGTAACTTTCAACAGGGTAGTCTAAACAAAGACTAGTATTATCCAAATGGGGCCAAATATATAAAGTAGTTATCTATGTAAAACAAAAACGAGATTCGGTGAGTGATATTGCTTGCAAATGCCAGTGTTTTTTTACGCCGCTAGAAACGTGAGAAAAAATGTTGATGCAAATGTGATTCTTAGCAAGGTAGAGGTCGCTGCAAATAACTATCAATGGCACGTGTGAGTTTTGTTGTATAATTACGATTGATTTATACCAACATGCCAATCAAAATGTCTCTCAGTCATCTCACAGTCTCAATTTGCATAATATCTTATAAATTGCGCGTATTTAGTACGCTGTGAAGAATTATGACTGTTTGAAATATTAAAAAGAACGCACTCATGTCCAGTAGAAAGGGTAAATATGCAGGTCAGACTCGTATAATGTTCAGTGCTTTTACAACCAAACATACCGTATTCGTTCTAATTAGCGCACAGTGCGCTTAACTTTTCAAAATACCTTAAAGTTAAGGAAACACAATATCGTTATAATTAGCGCACACTACAAACGGAAACAACGCACAGGCTGCTGAAATAACCATGCCAAATCTATAACTTATGATGACATTTAAGTGTTCCAATCCTTGCAAAATAGATTTTTATCATTTAAAATTACGTTAGCTTGCAGTAAATACGGTTTTAATGGGCAAAACTGAAGTATAATACCAACATGCTCGTCAAACAGTGTGCGCTTATGCACATGTTTTTCGGAATTCATCAGGGTGTGCGCTTATTGGAGCATGTGCGCTAATTAGAACGAATACGGGTAGATCGTTTGTTTAAATGAAATTGATTTGATGAGTTTAGCCCCAGTCTTGTCCCTAAATATTTCTTCTGGGACAGAACATGTACACAGAATCTGTCGTAGAGATTGTACAATTTAGTGCTACCTTAGCAACTGCAACTACAACAAAATTTAATGGCCATCAAATACGTTTGCAATATGTTTCGTTTATCAATTACTTCTATTTAATATGCTTCTTTCAAGGATTAAAGTTCAGATTTTAGCTTTCACAAGATGATTCTGGATTTATCTTGAAAAGTTTGAATTATTGACATTTCATTTCATTTCTAGTCAACCAATTGGGCTCGCAATGAAGCGCTTTCGAACATATGTGTAATATAGCCTTTTGAGGGTTTGCAACTACCTTCTCCCAAGATTCCTGAACATGAAAGTTTATGTTCCTTCAATCCCAGATCCCCAAAACGCATGGAGGAAGCCGTCGTATATGAAGCCTATTTTGAATTTAATTGCGCAGTAGGAGCAGAGCGTCGCGACAAAGTGGTGCCTTATTTCATATCATTATCAATCAAGTATCTGATATCTATTTGCACACACCTTCGCTAAATAACTTGCTAATTTGACATTATATCAGACTTAATTAAATTTAGGGACAGCCAGAACTGTCAAATTTCGCGCTAAACGTCGTGGGGATACGCGAGCTACGGTATGCCAACAAGAGTAAACTGGTTGGAATATGATGCAGCTCCTACCATAAGGCGTGGTATTTAAATCACGTAACAAATGTTTTGTTTTTTTTATCAGGAAACGAAGAAATCAACAGTCACTTTCATCTATGGCGATTGCAATGAAAATGTTAATAATGGAAAATCGATGTCTTTTGCTTCTTCATTTTTGGTGCGTCTATTGATTGACCTAACCACCCTGATTTTACCTTCCCCGGATATAGTTGAGTGAGTTCAGAGGAAAATGAGTGGGCCACCATTAAGGAAAATAGCTGCTCGCTCAGCTTAGCGTGTGTTGTATAATAAAACTGAAACTGAGATCCTTTAAGAGCAGTGAACATATTAGCCATTGGTAAGTTTGCCTGTTTCTCACATGGGTGTTTATGTTGGAACAATGGTTCCTATGGCACCACTTGCTTTTAACTCTTTAAGTATATGTTGAAATTTTATTTGTACCCTCGTTTCCGTCGTTTGGCTTTCCCTATATTCACACACTGACAATGTGACGGAACTTCTACTGGTAGAAAGGTGACTGGCGGCCAGGTGCTCAGTCGCTCGTCCCAGACTAACATCCAGTGATGCCGGTACATCTGTAGACATTCTCCACGGGTACACGTACTGTTAGGTCTGAAACAGAAATTACAGCAAAATATTGCCATTCATGATCTATGCAGTAACAATCAAACAACAATTAGCTACCTTTTTAAGTCCGACCATTATGTATGTATTTCAGGCAAAGGCAATGTTACATACGTAGGTGCCTTAAGTTGTGTGTGACATTGTATTAGTTTTGATGCAAGCGTTTGGGTCTGCGTTTGTGTTCCCATTTATCGTGATCATTTATTTTTTTTTTCATTCTATCTTTTAGTAAAGATCATGTGAAACGCGTTTGATGGAAGCACAATTCATTATTCAAATTAATTTGGCTGTACAAGGACAATTATCACAGCTGTACATGGAACACAAAATGCAACAATTTGTGGTATTGAACCGCAGCATGAAAATAAAAACAAAAACAACTTACATAGGCAAACACAAAGGCGCCGATCAGCTGTGCAGTAACTGCACAGCCGATCAGCGTCTTTGTCTTTGCTACACGGATAGTACAATCCCTCGTCTTCTTCAATCCGATATTTCAAGCATCTAACTATTTCCTATGACTGTTCAACTTGGTTTGTGTCGGACCTGCCACGAAACCTAAATTGTTGGTTTGCTCGTGCGAAGGCTCATATGATGTGACATACCTACATCGCCCGGTGGGTACGAACTGGAAGGCCTTACTGAAGTGTACAACCTTAAACTCCTGTGTGTTCACTGACGTAGTATTAAATATTTCGTATCTGTAGTCACTGAAACAACATTTAGGTAGATACAAATTCAAATTCAAATGATTTATTGTTTCACCTTCACAATAATAAATGCATATATGTATCTCAATCAATATACTTAAAGACACTTCCAACGCTACCGATAAAGAATATTCAACATCTCAAAAACCGACAAAGCAATTTTCTTTAAATTTTTGCCATTGTTTAATCAGTCAATGACACAAACACTGATGTCGTAAAATTTATCTAAAATGGTTGCGACATTTTGCCTTTATTCGCTTGTATACATTTAGTTGCAACAGATAATTTCAAATGTCACAAAACTCCTGTGAAACCAAAACTGATCATCACAAAAGTTTCTCCGTTTCTTTTTTCTTCTTTTATTTCGTTTTCACAACACATAAAATAATAACAGGTCTGAGGAAAAAAAAGGATGCACGAACTGCACATAATCTACTAGAAATCAAAGGGGTATGCGTTTGATGCTCGACGGTGGGGTGTTTCATACAGCGCACTGTAAACCCTCTGCCAAGCGGCAATCAGAGTGTCTTTTTTCCTTTGCTATCATGGCAAACTCGCCTGATCTAAAATCCAAATGAGCGTATGTGGGCCATTATCTTAAAGTAGTAAAGAGACGAAACCCTTTCAACGCTAGACAGAGCATATTTGTAAACAGACATGGGGCGATTACTGGGGTATCAGTAATGATTAAATTACAATTACTCTGTATGATTAAATTATGATTATGATTACCCGGTTTTTCAAGAGTAATTGATTAAATTATGATTAATGTGCAAAAGTAATGATTACATTTTTGTTGGTGTTTTTTTTATTATTAATTATTGTCTCATTATTAAATGAGATCTAGACACTTCCTGTGGTACAACAGAAACCTAACAGATATAGCTGTCCTGACCATTACACAGATGTACCATTGAATTTTAGATTAAATAATGAAGGGTTGAATTATATGTTTGAAACAAGCAATGGTGTAGACATTACTTGTTCTAAATCTCCATGAAAATATAGTTAAACCATAGACACTCCCTTCCAAACGATGTACATTCTAGAATAAAAAGTGTACATCCTGTGCAAACCTCTCGCATTGTGATGAAGATCAAAACTGCTCGCCAGTACCTGGTGGTAAAAAAACTCTGGTCCATTTTAGTAATTGAAATGAATGACTCACTTCTGTTTTTGCAACAATCACTTTTACATGTAAATATGTACACATTGCCTCAGTGTCAGTTCAGACCCTCTAGGGAAAACTTTTAAGTAAATTAGAAACAATATTGTTTGCGTAAATGAGAGATAATTGGCTGTTTATAAAGTTTAAAATTGACTGTTTACACTTCAACTATTGAGCAGAAAACAATTGATCACAATGATGGTTGTCTAATTTCTTATCTGTGTCTGTTAAAGCTTTGAGGAATTGTTGGGCTGCTAGATGCATTTCTAGTCAGCTGTTAAAATGCCTCCAAACCACTTACACGTACAAGGTTACAGCCTTCCTCCAGGAAAGTGGTTATGTCAAACAAGCCATGGTTTATCAGGCCAGCTGTTATTTTAGCAGTTCTTCATAATTATATAGATTGCATGACACAGGTTTTCATTCATCTAAGTGTAAAGCAGCATCAATACAAACTAGTTTTAGGCAGATTTTCTAAATGGCATTGATATTGTAACATTTTTCTGTAATCATGAAAGATCATCATGATTAATGGCCTAATAAAACATGATTATGATTGAATTATGATTGAAATTACTTTGAATTTTTCTGATTATTCATTATCCAAGACTATTCAAAAATTTGTAATTGATTACGGGTGATTTAATTACTGATTATGATTACCCCATGTCTGTTTGTAAGGGATGAGTGGAACGGTATTTCGCAGCGTACTTGTATGCGGTCGTGGCTTCAATGCCTAGACGCCGCCTGCCGTAATTCTATGTCGGATATACTCGATATTGGTTGATTAAATCAAATGAATGATTTGCTGTGATATTGTGGTTTTCAACTTTTCTTTATGAATGTAATAAAAAGAAAAAAGATAAATGTGATAATGTTGTTTTCAAGCCCTCTAGTTTTGCGACTTTTGAAAATGAGGTTTGGTTTGTTCAAACGCCCGAGCTGTTTGATAATAAGGGTTTGCAGGCATAAATGTGACTTCGATAGACGTCTTATGATTTTTCTAACGTCCCTACTATTTCGCGTAGTTTTGGAAGGACATTAAAAGTCTATTGGTAGCGTTGGAATTGTCGTTAAGTATACATGCAACGCATAAGCATGTCATGAAAATCACACACAAACAATTTTTCCCTTTGTCAGTCTATGGAAATTAAAAGTAAGCAAAGCGGCAAACAGAACTGTTCATATCTCATATGAATGGAATATATATTATATTTAAAGAATGTGTTCATGCATATATTAGTAATATGTATGCAAAATACATGCAGTTGTTCGAGAATCAAACAACTTACGAAATGTGAATCACTGAAGAAACTGAGGGTGAGGTTAGGGCCCTATAAAAACCGATTTAACCCCCCCCCCCCTGTGATTAAATATTACTGTTCGTGCCAAGGCGATATTTCTGTTGTGGTTCTAATGTTATGTTTTGGTGTTGAATCGTTGTGCAGATGTGGGTTGGGATTTAAGTTCGTAGACTTTCTTTGTAAAAGATCAGATATCTGTCACACAGAAATTGAAATGCTATAATCTGAAAATACATTATTTAACCTATCGTATAAGGTATAAAGCATCTTTCTATTCAAATTGGTATTCGCACAACAATGAATTAAACACAGTGACCTTTCATCACCCGGAGCACGCCATGGAAATTCTGACGTCAAAACTACGTCAAAGTTCAATAAGTGTCAGCATTCAAACGCCTTGTTTGGAACCAAACAACAAGCCATAACTTTACTTATTTGCAAGATTTCCTTCAGGGATTTCTTGATTATTATTGTGGGAATACTGCAATTATCAGATGTAGTTCTTGTACATAATTTTTTATGCTTATCATGCATATCTGTGTTTTAAATCAAGAATATTGGTAGTAGCATTTGAAGACTAATTGTAGACGAGTGCATTTCTCGTCGTTAAAATTCAAGTACGTCAACCTGAAATCTCACATGCCATTTAAATATCACTGCACGATCTGTTCCACATCTGTACAACACATCCCTATTATTTTGAATGTTTCTGTGGGTATTTTGGCTAATCAAACATAAGATTTGATCAATGCTGTTGTTTCGACGTTACCTGTTAAAGTCATTTTTTTCCAAGCAGCGCGACTGGCCATACATTTTCTCCAGTAACAAACCAAGTCGTCGATAAAATGCTTCAAAATTTAAACTGAGATAACAACATGATACTACAATGCCTTAAACTGATTTAGCTCAAGTTTTGTTTACAATATGATAATTATTGGCGTGTTCTTCAATGCCACATAACTTCAGAAATATTAAAAATTTGACGTGCCCCGGGTAGCGAAACCTAGGTTGCTATGGAGACCATTTTATGAGCATTGCGCAAGATGTCTTGAAAATATTGTATACACGAAACAAGGAGACTGTTTCTCTATAATAATGCATCAAATATTCGATAAATGCCGTAATATTCAATCAGTAGCCAAAGCCTACGAACTTAAATCCAAACCCTCGTATGTACGTTTTCATAGTTTAGATAGATAAGTTCGGTTAACTGAGTAGCCGCCTATTGGGAAAAAGCTGTTGTCTCGGCTTACAATATGTTCTCTTCGTATAAGTACCTCATTGTCATTTTAGTTTTTCCCCACCTCGATTTTTGGAGTGGGAAGTTCTTTCTGATTGCGCCATTTTCTGGCCATTGCCTTTCATCATCCTAACGGTTTTAAAAAGATTCAATGCGTTCTTATAATAAAACTATCGGCCCGCGGATTAGGAGTTGACGTTGAATGAAAATGTCAACGATGTTCACCGGGTTCTGCCTATTCAATAAGCTTACTCATGAGGTGAGATAAAATCGACAGACAATTTTCAATTGTATATTGTAGCAATTATCAACACAGATACAGTCCCGGTCCCACTGCGCTTAAGATCGCTCAAGATCGCTATACGATTGTCTTAATATAATTTTAGGGGTCATTTCTTTGACCCTGATATACAAATTAAGAAAGCAGAAACACATTGGAAAAACGTTTACAAATTTTGTACATTATACGCAGTCTTATCAATAAACTTATTATTAGACAATCGTACGATTGCTTACGATTCAGTGGGACCGGCACTTAACAGTGTAGTAAACTGAAGGGGCGTCCATTGTCTGTTTATTCTATCAGCCTCTCTATTGTATCTAAGTAGAAGTTAAGCTTGTTTTGGTTCATTCTAGCATGCTGGCTATTCTGCTGAGAAAATGCTAGTCATCTTGTTGTTCATTAACCCATATTTGACGAATGAATTCTCCCATCATTATCGATTGGGTGAGTCCACTTTCATTTTAGGGGCGTTAGGTGTGATTTTTATGTTTTCGATGAAATTGCTCTGTGCAAACAGAATAGCCCCAGATGGGACGCCGCGTTCTGCGGCGTCACATCTGGTGCTATGTTACTGATGATTTGCCTATGTCCCATAAAACGACGCCAGGCTTATATGAGTTAATGTTGTAAGAATTCATTTAATATCATTTCTGGCTTTTAATTCCACCAATATCTGGTCTTTCTAATCTAACTTAACTCATTTAAGTCTGGCGTCCCTTTTGAGGGACATATGCAAACAGTATAGCCCCAGATGTGACGCCGCAGAACGCGGCGTCCCATGTTTGCTAACCGGAATTTCATCGAAAATGGAATAACAAATCAAAATCACTCCCGATGTCCCTCATAATGAAAGTGGACTCACCCAAATGATAATGTTGGGAAAATCCATTCGTCAAATATGAGTTAAAGCACGTGTACACGTATAAAGTAGGTTACTTACGTTGAACAACAGCCCGGATTAATAAATTTATTAATATTTGGTAATGTATTCGCCACATACGACGTGAGTGCATCCTCCCCGGGGTTTTTATGAAGTTTCACAACAGGTAAAGTGTTTAAATCATCGCGTCCAACAAACAGTCCACGGTACGAGTTCATGACGACTTCTCTCACAGAATTCCGAGATTCCCAGTTCGAGCACTGACAGCCGTACAACCACCATCTCTGATGTGTTGTGTCCACAATAGATATCAAATAACTTAGAATACACATAATCACACAGGCACACATGGTTTTGACAGGAAAGCTCTTGCAATCCATCGTTCTGAAATTGTTAGATGCTTGAATATAACATAAATGACATTTATACATGTAACAACACAAGTGCCTTATTGTTATGCTTCTGGTCGACATTAGAAAAAATACAAGAATATCATGAGAGATAATACAAGAATTTCGGCTGGGTTTGGTTTTGCTGGCTAAGATTGTACAAAGATTTTTTTTTTTGCTCTGGAGTATCACTGTCTTTACTTGGTGTTAGAATGCCATTAAACAAATGAGTTTAAAAATCTAATAGCAAGTTTCATGTCGCATCTTCCATATCTGTTGCTTTATTTATTTTCCCTCTAGTTTCTTTGAAGCTTGTTTATGATTATTCAGTAAATGGTCGTTGCCTTTTTTCAGATTTTGCATATGTTGTTTCAGTCTACAGTAAAATGCTTGTAGACTTGTTATAGTAAAACTAAGCTTAGAAGCTTAGTTTCTGAATGAGCTAAATTGGTGCCACTGTTTATTCGATATTATGGCCCCAACTGGTGCAATATGGTCCAGAGATCAAAGGACTGTCATAATGAGGTGATACCTCATCTCTGCAGGGAATAATAAAGAGGCTTCTAAAGGACAATAATTGTAGTACCATTGTTTATTGGTTTTATGGTCCCTGCATAACATCTGTAATAAAACTTCCTCCCTCTGCAATCAATATTGATTTTTCCTGTTTTGGCCCCTACCTGTATTCTGATTCATTGTCAGGCCAGTATGTTTTCTTGTGTCCTGACCCATATCATTGATCAGCTAGTGGCTCTCAATAGACAGGAATATATACATTTAACATGTTGTTAATCACTTTGGATTTCAGTGAAGGGTGAATTTAATATTTTACATATCACGCTTTCTTTAAGTGATACTTCAGTGAAGGGTGAATTTAATATTTTACATATCACGCTTTCTTTAAGTGATACTGATACTCACTTTGGATTTGGATCACTTTAAGTGATATTGATACTCACTTTGGATTTCAGTGAAGGATGAATCCTCTAGATAATTTAATTTTTTACATATCACGCTTTAAGTTTACATATTGATACTCACTTTGGATTTCAGTGAAGGATGAATCCTCTAGATAATTTAATTTTTTACATATCACGCTTTAAGTTTACATATTGATACTCACTTTGGATTTCAGTGAAGGATGATTCCTCTAGATAATTTAATATTTTACATATCACGCTTTAAGTTTACATATTGATACTCACTTTGGATTTCAGTGAAGGATGATTCCTCTAGATAATTTAATATTTTACATGTCACTATCGTCTCTGTGTGAACGTTGTCGAAACCCTAACGCTTGTCAAGTTTCTGTTTTCCTGAATGACTGAACAATCTGGTCGACAACTAAATCTGAAATATCCACATAGTTCCTATGAAATCTAATGGTATGTCTGGAGAGTGTCAGTCATATATTAAACATTATTCTCAGTAAAACACATATAAGAGGAGCGCGGTGGAGTAGTGGTAGAGCATCGGACGCCGAATCGATAGGTCCTGGGTTCCATCCCCACTGGCGGCACCGTGTTGTGCCCTTGAGCAAGACGCATAAACTTCCTTCAGTACTGGTTAAAACCTAGGACTTAAGCAAGACGCATAAACTACCTTCAGTACTGGTTAAAACCCAGGACTTGAGCAAGACGCATAAACTCCCAAAACCCAGGAAGAGGTAGCTCCACTTAAATTACACATGCTTCGAATAGTTTAGATGTTAAAGTGAAATCTATAAGACACCGGACCCGCACAGTCTTGGAGCTTCCCCATGTTAATGGAGACAAATGAAATTGACGTAAACATGCGTGTACATGTATGTATGCATTTAGTGTATCGTGTAATGAAAGGTACACTATTAATATTAAGCAAGTTCAAACAAAATAAATGAAGTATCGCGAATAAATGAAGTATCGCGATAACAATAACAATTCGTAATTATCTGAGAGACACTGGCGTTACCTATGACTTCACAATATAAATAAGTTGCAACTACCATAGTCTTTAATGTTAACATTTTCCATATTATTTGCATTACTTGCAGTGATTGCATAGTCTTGGCGCGGTGACTTGTCAAACTCGATGATGTTAAACCTTTCATAATTATTTAAATTTTGTGGTTCAAATGATATAATAAGAATTCTGTTCATTATCTAAATTCTTGCCATGAAACAATAAACGATTTCAAAGCTTAATGAAAAATTATGATGGATACGAAAATTGACGATAAAATTAAATCGACATTAGTTTTAATAAATTCATCAATATGCAAAAGAGGTTTTCTTGTTTTAAATATGAATAAATGAAGCCTTTGTTTAATATTTTCTGTATTATAGTGACGAGTGGCTCTTACTTTTGAAGTGACGATACCTTTGCTCAGTCTAAATGTATTGGTGCATTGGCAAACATTTATAATTAATTGAATAACATTTTTTAATGTGTAGCAGCGTAACAATATTACAGTTATTACTCTGATTCTGTTTAGTCAGCGTGTATTATTTATCACAGTAGCATATAAATCCATTTTGGCATCTGTCCATGGCTGTTGTTCATCATAGCCATCAGTCTGTCCATGTTCCAGATAATAGCCTCGTCAATAAAGTAGTTATCAAGTTGGAGATAATTGAAGTGAAAAGAAAGGATTCGCGAAGAGAAAGCAAAACCAAGTGTCACTAAAATGACCATTACAGGGACCACCAGTAGCAGACCCAAGGTGCCGTTATTGCAATCAACATCTACCGAAACAGTCATTTACAAGTCACCAACACAAATGACCACATAATAATCCGGTACTGTGTATTACACAATCATTTCCAAATCATAAAACACTTTCACAGTTTCAGTACAAGTGCATATGAAGCAGTCATAGGCTGGTGTATTTGAATAGAGTATTTTAGATGCAAACCTTCTCACATATCCAAAGACTCACTGCAGATTATGGCATCGTCGTCAGATCGAATGTCACATGATGCAGTAAATATTTGATCATACTTGGTCTATTTATCAAATTAATGTGCATGAATTAATGAAATTTAAATTAACAATTTAACACTGTAAACTATGCATACTATATTGTTTCAACATCAAAGGCTTCATCATACGCCCTGTGTATTAAGTGATTCTTGTGACAGTTTAACACGCTACAGATGATGTATTGTAATAAGACAGGTGATTAATGACACTACATGATGAACGTGACACGTGCCAATATATATGACTTACACATGCATTGCCTAATATGATAAACACATCTTTTGACTATCTTTTATGAACGAGACTTAAGAGACAAGTACAAGTCACGTTTAAAAATATAAACACGGATCAAAAGAGGCCAAAAAAAAAAAAAAAAAAAAAACATCTGTGCCAGTCACGTTTAAACAGATATAAACACGTAATGATGTTATACGAATCCCTACACTCTTTGGTGCTGATCCGCTGACTGCATTGTTCATGGTTCTATGCGATCTCGTTACAATACGCACAAAAATATAGCCATAACACGAGTAATTCCGTAATACCGAGCAATGCCGTACAAAGCAATATTTAGTCATCACCGTGAATGATCAAAATATAAAGTTGTTGATAAATTCCCCTACCTGGGAAGTACGCTTTCTAGAGCAATACACGCTGGTGATGATGTCACGGCCAGAACTGCAATATCCAGTTCGACCTTCGGAAGTCTCCATGCAAAAGTCTGGGAATGAAATCATTACGAAAACTTTCCCATGCAATATACAGAGATTTTTTCAGCTTAAAAAAGTGAAAATTTCATTAGAAAAATTTTGATATTTTTCTTATTTTTGCTCAAAAACATAGATTGTGGGTACACGTTAGAACCGCCTCGCCGAGGCGGTTCTAACGAGTACCCACAATCTATGTTTTGGAGCAAAAATAAGAAAAAAAAGGTACACCCTTGCAAACCCCAGTTTTACTATTTAAAAGTGGGGTGTAAGGGGGTATATATTACACGGACATGTTTTCATGATGTGAAAATATAGCTTGATGCCGATTGCTGTAGAAAGTCGACTCTCCTGTATGCTTGTGGGACGCGGGCAGTACAGTATACGAGTATTAACGGCGTGCCAAAACCATTTCCACTTAGGTTGGTTGATCAAGCTGTAAGAAGAAACCAGTGGTAAGACAAAATTCGGACACAGTTCTCGAAGAACGCATGGGTGCAACTTAAAACACAGATCAGATGGTTATGCTATTAGAATGGCTGATAAGCAACCTCCAAAGAAAGACATTTACGGAGTATTTTAAAAGGGAAAGCACGCTGAACGTGACCAATGCTCAAACCTTGACGGAATTATTTCAATATTTTGTGTCACGATAGCCTCCCTTGGAAAATACGTTGGTGCAACGTATTAGCGGCATATTGAGTGCATGTAATATGTGAATCTAGTAAGTGTTGAGTATATAGCGCAATAAACCACCCTTGGTGGATGCGCATGCTTCTACACCGACAGGGTTTGCTGTGGCTTGGGCTCGGCTTACAATTTCAACAACGCTGCAGAAGTATTGAATAAAGTTTCCAATAGCTGAATATGAAGAAAAGGGGGGGGGGGGGACAGAAGAAAGATAGAGTAAATGCACCAACTACCAGATTTACTCATATCTGAAACAATGTATTACTTGCTCTACCTTCATACAGTTTATTGCTTAATCAGCTACTACAGACCTCACCATAACACACACGCAATTCAAACACACACGCAATTCATGATGGCTCCTCTCAATACTGAGAGACGATCCATGATATTGCTCACATGTCCTGACTCATGACTTTGACTGTGAGAACATCTTCGTGATACGTATTAACCAAGTAATTAGCTAATCATAGACGCACTTAAGATGCAGTAAAGCCTGCAATCAAAGTATGATAATTGACATGGCTGAATTAATTATGTTAGACGAGTGACGTTCTCATACCGTTAGCGGTATGTCCAGTATTATATTCCTACCTGATTCTGAAATTTTATAAATCCATTTAAACAGGCTTGATCCATTGACTCAATTGCATACCACGTTTTGCACTTGCAGAAAAAGCTACATATTTTGAAGCCCTTATAAAGTAACGTGCACATACCTACATGTATCACAATAGTCTAAATTATCTAAACTTGAAACCGTTGCCCTCTGTATGTCCCAGATTTATGTGCCGCTATAAATGTTCATATTTTCTATTGCCCCTTATGTTGTCATATTTGTTATGACCTAAGTGTATATTAAAATCTTGAAATCTTGAAATCAGCTCATTTTAACATTTTTTTGCAGCGTAATTGTATAAATACATGCGTGTGCAATATTTTCATTATATAAAATTTGCCCACACACAAAATGAGATTTCACCATATGCTATTAGTCCAGACTGAAATTCTCCAACTTTTATATACATGTACGTAAAAATTTTGCATACGTGAGAAAATGCGTTAACGTTGACAATTTTACTTACATGAGTAGCTGTTCAGAATCTTCTTAGAAGCAAGAGACATTGCTGTTGTATATTCCCAAACTTAAAAATTGATGAAGGTGTGTTATACGTATTCATATTTTTAGTTAAGTTTGGATAACTGATTGGCCGCCTATTGGGAAAATAGCTGCTCACTCGGCTTACGATATGCTTTTTTTAGTATAAACTATACCTGGTTGTTGGTTAAGTTTTTGCCTCCTCGGTTTTTGGAGTAGGAATTTATTTCTGATATAATCAATTTCCTGATCATTTCCTGATCATTGTCTACTATCACCTTTGTTGCAACCAGAAATGTAACAATGTAACAATTGTTACATTTTTGGCAGTTTGTTACATTTTGGGCCGACAACGTCGACCAGAAATGTAACAATCATGTAACAAACATTTTGTTACATTTTGGGTCGATGAGTGGCATATTTTTGAAAAAAAAAATGAATATTTAAACAATCACTTTAGCATCTATTATCCGTCAAAGACGATGAAGAGAAACACGTTTATCTTTCAATTTCTTCACTCAATCCACGTTTTCAACAAACTATAATATCAAGACTTAATATTTTGAATTAAAACTTAGAAAATGACTTCCCAACGAGTACTATCCCCTACCATCGCATGTCGAAACTTATCAAGTTATATCCAAAACTGATGAAAGAATAAATTATTCTATCATTTTTTCTTATTCAAGACATTCGTGTTGTTACATTGTTACAATTTAGGTTTTCTATATACATGTAACAATGTAACAAAATCGAAAACCATGGTCTGTAAAATTCCCCCTGAGGGGGGAGCGGAACCATATCTGGCCAGTGATCTATACCCTTTTATTGCGAGCGTCAGCAAGGGAGCTACGAGTACCATTTTAACGCCTTTTGGTATGGCGCGACCGGGGCGCGAACCCGCGATCTACCACTCTCGAAGCGGACGCTCTAACCACTGAGCTATCTTGCTATAATTTGTTTATTTGTGTATTGGAACATCTCCGTCAGTGTCCCAGCTTCATTGTATTCCTCCCGACGGAGACGCCATTGCACATGTACATATGCAGCGTAAACTTAGAGATGTCAAATAAACTTGGAAACTTGGAAAAGGAGTACGAGCTTTCTTCTGTGACATCGAGTCTGGCCTGGAGGTCTTAAAGGACGATGGAAGCCATATCGACACCAGAGCATGCTGAACTGGTGAGCCAATAAGACAACTACAACAAACTTTCCCCTACTCGAAATGAACATCATTTTTGCGTTTTTATGCATGTTAATGATCATTTATAAGTGCGTCTACAGTCAATCATATACGACTAAAACTGTTTATTTATTACAAAATGGGCTGTAGACAGCTAGAATATCCCATTTTGTAAAAAAATATTTTTGTTACATTTTGGACCGACAGCGTCGACAGCGACAAACTGCCCAAAATGTAACTGTTGTTACATTGTTACATTTTGGGTCGATAGGTACTCTATCGACCCAAAATATAACAAAAAAAAATTGTTACATGATTGTTACATTTCTGGTCGTCGTTGTCGGCCCAAAATGTAACAAACTGCCCAAAATGTAACAGATTATTCAGGTTATTTTACTATATGAACCCTACAAACGTCATTTACCTGAAAAATGAAGTCAAAGTTGCGTAATGCATTTCTGCGTTCTAGTAGAACCTACAAAACTCGATGCATTTGCTTAAAACTGTTTAAGCACTGATCTAACCCCGTATTGTTACGGCAATATGTTGAAATTATTAGCTCACCTGAGCCGAAGGCTCACAAGGTGAGCTTATAGTATGGTAGTCGAGCCGGCGTCCGTGGGTGCGTCCGTGCGTTCACACTTTCAATCTTGAATATCTCTAAGACAACAAGGTCAATCGCAATCAAATTTTATCTGAAGCATCATTGAGGAGGGGGAAAGGTTGCATTAGGTTTTGGGCCAGGTCGGATCATAACTCTGGTTTCCATGGCAACATATAGCTCCCATTGAGTTATAATGGGGAAAATGTTGTGGCCACTCTAGCAACTTCATTTTTGCTTGGATCTTCTTCATTCTTGCAGGTAACAAGGACAACCATAACATCTCGGATGAGTTCGAATTTCGAAAAATCCCCATAGACTTATAATGGGAAAAATGTTGTGGCCACTCTAGCGCCTTTATTTTTCAGTGGATCTTCCTCATTCTTGCAGGTAACAAGGACAACCATAATATCTCGGATGGGTTTGAATTTCCGCCAGATCCGACCTCTGACTGTGATTAGCTGCCCTTGAGTGTTTGAAAAATCATTATTTTGTGTTGTGGCCACTCTAGCGCTTTCAATTTTGATCGGATCTTCTTCATACTTCGAAGTAACAAGGATAGCTATAACATCTCGGATGAGTTCGAATTTCAGCCAGATTCAACCCTTGACTGCAGAGTTATCTGCCCTTGACTGTGTGAAACATCAATATTTAATGTTGTGGCCACTCTAGCGCCTTCATTTTTATTCGGATCTTCTGTATTCTTGGAAGTAACAAGGACATTTGTAACATCTCGGATGAGTTCGAATTTTGACCAGATCCGACCTCTGACCGCGGAGTTATCTGCCCTTGAGTGTTTGAAAAATCAATATTTAGTGTTGTGGCCACTCTAGCGCTTTCAATTTTGATCGGATCTTCTTCATACTTGAAAGTAACAACGATATTCATAACATCTCGGATGAGTTCGAATTTCGACCAGATCCGACTTCTTACTGCGTAGTTATCTGCTCTTGAGTGTTTGAAAAATCCATATTTTGTGTTTTTGCCACTCTATCATCTTTGTTTTTAGGGCATCTTCTTCATTCTTGCAGGTAACAAGGATAACTACAATATCTCGGATGAGTTCGAATTTCGACCAGATCCGACCTCTGACTGCGGAGTTATCTACCCTCGAGTGTTTGAAAAATCTATATTTCGTGTTGTGGCCACTCTAACATCTTTGTTTTTCAGTGGATCTTCTTCATTCTTGCAGGTAACAAGAATAACTACAATATCTCAGATGAGTTCGAATTTCGGCCAGATCTGACCTCTGACTGCGGAGTAAGCTGCCCTTGAGTGTTTGAAAAATCAATATTTTGTATTGTGGCCACTCTAGCACCTTCAATTTCGATCGGATCTTCTTCATTCTTGGAAGAAACAAGGATAGCCATAACATCTTGGATGAGTTCGAATTTGAGCCAGATTCGACCCTGGACTGCGGAGTTAGCTGCCCTTGAACGTTTGAAAAATCAATTTTAGTGTTGTGGCCATACTCCAGCATCTTCAATTTTGATCAGATTTTTGATAAAAAAAAAAAAAAAAAAAAAAAAAAAAAAATGGCAATGAGCAAGGCTTCAATAGATACCCCCGCAAAGTAAAAGTCAGTCAAAAATAAAAAAAAAAAAAAAAAAAAAAAAAAAAATAAAAAAAAAAAAAAAAAAAAAAATAAAAAACAAACAAACTGATTTTCAGCTGTTTATGATGCAAACTATAAATGAGCCACTTCGTGGGAAAGCCAACAATTTGGTTTCTGAACAGGTCTGACACAAACCGGCCTGTTGAAAACATGCACAAAAATTGTCTAAGTTCACAAAGCTGCCCTTTCGTCAAAAATTATTTTTTCACAATAAAACTTCTTCATGTGAATGTCTAACATGTCTTTATTGTGAAGGTAAAGTATCAGATCACTACATCAAAAGCTGTGGTAGGAGTTGATCGGCCCATATCTTCACACCTTAGAATAAATGTTGAAAACTTGCACAAAAAATTGTCTAAGTTCAAACAGCTGAAATTTCGTCAAAAATATTGTTTTCAAAATAATAGTTCTTCATGCACATGCCCAGTGTGAAGGCAAAGTATCCAATAGCTCCAGCAAAAACTGTGGTAGGAGTTGATCGGCCCGTATAAGCACTACCATAGCAAATGCTCATAAAATCGTCTATGTTGTCTAAGTTCACAAAGCTGCAATTTTGTCAAAAGTATTTTATTGAAGATAATATTTCTTCATGCACATGCCAAATGTGTCTGTATTGTGATGTCAAACTATCAAATGGCTCCAGCAGAAACTGTGGTAGGAGTTGATCGGCCCATATCTACACTACCATGGATCCCAAAAGTGTCTAAATTCACAAAGCTGCAAATTTGTTAAAAATTATTTTTCCAAAATAATATTTCTTCATGCACATGTCCAATGTGTCTGTATTGTGAAGTCAAAGTGTCAAATGGCTCCAGCAGAAACTGTGGTAGGAGTTGATCGGCCCGTATAGGCACTACCATGGAACCCATGTTGAAAACATTGCACAAAAATTGTCTAAATTTACAAAGCTGCAAATTTGTTAAAAAATATTTTTCCAAAATAATATTTCTGCATGCACATGTCCAATGTGTCTGTATTGTGAAGTCAAAGTGTCAAATGGCTCCAGCAGAAACTGTGGTAGGAGTTGATTGGCCCGTATAGGCACTACCATGGAACCCATGTTGAAAATGCACAAAAATTGTCTAAGTTCACAAAGCTGCAAATTTGTTAAAAATTATTTTTCCAAAATTATATTTTCTTCATGCACATGTCCAATATGTCTGTATTGTGGTGGCAAAGTATCAAATGGCTCCAGCAAAAACTGTGGTAGGAGTTGATCGGCCCGTATAAGCACTACCATGGAACCCATGTTGAAAACAATGCACAAAAATTGTCTAAGTTCACAAAGCTGCAAATTTATTAAAAATTATTTTTCGAAAATAATATTTCTTCATGCACATGTCCAGTGTGTCTGTAATGTGGTGATAAAGTATCAAATGACTCCAGCAAAACTGTGGTAGGTGTTGATCGGCCCATATAGGCACCACCATGGAACCCCTTTGAAAACAATGCACAAAAATTGTCTAAGTTCACAAAGCTGCAAATTTGTTAAAAATTATTTTTTTCAAAATAAAATTTCTTCATGCATATATCCAGTGTGTCTGTATTGTGGTGGCAAAATATCAAATGGCTCCAGCAAAAACTGTGGTAGAAGTTGATGGGCCCGTATAGGCACTACCATGGAACCCATGTTGAAAACAATGCACAAAAATTGTCTAAGTTCACAAAGCTGCAAATTTGTTAAAATTATTTTTCGAAAATAATATTTCTTCATGCACATGTCCAGTGTGTCTGTATTGTGGTGACAAAGAGTCAAATGGCTCCAGCAGAAACTGTGGTAGGAGTTGATTGGCCCGTATAGGCACTACCATGGAACCCATGTTGAAAATTCACAAAAATTGTCTAAGTTCACGAAGCTGCAAATTTGTTAAAAATTATTTTTCCAAAATTATATTTCTTCATGCACATGTCCAATATGTCTGTATTGTGGTGGCAAAGTATCAAATGGCTCCAGCAAAAACTGTGGTAGAAGTTGATGGGCCCGTATAGGCACTACCATGGAACCCATGTTGAAAACAATGCACAAAAATTGTCTAAGTTCACAAAGCTGCAAATTTATTAAAAATTATTTTTCGAAAATAATATTTCTTCATGCACATGTCCAGTGTGTGTGTAATGTGGTGATAAAGTATCAAATGACTCCAGCAAAACTGTGGTAGGTGTTGATCGGCCCATATAGGCACCACCATGGAACCCCTGTTGAAAACAATGCACAAAAATTGTCTAAGTTCACAAAGCTGCAAATTTGTTAAAAATCATTTTTTTCAAAATAAAATTTCTTCATGCATATATCCAGTGTGTCTGTATTGTGGTGGCAAAATATCAAATGGCTCCAGCAAAAACTGTGGTAGAAGTTGATGGGCCCGTATAGGCACTACCATGGAACCCATGTTGAAAACAATGCACAAAAATTGTCTAAGTTCACAAAGCTGCAAATTTGTTAAAAATTATTTTTCGAAAATAATATTTCTTCATGCACATGTCCAGTGTGTCTGTATTGTGGTGGCAAAGAGTCAAATGGCTCCACCATTAACTGTGGTAGGAGTTGATTGGCCCGTATAGGCACTACCATGGAACCCATGTTGAAAACTATGCACAAAAATTGTCTAAGTTCACAAAGCTGTAAATTTGTTATAAATTATTTTTCCAAAATAATATTTCTCCATGCATATGTCCAGTGTGTCTGTATTGTGGTGGCAAAATATCAAATGGCTCCAGCAAAACCTGTGGTAGGAGTTGATCGGCCCGTATAGGCACTACCATGGAACCCATGTTGAAAACAATGCACAAAAATTGTCTAAGTTCACAAAGCTGCAAATTTGTTAAAAATTATTTTTCGAAAATAATATTTCTTCATGCACATGTCCAGTGTGTCTGTATTGTGGTGGCAAAGTGTCAAATGGCTCCAGCATAAACTGTGGTAGGAGTTGATTGGCCCGGCACTACCATGGAACCCATGTTGAAAATGCACAAAAAATTGTCTAAGTTCACAAAGCTGCAAATTTGTTATAAATTATTTTTCCAAAAAAAAACGTTTCTCCATGCACATGTCCAGTGTGTCTGTATTGTGGTGGCAAAGTATCAAATGGCTCCAGCAAAAACTGTGGTAGGAGTTGATCGGCCCATATAGGCACTACCATGGATCCCATGTTGAAAACAATTCACAAAAATTGTCTAAGTTCACAAAGCTGCAAATGTGTTAAAAATTATTTTTCCAAAATAATATTTCTTCAAGCACATGTCCAGTGTGTCTGTATTGTGGTGGCAAAGTACCAAATGGCTCCTGCAAAAACTGTGGTAGGAGTTGATCGGCCCGTATAGCCACTACCATACCTGTAATAGAAAATAAACATGAAAAATTGTCTATGTTCTTGTCAAAAATTATTTTTTCACTATCAACCTACTTCATGCAAATGTCAAACATGTCTCCATCGTATTTGTAAAGTTTCAGTTATTCATGGAAAACTGTGGTAGGAGTTAATCGGCCCATGAAGGCACTATACATATGTATATAAACACAGCCATTAAGAATTACAAAGGGCAATAACTCTCACAGAACTGGCCCCTAGCCCCTTATGTTTTATCATAATATTTGCCCCATCAATATGTATGTGTGTGCAGGGTTTCATGAAATTCCGGCCAAGGGGCTTCAAGATATTAAGGAAACAAAGTGTTACGGACGGACGGAGACCCGAACGGACGGACGGACGGATGGACGGACGGACGTGAAAACAGTATAAACCCCTTATAACTTCGTTATTGCGGGGGCGGGGGGGGGTATAATAAATAAACAACAACACTTTGTCCAGTGACTGTACTTGTTGACTCTCAGGTGAGCAATCGTTGCCCTTGGGCTACTTGTTTTGTGTATTTTATTGCGATGTGGTTGCTGTGGTTACCTTTTAACGATAGATACCTGTATATGAAAAATATATAAAATGGGCTGAGACAAGGGCAGATAACTCAAAGTATTGAAATAAATATGTTTTAAAACTCAGTTGAAAGATTACAATTACAGTGATATTTTTAAAACATTGATTCAAGTTGGAGTGAGTCTCGAGAGCGATTAGCTTAATGTGCTAACTATTGTTTTGCAACAATAGTGTAAAGAATATACGTAATGATGTTGCTATTGCTGTTAATTGTTTGAATACAAATAGACAACTAAACCTATTACATATATGCTTCTCATGTCAACCCCCATTTCGGACAAACACATTTGTAACACACTTTATCTGTTACGAATGTGATCATGTACGTAACAAATGTGTTACATATATGATTTGTTACAAATATGATCCAACAGCGCTTTGGTATTGGCTTTGTTCAGGTGTAGTTAAGGTGGATAAATATGATTGGCCTATAACTTCAAAATAAGGGTTGTCAATGTTCAAACGGCCATCGAGATACCTAAGCCTCGATAAAATCAGCTTGATTTTCTTGGTTAAGAGAATCCATGAATCTTTTGTAGCAGTATAAAATAAATCTGCTATTTATACCCATTGCAACAATTTGACTGTACATTTTGGTTCCACATCTAATAATTAATATAACCCAGGAGATAGGATAAGGCGTCGCATGATTAGCCCTGGCACCATCAAGCACCTGTTTTAAGGTGTTAATGTAGTGAAGCCTACGAACGACAACATCGTTTGCGGTCTTGTCTACCGGAACCAAGACATACTTTCTATGAAATTCTAGGATACCCTGCTTCAAACGCCTAAAGGACGATTTGGGTTAAGAAGGTAAAATATTATTATTTTGTGAATAAAACTTTATACGTTTATCCACAATAGTGAAGGTCCTTCATTTGCATTCTTTATGGGCGTTATCCTCAACACCCTTTCGTTTACAAAATCGATACTCGACATCATTCAATGCACATGCAATCTTCTCCCTACATTTGTCGAAATTTATGTTAGGAGTTTCGGACCTTTAGAAACAATTTTACGAATTCTAGAATCCGAAATTATTTTTAAATTTCCAGTTATTATATGTCCGGCTAGTTCTTAAGAATCTCAAGACTTGGGAGTTAGCATGAATATTAATATCAGGAACAAATTTATTGAAATTAAATATAGTTATTCTGATTGGTTCATTACATTTGTAACAAATAAGAGTAGTAGTTAAGACAGAAAATGAGAAAAGACGCTTTGTTATGAAGGTACAGGCATTTTGTGAGGAAAAGGGTTTGAGATCATTTTTAGGGGTATTCGGGTATGCTGAATCCAAAAACCAATGTTGGCAAGCTGAGAAATGGCTCCTTTACCATCTAATTTGCATATTTCCAAGATGGCCGCCAAAATTAAGAAAAACATCAAATGCTGCAAATAGGTATATGTTTAGGATTCCAAACTGCTACAAAATAATAAAAATGACATTTTATAATGATTAGAAGGTCTTCAATGAATAAAAAAAATCTCAAAAAGCAAAAAGTTGAGGTGGGGTGTGGAGGGGGCAGGGGTGTTGGCTTTTCTACTTGTACCTACAAAAGTGATCATTTTTCCACTGCAACAAGTCCTAGATCACTGCACCTGGTCTCACTGTAAAGCATAGATATAGCATTTTGGTCTTTTGGTAAGTAATGCAAATTATCGAATTTGCAAATTCATGAATTTTAATGAAAAGTTAAAAACATTAAAAATGGCTTATAAATGATTTTAAAATCCGTAAATAAACAAATGTCACGCCGAAGCTATCATTATGACAACTTGTAATTGCACCACTAATACCATATATGACAAATATTTTGATGTCATGGGTCAATATGAAACTCTGCTCATTAGCATATTCATGAATATTAATTGAAATGTCAAAAATAGGGGCGAAAACCAGGGAAAAAACTGTTGCCAATGAAAGGTTTTTGGTGCGTTATATGATCGGTCTTGCATTTTAGAACAAATTTACATGGCTGCCAGTTTAATCAGATGGGCCAATTAAATGCCATAAAAGGTTGTCTTCAACAATGAACACATTTGCATGATGTAAACATCACATCGTTTCCACAAACACCCTAGTGTGACTCTATAGAAGTGGATGAACTTACGAAAATACCCATGTTCCACCAAAAGCATACTTTAGAATACTATAACTGGTCTGATAGTATTGCACTGACATAGCAATTAAACCTTCATAACTAATATTGAAATCATTGAATTTACATATATTCATAAAAAAAATCATAATGGGAGAAAACTCGTGGAAAAAATAGAAAAACGCCTGTACACAGGCTGTTAATGAACCTAGGATGCCGAAAGAGATATCAAATGAATGCTGTGGCAATATAATATCACTCTTAAATATGATATAAGAATAATCGGATTTGTAATTTCATGTATAAAAATGAAATCTTTAAAAAAAAAAAAAAAAAAAAAAGGCCAGAAAAAATGGAAAAATTAAAAGGGTAAACGTAAGAAATGGCTTGTATCTTGGCAACCCAAAGCCCTAAAGTGCTAAATAATGTATCAAATGGGTGTTAAGGCAATATTATGTCATCCTATATTACAATTTATAAGTCATTTGATTTTTATTTTCATGAATATTCAACTCAACTCAACACAACTCAACTCACCATTTTAATAGCATCTTTAGGAATTGGGGTAAAATACCGAAAGCATAAGGCGGTATACACGTAAAAACGCACATATCATGATTACTGATAGACCTAGAGAGCTGAAATGGGCATAAAATGATTGCTTAGACATTGTTCTATGACCATATAATCTGCTATCTGCTTTATCTGACATATTTGTTGTATGAATGTTAATAAAATCTTTATAAATAAGAGAAAAATGACCGGAAAATGAAGGGGGTTTACCAATAACATTGCTTAAGACTGGACTGCAAATAGACTTAGAGAATTCAAAGTGGCATCAAATTATTGCTAGTACACGTACAATCTGTTATTGCCATATGTTCAGATTTATAAAGCTTATTTATTAGCAACCAAGATACAAGCGATTTTGTTTTAGCACAACCTTTAACTTTATGTAATTTTTACAATTTTTCGTAACATTCATGTTTTTAATAGGATATGGTTAATCTATCAGACTACATGGTTTTTAATCAGATACTGTTTATCTATCATGCCACATTGTCCTAAAACTCTATGGGTACCATTTTCATCCCTCTAAGGGTATTGGCAGTGGAGATATAAGCAACTTTGTTGGTATACCGCCTTTACGTTTTGGTGATATTTCTCTAATTTAAAAGATCTCATAAAATCCATACAACAAAAATATCTAGATGCCTCATATATCAGATTATATGGTTATAGAACATTGTCATAGCAATCATTTGATTTCAATTTCAGCTCTTTAGGTCCTTCAGTAGCCAAGATATATGAGTTCTTATTTTTGTTCTGCATTTTACCCCAATTCCTGAAGATTTTATTAATATTCATGAAAATAAAACTCAAATAACTTATCTATTACAGTATGGATGGTATATTATTGCCCTAGCAACCATCGGATTCTAATTTCAGCACTTTGGGGCTTTTGGTTGCCAAGATGCAAGTGTATTTGAAGGTGTATCTGTTTAATCTTTTCTTTTTTTTTCTCCCAATTTCATAAGTTTTCATTAATATACATGCAATCGAAAATCATTTTTTCTTATATCACACTTCAAAGGGATAGTACAATACCTTAGCATTTATTTGATATCATTTGCAACGTCCTAGGTTTATTTACAGCTCGGGTACAAGTGATTTTGTATGTACACCCCATATTTTTTTTCCATGATTTTCCTCCCAATTCTTACGTGTTTCATTAATATTCATGAATATGCAATTCAATGATGTGAATATTAGAATTATTATTAAATCGTTATGTCCAAGCACTACTATCAGGTCAATCTTTGTATTCTAGAGCATGCTATTGGTAGAATATGGATATTTTTGTAAGTGCATGCCATTCTTTAGAATCACACAATGGATGGGCGTGGAAACAATTTGATTTTACATCATGCAAAATGATCATTGTTGAGGACAATATTTCACGGCATTTAAGTGGTCCCTCTGACCAAACTGGCAGCCTTAAAAATTTGTCCTAACATGCAAGAAAGATCTTATATTAATCCACTCAAAACCTTTCAATGTCAATAGTTTTCCCCTGGTTTTGCCCCAGTTTTCAAAATTATAATTAATATTCATGAATATGCAAATGAGATAAAAAAATTTAATAGGTCCATGACATCAATATATTTGTCACATGATATATTACTAGTGCAATAACAATGTCATAATGATGGTTTGGGCCTGAAAATTGTTTATTTATGGATTTTAAACCATTTTTGATGTTTCATTAAAATTCATGAATATGCAAATTAGATAATTTGCATTACTTACCACAGGATAAGAGGGATATGTCTAAGCTTAACAACGAGACCATGCTTAGTGGTCTGGACAAGCAACAGTGACGGTATGATCAATTTTGTAGGTACACTCCTCGCCAAGAATCACGTTAACAAGCTCCAACAGAAACCATGCGTTTTTTCACAGTGCACTGGAGTTTGTCGTGGGGGGGGGGGGGGGGGGGCAAAAATTATTTTCATTTAAATTTATGTATTTAAGTCAAGCAATCATCTAACAATATATTTTTAATGATTTTAGGCTCAGATTATGACAAACAAATGAAACGTTTCATCAATATAACAGAATCTAGATATTATGGCGGCCATTTTGAAAATATGCAAATTAGGACATGAAGACGTCATTTCTCAACTTGCCAACATTGGTTTTTGGATTCAGCACATCAAATTACCCTTAGTGCAAGTGTCAAACCCTTTTCCTCACAAAATGCCTGTACTTGTTAACTTTTCTCAATTCCTGTCTTAACTATAGGTTCTGAATTTTGGAAGTACCAAGGCATAGACTGTGTCACTGATTCATTCTGGAATATGCTTGGTGAATCCTTTATTAATGAAAGGAATGATAATAAAATGTCAAATGTGATTAGATTCGAAATCGATAAATGGACGAAGAGCATGCTGGGTATAACATCTTGTCAACAGTGCAGTCAACTGATTTCTATCGTAAAATCTATAAGCCTCTGTGCCCAAGGAACGTAAAATAGCAATAGGTAGAGAACTTAGATAAGAAAGCATTGAATGTCGACCGTGGATCCTTAGTTTAACCGCAACACCATTAAGAGAAGTGTTCAATATACCATGAGGTATAGATTTCTGAAAGTGTAAGTACATCAAACTAGGGTATTTTGGAAGTGTTATCCCTATCATGGTAAATGTTGCCATTAAAACCCAGTGGAAAGAGTGTTTCAGTTTCAAATCATTTGGTGTTTTTGAATCTTGCCGAAGAATTTTTATCATATGGAATTTTCACCACTGGTTGAACTGTAACATTGGAGATGGGAGAATGACCAGTGCGTCTAACAGAAAGGTATCAATAACATACGTTTTGGCTTTCTGATTCTAAGATATTGTTCACCAAATCGTTTTTGCAACGTTCAACACGTTTGTCCAAAATATTCGGCATCTCAGATTTTTTTTTGTATTTCAAGTTAGAACATATAAAAGATCCATTGATTTTCAGTCTAAATCAGAATCATTAACCACTTAAAACGTCCTGCCATTCACAATAGTCTTAGAGCAAAATGATAGCAACAGTTGCACCTCTTGGCTTTGCACTTAGAAATACTAGGGTCTCTTGAACGGATAAGTGTTTGTATGTAAAATTGGCTAGTTGAGTGGAGATAACTTTATCTGAAGATTATTACGAATCATATTAGGATTAGCAAGCAGCTCAATGTAGATTAACGCTAGATGCTGTAGATTAATGCTAGAGGTGTCACCCTAACAGGAGGAAATAAATATTGACAATTGTTAGTATAATTTGGAATCCGTACAGAAGGCGCGAATAATGATGTCTCTGATTACTATACCATTTACTGGAATGCGATTGTATACTTTTCATACAGTGAGAAAACTTTTTATGGTGAATTTAAAAAAAATCGTGATTTTTGTCATAAAAAACATGAATTTACCCAAAACTTAAAATATTTTTCTGGATGAAAACACATGGAAAACTAAAAACACAATGTTGGCAATATTTTAGGTGCAGGTTTGATAAGAAAATGTCTATGTGGCATTGATATTTTGAGGCAAAGAGAAAATTCAGAAATTCACAATGTTATTCTCAAAAATGAACTTTTCACCAAAATATCATAAAACGTGACTTGTGAGGAGGAGCGGACAAAAAAAAAAAAAAAATAAATAAATAAATAAATAAAAAAAAAAAAAATAAAATAAATAAATAAATAAATAAATAAATAAATAAATAAATAAATAAAACGTGACTTGTTTAGAAAATTAATTTCAGTAATACGATACACTTCAATGGTTTCTGTAATGAATGGTGTAATCAGATTCCATTTTACTCTTTGATGGCATAAAACTCTCTGATTTCGCCAAATTTTCCTCAGGTATGGGAAGTTCGTTGGTTTGTCCTGTTAAAGTATACATATTAGAGATGAAATAATCAACGTTCGCCTTATGTTGACTTCTGACATAATAACTTACTTAAATTAATCGTTCCTTTCTTGCCTAAAGGTTAGTGCATTTCCGTTTTCAGCTGGACCCATTTAATCTTCTCCCCTACTTGCCCAGTTCAAGGGGCTAATAGCAGGCCTGTTGTTATGTTTTTCTTGCTGATGTCTATTTCTGTTAAGCAATACAATATAATAAAAAGATTACGCGTTAGTATGTGGCCCCTTCCTTTATATGCATGCTATTTCTGGTTACCTTCCAGTGCTCTTTCACTGCAGACTTAAACCTCAACTAGTATTTCTGGTCCCCATAAAATAACTTTACGTCTTCCTATGGAACGCCAAAGCTGTCTGATGGTAAGGAATAAAAACTTTTGATGCATCATCGTCATTATATCCTGCTCACATTTGATTATATGTTGTATAGTGTGCATTATGTGATGAGAAAAGTCCATTATATGTTGGACCAGGTTCTTCATATTATGAAAATTTTCATTATATGATGAGTAAACATCTTTATATTTTGGTAAGCTTACATTATATGATGGGTAAACATCTTTATATTATGGTAGACTTACATTATATGCTGATACAACCTCATTATATGATGTGACAACTACATTATATTATGGGCTATTGTCTTTATATGCATTAAGTTCATAATATGGTTCGATAACTTCATTATATGCGCAAACTTCATTATATGCGCAAACTTCATTATATGATGTGACAACTACATTATATGATGTGGACGATTTTGCGAGAAGAAGAATTACATTGACACCGTTTGGAGAGTTATTGTATACATGCCGGGACTACCGGACATACTGCTGAATCTATCTATCTATCTATCTATCTATCTATAATCATCATGATCATGATCGATCATCACCATCATCATCATCATCGTCATGATGATATATCATCATCAATAGCGATCATCATCATCATCATGATCGAAAGTAGTATAGAGGGTGGATTTTTAATCTACTTTCCTGGTCCCCTGGTGTTGTTCGGTTGTTCAAGATGGCGGCCTCCATGGGACCGATATTGCGCAATATTTCGTAAGATCCACGAATCATTCTATTTCCGTTTCCGTGCCACTTTCGATATCTGATCCGGTTTCTCATTGGCATTTTAAGAACGGCTAGCGTCATCCTGGCCACCACTAGCAGACTTCCAGGATACCGGTGCCAATTAGTTTAAGCATATAATACGACTCCCAAGACCCTCCCGAGTCGAAAGCCTCGGTCTGCGACACTACCAGACCACTCGCAGACTTCCAGGACACCGGTGCCAAATAGTTTAAGCTTAGATGTCGACCCCCAAGACCCTCCTGAGTCGAAAGCGTCGGTCTGCGACACTATCAGACCACTCGCAGACTTCCAGGATACCGGTGTCAATTAGTTTAAACATATATTCCGACTCCCAAGACCCTCACGAGTCGATATAGTCGGTCTGCGACACTACCAGACCACTCGCAGACTTCCAGGATTTAGCTCGGATTGGAGTTAATGGAGCTATTTTATCTTCATGCCTCCCCAGTTCCTCATTCTGACTCCTCGCACCCTACAAAATGGCTATTTGACACTTTTCGGTGACTGTCATACTCAGCGAAAACCCCACCCCCACCCCCGTATATTATTTGGTTTATGCGCAGTTGTGTGCTACATACATTGGATATAGGTGTATTTGGACGAACGATAGTCAAGGTTTGGTAGCAACAGTTGTGTCACCGGATTCCTGGAAGTCTGCGAGTAGTCAAAACTTGTCGCAGACAATTCAAATGGTCTTATAGGGTCTAACAAGGTCAAATCAGATTTTAACTCTATTGACACTGGAATCCTGGAAGTCTGCGAGTAGTCAAAACGTCTCGCAGACCGTTTCAAATGGTCTTATAGGATCTCAGAATGTCAAATCATGCTTTTACCCTATTGGCACCGGAATCCTGGAAGTCTGCGAGTAGTCAGAACGTCTCGCAGAACGTTTCAAACCGTGTTATATGGTTTGAGAAGGTCAAATCAGGCTTTTACTCTATTGGCACCGGACTCCTGGAAGTCTGCAAGTGGTCTGATATTGTCGCAGACCGACGCTTTCGATTCGGGATGGTTTTGATAGTCGAAATCTAAGCTTTAACTTATTGGCACCGGAATCCTGGAAGTCTGCGAGTGGTCTGGTAGTGTCGCAGACCGACGCTTTTGACTCGGGAGGGTCTTGTGAGTCAAAATATATGCTTAAACTAATTGGCACCGGTATTCTGGAAGTCTGCGAGTGGTCTGATAGTGTCGCAGACCGACGCTTTCGACTCGGGAGGGTCTTGGGGGTCGAAATCTAAGCTTAAACTAATTGGCACCGGTATCCTGGAAGTCTGCGAGTGGTCTGGTAGTGTCGCAGACCGACGCTTTCGACTCGGGAGGGTATTGGGAGTCGAAATCTAAGCTTAATCTAATTGGCACCGGTATCCTGGAAGTCTGCTAGTGGTGGCCAGGATGACGCTAGCCGTTCTTAAAATGCCAATAAGAAACCGGATCAGATATCGAAAGTGGCACGGAAACGGAAATAGAATGATTCGTGGATCTTACGAAATATTGCGCACATCGGTCCCATGGAGGCCGCCATCTTGAACAACCGAACAACACCAGGCGACCATGAAAGTAGATTAAAAATCCTCTAATACTACTTTCGATCATGATGATGATGATGATCGATATTGATGATGATATATCATAATGACGATGATGATGATGATGGTGATGATCGATCGATCGATCGATAGATAGATAGATAGATAGATAGATAGATAGATAGATAGATAGATAGATAGATAGATAGAATCAGCAGTACGTCCGGTAGTCCCGGCATGTATACAATAACTCTCCAAACGGTGTCAATGTAATTATTCTTCTCGCAAAATCGTCCACATCATATAATGTAGTTGTCACATCATATAATGAAGTTTGCGCATATAATGAAGTTTGCGCATATAATGAAGTTATCGAACCATATAATGAACTTGAAGCATATAAAGACAATAGCCCATAATATAATGTAGTTGTCACATCATATAATGAGGTTGTATCAGCATATAATGTAAGTCTACCATAATATAAAGATGTTTACTCATCATATAATGAAAATTTTCATAATATAAAGAACCTGATCCAACATATAATGGACTTTTCTCATCATATAATGCACACTTTACAACATATAATCAAATGTGAGTAGGATATAATGACGATGATGCATCAAATGTTTTTATTCCTTACCATCAGACAGCTTTGGCGTTCCATATCTTCCATTAAAATAATTATTCATTTGCTGTTCCAATACGGTTTAGCCGTTACGAAAACTTGCCTACACAATATACAGGTTTTTTTTTCAATTGTAAAAAAAACGAAATTTTTCAGTAGAAACTGCTTATTTTTTTCTAATTTTCGCTAAAAACATAGATTGTGGGTCCACGTTAGAACCGCCTCGGTTGTTTTATTCAAAAATAAGAAAAAATAGGTATACCACTGCAAACTCTAGATTTTCTATATAAAATGGGGTTTAAGGGGGTATTCATTGCATGGACATGTTCCGGGGTGAGTCTATTTCGATTCTCATTGTACACGCTAGCAGTGACATTTGTTCGAAACTAGTTTGATGACCAAGCTGTTCATGATCTCCACGCATATTGTTATAAAATTTGTATTCTATTGTTGAAGATTTATTGCAGCTTGAACATGTCCGTGTAATGATAAATAACCCCTTTAACTCCAATTTTGCATTGTTAAACTGGGGTATAGAGGGGTATGCTTTTTTCTTATTTTTAATCCAAACAAAAGAATTTGGGTAATGTTAGAAAGTGTACCAACAATCAATGTTTTGAGCTAAAATATCTTTTTTTTTCAATGAAATTTTCAACTTTTACAGCTGAAAAAAAAATCTCTGTATATTGCATGTGTAAAGGGCGATGATGACACGATTAGAAAAGATGCTCTCACGTTGGCTTCATGAAGGAAAAGTTGGTCATATGAATTCAACGCGAAAATAAACCTTCTTGGTGCGTTGGCCAATGTGTTAGGCGGACCAAAGGTTTTTGAACCACTCGCTAAAATACTGACGGAGCTTGAAAAGAAATCTCCTGATGATCGATCATACACTGTAAAGGCTTAAGATGGTCTCACGAATGTCCCTATGTGGTCACGATCGCTACAGAATTTGAAATTACCTTTTCGTGTGTCCTCGGAACAGTAGGCTATAGTGCAGTTCGTTTTTGACTTGCTCCGTTTAGGTGGGTATTCTAAGCATATAATACCAACAATATACGTTTTAAGACACTCATACAGACTGATTTGCTGAAGATGTTCAGTATTGTACCACGCAGACATGCTCATTGTCTGATTCTGAATGTTTTAAACTAGAAACTTACCAACGCTAGCGCTGAATTCCTGTATATTTTAGAACCATCTTCAATTCATTTTATATTTTTCAGCGAACCACATATCTAAAACTTTGTCTGGATTTTATATTTTGCTTAGTCTGAATTAAACTGTTATTATCCCATATACTAAGCTATATCACACAGAGACACGACTGTTGAGAAAGTCGTTGTTGTTTTTATTAATTACTTAAGCAGTTTCGGCCAATTAGTTATTTAATAAGGCCGTAAGCGACAAAATGGATACCCTTGACCAAATGATCTGACCATTCACGTCTTATTACAATTATAAATACCCTAATGGGACATCAATTTTACAAGACGTTGATCCTCAGATTTTTCCAAGACATGCAAGAGACATGACACATTTTCTTACATAGCTTTGCATGTTCCTTTACGTTAGCCCTGGCCAGTAAAGCAATTTGCAATCCGTGATAAATTGAAACTGACAAAGTTATAACAGAACCCCACTAGCATAGATTTAGACACTATCTATGATTTACGGACATTAAAATAATGACACTGTTGTTCGCATGCACTTTGAATAAAACGGCTAGTCATTCACACAAAAATAGAATAAAACATCAGCTTCGTATCGTGTGTAGATTTGTACATCATAAATGCTGGTAATGATCGCGATCTATTGGAACAAAGATTTAAAGAATAAAGATTCTTGTAACGAATATCCTGAGGGGACTCAAAGGACACAAAGTATTCGTTCTATTTAATGCATAGTGCGCTTAAGCTTTCAAAGTTGCCTTAAAAAGTGCTCAACAAAGTGTTGTTCTAATTAGCTAAAACCTAACCCCAAAACATCATATAAATTACTGATGAAGCAAGCTGGTCCACAACATGAATGATTTGGTATTCTTCGTGTACATACCAATTGTTTAAGTACATCCAATAATATATTCCAGTGACAATACCTCATATATAATGCCAAAATGCCAGCCAACCAGTGTGCGGTTATAGACAGGTTATGCGCTAACTAGAACGAATACGGTAAAGTATCTTGTCATTTTGTATTGTGTACACTTTACAAGTTCTATGCAGTAAGACATCATGATCAACTTGACGATTCCTACAACGTGGTCGGCTCTTGACTTGCTTTCAGAGGATCTAACCACTTTATTGCTGTTTTGTTATATTTGCAGCTGGTGTTGTGCCATGTGGCGGCGCTAAAAAGTCTCCCCATACATCATCCATAGTGTAGATTGATATATGCTCAGCGGCAAAAGTTAAGTCAGTGAAAGTACATGTAAACTCCCATTGAGACTGTTTACATCGCTATAGCTTCAAAACCCCTTGATAGTTTGGGAATAAAATTACCAGTCATAACCTTACATTTCCAACAAAACAGATTGAAATATCGCATGTGGTTTTGCCAGAGTGCATACATCGATCTTCGTTCTTATTTTAAATGAAAGGGAGGTAATCTCAAAATAATGAATATTTGACTTGCTATTTCTCGAGACTGTGGTTGAATATTAAAAAGTTTGGGTTTTTTTTCGGATTTTTTTTGTCACTGGCAACAACCTCTGTCAGAAAGCGCTATTAATCGAATTGCCAACTGTATCATTTATCGGATAATTTAAAAAAAAATGATGTTTTACGAAAAAGGCCAATAAGTCTGTCGAAATGGACAACTGGCGGAGTTTCTTTTCGAAATAAAAAAAGAAACCGACTTAGCCAATTTAATAAAGGGGACATCTCATGCAAGCATCAGGGTATGATTTTTAGTCGGGCTTGCCAAAAGTTACTCTCAGAGTATATTTCAGAATATTTTCAAATACGTTAAAGAAACACCTTAGTTTATGGTATTTCGATTACTTTGACCCTTTTGGGAATAGGAGGCTTTTATTTAGACTACATGTAATCCTGAATATGAATTCTTGAAATTGCAGCTGCACACGTTTTTGGCATTCGTTGCTAGTATTAAAGGTACACTGATTAGATAGAAAAAAAGTGGTAAACAAATTGATGTTTTGTTTTATGTACTCTTACTTTTTGAATCACCCTGTTGCTAATTTACGCGTCGTTGGCATCAAAGTTCCCGCCATCGTCAAATGATGACGTTGCATGACTACACGCGGGAAAAGAATATGAAATTTTAGCGAGAGGTGGGTCCCATTCTTTGCCCATAGTACTCTTATCGGACGCTTTACGTCCAAACTTTTAACAAAAATGAAAACTAGAATAAATTTTCTACACAAATCATTAAAAATCTGGTATCGGTCTTGTCGGAATATATGCAAAATCGGCATCTCAAAATGGGCCCAAAAGTGGCCCACTGGCACTCAAAGGAGTACTGCTATGGGCCCAAAAGTGGCCCGTTGGCAAATAGAGGGTTAAGGTTCATTATCCGAAATTTATCCGAAATTGTATGTCAATGGTCAGCCTTCTCGCTTTTGTTGTTTTGCTGCTTTTCAAAGAACATAACATTCTTATCATACCTCATATAAATTTCCCATGTTAAACTCCCATAGGCCGGAGGGTGAAAATTCTTACTATCACCCTGCGATAATTTCGATTATTACCCAACCCACTGTATAAAAATATATTGAATAGTTTTGACTATCTGCACAAATCAGTGCTTAATTGGCACGCGTTGTACGAAATGCATGAAATGTGACGTCACCAGCCGGTCCATAGTTTTGACTATACCATGCTAGTGACGTCACCTATGCAAACGTAATGGAAAAAAGGGGTGGAATAGTTTTAACTATACTTTGACCGATGACGTCAACGTCACGAGCATAACGTAGAATATATCGAGCGTAAATAACGTCGCGCGACCATTAGTAGTCAATTTTGTAACGAAATCGATAATGATTTCTGGTTTAGTTGGGTAATAAAGCAGTTATTTCATGGCTGCCTGGCAGAATAGTCAAAACTGTCCCTCGGTGCCGTTGACAGCTCAATGCGCAATAGCCCTCGGCCTAACGGCCTCGGGCAATAATTCATTGAGCTGCCAACGGCACCACGGGACATAGCTTTGACTATTCCCCAATCAGGCATGAAATAACTGCTTACTACTATCACATGCGCAGTTCGTTTTTCTAAAACGTTTTATCTCAATGAAGTTACCTTTAGAACACATAATTTTAATAGTGTTTTGATAAAATGAAGTGAAACAAACATATACAAATATTTTGGTAACTGAAAATGGGCTAAATTGAGGTTAAACTCGTGAATGGCGATCGATTGTTGTGATGACGTTACGTAAATGCGAAATAACGTTACGCAATGTCGCGCCAATATTGGTATTACCCATTCAAATCGAATGACATTCTTTTTCGATTCTCATCAATTTCGGTATGATAAAATAAATACAACACTGCTCAAAGGGGAATAGTAAGAATTTTATCCGGCCACCAGTAAACCACAACGGAACTGTTTTGGAACTTTACTGGAGGGCTTAAATCAATTTTATGCGGACCCTATCTTCACACCAAGTGATTTAATAACAATAGTGAGCGCTTGTCACACTTTCAGAAAACTTGTCACCAAACATGCTTGTCCTGGGACCATTCTAAAACATATCTCTAGCAAAGGGTATTCCTGAAAGCTTTTTATGACATTTTAGACGTCATTCTTAGTGGGGCCATGTTTCTTTGAAGATATCCGACGACCATTAGAAGCCACAGTACAGAAATGGATGATTGGGTTTTTGCTTCTTCTAATGTGTCACTGTAATTACAGGGTCTTTTCTTCAAGAAATATGCTCGGGAGATGTGCTGGTTAAGATCAGGTGTTTCATTGTTTTCTAAATAAAATGAAAAAATATAAGAACTTAGGTCAGCAATGTACATTTTTGAAGTGCAGTCTCTAGATACGTACTTAAACATAAATTCACATTAACAACTCCTTGCAAAGTTTGAGAGCAGATATGTTCAAAACTCATAAAAGCACGTGCCTCATCCGCGAGATGATAAACTAGCGGTACATTATGGTTGATTTGTCAACACATTTGTGATTTTGAGCAGACTGCTAAAGAAGAGTATACTCGTTGGTCTTCGATGATTGATATATTCAAGAAATAACATGTAATTTTGCTTTGCATGTAAACATCTAACGTTTATTAGAACATGAAAAACTACATGTAGTTTCCTGTTGCATCTTCTCCACTCTAGTTTTGATTTATACTAGCGTTTGTAAATTCTCTTGAGACTGCACATCAGGATTTTATTCAAAATCAAAAGATAAAACTTACCTGAACTTACCTGTTCGCCTGTCGACTCCATTTTTTTGTTTACATTCAATTTTTCACATGCTTATACCTGGACGACACCAGATTATAGACGCTTAGAGAATAGACTCCGTCAAGAGCATATAAGACCCCGTAAATGATAGCGGATGTTCGACACTGGAGTGTTATGTAATATTCGGGGCAGATAAGTAGAATGTACCATCAGGATAACATGTCCGTGTAGTGTAATATATTCCCACTATACCCAGCTGTTATATGTGATGAAACCGGGTTGTTTTAAGGTATACCCATTCTGCTCCAAAACATAGATTGTGGGTACTCGCATTCAAATCTTTGAGCAAACATGTAGAAAATATTAAAACAGTTTCACTGAAACTGTTCATGTTCAAAACCCAAAAAACATCTCTGTATCATTGAATGCGTGGGTTATTTTTCTTAATGTGACTATTTAGTAAGACCTGCTCTCGTATATAAATGAAGTTATGGTTGTACTCAGTTTTGGTGAGATATCTCTGGAGGGAGTTTGGTTCAGACCAAATACTGCTTTATTTTATTATCTTTCAGTTTAACTGATTTCAACCTGGTGTTATGTTTATGGGACATGGGCATACGCGGATCGAAAAATGAACCTCCCTAAAATTTAAAGTGGACTAACCCCAAATGATAACAATGGGAAAGTCCAGGTGTCAGAAAAGGTAAAGGTATCGTACTGAAAACCATCATAAAGACATATTAGTATCTAGACCTTCATATAGATGTCTATACTGACACCTCACGTGTTATAGTAATGTTTCACATGTCCAGTCTGTCCTCCCACGCTAATATATAGCCGACTGGATCACCATGATACCATGTCCATGCAATAAATATCCCCTTATACCTTTATTTTATATAGTGAAACTGTGGATTATAGGGAAATAAATGTTTTTCTTATTTTTGATTCGCCTTGCCAACTCCAACTTACCGATTAAGTGTTCAAATAAAATTAAAACTGAGATACTTTTAGAGCAGTGAACATATTATTATTATTATTATTATTATTATTATTATTATTATTAATGATCATGGTGATTGGCCATACCGCGGTTTCGGCTACTTAAGCTTCGTCAGTGACCCTTTAGATTTGTAAAATGCAGCCAAAGAGAATTACTGTAATTTTGAAACTTTCAACAGGATAGTCGATAGAAGACTAGCAGTATCCAAATGGGGCCAGATACATTAAACGTTGAATCTAAACCGATAATAAGTTTGTGATTTCTCGGAATATCCTCACTGACCTCAAAGGACCAAAAGAAAAATATCAGCTGTACTAATATGGATAATGTACGAGGAGACTTTTAGGGTCGCCACACGACACAACACCAGCTCCAGTAAAAGCAAATACAATTTAAACTGACATCTTTAAAAGCAGTGAGAAAGGTGATGGGCGATACCGCAATTTCGGCTACTCAAGCTTCGTCAGGGACCCCACGACACAAATGTTTTAATTTGGTGGCAGCGGAAAATAAAAAGAAATAACAAACCAGAGAGTTGTGCTATTAGCTCTCAAAGCTCAACAATGAAAACTCTCAACATTAGTAACTTAAACTAATATCCTATACAGAAGATGGGATGGCGAGAAGGGAGAAACTAATATCATATACAGAAGATGGGATGGCGAGAAGGGAGAAACTAATATCCTATACAGAAGATGGGATGGCGAGAAGGGAGAAACTAATATCCTATACAGAAGATGGGATGGCGAGAAGGGAACACCATTGCAGACCATAGTACCATTAAGTCCGTAACACAGACATGATCACCAACAGCTGGGTAACTATGGATCAGAATGACTCCAAAAAAAGTACATCAATCCGCCTATTGGCAAGGTCTTAAAGGCTTAGCTTCTAAAGAGTTAAACTGGTACTGTTTATTCGATTTTGAGCGAGAATATTAAATCCAATGAAATTTTCAATTTTTTCTTCTGAAAAAATCTCTGTATAATGCATGGGCAAGTTTTCGAAATGTGTAGCTAATGCACTAAAAATGGCATTATCTTAGAATTCTAAGTACCGAGGGAAAATGCATGTTAAGGCCGAAAAAAAAATAAGAATGTTTCCGGTAACATGCCAGAAAAAAATGGTCGGGATTTTTTTTTTTTTTTTTTTTTTTAGGGAAGCCTTACAATGTAAAATATCTGAAGATAGATATACAGTTTAATCAGAATTAAACTGTTTTCTCCTCCAGTGCACATGCACAGCTATGAGGCGCCGTTTTACTATAAAATCAGTATTTTTGATATCACAAAATAGAATTTTTGATATCAAAAAATCGAATTTCTGATATCAAAAAATCGAATTTCTGATATCAAAAAATCAAAGCGATTTCTTGATATCAAAAATTAGATTTTCTGATATCAAAAAATCGAATTTCTGATATCAAAAAATCAAAGCGATTTCTTGATATCAAAAATTAGATTTTCTGATATCAAAAAATCGAATTTCTGATATCAAAAAATCAAAGCGATTTCTTGATATCAAAAATTCGATTTTCTGATATCAAAAATTCGATTTTCTGATATCAAAAAATCAAAGCGATTATTTGATATCAAAAATTCGATTTTTTGATATCAAAAAATCTGGAAAATTTTCCATCTAAGAAATGATGGCTCCCTAACAAGAAACAATTAGAGTAGTTTCCCATGTAAAATAAACAGTTTATGGGTTAGTTCGGGTGGTAGCTATTGTCACGCTAGTCAAGTAGATAGCTTTTTCGCTTTGCAACCGAGAGGTTTGCTGTTCGATTCCCGATCGGCCGTAAAGGCATTTTATGTCGGTGATAAATGTTCATCCTCACTAATGAAAGGCAACTCGCTCAACTATCTGTCCCATAGTTTGACTGTTTGACTTTTCGCGAAACGCTCTGTACCAGTCGCACCTCGTGGCATCCACGTGGTTCCTTTACTGGATGGACCTAATTATCGGAATGGCCTTACTGCTGTGTAATTGTGTTGTATTTCATATGCATAAAAATACAAGTATAAGATATGTTTCATTTAAACATAATAAAATTAACCACCTGCAGTTGCGCATTGGGTTACGGATGACAGAAGAAGGTGGAGAGGGAATAATTGTTAGAATGTTAACGCTGATTCAACGTTTCTTCGATCAAAACTACATGACCAGACCTCATATCAGGGGTTGTCAACGTGACGGTAGTCTTCAGGGACCAAAGCATAGGCAATTGATGTCAGCTAGACCCCCATCGTACGCCGCAGCACACACTTGTATGGTTTATATCAGGCTAATAATAACAATAATTATCTTTATCTACATAATAGTAAACATATGAGTCTGTGCGTGAGAAAAACAACAATTTCAGTTCCGACCAAGTCCTGTACAGCCAAAGAAGCATGCTAGAAACTTGGAATGTCAGATATATTCTGCTGCGCATGTTTCAAGTCTGACCATGCCGCGCAATTTATCGGTAATTTTACTGAACATACACAGCGGATTTCAAGTAGATTTTCGCGAAAACTATAGTGACCATAGTTAAACACCTGAACTCAGCCCATGCAAGCCTATAAATAATTTGAGGGATCTATCATTTTTTCTCAGCAAAGGAAGGCCTAAAGGATTTTTTGATATCACAAAATCGAATTTCTGATATCAAAAAATACTCTCCATTTTTTTATATCAAAAATTCGATTTTTTGATATCAGAAATTCGATTTTCTGATATCAAAAAATAAGCCTGATTTTTTTGATATCACAAATTCGATTTTGTGATATCACAAATTCGAATTTTTGATATCAAATAATCGAATTTGTGATATCAAAAAATCAGGCTTATTTTTTGATATCAGAAAATCGAATTTCTGATATCAAAAAATCGAATTTCTGATATCAAAAATTCGATTTTCTGATATCAAAAAATAAGCCTGATTTTTTGATATCACAAATTCGATTTTTTGATATCAGAAATTCGATTTTCTGATATCAAAAAATCGATTTTATGATATCAAAAAATATTTTCTGATATCAAATAATATTTTCTGATATCAAAAAATCGAATTTATGATATCAAAAAATAATTTTTGATATCAAAAAATCGAATTTCTGATATCAAAAAATCGGGATTTTATAGTAAAACGGCACCCCATACACAGCTTCTTAGTTAAAACTTCAATTCAACATTTTTCTTTTGCCGGTCCGGTACTTGAAAAACACGATCTTTTTTCGATTTTTGAGTTTTTTATTTTCGGAAAACAGGAAAAAAATATTAGAGTCGGGGAGTTTTTGACAGGGTCGGTCGGGTTGCCGGAAACATTCCTTTTTTTTTTGCCTAACATACAAACGAATGGCATAAATAAGTAAGATGGTCATCGGTGTTGCGGTATAAAATGAATGTCTTGCCTACTTATTCTTATGTCAAACTGTCTAGAATTTGCGTATGTTCTTTTTATGCAATGAGTAGTTGAATCGAAAATTTACGGTCCATTGCAAGTATTCAGATAAAAACAATTGACATTGTGTACCTAACCCAACATACGTCATCGGAATTCCCCGTATTTATGACATAGGTTGTTGCCCTTGAAGACATATGCTAACACGACGGAAGTATAGTCCAAAATTATTCACCCGACGTTGGCCTTTATGCATTGCATAAATTAAATCGCTATGACGCTGTATAATAAATTATCGATATTATCGTAATCGATTCGTGCACCGTCGGTAAGACTCGATAAAGTACGCGAAGAATGTGTACTCAATATATAAGCAGTTTGCTACATCGTGTATCACAAGGACCATAGCTCAGTGGTTAGGACACTGGTTCGAATCCCATAGAAGAGATAAAATATTTTCTTTTTATTTTATCAGATAAAATGCACATCACGTTTTATCAAAAGCAATCGCACGGAGAACAAGATTTTCTTGCTTTATGCACTTTTCATGTGTCATATCGTGTAACATAAGGGGTTTTAAACAACCATATTGACACTATGTCTAAGCAGAAGTCACACCATTTCTTATCTTCTAAAGCCAAAGAAATTATTTTCAACGTTTCTGACGCCTTCGAGAAAGAACAGACGCCGGGCTCTGAGTCATTCTTGGACAGAGCAGCGAAGGTTACGGGTGTGAGCCGCAGCACAGTGGATCGAGTTCGACGGGAGAAGAAGGAAACTGGCATATTGCTGTCTCCCAAGAAGACTACGGCGCGCGGACCGTACAAACCAATAGATGAAATTAATTAGAGTATGAAATATATATATATGTATAAAAACAGAGAAAAAAAAAAAGAAACACAAAATTGACAAAAAATATCAAATTATTAAATACGGTAGAGAATCAATAGGGTACATAAGAAATAATAAAAAAAAAATGCTATCAATCGTGGGACTCGAACCGAACCGCTATCTGTAAAATGAAAAGTAATATCATCTTAATCTGCGTGCTCTACCATTTGAGCTATGCAGTCCTGAATTATTCCTTGGCATAGCAATCTTATATACCGATACATTTACCTTGCTAACAATCACGAATAGTCACGATGACGTACGAGCAATCACGAGGCGTTCCGAAGATAAATTTAGAATTACAACGAACTATAATTATATACTAATAGAGTTCACCCAACACCAGGTGAATATTTTTGGACTATACAAGACAGAGTACTAGTGTTAAACTATTATGCAAATTCATGGCCGGAAAAATGTAGAAGTGTACCAAAACTGCGAAAATATATTCTGTTTAAACAATCTTTTAACACGAATTATGTGTTTAACCACAAACCTGACTCGTAGTGAAAGGTCGGTCATGTGGTGTTGTATTCGTTGTATCGTCACGCGTTGAAACAGGGCGGTGGTGTCGATTTTGTAACATTAATGCAGGCGTCATACCTAGCCGATTTTAACACGCGATGGACACACGATTATGAAAAGTTTCAATTTCGGAGGGGATCGTGAAGACATCGGGCCATTCGTGAGTGCATCGTTACCCATCGTATGTCCATCGGGAGACTTTTTAAGCCATCGGCATCACCATCGCGAGCGGCACCAAAATCTTTGACATGCCAAAAAATACAGGAAGGACACACGATGGTTCAATTTCGTGTTGAATTCGCGAGTGCATCGTGGCCTTCGCAAAGCCATCGTGAGGCCATCATATGACACCGGGACTACATCGTACTTCTGTCGTGTGGTCATCGGCACCATCGGCTAAGTTTTGCTACACGAAGGCAATACGATGGAGACGCGATGCTGCCCGATTGTGTTACGAAGGCAACACGACATCGTATAGCCCTCGCAACGCCATCGTATAAGCATCGTATCTTACAAAAATTAGAACACGATGACATCCCGATGGAAACAGGATATTAACCAAAACTGCATTTTCTGCGTTTCCAATATATCCCAAGGTAACGTTGACATACAAAAATCAGCATCCATACACACGCGGCCTTTTTCTCAGAAAATCTTTAGTTAAGTACTGTTGATTCTATTCTGACAAAAATCATGATGTATTTTGAAGACAAGACAAACAGGAAGAAGAAGACTGCAGCACTGCTTCTTTACACGCAAAATCATCTTGCAGGAGCAACACCATCTCTTAGAGGTATTTGGTTTGTTCATTATTATGTTGTCTTTCAAGCAGCACTCTGTTTTCTTTCTAGTAGAGCAGTACTCACTGCAGTTTTCGACAAACAGTCTTTTATCTACATCTACTATAAACTCAACAACAGTTTTGTGTCAGTTTCATGCGAAAGATACTAGATTGAAATACAACCAAACTGTCACCGAGAAATGAACAGTGTTGTAAAGTAACTGACAATACAGTCATGGTTACCGTAGTAATTTTTACCGTGGACGTCAACAACGAAATCATACAAATGAAATACAATGTACCTTCTCAAAAGAGATCATGTTTGCACGCGAATGAAAGGGTATCGTTCAATCTTCCGCCTACAATATAGACACCGTGTATTTTATGGATTGGAGTTTTTGAGTGGAGTCATGGACTGGAGTATTGGAGTGGAACCTTGGGTGGAGCTGATAGGCGCAATCTTCTTCCCACGCCCCCTTCCTGGTTTCGGTGGCATTTCCAATTTTATTTTGTAAAGAAAGAAACTGACAAAGCTGATGTTTTCTCAACGTCACTTTTTAGTCTCATTAATTGATTTTTACATAACCATATTTGCCTTCGGGACACTTTTGGGAATACATTTTACACCTCACGATGGCTTCACGACATCGTCAAGCCTTCGCATACCAATCGCATCAACATCGTATGCAAAACTACCACTTCGTGTATCGTTCGTGACTGCATCGGGTATAATCGTGTGTCCATCGTGTGTCCATCGGTAGGCTTCGTACATGCTTCGGCTCAACATTGGCTTTTTACCAAATTCGTGACGAAAATCGCTCGAAATTGAAAATTTCATATTCGTGTGGCCATCGTGTGTCAAAATCGGCTAGGTATGACGCCACCTTTAAACTCCGTCGAGGATCAGAAACATCTTTTACTCATGTGTCCTTCTTATTTCATTTCTCAAAGACTCGGACACTAATTTGGGAGATAAAATGAACAATGATGATTTCAGACAATTGACTGAAGATGAGAGACTTACTTCATGTCTGAACATTTACCGTTGGAAGACTGTAAAAACTCTGCGACTCATGCTTTCTCAGAAGAAAATTTTTGTTTGCTTTTCCCATTGTAAGTAAATGGGAGCTAATATCCCCTGTGGGGGCCATTTTGATACCCAGGGGCATCATTGGCAGGATTTAAATAAAGAACTATGAACATTTGCTGCATACTTACTATACAAGCTTTGGATCTTGCGGTTTCAGAGAAGAGGTGTTTCCTATTATAAGCATATAACAGATAATGACTTCCCTGGAGCGTGGCCCGTATGGACCACAGGGGTATGGTTAGCAGGTTTTATAAAGATGATTACCCTGAAGGGTGGCCCGCATGAACCCCATTGATATGGTTAGCAGGTTTTATAAAGATGCCTCGGTTTTTGGAGTGGGAATCTTTTTCTGATTGTGCCTTTTCCTGATCTTTGCCTAATTGCACCTTACTTAACATAGCTACACACACAATATAAAAGCTCTAGGACTCGTGGTTTCTGAGAAAAAGATTTTTGTGTGTGTTTCCTATTGTATGTAGTGTGAGCACACTTTTGAGCCCAGGGGCGTGATTGACAGTATTTTAGCACCACAGCACCACATAACATTGCTGAACACTTAATATATAAGCTTAGGGTCTTGTGGTTTCAGAGAAGATTTTTCATGTTTCTCCTGTTATAAACTTATGGCAGATATTCACGACCCCGGGGCGTAGCCAATTTGGACCATATGGGACATTGTTGGCAGAAATTTGTAAACAAAATAAGAAGACATTGCTATACACAAAATATAAAAGCTCTGGGGGCTTTGTGGTTTCTAGGAAGATCTATTTTTCCTACTGTAAGTCTATTGAGGCGTCTCAAATAGATTGTCAAATTAGTTATAATTATTTGACCACAAAATTAATGGTTTAAAAGAAACCAAGAACATGTATAAAAGAAAACTATAAACATACGCCTACCAAACGCTCTGGTTCTCAACCGTTGGCTGAGAAATAAAATCGATTGGAGCAAATTCCGGTTACGCATCAGAGCATCTAAAGGGTAAACAATTGTTGCGTGTTCTATGTTGTTTTATATTTATCGTTTCTTTCAACATCAGGAAAACATGTCCGTGAAATGTGTACCCCCTCAAACCCCACTTTCATATAGCAGAACTGGGGTATGCAGGGGTATACCTATTTTTCTTATTTTTTCTCCAAAACATTGATTATGGGTACTCGTTAGAACCGTGTACATACAATCTATGTTTTGAGCAAAACTAAGAAAAACAGCAAAAATGAAAATTTTCTGTATTTGTAACACTATACATGGGTGCAATTGAAATTTAGATTTTCTGCAATTTTTATATTTGGTGTTAAGACAACTTTTCGAATGGTTAGTTTGGGATCTAAAAATACAACAATTCTAAGAAATAGCGCGTCGAAGCTTATGCTCTTTACTTATTTGGACAAGGTATGTAAAATACACACTACACTTTTCTTACGTAAGATTAATTCTATGGAAACAACCTTCAACCTAACAAAACATTTATATTCATGACGTTTACCTATTTTGTTTTAGTGAGAGCTTTTGGTTAATAGATTGGGTATAGCTAAATCAGTGAATGTTAATAGGCTGGTTTTACACTCATTGTAATTTATTTACTGCTGATCAAGTTGATATGCACATGTATAAATGTCACCTAAACTGACATGTACATCCAGCCATAGCTATTAGATTGCGAGGACAAAAAGATTCTGGCAATTTTGATTGAGCATCAGATAGTTAATAATGATCAGAACATAGAAATTTCATTTAGAAAATCTGAATTTCATCAGGAAAACATGTCCGTGTAATGTATACCCCCTTGAACCCCACTTTTATATATATAGAGCAAAACAGGGGTTTGCAGGCGTATCCCTATTTTTCTTATTTTTGCTCCAAAACATAGATTGTGGGTACTCGTTAGAACCGCCTCGGCGAGGCGGTTCTAACGTGTACCCACAATCTATGTTTTGAGCAAAAATAAGAAAAATAAAAAAAAAAAAATTTGTTGAAATTTTCAATTTTTTCAATTTTTACAGCTGAAAAAAAAATCACTGTATATTGCACGAGCAAGTTTTCGTAATGAAAGTGGAAATGCACTGTGTGAATCCATGTCACATTTATATTACTTATCCATATTAGCTGTATATAAAATACCATGCACCACATAAAATGTTTAAACAGCCACAGCACATCCAACTTCTTAATATTCCTGTCGGCTGCAGGTGATTCTGGCAAAACGCGATAATTCTTTGACCTCATGTTTGCATCACAGACGTATAAATATGTACGACAATGCACACGATTCCTCTATTTTCGATTTTCTTTCTGGAAGAAAAGACAAATTAATAAAACAATACAGACTTCTAGATGCTCTGATGCGGAACCGGCATTTCTTTCTCAACAAACGGTTAAGAATGAGAACGCTTGGAAGGCGTGAGATGAGGTTTTTGACAATAAAAATATATACATATACATAATATATATGTACATGTAAATCAACTATCTTGGTCCTTAGATCGTTTAATGCCACAGTATCATCTTAAAATATCAACTGACAGAATTACACTACATGTAGACAACTTATGAAACATGTATAATGCCAAAAGTTAAGCGCCACTTTGCAGTCCTAGGAAAAATCCTAACATAACAATTTTCCTGTTAGTAATTTCGTGAGCCGCTGCATAAGAAATTAAACTACACGCATGGACAAAACAAAGGCGCAAATCAACTGTGTAGTAACTGCAAAGCTGATCAGCGCTTTGTTTTTCCTACACGGATGGCACAATCCCTCTTGTTAAATCCAAACTCAGTTCCAAGCTTCTAGAATATACCGTGACTATATACAGGTCGGTTTGTGTAGGACCTAATCGGAACCCCATATTGCTGGTTTTCTCATGCGAAGGCTCATTATAAGGTGGTGCTTAACGTTTGGCCCTGTTCTCGGATATTAACTTTTTATGGGACACAGGCAAACAGCATAGCCCTAGATGTGATGCCGCAGAACGCAGCGTCCCAACTGGGGCTATTCTGTTTCCTTAGCTTGAAGGAATTTCATAAAAAAAAAAAAAAAAAAAACAACAAAAAAAAAAAAAAAAAAAAAAAAAAAAAAAAAAAAAAAAAAAAAAAACACGTCTTACACCCCTAAAAATGAAAGTGGACTCATCCAAATGATAATGATGGGCAAGTCCATTCGCATAAGAAAACCAAGTACATGCATAGGCAAATCAACTGTGTAGTAACTGCAAAGCTGATCAGCGCTTTCGTTTTTCCTACACAGATGGCACAATCCCTCTTGTTAAATCCAAACTCAGTTGCAAGCTCCTAGCAATATACTGAGACAATACAGGTCGGTTTGTGTCGGACCTGGTCCGAACCCATATTGCTGGCTATCTCATGCAAAGGCTCAATATAAAGTGGCGCTTAACCTTTGGCGCCGTTCTCGAATATTAACTTATATAAGCCTGGCGTCCCTTTTGTGAGACATAGGCAAACAGCATAGCCCCAGCTGTGACGCCGCAGAACGCGTCGTCCCATCTGGGGTTATGCGGCGTCACATCTGGGGCTATTCTGTTTGCACAGAGACATTTCATTGAAAAATGAGATAAAAATTAAAAATCACTCCTAACACCCCTAAAAATTAAAGTGGACTCATCCAATTGATAATGGTGGGAGAATCCATTTGTCAAATATGGGTTAATTAATAATGACAGGTATTTTCCTCATGCGACGGAATTGTTCGTTGCTCCATCTGACGTAAGTCTAACTGTCATCATCTTGGTTGTAACTTTCGTCTTTTCCCGCCGCCTTTTCACACCCGGACTTTGTCGGAACCGCATTACTATCTCCCTATCCTTCCGCGGGTCTCTTAATTCTTCGTAATATTTATATTTTGGCCGAAACTCAGCGTCTTCCCCCTTAGCACATCCGTGAATATAACTGACAGTAGTTGTCTCCTCTTCCGTCATTAAAGGTTCGTCACAAACTGAAGCAGAAAGGGGCAGGCCCCGAGGTTATTAATCTTTTTCAAATTCAGCTGAGATGAGACAAAAAATATCGTGCTCATAATATCAAAATGCCAAGAATTTTAAAACTAATATGCAGGATAATGAAAAAAATATCCTGCTCATATATATTATCACTTGTTGCCATTTTAAAATTTATAAGCAACTGACACTATATCCATATTATTATATAGTATATATATTATATAAACGAAGACAAAGCACCGAGTGTGGAAAAATAATAATTATGACCTGGTTTAATAAAATTAAATTAATATTAATTAATAATTAATTAATTAATATTTCATCAACACTAACAGACATTTTGTGACATGATCGCTACATAGAACAACAAGAGAAACAAGTAATGTCACCATAATTGTAGCAAATAAACTTGTGTATATTCCGTGTACTTTTATAGATCCCGTATATTTAGAGTACCTTTATAGATCCACTTGACAGGCGTTGCTATGGAATCTGGCACTGTTGCTATAACAATAGGCACGGCAGCATAGAGATGAGCGTCTGGGAAACGAGCCTCAATCTGAACAAAGTACAAAAATATCAACCAATGGCGGTCACGGCAAAAGCGGAAAATCTGATCCCATCCTCCGATGTTACATTTACAAATGATTTACATGTACATCATTGTAGAATGGATTGGTATAAGTGTAAGCATACTGGTAAACCTCTTGAACATTTTGTTAAGGACCCTAGATTTATGATAGTGAAACCTAGACTGGTTTAAACATTTATTGTTTTTTTTCAAAATCAAAATACATTGTATTTCTAATGACATGTAAATCAAGTTTCATAATTAGAAAACAAGTCACACAGCTTTGAAAAAAGGTACAACCTTTCCTAGTTTATGCGAGAAACCTATATTCCAGAAACTGTTTTTTTTTTTTTTAAGTGAACCGATTTTCAAAATATTTTCGACGCTTTTTAGGACTTTTGTAAAGCATTGCAATGACAGCGTCATATAAGTTTATTCTAGAAGATGTTTCTGAAAATGGTTTTTTGAAAAATTATGGCTTCTGTGAAATGATGCATGGGCAGTTGGATAGTAAATCATTATCCTACAGCAACGTGCTAAAAAGGTTACTGAAGATTTCTTCATAATGAATTTGATCACATAGTCTAAGAAACTTTAAGTCTACTTACCGCTATACAATATTTAACATCGAGCACCTTGCAGAGATGAAGTCTAGACGGGCAGGTCGACGGCAGCCTGAGGGGGTAATCCCTCCACTGCCTATGCTGTCCCGGTCTAAGACTGTCACACACCCGGAAATCACGCAACATCAACGTCTGAGTGTGAACGCCGCCATAGGATACCATCTGAAGCGGAAAATACAGTACACCAATAAGCCGCGGCGCGAAATACCCGGTCTTCGGTGTTTCCGACCAGGTCCTACACGTGGCAAATCGGAATGTACAGTCATAGCCGAAGGGTAGACGGTTTATTTAAGAAGAATGGGAATTGCGCTATCCTTGGGGCGAAAACAAAAAACGCTGATCAGTCAGTACTGCACAGCTGATCTGCGTCTTTGTTTTCGCGTATGTGAAAGTCCAGTTTTCTCATGATGCGTCTCAATTTATAAACAACGTCTGATAGACTACTTGCATTAAATCAGATTGCCTTGCTAGGTTCTACAGTTTCCTCTTGTTAGGCCAGTGCAGAAAAAAAGTTTAATTTACATACATGTATATGCGAAAAAAAAAAAAAAAAAAAAAACAGACTTAAGATCTGCTGTGCAGTTGATTCCATCCTTAGATTTTCAAGTGTGAATCCTTTCTCTAAATCAGAAATTTCTAAGCGTCTTTTTGACTAAAAATTCCCCATAGTGTGAGACTTAACCAGAAGACCCGAAAATAGGTTTCGTTCTTCTAAAGACGTGTATTTAAGAACCCCTAGATTGACAGCCAGACAATAAATGTGTTTTTGCGCAATACTATATCGTTAACAGGCTAAATCAGGCGTTGGACTTTACCATCATAAGTGTAACCTTGGCCTCGTCACACATAAACGAAAATCTCAAGACGTAGACTTGAGCGTATTTTTATTTTTATTTATTTACAGTGTATTAATTTATTTAAATTTGTTCAGTTTTACGTCCCTTTCAAGATTATATCAGCTCATATGAAACGGGTCAATCGGTAAGTGGGGCGAAAACGGAAGAACCCCCAGAAGAAAACACCTGACACCCCCACAAGCAGAACTTGGCTCGTCTCACATCGTCCCACATGCGCGGCTCGAACCCGCACCAGACAGTACAGTGGCATTACGAAAACTTGCCCATGCAATATACAGAGATTTTTTCAGAAGAAAAATTCATCAGAAAATTTTTGCTATTTTTCTTATTTTTGCTCAAAACATACTAGTAGATTGCGGGTACACGTTAGTACCCCCGCATTTTTTTCTATATAAAAGTGGGGGTTCAGGCGGGTATACATTTCATGAACACGTTTTCCTGATGCACCAAACGTACAGCGGTGAGAAGATGGTCGAAAATGAAATTAGCGCTTTTAACCACTCGGCCACGGGGACCGCCGACATGCGTTTAATTGCGAAAAATAGTTTTGCTTGTTTGATTTGCGTCTCGGTCAATAGCTATGGTCATGTCGGGACGTTAGCTATTGAAATGGACGTTTTAGCAATAATTCAAAACATGATTACTTTTCGCAATAAAAGGCAAGTCTGTGTCGAGGGCCCTTTTGACGCACCAACGACACGGGTGCAATAGATTTCCAAACTAGACCTCTGCATATTTATAAGGTTTTAACTTCAGTATAAAGACCGGTCTATAGCGGTGACTTCGATTTAGTTCCAACAATGCTTTTGGCGTAGGCATCATATGGCCTTTAACCTAGACACGTAGCTAAAATGCTGAAATTTTAGCGTCACAAGGCCGGAAAAGCATTTGATGTATAACTCCTTGAGCATCTGAAAGAATCGCTTATACCATATTATAATTAATTAAACTTTTAAGTTCCCATTTCCTGTTTAGGTGCCACGACTTAAAATAACTGATGCACAGAAATCTATTGTACTGTCACTCACCTGTTTTAGCTGTAAACTGACCGGACCTGACTTGCGTATAGATGTGTTCTACTGTCACCCACCTGTTTTAGCTGTAAACTGACCGAACCTGACTAGCGTATAGATGAGTTCTACTGTCACCCACCTGTTTAAGCTGTAAACTGACCGGACCTGACAAGCGTATATATGTGTTCTACTTTCACCCACATGTTTAATCTGTAAACTGACCGGACCTGACAAGCGTATAGATGTGTTTGTTCTACTGTCACCCACCTGTTTAAGCTGTAGACTGATCGGACCTGACTTGCTTATAGATGTGTTTTTTTGTCACCCACCTGTTTTAGCTGTAAAATAACCGGACCGGACTTACGTATATATGTGTTCTACTGTCACCCACCTGTTTTAGCTTTAAAATGACCGGACCTGACTTGCTTATAGATGCGTTCTACTGTCATCCGCCTCTTTTAGCTGTAAACTGACCAGACCTGACTTGTATATATATGTTTTCTAATGTCACCAATCTGTTTTAGCTGTAAACTGACCGGACCTGACTTTCGTATAGATGTGTTCTACTGTCACCAACCTGTTTACGCTGTAAACTGACCGGACCTGACTTGCATATAGATGTTTTCTACTGTCACCCACCTCTTTAAGCTGTCAACTGACCGGACCTGACTTGCGTATAGATGTGTTCTACTGTCACCCACCTGTTTTAGCTGTAAACTGACCGGACCTGACTTGCGTATAGATGTGTTCTAGTGTCACCCACCTGTTTTAGCTGTAAACTGACCGGACCTGACTTGCATATAGATGTGTTCTACTGTCACCCACCTGTTTAAGCTGTAAACTGACCGGACCTGACTTGCGTATAGATGTGTTTGTTCTACTGCCACCTATCTGTTTACGCTGTAAACTGACCGGACCCGACTTGCGTGTAGATGTGTTTGTTCTACTGTCACCCACCTGTTGAAGCTGTAAAATGACCGGACCTGACTTGCGTATGGATGTGTTTGTTCTACTGTTACTTACCTGTTTAAGCTGTAAACCGACCGGACATGACTTGCGTGTAGACGTGTTCTACTGTCACCCACCTGTTTAAGCTGTAAACTGACCGGACCTGACTTGCGTATAGATGTGTTCTACTGCCCCCACCTGTTTAATCTGTAAACTGACCGGACCTGACTTGCGTATTGACGTGTTCTACTGTCACCCACCTGTTTAAGCTGTAAACTGACCGGACCTGACTTGCGTATAGATGTGTTCTGTACGTGTAGATCAGCTCGGACCGTTTCTCCGGGGACAAAGGCACGTTTGGCAAGAGATATTGAGCATGAGACCCGCCCGGGACGGCAGCATACAGAGCTAATGGCACGTTCAGCGTGATCTTCTAATGGCTGTTCGGGCTACAATAAAGAAATATAGCCAGATCTTGTCCGATAACGCAGAGTAAGCTTTTCTCTCCATGGTGTTTTGATTTAATGGCCTAGTCAACATTTATTCAGCCATTTCGAGAGGGATTCTTGTAATGAAAGTGATACCAAGACATTATCAGTGTAGCGCCATAAAATTAATACTGACACACCAGATGGAGGTACTGTTATGATGATGCAACTAGATACTACAGGGGTGTTTGTGTTTCGGTCCCATTCAACAGCAAAGATCATATGGAGACATAGAGACAAGGTCGCGGTTTGACGTCTCATCCGAAAAACTTAGAAGTCACGGGCTCGAACTAGGGAGACAAGTGGCTGAACCACTACGACAGACCGGCTTCTGAAATACTAAAATTTATTTATTTATTTATTTATCTATTTATTTATTTATTTATTTATTATACATTGTATTGGGACGGTAACATAATAAACTTAATGCTATCCATCTTTGTGGACCTCTGATATAACATGTACATATATACGTATAAAACAACATGGAACCTTACCGGTATATTTATTTTTTCCGAGTGATCCTTCCGGGGATCGAACTCTCGGAGCACCGTTAGGACCTTCCGGCATGTGATATGTTCTCCATCATACCGGACAATGATACCCTGTACTGTGTAGCGCACATGAGCGTCCGGACCTACAACAGTATTATATGAGCCGCGACGTGAGAAACCCGTTCTTGGGGGCTTCCAATCAGGTTTGACACAAATCGGTTTGTACAGTCACAGGAGAAGGCTAGAAGCTTGAAATTTCAGATTTAAGAAGAAAAGAGACTGCACTATCTCTTTTGTGATAACAAAAGAAGAGTAACTGCATAGATGATCTGCTGTCTTTGTTTTCGCAAAAATATATACAAAAAGCCGCTTTTCTCATGATGAGGCTCAATAACGACAGATTGTAATCATTCAATACTATTTTAGTACGTTTTACGTCCCTTTAAAGATTATTTCAGCTCCTATGACACAGGTCAATCAGTAGGTAGGGCAAAAACGGAAGAACCCCGAGAAAAACATCTGGCACGCCCACAAGCAGAACATAGTTTGTCTCAGAGGCTCGAATCCACAACAGACAAAGCGGTGAGATGATCGAATGATTAAGCTCGATAATGAAATATCGGGCTCTTAACCACTTGGCCACGGGAGCCGCCTCAATGCTAAGATGTTTAAAGAACACTACTAGTTTCCCTCCAAATTGTATGCGGCGCGGCTGCCCAGTGGTAGCATACAGGGCGTCGGAGCGAGAGGTCCTGGGCTCGATACCTATCTCAGCCTCGATACCTATCTGAGTTCCACAATGATCAACTAATTCCTTGGCAAAATTATTCCCACGTTGATTTGTTTTTCTGGTTAAAACTGAAGATTACCATTAGGTTTCTTATTTTTTTAACAGTATACAGCCCCTTATACCACATATTTTATATATCTTTATTCAAAACATAGATTTTGGGTAGCCACAATCTATATTTTGAACAAAACAAAACAAGAAATAATCGATAAATAGTCTTAATGATTTTTTAAATTTTCTACAGTTTTAAAAATCTCTGCATATTACATGGATAAAAATCATTAAGCGAAATTACCTTCAAATGAACACGGAATTCCACCCGGAACCCTGTACTGGAACGGGAAGGTGTGCCGACCCCTCTGTAGTGTCTCCCGGCTGTCCCAGCGATTCTGGCTGTTTACTAAAGAAAGAAACAAATATTGGGCTATCAAATTCTCACAAAAGAAAGAAAGATGAAAAGAAAGAAGCTAGGAAGGAAACAAATCTAGGGTTATCACATGCTCTCAAAAAGAAAAAAAGAAAGACATGATAGAAAGAAAGAAAGAAAGAAAGAAAGGAAAGACATGATAAAAGAAAGAAAGAAAAAAAAAGAAAGAGAGAAAGAAAGAAAGAAAGAGAAGAAAGAAAGAAAGAAAGAAAGAAAGAAAGGAAAGAAAGAAAGAAAGAAAGAAAGAAAGAAAGAAAGAAAGAAAGAAAGAAAGAAAGAAAGAAAAGAAAAGAAAAGAAAGAAAGTATTTGTATTTAGCATCAGTGAAATCATGGACATGAAACATTAATGTATGGCTAGTTGACCGTGTTTCGACAATGCTTAAACTACGAATCGCAGTGGAGCCCCTAAACTGTTTGCTGTGCTCCAATGGATTAATTGATAGCATTTCCATATAAAACGAAAAACGCCACAAGGGATGCTATTTGCATTTAGTATGATATGTTTCTTGTTTAATACAAAGCAATTCAACAAGAAGAAGCTGTACAATTGCCCAATATATGCAATACAAGAGTATAGAAGGCGCGTCATGAGATAACCAAAGTTTTGCATATGCTAAAACAAAGGCGCATGACTGCGAAGCTGATCCGCGCCTTTGTTTTCGCTGCACGAACAGTACAATCCTAAATCTAAAATTTCCAGCATCTATCCATCTTCTGTGCTTGTACAGCTCGGGTTGTGTCGAACCTGTTCAAAAGCACATTGTTGGTTTTCGCATGACGCCGCCTATATGTGATTACTTTGGATCGCAATGGGCGCGATTGCTCGATTGGTTGTGTGTCTGATTCGTAACGGAGCGAATGATCCTCACGCTCGGCATAAAATACACTCATGTGCAAAAAGCAATGGTAATCTTACTAATCCACCTGTGCGAGGCTTGACAAGGTATGATGTGGTTGGGATAATTGAACATTTTTACACGACCATAGCTGTTGACCGTGGATGTAATGCATGCACTAGCAATGAAAAGCAACTTAAGATGGAAAAACTCCTACCAGGCTGGTATATACACTGGTATATACAAGCAGTCTTACAATTTCGTGATGTGAGCTTCTTTGATTGCTTATACCGTGTTTATGTGCAATATCAAAAATTTATATAAAAATCATGAAATGGTCCAGGTCACATGACCAAGATGGTCGCCATGCACATATTTGGTAAAAATCTTCTTCTCTTGAACCGATAGACTGCTTTAAATGAAACTTGGTATGTAGCATTGAGCCTCGGAGTCTGTCTTAAAAAGTTTGTTTAAATCATGACATTGGATTGACCCAGTCCTTTTTCACGGCAAGGTCAAAAATTTAATGACATGGGTTTTTAAATCACGGAAGAAAAGTGAAAACATGATTTTTCAGAATGTTTTGAAGCCTGTGACCTGAAATAATGAAGTTATTTGACTATTCAAGGTCAAGGTCATTTTGGTCAAAGGTCTCAGGTGAGCGTTTTCAGAAAAGTTCCGGGAGCAAAGTTGTCGAACATGAACACGGCTTTAGCATCTACTGGAAGATAGTTCCAAGCATACTCTGGATGTATATTTTATTTTACATGAATTCTCCACAACCAGTAAACTTGATTTGAACGCTCTGCGTTAAGAGGCAGCCAAAGTGAGGTGTGACCTTTCCCGTCGGTGTTTCATGACATTACGAAACACACCCATGCAATATACATATTTTTCTCGAGCTGTAAAAATTGTAATTTTTAATTAGATTTTTCTAATTTTGGTTCAAAACATAAATTGCGGATACACGTTAGAACCGCCTCGGCGAGGCGGTTCTAACGAGTACCCACAATCTATGTTTTGGGCCAAAATATGAGAAAAAAATGTACCCTGCATACCATAAAAGAGGGTTTAAGGAGGCATAATATTGCATGAACGTGTTATCCTAATGTGGTACATACACACTTACGGCTGTGGAAAGAGGTACTAACGTGAAGGCAAAAACGCTGATCTAAAGTCATACAAGTGTACTGAAAATGTTTGGTCTCATAAAAAGCATAACAAGCGTGAGAGAAAAAAAAATAGTGAAATTCGGCTGTCGTAGGTCCATGAAACTGGCATTTCGATTAGATATTTTAGCCTTTTTAGGTCGACAAATACAGAAGCGACCTACTGAGCTAAGACTCTTGTTTGCCTATCATTATTCGCGCTAAACTCCCATCGTGTTTTCTGGATGCCTCGTTTTATCTAATTTCCTGTATAAAAGACATTCTGCTGTCTCATCTACCTTATTAAGAGAACGGTCATGCTTAGCAATGAAGAAATGAGCCGCCTCGTGGGAAAACCAACAATGTGGTTTCCGAACAGGTCAGACACAAACCGACCTGTACAAGCACAGAAAAGAGCTAGAAGCTTGAAATTTCGGATTTAAGTATAAGAGGAATTGTACCATCCGAGTAGCGAAAACAAAGGCGCTGATCAGCTTCGCAGTTACTGCGAAGCTGATCTGCGCCTTTGTTGTTGCCTATGCATATTGTTGGTTTTCCCATGGGGCGGCTCAAATGTTAGCAGTAACGGAATCAATAATCTATTTCAAACCGCAGAGAAAACAGGTCGTTGCAATGTCACATGGAAAGCCTTTTAAAGTCGTGAGAACATATTAGACTATATTTTCTTATAACATCAGGAAAACATGTCCATGTAATACATACCCCCTTATATCCCACTTTTATAAAGCAAAACTGGGGTATGCAGGCGTATGGGTCATTATCAAAAAATGTGCACATTTGGGGTTAGATTTTTTCAAAAATGTTAGTATTTGCGTTTCATCTTATGTTGCGTTTATTACGTCGGAAGTGTACATACGAACTCAGAAATAGCCATATACAAGCTTAATCTCTCTTCTTTAAGTCAAATTTTACCAAAATCTAGGGTCATCTCAAAGAAATGTCATCTAAATGGATTTGACATCTTATCACAAAACCTAAGTAATTTAGCCATGATCAATTGACCAAATCCTATATCATCGACCTTAACTTACCAGGTTTACTATAAATGTATGTAACACCAATGACATTGGTAACAAGATTGACATTTTGTAACAACATTGATATTAATGGTAACAACATTGACATTTAAGTACAAAGTACTGTTTAAATTTTTGTCTGGCTATTTTTAAAACACTAAGACTATATCATAGTTCTCATTTCTTATATTATTCTGCAACAAATCAAAAAATACCGACAAAAACTTTGTTGCTATGCTGGTCAGTGTTGTTACTATGCTTGTCAATGTTGATACCATGCTGGTCAATGTTGTTACTATGTTTTTTGTGAGAAAACTATAAAGACAATAATAGAACGTTATCTATTAAAATATGCATTGTTAAAATATATACATTTGTGACACATTAGGCTACTGTTTAGCAGTTTTTATCTTTCGTGCTTCCAGCATGTGAAATAAAAAGTCATATTTGTCAATGTTGTTACCACACATTGAGTAACAACATTGACAGTAACAGCGTTGACAAAATTTGACAAATCGTCATAACTAGGGACTCTGGATAGATGTTTAAGAACAATGAAAACTTTAGTGTTTGTTTACGCTAAAGCGCAATTAAGCATTGATCAGTATTTGAACATTTGATAAGTTAAGAAGTTTTTAATGAGTAACAACATTTGACATACTTACCGATCACATACCTAGCAGCCATATTACAATATTCAAAAACTAAGGCATAGTTGATTTTGTGTGAGTCAGCACATTTTAATCATGGTAATTATATGGAGGGGTTTCAACTAACGTTTAAAAAAGCATAAATACGCCATGGTGTGTAACCCTAAGAAACAATTTATAAAGCAGTAACAACATTGACACGATCTCATGGGACAAGCACTAAAGCCAAGAAAAAAAAATCATACAGCAGTTTTTGATATGCTTGAAAATAATTGAAGACGTCTCTTTATTATCTGTCCATATTTAAAAGTAGCTGAACCTTTGATAACAAATTGACTTTGTCATATTTTTTCACATCTCAACTATAAGGGGTCAGTGCCGGACAGCCCAAAAGTACTAATATTTGTGTATTTAACAAGGAATATGGAGAGCTTATCGTTAAGATGATGAACAAAAAGTGGTGTTTCAACACGACCACCATGGTGCCTTTAGACTAACTAAAAGAAATCACCTAAAAAGCAGAAGGAAGTATGGAAAAATCATCACGGACAGAGAAATGCACATTTTTTGAAAAAGGCCCGTATACCTATTTTTATAGATTGTGGGTACTCGTTAGAACCGCCTTTTCTACTGAAAATTTTCAATTTTTACAACTTAAGAAAAATCTGTATAAAACATGGGTTTGTTTTCGTAATAAATTAAAGGAGCGCGGTAAGTGCGTTGGGTTCGATGCATTTACTCCCCAAAAGTTCTTGTTTACACCAAGTTACACCCTGGTCCGTCATTACGTACAGGAAACTAAATCAACGTATAGATTACTAAAGCGCAACGTATAGTTTACTAAAAAAATGGCGGATTTTGGTGGACACGAATCGGTGAGTAAGATTTGTTTATTGATTCTGATGTTCCTTTTTTGTTTATCTTAATCAAACACACCTTACGGACTAGCAAAACTATTGTGTTATTTGCCTCGATCGGTACATTCTGCAGGAAATCACCCATTTAAGTATAATGTTCGACACCCTTAGACAGCTAATTGCCAAATCGTGTGTTTTGAACTTCTCCAAGAAGAAAACCTTACATTGTGGTCAAAGTTCGATGGTAAATGGGTTGATTTTTGATGTCGAACATAGATACTGACCTAATAAGACGATCTGGCCAAAAAAAAATTTCAAATGTCCTTTGATAGCGAAATTATTAATGATTTTTCATTACAACGCATTCGACACCTAAAACGGTACAACGAAAAAACAACTTAAACGTTCTAATTTGGGTAAAATAAACCTTATTACGATACTGTATGTAACATTCTTTGTTACTATAGCGTTTTATTTCATCCAAAGTTTTCATTTGTATACTTTTATCTCAAGATTTGCTGATATAGCTCACAGGTTAAACCCTAATACATTAAAATAGGCATCAAAACCATCATATGAAGCCAAACTCGAGTTTTATGGCGACTTAATGTTTAAATTTAACAAAAATTTTGGATGAGAGTAATGAAAAGACAAAATCTGGTCATTTTGCTGTTAAATTTAAAAAAAGATAGTCAATCGATATCGAAGAATCGGTTGAATTTAATGCAATATACTGCATGCTTAGTTTTTAATCCAGATACGGTAAAAAACTTTACTTTCCTCTTTAAGTGCACGCCGGTGGGTGCATGGGCCCTCAGACTCAATGACGGTACAGAACTAAAGCTGTCTTACAGATGGGAGGGACCTGACAACAAGTTAAGGTTACGGGATAAACATATGTCTCTGGTCGGGTCCACCAAGGTTGAAATAGTTGTTTTGTTTTGCTCCCGGCGGTTTTTCAGTGTCGGCGTTACTGTTGAGTCGTCGTTTTTGTTTCATCACAGTGTTTACATTTGTTTTCTGTGATGCTTCATTGACGAACTAGGACGCTTCTATTAGAACCGAACATTGTTTGTTATTGAATCACAGTAGACTAAGGGTGAGGTTTGGCGCCAGTAAAACCGGTTTAAGCCCTCCAGTAAAATTTCTTTTGCTGACCATTCTAAGGCGATTCTACTGTGATTCTTTATGTTGTATGTTTGGCATGTCAGCTTCTGTTGTATACGCTTAATTTGTATTTAGTTGAAGGAAGCCGGATGGCTACCTTCCTTGGAAAGAGCTAGTCATCTTGCTCTTCATGTGTGTTGTCACATTTTCATGTTCAGGCATCCTGAACCTTCTGTTGATCTATTATGTTTGTTCTTGTTAAGTCTATATCTTTCCCGCTTGGTGTCTTGGTTTGGATTTTAAATTTAATTGTGTCTATTCCTGGGCTATATTTCTACTTTATCTAACGTATAATAAACCTAAATTGATTTTTTTTGCTGTATTTCAGGCCAGAATGTGTCAGTGATGCTGATGAATTACCGACTGAGACGTTTAGCCAAGTGACACAAACTAACTAACAGCGCCCAAAGAGAAGTTCCTGTTGCGACGTTGTTCCTGTCCTATCCTTTCTGTGTAAATACAAAGTTATCAACTCGTTCAAGAATTTTTACGTTAATACGTTTTTGATTGTTTTTAGATTGTGGACAGACATTAAGAGGATCTAACTGACTCCATAGTATCGTAATAAGGTTTATTTTACCCAAATTAGAACGTTTTAGTTGTTTTTTCGTTGTACCGTTTTAGGTGTCGAATGCGTTGTAATGAAAAATCATTAATAATTTCGCTATCAAAGGACATTTGAAATTTTTTTTTGGCCAGATCGTCTTATTAGGTCAGTATCTATGTTCGACATCAAAAATCAACCCATTTACCATCGAACTTTGACCACAATATAAGGTTTTCTTCTCGGAGAAGTTCAAAACACACGATTTGGCAATTAGCTGTCTAAGGGTGTCGAACATTATACTTAAATGGGTGATTTCCTGCAGAATGTACCGATCGAGGCAAATAACACAATAGTTTTGCTGGTCCGTAAGGTGTGTTTGATTAAGATAAACAAAAAAGGAACATCAGAATCAATAAACAAATCTTACTCACCGATTCGTGTCCACCAAAATCCGCCATTTTTTTAGTAAACTATACGTTGCGCTTTAGTAATCTATACGTTGCTTTAGTTTCCTGTACGTAATGACGGACCAGGGTGAAGTTAAAGGACACGGTGGCTTCGTCTCGATATGACTGCAACAATTTTGACTGGTTCAAACGGAACCGCAACGTCTGGGAAACGAAATAAATGGCTAATTTCAGCGAGGTTGTATGATTTATTTTTTTTGTCATAAGCTTCCTATTTTGCTAAAATGTACATTTTGATTTACTTGTGATGAAGTTTAACATACTACCTCTTCCCCATAAACAGAATCTGTCATCGAAGTAAATTTCTTCTTTTTCGTGTTCTATGTCGGTGCGATGCGGTCCATTTTGAACTGTTTCGCTCCATTTGGCCCTGGCAGCACCCCGGAATCGAACTTCAATACCTGCAAAGTTAAACCCGTTTCATGAATAGACTTTCCCATCCCAATTATTTGGACGAGTCCACATACATTTTGATGGACATCAGGAGTGATTTTTAAAAGGTTTTTTTTTTTTTTTTTTTCAGCGAAACTAACCGGCTTTACATGAGACGTACGTACGATATTACTACAAATTACGTTTTACGCTATAGTGCATGTATTCGAATATTGATGAAATTTATAAAAGACAGGCAATTTCTACGATTTATCAATATTTGAATAGCATTCTGATGGGTCTTTTAGTTTCCTGTAAAGAAAACGGAATAAACGTCGGTATGAATGCGAAATACCGCTTAAAGTGTCCTAGTATTGATAGAAAAGGCAATCAGTAACGTAACATTTAAACAAGGGCCTGTTTATTTGACCGTTGGTAATTTCTGCATACACTTTCAGAAACTAAGTTTCTGAAACTTCGCGAGAATATTCGGTCATATGTTTTGCAATAGGCATCAAAACGCCAATGACATCGGTAATGCCAGAAATCCAGAATATGCAATGGCTTAGACGACAAATGAATAAGTAAAGTTAATTCATTAAAACGCCGGAAAATTTAGCCCGAAATCGATGGTTCGACCAAATGTGGGCGAATAAGGTGCTTATTTTGTTTCATGAATAAAAAATACTTGCAGTATGCATCACAATTTTTATCAACTGAACAGAATTTGTAACGAAAGATAGAAAAGGCGCTAAATTTACCATCAGGAAAACATGTCCGTGAAATGTTCTACCCCTCAAACCCCCCTTTTTATAGTAAAAGTGGGTTTAAAGGGGTATACCTATTTTTCGTATTTTGAAGCCAAAACATAGATTGTGGGCACCCGTTAGAACCGCCTCGGCGAGGCGAGGCGGTTCTAACGTGTACCCACAATCTATGTTTTGGGCAAAACTAGGAAACATATCAAAAATTTTCAGCTGAAAATTTTCAATTTTTTAAAGCTAAAAATATCTCTGTACATGTGTGTGCATTGGCAAGTTTCGTAATGCAAAGTTTTGTAACAATTTCCTTAATAGCGTCGTCACTACTGACTTCGGTCGCGATACAGTGACACGGATTCAAGCAAAATTTTTATTTACGTTTTGTTATCTATACAACCAATAACAAGAAAAGCTTTAACATGTTTACACATGTATAAAAAATAGGCGGTGGGGTTAGGATGGTATAAATGAAAACTAAATTATGTATTTTGTTCTAATTTAATGTTATGAGCACATGATAGTTCGAAGAGTCACTGCTTATCTATTTAACTGAAACTGACAAGTACTCATGTCAATCAGAGGACCAATGGTCCAGAAATTACCCCTGAGAGTATTTTGAGCAACACAATGATTTGCAGTTTTGTAAATATGTTTTTTAAATTCTAAATTTTCATTTTTCAAACCTGACCATCTTTTGTGTCATCACATGCTGGTTAGAATCCTTGAAGAACAGTTTTGAGGTTAAGAGTTATTATTATTTCATATGTGCTGCATGATGAGAATGTTAGCATTTTTGTATACATATATGAAAAGAAAATTTGCAGGATAGTTTTTTTTTTATCAGTATATGTGCATGTGATGTCATTTCTGTTCTTAAATGCAAACAACAAGGTTTTAGCATTCTGTGTGACTTTTCCCAATTTGATATTTGTATTTTTGTGTTGGTTCTATCATTTCATCATGCAGCTCATACTGCTTCTTCAATTTTCAGAGAAATTAGTCTTCCATGATATTCACTAATAGAATTTACACAGTTTCAAAGGCAGTTAAGGTAGTTAATGATTGCATAATAAGAAACATTTCATAATGCATATTAATTGTTGAAAACTTAACATATAAACCGACTTCTTTCATATGAGCTGCATCATAAATAATAACACTCAACAGCTGTGAAACCTTTCATACAGAAGTTAAAGTGACTAGTATTCGTATCTGACACATTGTTGTAAAATTTTCAACTTTTATTGAAATCCTGATGATGATATTTCACTTGACACAGCTCATATCTATCTACTTTGTATCAATAAAATGAGTCTCTCATGATTTTTTTTTCAATGTTGAGCTTAAGATAAGATAAGATAAGATAAGATAAGATAAGATAAGATAAGATAAGATAAGATAAGATAAGATAAGATAAGATTTATTTTGAGTCGGCAAGTATCACAACAGTACAACATAAGCTCTGATGAGCTTTTTATGGGGTGCCATTTTACTATTTATTCCCTATTTATGGATATCCTAAATTCATTTTAGGATATCCATAATTCATTTATGGATATCCATAAATGAATTAAGGATATCCATAATTCATTTATGGATATCCTTAAATCAATTTATGGATATCCTTAATTCTGCTGAATTATGGATATCCATAATTTGATTTTAGGATATCCTTAAATGAATTATGGATATCCTAAAATACAACACTATTTAAGGATATCCATAATTTTATTTAGGGATATCCTTAAATCGTATGAATATTGGATATCCATAATTCGATTTAAGGATATCCATAAATGAATTATGGATATCCTTAAATAAGATTGTATTTATGGATATCCATTATTCATTTTAGGATATCCTAAAATCAAAAAAATAATATAGGGCACAATGATTTCTCCCCAACCAGAAGTGACGTCCATTTTTTCTACAACAGCAGATTAGACAAGAGCATTGTAATATATGTTATATATTAGTTAGACATATACCCTGGTTAGGGGTCGTGTCTTTAATAAAACCTCCAAAACTGTACGGTCAATGTGCTCATTCCATAGCAAATTGCTTGAGAGATCCACTCCTAGATACTTGGATGTGGCCTTTAAGTTTGTATATTGCTTAAATGGGAGTCCGCATGTTTGAAACTCGAAGCACAATACATTTGTCGGGATGGAAGGACATGCCCCGAGTTGATTCCCACTGTGCAAGGCTGTCTAGATCTCGCTGTAGTTGAGAGCAGTCATCTGGAGTCTGTATATTCCGGTATACTATGTAGTCATCTGCGAATACTCTTGTCCTTGATGTTACCCAGGCAGGAAGGTCGTTGATGAATAACAAAAAGAGAGGTGGACCAAGCACTGTGCCTTGAGGGACACCACTATGGACAGGGGCTTTCTATGATATTGCTCCATCAACGATGACTTGCTGTGTTCGGCCTGCTACAAAAGACGATCAATCCATGTTTCTTATCTCGGATTCCGTAGAGGTCAAGTTTACCCAAGAGCCTTCGATGTGGAACCCGATCAAAGGCCTTGGAGAAGTCGAGGATCACGAGGTCCATTTGCCTATTCTTGTCTACTGTATTTGCAAGCTCATGCACCAACGTCAACGTCACAGCTCCGTCGGGCTCTGAATCCGTGTTGACAGTCTGCCAAAATCTTGTGATGGTCCTATGTAGAGCATAGTAGGGCATATCAGAGTCATCTAGACAGAGGATGACTCCATCTCAAGCAGGAACGTTTTCGTTGGTAGCCCACTGTCGGCACTTGACTTACTTATTTACTCGCTCACTCACTTACTTACTTACTTATATTAATAAATTTCTGAATTAACATATAGATCTTATCAATTAAATTTATTAAGGAAGAAACGACCAAGTTACAACTAAGGTGGGGATAAGAGGAGAAACGACTTGGAAAACATTTTGGGTGCGAAACGTCTTGTTACCGATAAACCGAATGTGAAAGAAACAGACGACTGGTTGGTAAAACCTATTATTTTTTTTTACCTTTATTTAAATATAGAGAGCCACAATTTCAACATAACTCATATAAGCACACAGTTTTGCATTTGGCGCTATGCATTTGCCTATATTTACCCATTTTACTGCTATTTACCAAAGATTTTAAAGGAACATTCCGTTAATCAGGTTGATTAATTGGCTTCCGTTTCGTTCAGTTTACTGTAGCGCATGCGTATTCGTCAACACGTGGGAGAAATCATTATTTTAAAGAAATATTTTTAAAATTGAATTATGGATATCCTTAAATCGAATTATGGATATCCTTAAATCGGCCTATTTAAGGATATCCATTATTGAATTATGGATATCCATAAATCGAATTATGGATATCCTTAATTCCAGATTATTTCTGGATATCCTTAAATAAATTTAAGGATATCCTTAAATACATTTAAGGATATCCTTAAAAAGGCTGATTTAAAGATATCCATAATTCGATATAAGGATATCCTTAAATCGAATTTTGGATATCCAGAATTCAGCATGATTTAAGGATACCGGGTATCCTTAAATGCATTTATGGATATCCAAAATTCAATTATGGATATCCAATATTCATTTATGGATATCCATAATTCATTTATGGATATCCTTAAATCAATATAGGATATCCTAAAATAATTAAGGATATCCATAATTATTTAAGGATATCCTAAAATGAATTAAGGATATCCATAAATAAATTATGGATATCCATAAATGAATTATGGATATCCATAAATAAGGAATAAATAGTAAAACGGCACCCCATACTTTTTAACCGACTTAACGCTTGTAATTCCAGTTTTCATACAGAGTCAGACAACAATGCATATAAAGTTACATTCAGAAGATGAACTATTTTCTACATAAAACTAGAAAAAGTGCCTTGAGAGGCATGTATACCCCTGGCTGGTAGCCACCAAGCTTCCCTCCCTATCAAAACAACCCTGCACATGTTCACGCCTGAAATTGAACCTCAAATCCCTAATGAAAGACAGTGCATTCCCTTATCAAGTACAATTTAGAAATAAGCACTGTAAAGGACTTTACGTATAAAGATGGGGGAGTGTAGTTTTAGAATGACAGATATTTTTAGAGTGGTATACAGAGCTGACATGTATACCCAATCTAAGACATAAGCACAGACATTGTGGGTCAGGTCCTCAGTCCTAGATTGAAATGAAAATAGGATAGTCATTCTTAAAAAAATGTCCTAGATCTTGACCTCATAGATCTCCCCCCCCCCCCACAATGCATGAACCCTAGGGTTGGGTCTAACCCTTATGTGGCACTTATGGTGTATGCAGGAATGCTTTCTGTCACATGGTTGTCAAGATATAAACCTACAGAATATTAATCTTGGTAACTATTGTATTATATAAATGTGTCCTAGATTTTGACCTCCAGCCCCACCCCTATTTTTTGATGCCATGGAATATACCTTAACATTCTATTTAATGCCAGTGTATTTATCATAAACAATGCACTTTCTATAGAAGGGGATGGGCGTTTATTGGAGGCTACACTGTTTGGCAACATCCAAGCATTCATATAAAGGATTTGAAATCATTGGTGGTCCTAAATAGCATGTTTTTTCGCCTGGAAACAAATTGTTTGTCTATCGATTTTCAGGTAAAGGATGGTAAGTTGATTTTGTGGTATAAGTTGTCTGAATTTATAATTGCCATTTATTCGGACTACAAGAGAAAAAATGACTTTTTTTTTTACTTATATGGTTTAAGCGCAGTTAGAAATTTACTGCTTAATAATATACATGTAGGATTTTCCCAAATATTTCCAAAGTGGACGTTAATTAGAGGTTCCTGGAATTCCAAAACTTGCAGATAAAATGGCCATTTGGGGCATCAAAATAGGGGGATGGGCATTTATTAGAGTATGGGCGTTTAATAGAATACTAACGGTAATTCAACCCTACAGGGCATCTATGATCTAAATAGGAATATCTTCCTATGAGTTATGAGTATTTGTTACAGAAGAAAACTTACAGAAGAAAAACACTATGTAAAAAGCACATTTTTAAGATGACCTAGATTTTGAACTCTAGCCCCATCCATGGGCATCGACCCTCGGGTCCGAACTCCTTGAAACAAAGCAAACCTTATAGGGTACCTTAAGTCCAAGTATGAATGATTTCTGACAGTTAGCTCATAAAATATACACCACCAGAGAAACTTTAACCAAAACTTTGACCAAAATTAAAGGTGACCTAGATTTTGACCTCTAGCCCCACCCCTGGGCATGGACCCTGGAGTCCTAACTCATGGAAACAAAGCAAACCCTATAGTGTACCTATGGTCCAAATATGAATGGTTTCTGATCATTGGTTCATGAGATATAAACCACCAGAGAAACTGTAACCCAAACTACAAACGTTCTGGAATTACGAACGAAGAAACAAACAGACGAACAGAAAAGCGAAAACTATATTCCCATCGGTATAACAACACAAGTTTAAAATAAGACGGCAATTCACTCGACATAACTCTTATCATCATGATTAGTTGCCATCTATCATAAATACAACCCCTTTCACTCAAGTTTGCCATTTACCATTTACATTATGCAAGAAGACCATGAGTTGTGAAGATCTTAGTTTCTTCTCATGTTGTCCACAAGGACATCTAGATTGATTGATCAGCTGATTTGAGTGAGTTTCAAACAAAATGACCTTCAAAACAGCAAACTCAAGTGTAATTTTTATCGGTCCATGTGGAATTTTGGCCATGTAGACTGATACTGATACTTACCTGCTAAAATTGATAAAATTCTGCTTTTGTCCCTATCTTATTTCAAATGTGTGTTCTTAATATGCATTGTATATGTTGTGCAAAGAATTTGGAAATAAAAATGTGCTTTAACCAAACAATTTATGTGGAGGCTCCACATAGAATTTCAACTTGATCGGCCAATCCGTTTCAGAGAAGATCTTTGAAATTGTGGACGCCGACAGACGCCAACGCCGGATCATGCCTATACTATAAGCTCACCTTGTAAGCCGAAAAGCTCAGGTGAGCTAAAATAAAGTTACCTGATTAACATACAAACTTGATAAACCTAAACGCACAAATGGCAAGCTTGAGTGAAAGGGGCTGTAAAATGAGTGTCCCATGTTTTTGCAATGTTGAGCTTAATGCTCCTTATGTGTATTCAAAGGTAATTTACAACACATATAGTTTAGCTCTGATATACAAGTACATGTATACAGCTAGGCCTTGAAACCTGAATTATTGTAATGTAAACATAAGTCTTTTTTCCTCCACTATATTTTGTCTCCCAGTCCCATTATTTCCATCCGGTGCTATCAGCTCCAGGACAAAAAGGCCTCAGTGGTGGATACTACAGATCTTTTATGTGGAACTGAAAAATTGAATATAAAATAAGCCTAGTCAAAGCCCAGATTTCTTTAATGTCAGATGATGATTACATGCAACAATAGCTACAACTAGATTTTCAAAAGCAATGTTTCAGTATAGACTGTTCTTATGTAGGAAGTATGACCTTGGTATTTATTTTCTGATATGATAAAATTGACAAGGAAGTGCATTAAGGGCCCTTGATTTCCAAATCCAAAGATTTTCTACTGGTATTTATAAATTTATCATTTTTTGGTTGTTGTTGTTTTTCACAAAAACAGAAAAAATGAAACAAATTATTTCCAAACCATAAGGGTCAAAACCATCAAAAAGACATTATTTTCATTTACATCTATTTCAGCTGTGCCAAGAGAAACCCAGAACTTCTCATAATATGCTAAAACAAAGAAGCCGATCAGCTGTTCAGTAACTGCACAGCTGATCGCTGCCTTTGTTTTAGCTTCAATGATAGTATAATCCCTATTATTATTTAGTTAAATCTGAAATTTCGAGCTGTTGGCTTTCTCTTGTAACTGTATAGACAGGTTTGTGTAGGAGCAGGCCACATGGTTAAAAAACTTTTTCATGCTCAATACAGTCAGTAATCTTGAAATTTTAGGAACTCCTAAATTAAAAGCGTAGCCAAAGCAGTTGGTATCTTTATCTTAAAAACAACAACAAAAAAAACTAGAATTTATCCTGCGTATAAATGCTAAAATGGTAAAGGTAACATTTAAGAGCTGTATAAATTTTTTGTCTCAGCTGAGTTGAGCACCAAAAAAAGCTTTATAACCTCAAGGCCTTGTCCAGAACACTGAAGACCAGGCCCTGAGGTTATAAAACTTTTTTCAAGATCAGCTGAGCATGAAATGTCAACTGCTCATAAATGCTGAAATAGTAGAAATTAGTGGAAAATTCAGGTTCAGTACTCAACAACTAGTAATTTATCCTGCCCATAAACATTTCCTTTATTGTATTTTTATATTTATGAGCATTATAAGTTTTAGCTTCAGCTGAGCTGAGCATGGAAAAACGTTTTTTATCCTTGAGGCCAGTTTTCTCCCATGATGGCTCATATCTTACCTTGAGCTGGTTAAACCCCGAGTAATTCTCCGAGATTGAGATCTGCGTAATAAGTATGTGGTCTGTAAACGTCGGTTGTGCCAAGCAACAAGGGATGCCTGTTGGGACTGTTGCTGAGCTGTTTTGGAGGCACCACCCTCCTAAAATAGAGACAATGCTTTGATTAAATCAATCACTGGTATTGCATGGTCGTGATGGATTAAGCAGGAAACAATTTAAAGAGATTCTGACAATCTGATAAGTTTTTTAATGCCAACATGATGAAACTAATGCCCTTACTCAAACAGCATAGTTCAGAACAGACTGGGCAGATGCCCTGGTTGACCGAAGTCTTAATAGTTTGTTTGTATTACTGTTAAACATCCAAGCATGTTTAACTCATAACTGCTGAAACAGAGTCATCATTTCCTGGGTATCTAACCAGTTCTCTATGGAATTACTTGAAATCAATGTGCTACACGACATAACTCAGTGACTTCTCACTAGGATTCACATAAGACCTTTGACTATAAAAACTAAGGCCTGTTATTAAATGTTGGATTTTTGCTCCACAGGTAAACCTCATTATAAAGTGCCTCACTATAATGTAGTTTTCAATATACATGTAACATGTCAATATAACAAGCTTTCACTTATTGTCTGTGACTATGGACCCCAAAGACAGAAATATACTACATGGTTGACCTGTACTTTCTATGGGGCTTTACTGAAAATTGGGAGTCAAAATCAAAAGCTATGCAGTCTTCACGAAAAGTGCCGGTCTGTTGGTCAAAACCAGCGAAATTTCATTCTGACTGACAAAATATTTTATTCTGTCAGACAACAGTCCAACAAAAATTATCATAATTACAATGATAACATATAGATCTGCCAAAATTGGGTTTTGTCCAGCAACAAAATGCAGTCTGCCAGACAGCTGTCATGCTGCTAATAAAAAGATTTCGCGAAGACTGGCTATATGTATTAACTTGAACTTAAATCCCCGACTTCTCTATCTGGGGTCCAACACAACTTTCTATCACTTTGCAACCATGCTCCCGGAGATACAGAAAACATTCATTTTGAAAGCTAATGACTTCTAAACCTACCGGTACCAATTGTTTGGCTTTCTCTGCATCTAGCTGTTGGTTATAAGCACCCTGAAGATATTACGCCTTTTCCTTCATACTCTGTTTATAATACCCCTCTGTTCTAGCACAACCTACACACCAGAAAATACCAGCAACATGACACAGCGAACAAAATACCTATCAGCCGCATCAAGAGAAAACCGGTCTTTGGGGTTTCCGACCAGGTCTGACACTGATCAGCCTGTACAGTCACAGAAGCAGGCTTGAGGCTTGAAGTTTTGCTATAAGTAGAAACGGAATTGTACTAAAACAAAGATGCTGATCAGCTGTGCAGTTACTGCAGAGCTGATCTGCTTTTGTTTTTGCATAGACAAAAACCTGGTTTTCTCTTGACGTGGCTCATATGTAATTGTACATGGAGGGGGGGGGGGGTATTGAGGTTTGTACATCCCACTCAACAAATTTTCAGTTATGTTGGGATAAAGCCTTCACTTCCTGGGTATTAACCAGTACTCTAGGGAGTTACTGTGTCTTGCTCAAGGACACAGCAAGGCTATCCAAGTGGGTATTGAACCCAAGACCCTTCAATTTGGGTCTGATGCCCTACCAGTCCACCAGGCTCCCCTGAAAACATGTCAGAATCAGTATTTCTACAAATGTAAACGCTATGCATCATGAAGCACTTAATTTTAACAAGTGGTGTGAAATATGAGCCGCGACGCAAGAAAACCGGTCTTCGGGAATTCCGACCAGGTGCGACACAAATCGGTCTGTACAGTCACAGAAGCAGGCTAGATACTTGAAATTTTGGCTATGAGTAGAAGAGGAATTATACTATCCGAGTAGCGAAAACAAAGGCGCTGATCAGCTTCGCGGTTACCGCGAAGCTGATCTGCGCCTTTGTTTTCGCCTAGGCAAAAATCCGGTTTTCTCACGATGCGGCTCATATGATACTGATGGTTCCTATGTTATAGATTAATGGCCAATATGTGAAAGGCCTAAACATGAAGAAAAATTACTGGTGCCCATTTAATGGGTATTTTTTTTTTCATGCTTAGGCGTTTTCACACTGACTGTGTTTTACAAGTCAGTTCCACCTTTCCAATAGATGCTTTGACGCAGCTTTAGAAAATTAAAACAAAGTCTGTTTATCTTCTGACACCGGTAATAAAATAGAATCAAGGTTGTCGTCGATGCGACAGGTCCAGCCAGCGCCCGGACCACTTATTTGGCCAAGCATGGTATTTTCTGAACACCGCTTAATGGCATCATTATACGAATCTCATCTTATTGTCATTATCAACACTTGACCCTCGTGTCATCGAGGCAAAGGTATAAAAATAAACAGCTTAGCCTTAAGGAATCACAAATTGTTTAAAAACAGTACTATCATTGAAACGACACCTTGCTAATTATATGCTGTTTACACGACGAATTTGTTCCGAACCAGGACCGGACCTGGTTCGGTCCAAGTGTTTAGACGAACACATTTGGTTCGCTCCAAAATTTTGGAAAGGTCCAACTTGGCCCGTACATAACCTAGGACCTGGTCCGGTCCAAATCATGTTCTGATCCTGGTTCGGTACAAATATTCCGTCTAAACGCTTTGCTTCGGTCCAACTTAGAATCAATATTGATTTTAGACAATCTGGAAATTTGCACAAAATTTCTGAGTAATGAAACTGTGCCAAATGTAGGTTGTGTATTTACTCAGATTTTCCCGCAAAAGTTCAGTTTCACACATTTTTTTCCGACTGACGTACTCCGGTACCATAAAAATATAATTGGAGAAAGATCTTGCCAAATACTTGCAATGGAATTAATCAAATTATATTAAACTGTTTACAGACAGTCATGTTTATTTTATGCACCTACGGTTATTTGTCTATAGTTTAGAATGCACAGCTTAAATAATCGAAAAACTGAGCGTTTTCCCGCGACATACTTTGATTTAGTATACGAGATATGCAAGTCATACATGTATTAAAATAGGTTCTTTCTAACAGCTTATATCTAGTGCGCTGAATATTGTGAGTCATTTGTTCCGATCTAAATAATTCAATGTAAACAGCAAGATAGATTTATTCCGGACTAACTTGGACCGGTCCAATATAGATCAGACCTGGTTCGAACCCGTCTAAACAGACTGTTAGATTCGTCATTTGTAAAGAGTTATGTTCAGCTAAGCGATATATCATAGTCGTAATAAAATTGTTGTGCCACCGCCTCATGAGATTCATAGAGGGTCAAATATTGTAGTTAAAACCTAAAATATATATATATATTTCTTTTTTGTCACATAACCCAAAAATATACCGAAATCTAAAACAAACAATGTTCCCACAAAAATATCCATAAAATAATTGTTCAAAGGCCTAGGGAATTTAAGGCCTGATTTCGGCCTCAGGCTTTGGTAAAAAATTGAATTTTGCAACTTTGAGGAGAGAAGTATATAGGTCCTTGCTTATAAATTCTAGCAGAACTATCACATTCAAATTACACATGTTGCCATGGCAATGCTCCGAAAAAGCATATATACATACCATTTTTTTTACAATTTTGGGTCCTTTTTTCAATATCATTTTCAACTTCCAGCCCATGCGAATAAAAATGTCTTATTATGAAATAATTATGAAGTATCATCCAGAGATATTGGTTGCTAAGTACCATTGTGTTGGTCGTGTGGGCTGGCACTTATGTGTTCAGAAATTGTCAAAAGTAGACCAAAAAGTGCAAAATGTGCTCTATATATGGTTCTTCTGGGGCTTGCCATGGCAATGCTTGTAGGATAAATGCAGTATTTGTTCTTGTTTTTAATACAGGAGACATATGACTGTTTTAAGGAATAGTGTTCTCACCTAAATTCCAAAATTTAATTTTTAGCCAAATCTGAGACCAAAATCAGGAGTTAAATGCCCTAGTCCTTTACTGGAAAATTTGTTTGATTTGATGTTTTACGTCCCAGTCAACAGCTATGATCATGACATGATATTTCTTCCTTTTTATGGGACTTCTAATCAACATGCCTGACATCCGAAATGTGCTTTGAATATAATAACGAACTGACTTAATCACGTTTCATAGGCATACTCAGACCACTGAGCTTAGCTGTATAAGTAGTGACCAGATGGTCGGGCAGCTGATAACAGGCTTTGCTTGGAGGCACGAGCAGCCTATCTATTTCTCATGGTCCCAATGAGTGGGGCAATTTTTCTGGAAACCCCAAAAATATGAAAATTCATATCAGTATTTTAGCTCTTCTTTATTTTTTCATATTATATTTGAATATCGGTCATTTTTGTCAACGAAAACTAGTTTAATTCAAAGACAAAGATACATACAGAATGCGTTTAGAAGCATCAATAAATAAAAATATATTTCTCGGGAGAGATCGGCCGAATCCCCCTTACGAGAAGGGGAAACCCCACTCTCTTACCCCCCCCCCCCCCTCGTCCCTAAGGCACTTGATCTTGTTTTCACTAGACCACTTTGTAGAACGCTGCGATGGCCCTGAGAATTCAAGAGGATGTCAAATTTCTCAATTTGTTTCCTCAACCAATTAAAAAATTCCCAATTTCAGACATTGACCGATCAAAAATTCCCAATTCAGTTGGACCCTGTACCCATTTTTAAAGCCATGCTGTCCCTGGAGTTGTGCACCTAGGCATTTTTGACTGTATGGATTAGAAGAGAAGCTCATTCTGAATAAAACAAATAATCCTCTTTTTGCTTGACTGACAAGATATTATAAATAGAGCAGCCCAATGAATAAATAAATAGGAAAATGCAATACACTAGGTAAACAAATTGAAAGGCATGTATGTTTTACTTTTAAACTTTTACAGTCTGTTCTGTTCAGTCTATCTTATTTTACATTTTGATTTATATAATGAAGTTTGTCGACAAAATGTTAATACATGAAACAAACAATGTGTAAACTTTCACACATTAAAAAATTCGACATGTGCTGTCCATGTGCTGCGCAACTTCAGGAGACGCAACTGAATGCCAGAATAATCCCTGCAGATGATGATTGTGTATCAGTGTCTACATTTACTTTTCTTGTGAGCATGGTGAGAGCTCAGGACTAATCCCGACCGGTCAAGCCTCATCCCCCTGGTGTGGTATTGTCAGTCAATTTAAAGTTTCACAAGTAAACTATTGATTCTGATGACAAGCTTTTTTTGACAAGCTTTTTTGAAAAGCTTGTACTTTTATATACAGACAGAATACTTTTTTGCAAGAAATAGTCACCTGGTGACCTAAAAATCATGAAATATCCCACAATTTTATTTCCAAATATTCAACAGTTCTCTGCATTGACAATCATTTATAAATAGACAGAGGGATACAGTTTTAAACTCACATTTCTTTAATCTTTTCTTTTTTCACGTTTACAAGGTAAACATCGATCTAGAAAATGGTGGATTTGATAATCTACGGTACCTACCGGTATATGAAAGTCTTAAAACTTAAACCCTGGTGAAATATTGTCATTTGGCGTCTCACCAGTAAACTATTCAGATTCAGATAAAGCAGCAATGGTAAACAAAGTGTTATATATAATTGATTCAATAATATTGATTCTTTTAAAAGCTATTACTTATAATTTATATATATATATTCTAAAGGGGAGTAACCCAATTAATTAATATATATTTCTTTTTATGTTTCTACAATTTATTATCTAGAACTTTATAGAAGAATGTCATTGATTATTTTTATAACTGTTATATAATTTAGAAGTATAGAAAATTCTATGAGCACTTTGTGGATAATTCCAGATGAAAATGGAGTGAGTGTTTTTTTTACCATAAGTTAAAAATATATTTGGACTATGTATACTACTACTGAGATCTCGAAGGATCTAGTAGACTTTCGTTTAGTCTTGATGGTCGTTGCGGCCTTGAATTCTTCTCTGGAGAATTCTAAATTCTCTTTGGAGAATTTAAAAGAACTTTCGTTTAGTTCGTTTCTTTTCTAGAGAAAAGTTTATTATATCATTCTCTAGAAACCTGTAGAATTTCCTTAGATGTATAAATATAGGTCCCAATTCAGTCTTAGGCATTCAGAAATTTGAAGTGATTTAAAGTATATAATTTTGGTTGTTTCACTAGTGTTTTGGATTAGAATAAAAGTGTGGATTAAAATATACATGTGCTCATATTCTGGTTACTGGATTGTGGACTTACATTTGAGGGACAAGGACTTATTTGACATTAACTTTGTAAGTTATTTATTTATTTATTTACTTATCTGTTCGTTTGTTTGTATGTATTTGCAGCATTTATTTGTTTGATTAAATATTGTTAAGTTTAAATTACTTGGTTGTTTTTCGCTGTACCTGTCTAGTTACGCTAGGTCGTAACAGATTTTGGGGGCTCTGAGCCGGGATTGAACATTTTGTGCACCTATTTTATTCTGAATTTGAAAAGATATTTATTGTTTGTCATACCAGCAAAAAGCAACCATGTCATTCAAACTTGGAGATTTCATTGCTGCGCCTTCTCAAGAGCTGTTAAACTTGGCCAAAAAGAGTGATCTTTTAGACATTGCTAGTCATTATAGCATACCTGATGTCAAAACATCTATGTTAAAACGTGAAATTAAGAATGTTATCATTCAGTTTCTTGTTGATGAGGAATTTTTTGAACCCTCAGCTACATCTCTAATTATGGTCTCACAAACCGACATACAGCTGAAAGAGTTAGAATTAAAAAGGCATCTTGAATTGGAAAAATTAAGATTAGAATTTGAAGAAAAAAGAAGGGCAGATAAGGAAGAAAGGGAAGAAAGAATGCAAAAAGAAAAGTTACCATTTGAAGAAAGGGAAAGAGAAAAACAAAGAGAAATGGAAGAAAGACAGAAAGAAAAACAAAGAGAAATGGAAGAAAGAGAGAAAGAAAAACAAAGAGAAATGGAAGAAAGAGAGAAAGAAAAACAAAGGGAAATGGAAGAACGAGAGAAGGAAAAACACAGAGAAATGTTAAAAGAAATAGAACTTGAAAAAGAAAAAATGCATTATGAGATAAAAATGAAAGAGCTTGAATTAAGCAGTAAATCATTGCCTCCTGTGTCTTTTGATCCTAGTAAAGTATTTGATGTTACAAAACATATCAGGCTCGTTCCTCCATTTCAAGAAAAAGAGGTAGATAAGTACTTTTTACATTTTGAGAAGGTAGCAGAAAATTTGAAATGGCCAAAAGAGCATTGGACCTTGCTTCTACAGAGTGTTGTTATTGGTAAAGCTCGAGAAATTTACACTCAGCTTCCACTTGATCAAAGTTCAGATTATGACACAGTCAAAAATCTGATTCTTAAGGCTTATGAATTAGTACCTGAAGCTTACAGGCAGAAATTCAGAAATTGTAGGAAAGAACATGATCAAACCCATGTAGAATTTGCTAGAACTAAGGAGCAATTATTTGATAGGTGGTGTTCTTCAAAGGATGTAAAGTCTGATCATGCAAAATTAAGACAGCTCATGCTTGTTGAAGAGTTCAAACGATGCATACACTCTGATGTCAAATCTTTTCTTGACGAAAGGGAAGTAGAAACTTTAGATGTAGCAGCACGATTAGCTGATGATTATGCTTTGACTCATAAGGTGTCATTTATAAATAAGCCTTACAAGAAACCTTTTAACCCTCAATTTAAACCTAATACACCTCAGTCAAAACCATTTAACCCTCAACAGAGAAATAATTCTCCTCAACCTAATCCACAACCACAAGCTGGACTAACAGCTGATAGTTCCAGTCCTTCACATAATCCTAAAAATAAAGATACTAGTGAAAACAAAGGTCAAAGATCCTCATACTCACCCCGGCTGTTTTGCAATTATTGTAAAGGTGACGGTCACGTCATTTCTGAATGTGAAACTTTGAAAAGAAGAAAAGAGAGACAAAATCAAAATAATTCTAGACCAACAGGTCTTACTTCTTTAAGGTCAAAACCACAGTCTATTATTCAGGATGAAAATCCTATTTTGGCCAAAACGTCTGCGACTGATTGTATTATGGAGATTTATGAACCATTCTTATCAGAAGGTTTTGTGTCACTTACTAGTGATTCTGCCCAGTCTACCCCTATTAAAATCTTACGAGATACCGGAGCTTCTCAGTCTCTTATTTTAGCAGATACCCTGCCTTTTTCCGAGAAGACTTCAACTGGGACAAGTGTCCTTATTCAGGGAGTAGAGTGTGGATTTGTTAATGTACCGCTCCATAACATTTATTTGTCTTCAGACTTAGTTTCTGGTCCTGTGGCTGTAGGTATTAGGCCTTCTTTACCTTTTAAAGGTGTTCACTTGCTATTAGGCAATGACTTAGCCGGAGATAAGGTTGTGGTAAACCCACTTTTGACCAATACACCTTGTGAGGATCAATTGCCTGATCCCATTGAGCAGGAAATTCCTGATCTTTACCCTTCATGTGCCGTTACAAGGGCTATGGCAAAGAAAGTCAAATTGAATGATGGGATACAGGATGTTGACTTAACTGACACTTTTATAGGTCAGTCTTTTCATGATGAGATTACAAAATCTCTTTCTTCAAGTCAAACTGACTTCAACAATCAAAGGTCAGACAATGACCTTACACCTTCAATTTTAATTGACCAAGGTCACGACCAAATGTCAAGGTCACAACTTTGTCAAGAACAGCACAGTGATCCTGAAATCTCGCCTTTATTTGAAAGGGCTTTAGATGAAAATGAAATTTCTCAGGTTCCTGTTTGTTTTTATGTCAAAAATGACATCTTAATGAGAAAATGGCGTCCTCCTGATGTTTCAGCGGAAGACGAATGGACCATAAATCACCAAATTGTGGTTCCTAAGGCTTATCGTCCTGAAATCTTAAACTTGGCCCATGAAACTCCCATGTCAGGTCATTTAGGGATAAATAAGACTTACCACAAAATTCTCAAGCATTTCTACTGGCCAGGATTAAAATCTGATGTTTCCCAACATTGCAAATCCTGTCACACTTGTCAAATGGTAGGAAAACCTAATCAGACTATTCCAAAAGCTAATTTACAGCCTATTCCTGCATTTGATGAACCATTTAGTAGGATTATCATTGACTGTGTAGGTCCGTTACCCAAGACTAAATCAGGTTGCCAATATCTCTTGACTATAATGTGTGCTTCAACACGTTTTCCTGAAGCAATTCCACTCAGGAATATCAAGACGAAAACAATAGTTAAGGCCCTTGTAAAGTTTTTCACACTTGTAGGTCTTCCAAAATCAGTCCAATCAGATCAGGGTTCCAATTTTATGTCAGGAACATTTCAGCAAGTAATGCATGAACTTGGCATTAAACAATACAAGTCATCAGCTTATCATCCTGAAAGTCAAGGTGCTTTGGAAAGATTCCATCAAACTTTGAAGAACATGATCAGATCTTACTGCTTTGACACCGAAAAAGATTGGGATGAAGGCATACATTTGCTATTATTTGCTGTTAGAGAGTCAGTACAAGAGTCTCTTGGGTTCAGTCCGTTTGAACTTGTTTTCGGACACACTGTTCGTGGACCTTTAAAACTTATGAAAGAGAAGTTTCTTTCAAGTAATGACAGTCCTTTGAACTTACTTCAGTATGTGTCTGACTTCAAAACTAGATTGACAAAAGCTTGGGAAGTTGCTCGGTCCAATCTTAAGTCAGCTCAGAACAAAATGAAGTTGCATTTTGATGAAAATGCTCAGAACAGAAATTTTGACCCTGGAGACAAGGTGATTGCTCTTTTGCCCATTCCTGGCAGGCCATTACAAGCTAGATATTATGGTCCATATACTGTTGAGAAAAGGTTAAGTGATGTAAATTACATTGTTAACACTCCTGGGAGGCGCAAGCAAAAACAATTATGTCATATTAACATGCTTAAAAAGTACATTGATAGGGATAGTGATAATGATAGTTCAGTTATTTTCTCAGTAAGCATAGTTAATTCTGTCCCTCATGAACAAAATCAGACAGACTTTGAAGAAATGAACTCTGTGAACTGTGAACCATTATCCTCAAAACTCCAGAATTCTGACATTCTGCATGACCTCGATCAGAAACTGTCACATCTAGATCCGGACAAGAAACATGAACTAAAACAATTAATTCTTGAATATGAGCACTTATTTCCGGACATTCCATCCAGAACCGATAAAATCTACCATGATGTAGACATTATTGAAGGAGCAAAACCGGTGAAACAACATCCGTATAGACTTCATCCTGAAAGACAACAATATCTCAGGAAAGAAGTTAAGTATTTGCTGGACAATGACTTTATAGAACCTAGTCAAAGTGAATGGAGTTCTCCTTGTATACTTGTGCCAAAATCTGATGGGACATTTCGAATGTGCACAGACTATAGAAAAGTAAATTCTGTCACAAAAACTGACACATTTCCCATACCAAGAATTGATGACTGCATCGACAACATTGGTCACGCAAAATATGTGACGAAATTCGATCTTTTGAAAGGGTTTTGGCAGATTCCACTTACAGACAGAGCAAAGGAGATCTCGGCATTTGTTACTCCTGATGGACTTTATCAATATAAAGTGATGCCTTTTGGCATGAAAAACTCTCCAGCAACATTTCAGCGCTTGGTTAATAGTTTGATTTTCGGTCTGGATGGGTGTAAAGCTTACATCGACGATGCCATCATCTACAGTGAAGAGTGGAAACAACACCTGGAGATCATCAGAGAATTCTTCAAAAGACTCAGTGATGCTAAACTGACAATAAACTTACTGAAAAGTGAATTTTGCCATGCTAATTTGACATTTCTAGGACATATTGTTGGACAAGGTCAGGTCAGACCTGTAGAAGCTAAAGTTGAGGCTATATCAGATTTTCCTGTACCTACTGGAAAACGGCAACTGATGCGCTTTTTGGGTATGGCTGGATATTACAGAAAGTTCTGTAATAATTTTTCAGTTATAGCTGAGCCTTTGACAAATTTACTTGGTAAGAAGGTCAGGTATGTTTGGTCTGAGGCTTGTCAGAAGTCTTTTGATCAGTTAAAGGCCATACTTAAGAGTGCTCCAGTTCTATCAGCACCACGCTTTGACAGAGAATTCAAAATGGCGGTGGATGCAAGTGATGTTGGTGCAGGCAGTGTATTGTTACAAGAAGATGATAATGGTGTTGATCATCCTGTCTGTTACTTTTCAAAGAAGTTTGACAAACATCAAAGAAATTATTCTACTATAGAGAAAGAATGTCTATCTCTTATTCTTGCCCTTCAACACTTTCAAGTGTATCTGTCTTCTGCAAATGCACCAATTGTCGTCTTCAGTGATCACAATCCACTGACCTTCATACACAAAATGAAAAACAAGAATCAGCGTTTGCTCAGATGGAGTCTCATGTTGCAAGAGCACAATCTTGACATTAGACACATAAAAGGTAGAGATAATATAATTCCAGACACCCTTTCAAGAGCTTGACAGTTTTGCCTCGTATGTTTGCATATGAGTATTGCAAAAGAAAGTTTTATTTCACAAAACTTTCTTTTCGTTGAAGAGGGGAAGTGTTATATATAATTGATTCAATAATATTGATTCTTTTAAAAGCTATTACTTATAATTTATATATATATATTCTAAAGGGGAGTAACCCAATTAATTAATATATATTTCTTTTTATGTTTCTACAATTTATTATCTAGAACTTTATAGAAGAATGTCATTGATTATTTTTATAACTGTTATATAATTTAGAAGTATAGAAAATTCTATGAGCACTTTGTGGATAATTCCAGATGAAAATGGAGTGAGTGTTTTTTTTACCATAAGTTAAAAATATATTTGGACTATGTATACTACTACTGAGATCTCGAAGGATCTAGTAGACTTTCGTTTAGTCTTGATGGTCGTTGCGGCCTTGAATTCTTCTCTGGAGAATTCTAAATTCTCTTTGGAGAATTTAAAAGAACTTTCGTTTAGTTCGTTTCTTTTCTAGAGAAAAGTTTATTATATCATTCTCTAGAAACCTGTAGAATTTCCTTAGATGTATAAATATAGGTCCCAATTCAGTCTTAGGCATTCAGAAATTTGAAGTGATTTAAAGTATATAATTTTGGTTGTTTCACTAGTGTTTTGGATTAGAATAAAAGTGTGGATTAAAATATACATGTGCTCATATTCTGGTTACTGGATTGTGGACTTACATTTGAGGGACAAGGACTTATTTGACATTAACTTTGTAAGTTATTTATTTATTTATTTACTTATCTGTTTGTTTGTTTGTATGTATTTGCAGCATTTATTTGTTTGATTAAATATTGTTAAGTTTAAATTACTTGGTTGTTTTTCGCTGTACCTGTCTAGTTACGCTAGGTCGTAACAAAAGAAAAACTTCATAATAAATATATCAAGATATTATACATCTGACAAACCATGCAAGTGACTTTACCTTGTAGAAATTCCTTTGTCAAGTTATTGATGAAAAGTAGGTCAGCTTATACAGTCACAGTCTATGAGTCAATGATTTACATGAAGCAAAATAAATCTCATTAATAAGAACTATTGTTAGAAAAACTAAGCACATTAATCCTTCTCCCTATCCTCTGATTTGACAAAACTGATATCCAGTAACTAATAAAACAAAAAAATATTTCTAATTGATTCAGGTAAAAATTAATGGCAGACATTTTGTTTTAGGCTGTGGAGAGGCAAATAGAGGCCCCATACAGGGAAAACAGATTGACCATGAAAATAGACAGAACAAGTACATAAGTAAAAGTGACAAGTAAATAAACAAGTAAATAAACAAGAAAACTGTTAAGAACAAAGAAAAATCATTCAAATATGTTTATGTGATATATCAACAAGCTGTAATTAAACAATTCGCTACAAACCCAAGAAGAACTAGCTTTTGATAATTTCCAGCACCCCGTATTGAGCCTTTTTTTCCGCTTCCAAATAGAGCTTCTTATACTAATACCGAAAAACCCCTTATCAATTAATTGATAGGACAGTTTCTTTTCCATTAATTGATATTTAATGAATTATTCCGCCTAGAAAAGTACTTCCAATTTCCTTTCAACTGGTATGAAATACTGTAGGAAACCAGTTTTATCTTGCACCACCCTGTTTTTGTTATTTTTTTTTAAACCATGTAGAGCTTTTTTTTTCTTCCTAACATTATTATTGGTTAATTCCAATATCAAATCGTTGACTTTGCAGCAAAGTCATAATGTGGATGACAATGCAAAACTTTGGGGCAAAAAGTGTAAAATTGCATTTTTTGGAAAAAAAAAAAAAATTGATTACAATGAAAATTTTCAATAAGTTTTTATTGTACATGTGATCTGCATCAAAGCAACAGAACATTTTGAATTTTAGGAAATTTGGAGTTTGTACAAAATTTTGAAAATTGGCATTTTCGGAAAATTAACAAGTGGTTTTGAAAATTTCCTTTAAAAAGCAAAGAAAACAAACAATGCATTCTTAGGCTATGGTTGGTAAGCACATAACCCACTTAACTCTTTTGAAAAATCTCATAGATAGAAGTCATATCCGTTTGCTGTACTTCCGGTTTGCATGCAGGAACTTTTAATTTTGATTTCACAACTATCATTTCGTATTTTTGGGGGTTTTTATGTGCCATTGTACTGTTTTGATATTGAACAACTTGCCCTACACAATTTGGGGGATCGAACAAACAGTCCCAGCAAAGCAGCATTAAGATGGTGCTTTATTTGGTGCAGTTTTAAAACAAAGGCAAAGAGAACCAAATAAAGCACTAACTTTACGCTGCTTGCTTTGTTTCTATCAATTTATTGTTTTGGATAAGTTGTTCTATTCTCACTCATTACAATGGCACATAAAAATAGAAAAAAAAATAAGAAAATGGTAGCTGTAAAATCAAAATTAAAAATTCTTGCATACAGACCGGAAGTACAGCAAACGGATATGACTTCTGTTGATGAAACTTTTCAAAAGAGTCAAATGGGGGTATGTGCTTACTTGCCATAGCATAAGAATGCATTTTTGTTGTTTTCTTTGTTGTTTAAAGGACATTTTCAAAACCACCGGTTATATTAATTTTCCGAAAATGCCATTTTTCAAAATTTTGTAAAAACTTCAAATTCCCTTAAATTAAAAATGTTTTGTTGCTTTTCTGCTTCTGTCATGATGCAGATTACATGTACAATGAAAACTCATTGAATCTTTTCAGTGATAATCAATTTTATGCGAAATTTGAAAAGTGTAACAAGCATAAAAATGACGTCAAAAATGTTGTTTTGCCACAGGCATGTCTCTTGTGTAAAATTCATACAACTGGAAAACCTAAAAACGATAGTAACGGCATGTTATGTAACTAATTTGTAGCAATACCGTGCGTAACGTTAATTCATTTGTGCCCATTATTATCACGGGTGATTTAGCCATATTTACATTTAGGGGGCATCATAACATGGCATCAGTCTGTGACTTGCCCATTATCATTTGGTTGATTTTTAATTAAATACTCTAAATTCGGAAAGATCCGCGTGACTTTCATTAAGGCCGCCTCTACATAAATATAATATTTCAAAAAAAGAGAGCAGACAAGGAGAACCACTCACAGATAGACAGACAGACAGACACTGGGACAATGTCACAGTCATGTATAACAATACAATAGGTCAAATATAATGCTAAGGGAGCGCGGTGGCGTAGTGGTAGAGCTTCGGAATCCGAATACGAGAGGTCCTGGGTTCGGTCCCCACAAGCGTCATCGTGTTTTACTACATGTATACAATAACTCCCTACAGTACTGGTTAAACCCAGAAAGAGTTGGCTCCGTCCTGACATGACTGAAAAATTGTTGACTGGGACATTAAGCCTCAATACAAAACAAAACAAAAACAAATAATGCTTAATATTGTTGCTCTGATACAAAGGTTAGTACCAGCTGGGGAAAAAGAAGATTCGATCGACGCTGACACAGTTTTATGTCCTAATGATTAATACTTCTAGCAGACAGATAGAAATAAACGAGTGACTGTAAAAACTACAATATTGCCATTGATTTCCAATGAAATACTCTATCCTTACGACCGTGACTTGCAACAAAGTAGCATGGCGTTTTATTCTTTCATTGTTTGAGGAGGAAAGGGGCCGGGTAGGGGTGGGGACATAGGCAAACAGTGTAGCACCAGTTGTGACGTCGCTGAACACTGCACCCCATCTGGGGCTATTCTGTTTGCTCAAAAAATGAAATAAAACTCTAAAATCACTCCTGATGACCCTTAAAATAAAAGTGCCCCCCCCCCTCAATATTAATGATGGACGGGGCCGGGGAATAGTGGGGCGTTTAACTTTTCAGTTGTTAAAGCCCGGCTAAAGGCCCGGCAGTGCGGGGCCAGATTTGTGGTAAAATTCCTGCTGAAAGCCCCGGCTCCCTGGAGCCTGACAACAATGTGGAACAACAGCTGGGAGTTGTTCTGACAAAAATATGAGGCATGGGTTGAATATTATCTGCATGTAAATGTTCAGGTACGTTTGTAAATTAAATAAGGATTGTATTTATGTGATCATGTACAGGTGCATTTGCGGAAAATTAAAACCCCGGCACATTCCCGGCACTGCCGGGACTCGTCAGAGATTAAATTCCGGCACTTTAGCCCCGCTATATCCCCACTATCCCCGGCCGGGGATACAAATGACTGGCGCGTTAAGGACCACAATTTCATCAAACTAATTTTTCGTACAATGTAATATGCGACACATTTGAGCCGCGTCATGAGAAAACAATATTTTGTATATACGTGTCTGACCTGTTAGGAAACCACATTGTCGTTCTTTTTATGACGCGGCTCATTTAATTAAATGCTTAGACGAAACGTGATGCAGCTCTTATGTAAGAACACCGAACTTTGTTTCTTTCATTTCAAGAGCCAAGATTCACTGCAAGATTCATTTCCGATGCGCATTGGTCGGTGCACCCAGATCGTGTTCGGCTTCTGTCTAGCTAAATCCTCGGCCGCGCGGACTCGGAGTCAAGCTGGCAATGCTGGTGAAAATAAAATTAAAATGTCGATTATTAAGAACCCTATTCTCTTGTTCCTGCAACTGTATGTATCAATGGGCCCCCACCCAATGGGACCTGGGAGAAATAGATGGGCTGCTTGTGCCTTCAGGCAAAGCTTCTAATCTACTGACCGAGCATCTGATTACTGGTTTAACCGCTCATGTCTGAGCCTACCCAGGAAAAGTGGTTTGGTCAAACCATTCATACATGTAAGCCTTATTGGCTCGGTTGGGTGGTTATATTTATGAAGCACATTTTTAGTAACATGACATCCTAATGTTGGGTAAACGGGTCCCATAAAATGGAGGCAACGTCCCGGCGACATGACAACTGCTGTTGACTGGGGCGTCGCCTTCAGGACGCGATGGTTTCACAGGGCATTTCCCAACCACATGTCGAGAAATGCCCCCCCACACACACACACACAGTCCTGGCGTCTTGGACGCAGAATTGATTGGTCTATAACGATGTATGAGCCAGTGCGGTTTACGCCTGTCAAGCAAATGTATTTAGAGTGCCAACGTATTAGTTTACAGAGCGATAGCTTACCACATCAAACAATCGATCCATCTCTGTCGATGCCATACTATAACGGCCTTAACTGGGTCATGTGATATTTAATGGGTTGCAGAATGCCGGTAGAGACAGTTCTAGTTATCGATGTAGGGGAGGGGCTACATTTTACGGCCATACTATAACGGCCTAACTGGGTCATACGATGTTTAATGTATCTAATGGGTAACAGAATGGCGGTAGAGACAGTTCTAGTTATCGATGTAGGGGAGGGGCTACATTTTACGGCCATACTATAACGGCCTAACTGGGTCATACGATGTTTAATGTATCTAATGGGTAACAGAATGGCGGTAGAGACAGTTCTAGTTATCGATGTAGGGGAGGGGCTACATTTTACGGCCATACTATAACGGCCTAACTGGGTCATACGATGTTTAATGTATCTAATGGGTAACAGAATGGCGGTAGAGACAGTTCTAGTTATCGATGTTGGGGAGGGGGAACGGGGCTGTCCATTGAAAAAATTGTTATGCATGTCCCACAGCGTGTAAAAATAAGGCCTTTTCAGAGCGCAACGAAATGCAAACGTGGGTGTTTTAAGGTATGTTCCAACTGAAATGTACTTTCTGAGCATTCCAGAAACAAGAGAGCGATTTTCATATGAAAAGGGGGCTTTTAGAACGTCATGTTTTGAAAAAGAGGGGTATTTTGAAATGTACCAAGGGATGATGCGAGGAATGCGCGGCACCTATGGTCGAAGAATATAACTGGTCAAGCTCGCATCGCATCAAACCTTTTTTTATGATTTTATACCTTCCAGATTCCCCCGCCCCGATCACCCCTTTCCTCCAATATCTCACTATCTCACCTGCAATAATGACCGGCAGTGAAATTTGCACAACCAGAGCACCTTTAACTCTTTGACCAGAATAAAACACAAGGTCGTCCCCTTCCAGATTCAGGTCAATCGCTGTCACCGCCATATCATTTCATGCTTTAAAATCCTTATTTCAAACGTTACCTCAAACACTACATATCACATCCGTATCATTAACTAGACACGCCATATTGTCATCCAATCCACGCCTTTACAAATCAGTCCGTTTCCTAGGCAACGCAAAGCACATTGCCATCGTATTTCTATTTTGATGCGATCAATTTGGCTTTATTAAAAGATTCGCCTTTTTACATTAGAATCTAAATAATGATTTTTCGTACTACGCGTTTGCAATAATCGTCATCGAATGTCATATTGGTATTAGTCAGCATTGATAGAGAACACTATTCTAAGCAGTAAAACATGACCCTCATTCATACCACAATATGTGACAATTATTCTGAGAAATATTCCCTTTTGTAAACGTAACAAGTCCAATGAAACATTTGAGCCTCCTCGTGGAAAAAAACAACAATGTGGTTTCCGAACAGGTCCGACACAAATCAGGCTATACAGTCACAGAAGCAGGCTAGAAGCTTGAAATTTCGGATTTAAGTAGAAGAGGAAGTGTACCATCCGAGAAGCGAAAACAAAGGCGCTGATCAGCTTCGCGGTTACCGCGAAGCTGATCTGCGTCTTTGTTTTCGCATATGCAGATTGCCGGTTTTCCCATGAGGCGGCTCATTTTATGTCCGTCTCTGCTAGTTTCAATATTTTCTGAAAGCCAGAATTATTGATCCTACGCTGAAGTCTGTTTGCGAATTTCAACACAGTCATATAGAATAATCGGCATTTTTATCTTTCTGCCTTTCGCTGACAGCGCCTTGTGCTATAATGACAAGTTGGTCGCGACATTTGAGCAGCGACATGAGAAAACCAACAATGTGGTTCCCAAACAGATCCGTGACAAACCGAGCTGTACAAGCACGGAAGATGGCTAGAGGCTGGAAATTTTGTTTGTAGAAAGTAGAGGAATTGTACTATCCGTGTAGCGAAAACAAAGGCGCTGATCATCTGTGCTGTTATTGCGAAGCTGATCTGCGCCTTTGTTTTCGCATATGCAAAATATTTGTTTTCTCATGACGCGTCTCATTTCTCCAGTAAAGGCATCTAATATGACGGATCGTGGCAAAGTAAACACAACGGTCATGCATGTGTAAAGTGGTTAAGAGGAGGTAAATCTAAGCATTTGTCATACTCTTAACCCATTCAAAAGTTTGACGAATTGATTTGCCAATCCCTATCATTTTGGCGATTCCACTTTGGGTTTAAGGCTCCTAGGGTGTTTTTATTTAATTATGCGATGAAAATCCTCTAAGCGAATAAAACAGCCCAAGATGGGACGCCGCGTTCTGCGGCGTCACATTTGGGGCTATTCTGTTTGCCTAAGTACCATCATTTGAAAAAGGACACCAGGTGTATACGAGTTCCTGTTCCTTTCTTGGTCTAATCAAACTGAAGTCGGACCCGTTACGTTGGCTGCGGCGGTTGGTAACTAAAAACCATCCTAAACCTTATGATCACCTTCCGATCAACGCAAGTATATCTTAGGGATGATGGTGACTAATAAGTTCCAATTATAATTTAACAGCATCGTAACTTTAAGGTCAACTCATGTCCACCTTAGCGTCATCTTATCTTGCGATGTTACAACATTAATTTCGAAGTTAGTGAAGCACGTGACGTCCTAAGTTTGGTTAAAAGTCCCATAAAATGGAGGCAACGTCCCAACATGACCATAGCTGTTTTCTGGCATGTAAAATTTTAAAAGCATCAATTCATACAAAACTTCCAGTCTTACCGTCTTCTCATAAGCACTTAATTTATCTCACGTGCAAAACTGTTTTCAAATTTTTGTTTTTTGTTTTGTTTTGTTTTTCCTTCAGCTAGATGGCACTTCTTGTCCGTCTTGCATCACAAGTTGACACACAGAAGAAAGTGTAAGCTAACATGAGGCCAGCCAATGCTGACCTTGTAGAATACATCAAAAAGTGTTATTTAAGACTTGGTAAATTTTTCTGTCAATTTATCATTTCATGCATTTGTTTCCCTTGAAATGACATATAACTTTTTCCCATAGACGCAAATAGGTCAATGTCATCAAAAGACCATAATTCATATATAAAATTTAGTACTTTAGTCCATGATGTTACATGCCAAATTTCAAGATCACCCGGCTCAGAGAAGTTTCTGTTGTAGGTTTTATCACATATGTACATGGTGGCCTTCCTGGTCAAGCAACCTTGGTCATTGGTATACACTTAAAGAGCCTTTCACATAAAAAAAGTGTTCTATATTTTAACCTCTATCCAAATCCACTGGCATGGACGCAGGGATCTGATGCCATGAAATGAAACCTGACCCTACAAGGTATCCCTACAAGGTATCTATGGTCCAAGGATGAATGTCCCTAATAAAACTTTGTCAAGATATAGACTTCTAGAAAACTATACCACAGAAAAGCCATTATAAATGGTGTTATAGATTCTAACCTCTAGTCCCACCCCCTGGAATGGATCCAGGGAGTTGATGCCATAGAATGAAATCTAACCCTACAGGGTATCTATGGTCCAAGTATCAATGCTCTCTGGTGAATGGTTGTCAAGATATGGACTTCTAGAAAACTATACCAAAGAAAAGTCGTTTTTGAAGGTGTTCTAGATTTTAACCTCCAGCCCCACCCACTGGCCGCGACTCAGGGCCCCAACGCCATGGAATAAAAGCTAACCCTGCAGGGTATCTATGGTCCAACTATGATTGTTTTCTGATGAGTGATTGTCAAGATATGGACTTCTAGAAAACTACACCGCAAGTGTGACACACACACGCACATGCACAGGAGGTGACTACAATAGCTCTATACAAGTACATGTACCTGTATAAGATATGAACTTTTAGAGTAAGAAAAAACAACAACAACAAAACAGATAAGCATTGAAAATATGAAGTTTATTGCAATATGCAAAATAATGGGGTCATGTCAATATACTATTCAAAATTAAAATAAAATCCTGATTATCACAGACCTGTATGTATATCAACAACCGTCACACTTCAAACTGTTCTTTGTTATGGCACATAATCAGAGACAGTACATGTACATATAAAATAAAAATTCTTTAAAAATGTGTGAATGAGCTACATGATACAGTTTTAATGTGCTCATTGTCTGAATATTTTGTATGCATGCATTTATATCTATGCGCTTCATTTCACATCTAATCCTTGATTTAAAGTTGCTTAAATTATCTATCATAACGGAAATTTGCCCACAAAATAAACAAATAAAATTTTTTCAGCTCTAAAAATTGAAGATTTCATTTAAAAAAAATGATTTTTTAGTACTTTTGCTGAAAACATTGACTGTTCAGTGGTACAGGTTAGAACCACCTAACTGTGGCGGTTCTAAGTACCCCACAATCTATGATTTGGATCCATTTATTTGGCTTGATAAGGTTCCAGTCAAAATTGAAGCACATTTGTGTGTCCAAAAATCTCTTTCAACCATTAGATTGATATGTGTCCCCTTTTCTGTAAACATTTCTTTTCGGTATGGCTTGACATCCTTGTCAACAATTTTTTAGTCATATATGAACCACCAGTATGGTGTCAATCATATTGCCCCTCGTCTGTGAGGTTGAGGACTCTGTTCTCGAGCCGAGCTCTCTCTGCAGCAAACACCAACAGATGACTCATCAAGGTCTCCTCTGGTCCTGTCTGGATCTTTACATCACTAGGGTTCTAAAAATACATACCAGCATATCATTTGAGCCTCTACATGAGAAAACCAACAATCTAGGTTTACAACCAGGTCTGACACAAAATGGCCAGTACAGTCATATAAGCAGGCTAAAAGCTTGAAATTTCAGATTTAAGAAGGAGAGGAATTGTACTATCTGTGTAGTGAATTACTCCACTTCTGTTCTGCGCCTTTGGTTTTGCCATTGCAGTTGGTTAGTTTTCTGATGTGGAGGCTCATGTGGTTCAAACTTTACATAAAAGATATAACAGACATCACAAAGTATCCAGTATCTAATAGCAAGCCACAGACTTGTCCTAAGGTCATTTCCTACTAATGCACAGTATATCAAAGACTTTGTTTTGCACATCATGCATAGCATGGTCTGCCATTCAGCTGTCTTTAGAAGGCAACAGCTGAATTTTGTCTGACTTGGTCTGAAAGCCCAATTACGTTTTCTCAAGACACTGCTAACTTATTCAGATTACTTACATGTAAAGTGTCAACAAAAGCTTTGATAGTGTGGTAGTCAGCCCCACCGTGACCAGACAAGGGGCCTGGGGGAGCAACGTCTTCGGGGAAATATTTGGCTGGAAGGAAAACAAATATTATGAAACTGGGATGTACAGGGGTATACATTTATCTTATTTTTGCTCCAAAACATAGATTATGATTATGGTACTTTTTGGAACCACCTTGGTGTCAGAGGCATTTCTAACGTGTACAATCATTCTTTATTTTGAGCAAACAGAAGAAAAATATTTTTTTTTCAACTGAATATTTTCAATTTTTACAACTGAGGAAAAATCTGTATATTAGATGGACATGTTTTTGTAATGTGCAGTGTTACATGCATACATGCCATACATCAGGAATGAAGGGAAAATGATTAAACAGAATTTTCTTGAAATTTGGTAGGGAGATCTGAAATTCCAAATAGGGAGATGTATAAGATATATAAAGGTATTCTATACCTTGAAACGGAGACTCATTGATCTTGTACTTATGTGTTTTAGCAGAGGAAATCATAGAATCAGGGTGGTCCTACTTATTTGTCTTCCCAGTAAGGAAGTCAAACATTTTGCTCTTGGGTTGATAGCTGGCCAGGGTTGCCCTGTGGTAGCCACTACTGTGGTCCTACTTATTTGTCTTCTTAGTAAGGAAGTCTAACATTTTGATCTTGGGTTGATAGCCTTCGACTGGGCTGCCTTTGACATTTTGAATTTCAAAAATCCCTGGCTTTTCTCTGACAGTGGCAACTCTATGGCAGCCACTACTGTGGTCCTACTTACTTGTCTTCTTAGTACGGAAATCAAACACTTTGATCTTGGGTTGATAGCTGACCAGGGTAGCCACTCATTTTGTATTAAATTCCCTGACTTTTCCATGAACCCTGCGGCAGCCACTACTATGGACCTACTTACTTGTCTTCTGAGTGAGGAAGTCAAACATTTTGACCTTGGGTTGATAGCCATCCACTGGGCCGCCACTGACATTTTGTATTTCAAAATTCCCTGACTTTTCCATGACTTTTCTCTGACCATGGCAACCCTGTGGCAGCCACTACTGTGTTCCTGCTTACTTGTCTTCTTAGTAAGGAAATCAAACACCTTGATCTTGGGTTGATAGCCAGCCACTACAGTCATCTCACCCTGCAGTAGTTGAACCAAATCATGAGAAAACTGGGCCTGAGGTTATAAAACTTTTTTCATGCTCAGCTCAGCTGAATCTAAAATTCATCCTGCTCATAAATGTTAAAATGCTCACAATTGTTGACATTTTAACAATTATAAGCAGGGTAAATTACAGTATTTTGTGATCTAATCCTGAAAATTCAATTTATTTGGTATATTTTGTCATTTATGTGCAGTTCAAATTTTATGATCAGCTGAGGTGAGCATGAAAAAAGTTTTATTACCTCGACTTTACATCAGCAAATACGCACAAAGACGCAGATCAGTTGTTGTACACTGTTTTTTGTATCATAGATAGTACACAGATAGTACAATATGTAAAATCCCTCTGCACAGAAGATCAGTACGTTTAGATTTGCCTCATGAATAACACAATCCCTCTTCCATTATGTTAAGATTCTAGCCTTATACAAATGACTGTACAGGCCAACTTAAGGTGTAGCTGGTCGACAATCCTGAAGCCAGCTTCTTTCATGACACACCTCGCGTATATAGCCAATGGTTAAAAAACATGTTATATTGTGCAACAATTTCACTGGGCAAATAAGCGTGGTTTTACTTTGCGGCATTTGTGACGTCAGCTATCCCATCAAGCAGCGTTAGACGGTGTTAACGTCATTTTAGCACATAACAAATGCTCGTGATTTGATCTTCTTTACAACTGACCTCCAAACAGTGAATTATTACTGAACAATTCACTATCAGGGCTGATCTATTTCTCAAATAACATCTCTGCATGGAACAAAATAAGACTCTATCATGACTTTAAATATGGCAGGATAGTCAATTGTGTCTGTTCCTTGGGCATCAGGAAAACATGTCCAAGAAAAGTATACATGTATACCCCCTAAAACTAAACTCCACTTTTATACTGTGAAAGTGGGGTGGGTGTACATTGGTATTCCATTTTTCTTATTTTTGATCCAAAACACAGATTGTGGGTACTCGTTACAACAGCCGCGTGGTTTAATGGTATCCGTTATGGATATGTTGGCGTATGCAGTGAAGCAAAAAGAATCTATTCAGTGCTCTTGGCTTTGAAGAAAATCATTAAAAACCATGGTGGCTGGTTAGAACTTTTGACTAGTATACATGTTTATACCAGATGAAAACAGACTTTTATGCATAGATCTATAGATGCAAAATATCAACACAGACCAGCTGTGCTGCTCAGTACTGATCAATGCCTTTGTTTTTCATTAATTCTCTAAATAGGAAATTTCCAGCAAGCCTCAAACCTTTTTTTCTGTTGCTCAGCCTGGTATTTGTCATACCATAGACATTGCATAAACAGTTGGTTTGTGTGTTTTGTGCAGCACTTTCTTTCCCACCCAGTGTCTCTATTGAGAATTTAATTGTGTCACTTTCTGTGCCTTTTATTCTTATTTTCTTTGAAATGTGGCCCATACGTTTTTGGAATCAAGGACAAGAACTTTTACAGCAATGTGATCCATATCTGGTTGGAATCAAGGACAGGAACTTTTATTGCAATAGTCGGAAAATGACAGGAACTTTCATTGCAATGTGATCCATATCTGGTCAGAATCAAGGACAAGAACTTTTATAGACATGTCACCCAAATCTGGTTGGAATCAAGGACAAGAACTTTTATAGCAATGTGGCTGACAAGTAGTGCTTTACACACTAACCTGTCAAAGTTGACCAATGGGATCTGAGAAATTCATGCAGATGCTCTTGCTGTCTTCATTTGCAACTTATAGCCAAATTTGGCTAAATCCCACAATTCAAAGTGACATCTGCGAGAGATCAAGATGAGGTCTCGTCTTATCAGGGAGAATGATACCGCCCATATCTGGCCAGAATCAAGGAAAGGACAAGAACTTTTAAAGCAATGGTGCCCATATCTGGTCACAATGAAGCACAAGAACGTTTCTTGCAATGGGGGGTAAAAATACCTTAGTTCCATAGAACCTGACTTGTCTGGCACATATTTTCTCGGTGAATGCGACCATCTGTAGTGTCGCTGTTGGTCCACCCTCAAACTGCATGTTCATCACCTACACAATAATCATACAATCAAATCATCAATAAATTTCTAAGAATAGATGAGCGTCATCACAAGAAAACCGGCTTTCAGCGTTTCTGACCAGCCTGACACAAACTCACTTGTATGGCTACAGAAGAAAGCTAGAATCTTGAAACTTTGGATCTAGGAAGAAGAAGAATTGTATGATCTGTGGAGTGAAAATGTAGTTGCTAATCAGCCGTTCTGCTTTGTTTTTCATGTAGGCTAAAAGCCAGTTTTCTCATGATGTGTCTCAGATAGAAGGGTAATTTGTTTACCTTACTGCCATAAAATCTTGTTTTTCTTGCATAAACCTTTTCAGTGAAGGCTACCATCTGTAATGTGGCTGTAGCACCACTAACAAACTGTAGATTCACAACCTGTACATCAGGAAAACACAAACCTCATACCCCACTTTTTTATAGCAAAATTGGAGTTTACTGGGGTATACCTATTGTTTTTTTTATTTTGCGCCAAAACATAGTTTGTGGGTACTCATTAGAACTATCTGGGCGAGGCGGTTCTAACATGTACCCACAATCAATGTTTTGAGCAAATATACTGAGAGGAATTAGAAACTTAAGTTTTCAACATTACTCATTGTTTTCTTATTTTCAGATTGATTTTGAATTAAACCAAGTTGTATATTTTGATTGTGGCAGTGTGTAATTTGTGCTTCACATTGAGCATTTAAAATTTTGGATTCCGTCAAATGTAACAGAGTTACGTCATTTTGACGTCTTCTACCCAAAACTCATTAAAGTCCATGATAAGTGCCGTTTTTGCTAAATGCAAAATAACGAGTGTATACGTCCGTGATCAAGGTGTGAGAATACGCCCGAAATATTGTTTGGTTTAGATTTTATCCTTCAAAACGTGAAGTTTTATTTTTGACGTCAAACATGAAAGTGTACTTTCGACGTTTTCTTACGCCAGGAAAAGACTTTCATGATAAATGACAAAGGTTGATGTCTATGGGAACGCAGACGAGGCATTTGTGTTCTTGAATTCGAATTTCGATACCCGTTTTCGGTGTTCATACTGTTTATCTTTTAATTGTTAGCGTCACGTCAACGTCAGGAATGGAGGTCCCATTTTTTTTATAAACACGTCTTTTGCTAGAATCAGTAAATGATGTGCCCATTTGTTTAAAATGATTATTTAATTACACACCTTTTACTTGAAAACAAGAGTCACCGACATTTTTAACGTCAGTCTGACGTATCGCACGACTGATCGGTTTTTGTTCATGCTAAAAACTGCTTGCAGTGCAGAAATCGATACCATATCAAGATTTCAAAAGCAAATCGAAAAATAATTCTGCAAACACGCAAACATGCAAAAAAGAATGGTCATGTTAATGACGTTTTTGATTGGCCACCTTGATGACGTTTATTCAATCTTAAGTGTGATTTTCGAAGCATGACGTTTTCTGTGGACAACTGTTTTAAGCTACAGTGGATCGAGCCATAAATTTTATAGAGGTTTATGGTTCTTTAGGGCATCATGCACCAAAACCTTCGATTTGATAATTAAACTTGAACACTCAGATTTTGACCATGGCATCAAAAAATTGACCATAGACATGCCCTTAAGCAAATTTATCATTTTTTGACGAACCAACATTGATACAGAAATGTTGTTGTAAGCAAATTTTATAACAAGAAACAAAACTTTCGCTTTTTTTCAAAGCAGGAACTTTCTAAAGAGAAGACTTAAGTTTCTAGTTCCTCTCAGTATATATTGAAAACATCAAAATTTTTATAATGAAATTTTCAATTTTTACAACTGAAAAAATTCTCTGTATATTGCAAGGGCAAGTTTTCGAAATGTAGAAACAGGTGAGCAGGCCTTCAGGTTATAATAAAACATTTGCATGCATGCATGACACAGTGTAGCACCATAATAACACACTTCATACCTACAAAACTGAAGAGGCACTTGAGCAGATAATTTTATAAAAAAAACTAGAATTTGTTTTCTATGTGAAAACTGATGTCTCCCCCCTTTCTACGTGCATGTCCAAAATATGCAAGCAAGAGTTATAGTTCTTGTGCATCACATATCCTGTCATTCTATTTTATAAGTGTACCAAGTTTCATTGAAATATCTCTTATACAGTTTTCAAGTTATAGAGGGGGCACAAAAGTGTTTGGAAAATAATCAAAGGGAAATAACTCCAAAGATATGAAAGCAAGAGTAATGGATCTTGTGCATCATGCTCTATAAGTGTACCATGTTTCATTGAAAAATCTCTAATGGTTTTTGAGTTATAGAGCAGACACGAAATTGAATGAAAAATAATCAAAGGGAAATAACTCCAAAGATATGCAAGCAAGAGTTATGGTTCTTTAGCATGACACATCATCTCATCGTGCTTTATAAGTGTACCAAGTTTCATTGAAATATTTCTTATGGTTTTCAAGTTATAGAGTGGACATGAAATTGTATGGAAAAATAATCAAAGGAAAATAACTCCAAAGATATGAAAGCAAGAGTTATTATAATTCTTGTGCATGACACATCGTCTCATCATGCTTTATAAGTGTACCAAGTTTCACTGAAATTTCTCTTACGGTTTTCAAGTTATAGGGTGGACACGAAATTGTATGGAAAATAATCAAAGGGAAATTACTCCAAAGATATGCAAGCAAGAGTTATGGTTCTTTAGCACGACACGTAATTTCATCGTGCTTTATAAGTGTACCAAGTTTCATTGAAATAACTCTTACGATTTTCGAGTTATAAAGCGGACACGAAATTGTATGGAAAATAATCAAAGGGAAATAACTCATAAAATACTCAAGCCAGAGTTATGGTTCTTGTGCATGACACATCGTCTGATCATGGTCAATAAGTGTACCAAGTTTTATTGAAAAATCTTAAACGGTTTTCAATTTATACAGCGGACACGAAATTGTATAGAAAATAATCAAAGGGAAATAACTCCAAAAATACTCAAGCCAGAGTTATGGTTCTTGTGCATGACATATCGTCTCATTGTGGTATACAAGTGTACCAAGTTTCATTGAAAAATCTTTAACGGTTTTCAAGTTATACAGCGGACACGAAATTGTATCGAAAATAATCAAAGGGAAATAACTCCAAAAATACTCAAGCTAGAGTTATGGTTCTTGTGCATGACACATCGTCTCGTCGTGGTTTTCAAGTGTACCAAGTTTCATTGAAAAATCTTTAACGGTTTTCAAGTTAAAGAGCGGACACGATTTGTGACGGACAGACGGACGGACAGACGGACGGACAGATGCATGGGGAAAAACAATATGTCTCCCGACCCTGTCGGGGGGAGACATAATTATACTCAAGTCAGCAGAGCATGAAATTTCAAATTCTCATAAAAATTGAAATAGTGAAAGTCAGTGGAAAAAAAGACCAGAGGACCAATGGTCCTGTAAACGCTCACCTGAGTCTGCTGCATATACCAATAAACATGTTTCAATATTATGGTATTTAACCCCAGTGCAGGGGCAGATGAAGCCCTTGGGCCATTTTCTTTTTTCAGAATAATCAATATTCTGTCCATTTGCCAATTTCTTGGCTCTTGCTGGCTTTTCCCTTCAAATGACATTTTAACAGTTTTTCCCATTCAAATGCATGGGCAACCCATGTTCACTTTGCCATAAACTTGGTCAAGGTCATCACAGGGTCATGATTTATATATTTGGCTTCAATTGGCCAAGTGGTTTCAGAGGAGAAGATGTTTGAATATTATGGAGATATACATGTATATTGCCCCGGGGTGTGGGCATATGAGCCCTTAGGTCCATTTTCTTTTTCAGAATCATTAATATTTAGTCCTACTACCCATTTCCTGCAAGATTTTCACCTCAAATGACTTTTTAAAAGTTTTCCCCATTCCAATGCATTGGCGACCTATGTTGACCTTGTCGTAAAATAGGTCAAGGTCACCACAGGGTCATGATTTATAAAGACATTGTAGTACTTCAGCCATTGGTGCTTCATGCCAAGTTTCTTTGAAATCGGTCCACCAGATTCGGAGAAGAAGATTTTTGAAGGGTTTTTACCGTATATGGGCATGGCAGCCATCTTGGTCATGTGAACTAGATAATTTATATATACATTAATTCCCCCATTCCATAGATGCTTCACATAAAATTTGGCTTTGATTCGCCAAGCGGTTTCAAAGGAGAAGATGTTTGAATATTATGCTAATATACGTGTATATTGCCCCGGGATGGGGCTAGAGGAGCCCCTGGAGTCCAGTTTTTTTCAGAATCATTAATATTCAGTCCTACTGCCCATTTCCTGCAAGACTTTCACTTTAAATGACATTTTAAAAGTTTTCCCTATTCAATTGCATTGGCGACCTATGTTGACCGTGCCATTAAAAAAGGTCAAGGTCATTACAGGGTCATGATTTATATACACATTGTAGTACTTGAGCCATCGATGCTTCATGCCAAGTTTCTTTGAAATCGATCCACCGGTTCTGGAGAAGAAGATTTTTGAAGGGTTTTTACCATATATGGGCATGGCGGCCATCTTGGTCATGTGACCTGGATTATTTATATACACATTGGTTCCCCCTTCCCATAGATGCTTCATGTAAAATTTGGCTTTGATTGGCCAAGCGGTTTCAGAGAAGAAGATGTTTGAATATTATGATAATATACATGTATATTGCCCTGGGGTGGGGGCGGATGAGCCCCTGGTGCCCAATTTTTTTCAGAATCATTAATATTCAGTCCTACTGCTCATTTTCTGCAAGATTTTTCCTTTAAATTACAATTTAACAATTTTTCCCATTCAAATGCAAAGGCGACCTATGTTGACCTTGCCGTAAAATAGGTCAAGGTCACCGCAAGGTCATGATTTATATATACATTGTAGTACTTGAGTCATCAATGCTTCATGCCAAGTTTGGTTGAAATCGGTCCAGTGGTTCCGGAGAAGAAGATTTTTGAAGGGTTTTTACCATATATGGGCATGGCGGCCATCTTGGTCATGTGACCTGGATTATTTATATATACATTGGTTCCCCCTTCCCATAGATGCTTCATGTAAAATTTGGCTTTGATTGGCCAAGCTGTTTCAGAGAAGAAGATCTTTGAAAATGGTGGACGACGGACGACGGACGGACGACAGACGGACGGACGGACTGACGACGGAGCATGGGTATACTATAAGCTCACCTTGTGAGCCTGACAGCTCAGGTGAGCTAAAAACTAGATCACAAAAGCTAATGTTTATGTTTTTCTAAGACAATGTTTGACGTTTTTCTAAGACAACGTTTGAGGTTTTAGCAAATTTTTTTACATCATTTTGACTTCAGCATCCTATGGGTACAGTACATGCATCATAGCTTTTTGTAATGAGCATGTTTTTAGTATGTCTTAGTGCATCATCTTGGTTTTCACAGCATTTATAGAAGGTACATGTATGTTGAAGTCAAAAAAGGTTTGTTTCTTTTTGTGAATATGACAAATATTCAAACTTTTTGAACGGCCCTCGTACATCAGGATAACATGACCATGAAAAGTTTCCACCATTTAACCCCATTTTTGTATAGTTAATATAAAACTGTGGTTTCAGTATACACTTTTTCTTGTTGTTGTTCAACAACATAGATTGTGAGTACTCGTTGTAACCACCTAACCAAGGCGGTTCTAATATGTACCCAAAATCTATGTCTTCAGTAAAAATAATAAAAATATCACTTTTTTTTTTACCGAAAGCTATAAATTTTTACAATTTAAGAAAAATCTGTAAATTACATGATACCTGATGAGACATAACATCATTATCTGACTCGTACACACATCTACCATACGGCCCCTCCCTCAGAGCTGTAGTAATGTTCTCTATGTCTACCACATCTGACACCACAGAGAACGGCCATCCGCCAGCTCGACCCTACAACAAAACACCAAAGAGCTATAGTAATGTTCTCTATGTCTACCACATCTGATACCACAGAGAACGGCCACCCGCCAGCTCATCCCTACAACAAAACACCACAGAGCTGTAGTAATATTCTCTATGTCTACCACATCTGATACCACGGAGAACGGCCACCCACCAGCACGTCCCTACAACAAAACACCACAGAGCTGTAGTAATGTTCTCTATGACTACCACATCTGATACCACAGAGAACGGCCACCCACCAGCTCGTCCCTACAACAAAACACCAAAGAGCTGTAGTAATGTTCTCTATGTCTACCACATCTGATACCACAGAGAACGGCCACCCACCAGCACGTCTCTACAACAAAACACATCAGAGCTGTAGTAATGTTCTCTATGTCTACCACACCTAATACCACAGAAAACGGCCACCCACCAGCTCCTCTCTACAACAAAACACCACAGAGCTGTAGTAATGTTCTGTATGACTACCACATCTGATACCACAGAGAACGGCCACCCACCAGCTCCTCTCTACAACAAAACACCACAGAACTGTAGTAATGTATTCTATGTCTACCACATCTAACACCACAGAGAATGGCCACCCACCAGCTCGTCCCTACAACAAAACACCACACAGCTGTAGTAATGTTCTCTATGTCTATCACACCTGATACCACAGAGAACAGCCACCCACCAGCACATCCCTACAACAAAACACCACAGAGCTGTAGTAATGTTCCCTATGTCTACCACATCTGATACAATAGAGAATGGCCACCCACCAGCTTGACCGTACAACAAAACACCACAGAGCTGTAGTAATGTTCTCTATGTCTACCACATCTGATACCACAGAGAATGGCCACCCACCAGCTCGACCCTACAACAAAACACCACAGAGCTGTAGTAATGTTCTCTATGTCTACCATATCTGATACCACAGAGAATGGCCACTCACAAGCTGGTCCCTACAACAAAACACCACAGAGCTGTAGTAATGTTCTCTATGTCTACCACATCTGATACCACAGAGAACGGCCACCCACCAGCTCGACCCTACAACAAAACACCACAGAGCTTTAGTAATGTTCTCTATGTCTACCACATCTGACACCACAGAGAATGGCCACCCACCAGCTCGTCCCTACAATAAAACACCACAGAGCTGTAGTAATATTCTCTAAGTCTACCCCATCTGATGCCACAGAGAACGGCCACCCGCCAGCTGGTCCCTACAACAAAACACCACAGAGCTGTAGTAACGTTCTCTATGTCTACCACATCTGATACCACAGAGAACGGCAACCCACCAGCTCGACCCTACAACAAAACACCACAGAGCTGTAGTAATGTTCTCTATGACTACCACATCTGATACCACAGAGAACGGCCACCCACCAGCTCGTTTCTACAACAAAACACCACAGAGCTGTAATAATGTTCTCTATGTCTACCACATCTGATACCACAGAGAATGGCCACCCACCAGCTCGACCCTACAACAAAACACCACAGAGCTGTAGTAATGTTCTCTATGACTACCACATCTGATACCACAGAGAACGGCCACCCATCAGCTCGTCCCTACAACAAAACACCACAGAGCTGTAGTAATGTTCTCTATGACTACCACATCTGATACCACAGAGAACGGCCACCCACCAGCTCGTCCCTACAACAAAACACCACTGAGCTGTAGTAATGTTCTCTATGTCTACCACACCTGATACCACAGAGAATGGCCACCCACCAGCTTTTCCCTACAACAAAACACCTCAGAGCTGTATAGTAATGTTCTCTATATCTACAACATCTGATGCCACAGAGAACGGCCACCCACCAGCTCGTCCCTACAACAAAACACCACAGATCTGTAGTTATGTTCTCTATGTCTACCACATCTGATACCACAGAGAACGGCCACCCACCAGCTCCTCCCTACAACAAAACACCACAGAGCTGTAGTAATGTTCTCTATGTCTACCACATCTGATACCACAGAGAATGGCCACCCACCAGCTCAACCCTACAACAAAACACCACAGAGCTGTAGTAATGTTCTCTATGTCTACCACATCTGATACCACAGAGAACAGCCACCCACCAGCTGGTCCCTACAACAAAACACCACAGAGCTGTAGTAATGTTCTCTATGTCTACCACATCTGATACCACAGAGAACGGCCACCCACCAGCTTGACCCTACAACAAACCACCACAGTGCTGTAGTAATGTTCTCTATGTCTACCACATCTGACATCACAGAGAACGGCCACCCACCAGCTTGTCCCTACAACAAAACACCACAGAGCTGTAGTAATGTTCTCTATGTCTACCACATCTGATACCACAGAGAATGGCCACCCACCAGCTCGTCCCTACAACAAAGCACCACAGAGCTGTAGTCATGTTCTCTATGTCTACCACATCTGTCACCACAGAGAATGGCCACCCACCAGCTCGTCCCTACAACAAAACACCACAGAGCTGTAGTAATGTTCTCTATGTCTACCACATCTGATACCACAGAGAACGGCCACCCACCAGCTCGACCCTACAACAAAACACCACAGAGCTGTAGTAATGTTCTCTATGTCTACCACATCTGACACCACAGAGAATGGCCACCCACCAGCTCGTCCCTACAATAAAACACCACAGAGCTGTAGTAATATTCTTTAAGTCTACCCCATCTGATGCCACAGAGAACGGCCACCCGCCAGCTGGTCCCTACAACAAAACACCACAGAGCTGTAGTAATGTTCTCTATGTCTACCACATCTGATACCACAGAGAAAGGCAACCCACCAGCTCGACCCTACAACAAAACACCACAGAGCTGTAGTAATGTTCTCTATGACTACCACATCTGATACCACAGAGAACGGCCACCCACCAGCTCGTTTCTACAACAAAACACCACAGAGCTGTAATAATGTTCTCTATGTCTACCACATCTGATACCACAGAGAATGGCCACCCACCAGCTCGACCCTACAACAAAACACCACAGAGCTGTAGTAATGTTCTCTATGACTACCACATCTGATACCACAGAGAACGGCCACCCACCAGCTCGTCCCTACAACAAAACACCACAGAGCTGTAGTAATGTTCTCTATGACTACCACATCTGATACCACAGAGAACGGCCACCCACCAGCTCGTCCCTACAACAAAACACCACAGAGCTGTAGTAATGTTCTCTATGTCTACCACACCTGATACCACAGAGAATGGCCACCCACCAGCTCTTCCCTACAACAAAACACCTCAGAGCTGTATAGTAATGTTCTCTATATCTACAACATCTGATGCCACAGAGAACGGCCACCCACCAGCTCGTCCCTACAACAAAACACCACAGATCTGTAGTTATGTTCTCTATGTCTACCACATCTGATACCACAGAGAATGGCCACCCACCAGCTCAACCCTACAACAAAACACCACAGAGCTGTAGTTATGTTCTCTATGTCTACCACATCTGATACCACAGAGAACGGCCACCCACCAGCTCCTCCCTACAACAAAACACCACAGAGCTGTAGTAATGTTCTCTATGTCTACCACATCTGATACCACAGAGAATGGCCTTCCACCAGCTCAACCCTAAAACAAAACACCACAGAGCTGTAGTAATGTTCTCTATGTCTACCACATCTGATACCACAGAGAACGGCCACCCACCAGCTGGTCCCTACAACAAAACACCACAGAGCTGTAGTAATGTTCTCGATGTCTACCACATCTGATACCACAGAGAACGGCCACCCACCAGCTTGACCCTACAACAAACCACCACAGTGCTGTAGTAATGTTCTCTATGTCTACCACATCTGACATCACAGAGAACGGCCACCCACCAGCTCGTCCCTACAACAAAACACCACAGAGCTGTAGTAATGTTCTCTATGTCTACCACATCTGATACCACAGAGAATGGCCACCCACCAGCTCGTCCCTACAACAAAGCACCACAGAGCTGTAGTCATGTTCTCTATGTCTACCACATCTGTCACCACAGAGAATGGCCACCCACCAGCTCGTCCCTACAACAAAACACCACAGAGCTGTAGTAATGTTCTCTATGTCTACCACATCTGATACCACAGAGAACGGCCACCCACCAGCTCAACCCTACAACAAAACACCACAGAGTTGTAGTAATGTTCTCTATGTCTACCACATCTGACACCACAGAGAATGGCCACCCACCAGCTCGTCCCTACAATAAAACACCACAGAGCTGTAGTAATATTCTCTAAGTCTACCCCATCTGATGCCACAGAGAACGGCCACCTGCCAGCTGGTCCCTACAACAAAACACCACAGAGCTGTAGTAATGTTCTCTATGTCTACCACATCTGATACCACAGAGAACGGCAACCCACCAGCTGGACCCTACAACAAAACACCACAGAGCTGTAGTAATGTTCTCTATGTCTACCACATCTGACATCACAGAGAACGGCCACCCACCAGCTCAACCCTACAACAAAACACCACAGTGCTGTAGTAATGTTCTCTATGTCTACCACATCTGATACCACAGAGAATGGCCACCCACCAGCTCGTTTCTACAACAAAATACCACAGAGCTGTAATAATGTTCTCTATGTCTACCACATCTGATACCACAGAGAATGGCCACCCACCAGCTCGACCCTACAACAAAACACCACAGAGCTGTAGTAATGTTCTCTATGACTACCACATCTGATACCACATAAACGGCCACCCACCAGCTCGTCCCTACAACAAAACACCACAGAGCTGTAGTAATGTTCTCTATGACTACCACATCTGATACCACAGAGAACGGCCACCCACCAGCTCGTCCCTACAACAAAACACCACAGAGCTGTAGTAATGTTCTCTATGTCTACCACACCTGATACCACAGAGAATGGCCACCCACCAGCTCTTCCCTACAACAAAACACCTCAGAGCTGTATAGTAATGTTCTCTATATCTACAACATCTGATGCCACAGAGAACGGCCACCCACCAGCTCGTCCCTACAACAAAACACCACAGATCTGTAATTATGTTCTCTATGTCTACCACATCTGATACCACAGAGAATGGCCACCCACCAGCTCAACCCTACAACAAAACACCACAGAGCTGTAGTTATGTTCTCTATGTCTACCACATCTGATACCACAGAGAACAGCCACACACCAGCTCCTCCCTACAACAAAACACCACAGAGCTGTAGTAATGTTTTCTATGTCTACCACATCTGATACCACAGAGAATGGCCACCCACCAGCTCAACCCTACAACAAAACACCACAGAGCTGTAGTAATGTTCTCTATGTCTACCATATCTGATACCACAGAGAACGGCAACCCACCAGCTGGACCCTACAACAAAACACCACAGAGCTGTAGTAATGTTCTCTATGTCTACCACATCTGATACCACAGAGAATGGCCACCCACCAGCTCGTTTCTACAACAAAATACCACAGAGCTGTAATAATGTTCTCTATGTCTACCACATCTGATACCACAGAGAATGGCCACCCACCAGCTCGACCCTACAACAAAACACCACAGAGCTGTAGTAATGTTCTCTATGACTACCACATCTGATACCACATAAACGGCCACCCACCAGCTCGTCCCTACAACAAAACACCACAGAGCTGTAGTAATGTTCTCTATGACTACCACATCTGATACCACAGAGAACGGCCACCCACCAGCTCGTCCCTACAACAAAACACCACAGAGCTGTAGTAATGTTCTCTATGTCTACCACACCTGATACCACAGAGAATGGCCACCCACCAGCTCTTCCCTACAACAAAACACCTCAGAGCTGTATAGTAATGTTCTCTATATCTACAACATCTGATGCCACAGAGAACGGCCACCCACCAGCTCGTCCCTACAACAAAACACCACAGATCTGTAATTATGTTCTCTATGTCTACCACATCTGATACCACAGAGAATGGCCACCCACCAGCTCAACCCTACAACAAAACACCACAGAGCTGTAGTTATGTTCTCTATGTCTACCACATCTGATACCACAGAGAACAGCCACACACCAGCTCCTCCCTACAACAAAACACCACAGAGCTGTAGTAATGTTCTCTATGTCTACCACATCTGATACCACAGAGAATGGCCACCCACCAGCTCAACCCTACAACAAAACACCACAGAGCTGTAGTAATGTTCTCTATGTCTACCATATCTGATACCACAGAGAACGGCCACCCACCAGCTGGTCCCTACAACAAAACACCACAGAGCTGTAGTAATGTTCTCTATGTCTACCACATCTGATACCACAGAGAACGGCCACCCACCAGCTTGACCCTACAACAAACCACCACAGTGCTGTAGTAATGTTCTCTATGTCTACCACATCTGACATCACAGAGAACGGCCACCCACCAGCTCGTCCCTACAACAAAACACCACAGAGCTGTAGTAATGTTCTCTATGTCTACCACATCTGATACCACAGAGAATGGCCACCCACCAGCTCGTCCCTACAACAAAGCACCACAGAGCTGTAGTCATGTTCTCTATGTCTACCACATCTGTCACCACAGAGAATGGCCACCCACCAGCTCGTCCCTACAACAAAACTCCACAGAGCTGTAGTAATGTTCTCTATGTCTACCACATCTGATACCACAGAGAACGGCCACCCACCAGCTCGACCCTACAACAAAACAATGCATACAATGCCACCCACCGGCTCGACCCTACAACAGGACAATGCATGTTTTACTGTAAATCCGGAAATTTTTGCGAGAACTTAATTTTAGCTAATATTTGTGACTTTGTTGCCTTGCGAAAATAAAGTTCTCGCTAATAATGAATTACAATAAGCTTTATAGACTGCATGAGTACCCGTTCGCAAAGTCTCGCTAATAGAAAATTACAGAAATAGAAAATTCGCGAAATAAAAGTCACACGAAAATTTCCTAACTTCCAGTATGTTGGCATGTATATCTTTTATATAAAAACAATGTTTGTTCAACTTTATGGAAGGAAAAAACACACATCATGAGTTAAGAGCTGTCGTATGACAACGTGCTCGACTGCTTCTGGCTTTGTCAAACATTAGGGCCAACTCGTGAACTCGTGGAAAAATGTACATTTATACACCAATTAAGGATTGATATATATGACAAAATCACTAAATCACTGAAATTAGGTCACAGTTACCTATAAGTAGTTTGGGGTCAATGGTCTGGTCATACTGATTCATAATGTGAAAGAAATCAGATAATATACCTATCGAGTGTTGAGATATAAGACAAGAGGACCCTCACCTGAAATATTTGCTCATTGTAAGCTTAAAGGTCAGATGAGGATACCCCGGAGCCCTGACTGTAAAGGGCCCAAGGGGCATGAGGATTTATGAGTAAAAAAGGATTAATATGCATTGTAAAAGCTCTAGGGCTCATGGTTTAAAAGAATATAGTGTTGACATTTACTTTTGTTCCAATGTACAAATAGGGAAGATAATGACCTGGGGTGGGGCCATTGTTGACCTGAAGGGGCATGATTGGCAGGCTTTATGTAAACCTATGCTGCATACTAAATATAGAAGCTTTGGGTCTTTTAGTTTGGAGAAGAACTTTTTCATGTATTTCCAATGATAAGCCTATAGCAGAGAATAACACTCCTGGGCACACCCACAGGAAAGCCGACAGTCAACCGAGGTGACAACAATAGCTCTTTGCACTTCGCGCAGTCAATCTAAAAGCTGATGAAGTAGTTGCATAGCTGATCGGCACCTTTGTTTTCCCTACATGAATAGTAAATTCCTCTACTTATATCCATAATTTAAAGCTTCTAGCCTTCTCTTGACTGCACAGGCCATTTGACATCGAAATGGGTCAGAGACCCCAAAGACTACTTTCCTCGCATCATGGCTTATTAAAATATTCTATTTCTGCAAGCACAGCTAACCAGTTCATACAGAGCATGCCCATGCATCCAATATGCTCTCCATGAGCCTTGGGCTCAGGGGAGCAAACAGAAATGTATGTAAACATAAGAATGTAACGCCATGTAGATCTTCTACGACTGTTCTACAACTGTTGTTTGTTTACCTTCTGGACAGGCTCAAGGTATATTTTCTTGGCGGAGTATGGACAGTTATTCTCCACCTTAGCAGGACAGTCCAGACACCGACTGGCTGCTCCCTCCGGCTGAAAGGCAGAAGTTTGCATAATGAAAACTTGCCTAGATACAATTTACGGAGATTTTTACAGCTATAAAAAAATGAAAATCTCATTAGAAAAAATTGACATTTTTCATATGTTTGCTAAAAACATTGATTCTGGGTACACAATATATATTTTAGATCAAAAATAAGAAAAAAATAGGTATACAGTCAAACCTCTATAAAAGCGCCACCTTTGGGAGTGAGCTAAGCTGGCTGTTATACACAGGTGGCTGTCTTATCAAGGTTCAGTCAGAGCAGTTGTCATGTAGAAAATATTCTTACTGTCACAAGAAAAATCCTTTCTAAGGAAGGACTACCTGTATGTGTTTCATAAGTTGACATCATTTCATGCTTCGTTACACAATAATATATACAAAGCCTCATGGGTATTAACTTAATTGATTTTTTTCTGCTAATTAACTGTTTTAAATACAATAATGAATGATAATTGTCCAATTAACAGCTTGTAAATGGGAAATTTGACTTTAGGCAAGTATGATGTGGCTGTCTTATAGAGAGTTATAAGCATTTTGGGATTGATTTTACTGGCTGCTGGTTGTCTTGTGGAGATGGCTGTCTTATGCAGAGATAAAATATAGTGAAAATGATTGGGAATGTTTCAGACTGGCTCTCTTATGCAGGTGGAGCTCTTATAAAGGTGGCTGATTCAGCAGGTTCAACTGTACTCCTTCATATATTTCATGGATATATGAGCTACATCATGAGAAAACTAGATTTTTGCTTATGCGAAAACAAAGGAGCAGATCAGCTGTGCAGTATCAGCGCCTTTGTTTTCGCTACTGGGATAGTACAATTTCTCTTCTTCTTAAATCCGAAACTTTTAGCTTATAGCTAACTCCTGTGCTTATACAGCGTGGTTTATGTCAGACCTGGTGAGAAACTCCAAAGACCGGTTTTGATGTGTCGTGGCTCATATTTTCCTGTATGTAACTGTACCGATAACCACTACCTTTCCTTTAAACAGAATGCCTTTAATGTGTTCACCTCTTATGTCAAGTCTCTAGCCATGTCCTGTGACTGTACAACCAATCTGTATAGGACCTGGGCCGAGAAGAAGGGTCTTCTTGTGTTGATGTCCGTATAATTTACAAAGAAAGCAAAAGGGAAGTGAGCCTTATTCTTTACCTCACATTTTCCCTTTCTTCAAAGCAAACTTTATCATAAAATTTAGAGTGACTGCAATGAATAATTTAAGTACACTTCAACCTCATTAAAACATGCCTCATTATAATGCAGTTTTCAAATAACAAGGCCATGTCATATGCTATATGTCTCATGATGAGTCATGAGTCATGATAAAATGGTTTATCTTTATCACGGTCTGCTTCTATGGACCCCAAAGATAGTGTTATAATGAGGTTGGCCTGTGTATACCAGTGTATACCAAACTGTAACAGAAAAACTTGATTGTGTACCTTTTGGTCCTTGGTGAAATGACTCAAATTTCCGAATGATGAGACTTTTTCACATTTCCTCCCTGACATCCAATAGCAAATCAAGTCAATGTCATGGCAACACTTTGCCAACAAGGAAAATGAGCTTCCTGCTTCATTGCGCCAATTACCACGTACAAAGGAATGAGCAAAATGCCAGAAGCCAACCTATAAAAGGAATAAATTGGAAATACTGTATTCATTCTAATTAGTACACATGCTCCAATAAACGCACACCAAGGACTTTCCAAAGCCAGTGCATAAGTACACACTGCAAGGCTGAAATGTCAGTGTTTTACACCACATTTGTTTGTTTGTTTGTGTTGAGGCTTAACGTCCCAGTCAACAATTTTTCAGTCATGTTTTTGTTAGTGACTTCAATTTTGGCAACATTGAGCCAAAGATTAATTACTTTTATTTTGCAACCTTCAACAAGGTAGTCATTACAAAGACTAGTATTATCCAAATTGGACAAAACATATTAAACAGTGGTTTAATTATCTAAACTGATAATAATTTTCTGATTTCTTAAAATATCCTCCCTGATCTCAAAGGACGCAAAGGAAAATACACCGTCTGCACAATGGATGATGTACCGGGAGACTTTTTAGGGCCGCCACAAAGCACAAGACCAGGTGCAGTAATAGCAAATAAAAATTAAAACTGAACTTAACTCCACTGAACCCATTTTTTCCCAGTAAAACTGGTGTGTGAGGGGTTATACAATTTTTCTCAGTTTTTATTCAAAGCATAGATTGTGGGTACTCGTTAGAACCACCGCAACCAGGTACCTACAACCAATGTTTTGAACAAAAGGTAGTAAGACTCAACATTCTTTAAACAGTTTTTTTCAGCATTTACAGCAGAAAAAACAATTATTGTGTACTGCATGTGTGCGTTTGCATAATGTGACATACTGGTTCTGTATGGTTGATATTGACAAGATCTCCCAGCTGCCCGCTGTCAATTATCTCTTTGACCTTCTGTACCCAGGGTGTATACCGCAGCACATGACACACCGACAGGATTACGTTGTTCTCCTGACAGGTTCTCACGATGTCCCGACAATCTTCCTCTGTCACCTGTATCGCATCATGAGAGCACCAACAATGTGGTTTCCAAACAGGTCCGACACAAACTGGTCTGTGCAGTCACAGAAGATGGCTAGAAGCTTGAAAGTTTGGATTTAGATAGATGAGGAATGGTAGTAAAGGCAAAGGCACTGATCAGATTTGCAGTTTCTGTGAAGCTGATATGCACCTTTGTTTCTGCATATGCAAAATGTTGGGTTGCTCATGACATGGCTCAAATATATTCACGAAAACTGCACCAACAAACACAAAAATCTCTCTTTTACAGACTCGAGGTGGTATTCTGCTTTTCAATTGACATTTTACAGCTTTAGAAAATTATATATATTGCATTGGAAAGTTTTTCGTAGTTCCTAAACTTACAGCCATGGGTTTTTCCAGCAGAATATGGTAACCTTTCTTGGCAAAGGCTACCACAGGATCCTGAAAAACAGAGTTTAAATACAAATTAAACCAGAAGCAACAAGTTAAACTACTAAACGTGGACAAACATTTTCCCATGATGATTCTAACTGTATGGGAATTTTTCCAAATAGGGCAGCTTATTCCACATTCGGAGGTCAAAACACAAACTGCTTAAGACATTATGTCTAAAATTTCAAAGGTAAATTATTAAATACTAAGTTTTAATACACCTAGTTAGACCTACTGGTGGTAAAACTGGTGTAAAATACCAAAATGTCAGCTGGCAATTTTTTGGCAAAAGACCTAGGTATGCGCTTATTGGGGAATGAGTGATAATTAGAACAAATACGGTATGTAGCCTTGCTCAATGCACCTTGTGTAGTCTGTCTGGGGTACATATCAGTACACTGTCAGCAAACTTCTCCAGCTCAGCTGCCTCATGCCAATCTGAAAACAAAAAGGTAATGGTTAGGTTATGGCTCAATGTCATATTCAACAATATTTGAGCCACCTCATGGGAAAACCAACAATGTGGTTTCCGAACAGGTCTGACACTAACCAAGCTGCACAAGCACAGAAGCTGGCTAGAGGCTGGAAATTTTGGATTTGGACAGTAGACGAATTGTACAATCCTTGTGGTGAAAACAAAGGCATGATCAGCTTCGCGGTTACTGCGAAGCTGATCAGCACCTTTGTTTTCCCCTATGCAGATTGTTGGTTTTCTCATGAGGCGGCTCATTTCAATATGTCAGGAGGGAGCCAGTGCTGCCTTAGTGTTAGAAAAGCATTGTCAGGAGAACACCAGTCATGTTTGATGTGGAGGGACAAAATATATAAGGTAAAAACAGAGGACCAATGGTCATGCAAAGGCTCATCTGAGACCAATAAAAATGTCTGAATAGTATGGCTATATCCATGTCATGTCAGTAGCTGAAGAAACAGACTATTTATGAAATCCTTTTTGAGACCAATATTTAGTGTCATTGTATTATAAAAATGAATATGAATTTATACAATATACAGTTGATACAAAACTCAATTGATTAACTTAATTTTCCTGTAGTTTCCAATATACATGTATATATTTTTTGGCAAATTTTTCCCAATTATTTTGCCTTGCAAAGTTCTTCTTTGAAAACTCAGACTTTTTTTAACTTTTACAGTTTACAGCAATACTTATCCAAAAATCAAAGTCTTAATTATTTTATTAACAATATTGTTTAATTTTCGTTATCTGAATTTAATCAAAGTTTTGCCTCCATTGGCTCTGTACTATGCCTATAGGATAATAAATAGAAAATTTTCAAAATAAAAGTCACACAAGAAAATTTCGATATTTTCCACTGGCCCCTGATTCACTTGTTAGGGTCAAAGAATGTATTTCAGACTATTCAGACTGAAATACATTCTTGGACCCTAACAAATGGATCAGGGGCCAGCTATATTTTCAGTACTTGTATGAGACTGACCTGAGAAGACATGGTGTGATGGTATATCGTGCAATTCCTTCTCATAGTTTCTATGGTACTCTCTGGGATCACAAACACCTACTATCTGTAAACAACAGCAATGTCATGAGAAAACAAACAATCTGCATATGCGAAAACAAAGACGTAGATCAGCTGATCAATCCCTCTTCTAAAATCCAAAACTTCAAGCTTCTATATTTCTGTGGTGACTGTGCAGGGCTGAGTTCAGTTTAATTGTGCCAGTCCTGGTCAGTCCTGAATCAAATGTTGCATCTTCAATGAGTAGGCTGTGTATGATAACAGTGCTTCAACAGACCAATTTGTATGGATGAATAGAATGCAAGTACCTTGAACTGATCTGGATGATATTTTGCATAGAATGAGTAGCCATGGCCCCTACATCCTGCCCCTATTACAATACCAGTCTTTGGTGTCCCTTCAGGAACCTTGTATCTCTCAGGCTCAAATTGTCCTATCCCTTCAGCTGTAGACATGCCGCGAACTGAATCACTCTTAGAATTTTCGTCACCCTGAAATATAAATAACTTGCTGTCAACTTGACCTACATGTAGCTAAGGTCGTCTTTCAGAAACTGCCTGTTCAAAATCACAATTTTTTAAAAGCACCTGTAGAAAAATCACTTGGTTATCTCCATAATTTGATATAAAATCACAATAATTTGAATTAAAATAAACATTTTTCAACACAATTTTGTATTTTTCATAAGAATAAATGTTTTTCAGACCAATATTCACTGTCATGTACGTGATATCGTGTAGATTTTTTTGGCACTAGTGTAGATCATACCAAGATGGCGGCCAGAAAAACTGGGAGATTGTAAGTAGCCTTTCATTTGTTAAAATACCAGGCATTTTACATGCCAGTGACCAGTCTGAGACACCCCCATGCTCAGAATGTATTAGATTTTACGATTTTGTTATTGCCTTTACGCAGTCTGATCACTTTAGCTAGTATTTGGCCTAGATGCGTGGGTGAATTGCCGATTTTGTAATCAAAGCGGAGATCAACAGGGTTTTGGAGATATTTTGTCTTTAAATTAGCAAATATCGACCATTCTCTTCAAAATACTATTAGCCCAGTCTCAGAAACACCATCCCTAGCCCTGATAGCTCACAGAAACTGTCGTGGAAGAAAATACCAGAGTTTGAAATTTTCAATCGGGCAACTGTGTAGAGACCAGTGTGTTTTTGTCAGCAACCGTGTAGACACAGATGGATTTTGAGAAATTTGTAACTGTGTAGACACAGATTTTGGAAACCGTGTAGACACGGTTTGACTCATTTAAACTGCCCATTACATTTGGCTTGTGATGATTAATCATCACTTATTAAATTATTAGTTTTGATACTTAAGCCTATGAAAATTTACATGGTAATACGTCCAAACCATTTTCAAGTCAGAATATCAGTACCGATGTAACCCATAGCATATGAGAAATATTGCACTATGCCATCTTAACCTTTGGTATGAACTATAATACATACGAGGGAAGATCCAAAATAACGTTGACATTTGCTGTCACTTCAACACGTAGTTCAATTTAAGAAAAATTTATATCACGATACATCAGAACATCTGCTTATCGAGATAAGGTAAAACAATTACAGATTTTGCAAGTATCGTAAACAGTAAACACGCCGTGCTATTTTAAAACCATGGTGACACATAGGCGGCGCACGTGAATTTTTGGAAATGTACTTTTTTCATATATGTCGCGATAAAATGTAAAATGCGCATGCGAATTACGCCAAATAAGCCACGTAGACGCATAAAGTTACGAGAATGTTATGCAGAAATTTGAAATGATTTGGAGTGAGCGTTTTTGAAATATCAATGTAATTTGTGGGCTTTCCACTGCATTTAACGTTAAGAACGTCGTCGGCAGACCCTGTCTTAAATCTGTTGGATTTCTAAAATTGCCGGGATCTTTGAAAATGCCATGTTTAGCGCAAAAATAACTAAATGTAGACGAAACAGGAACATTCAATGAATCAATCGTTTGTGTACAAATAGCCTCGTTGTGATTCTGACCATAAAATAACATAACAGAAAAAGGAAAAAGACACAAAAATAAAGCGAGACGCTGCTGACGTTAATACGTAATGCGCCGACCGCATGCAGACGGCTGACTTCAGGCGATTTTTAAAGCAACATGAAATTGGGATTGGTTTGGAGTATTGGATACTGATGAGAAATTTACTGAGGCGGAAGCACAAAATACTAAAACTACTTTTGTCTAATGTACATGTTGAATAGATAGCCATATTTGCTGAGAGGAAATTTCCTTCAAAATGAATAAAAACCGTCAACGATGTTACGAAATTAACGATGACGTGCGCCGGGTATACCATAGTGACCTTTTTGTTTGAACTGTAGAATTTTAACGGGTCATAATTTTTCCCTAATATTTTGACAGGTTATTGTAGACATATTCCGATTTATATTCATGTTATTTCATAAACATTAGAATTATATGTATAGAAGCTCCGGCAAAAGTCTACGTTATTTTGGATCATCCCCCGTACATCTCAAACCGGCCGCGGTAGCTCAGTAGATAGAGTGTCCGCTCCGAGATCGAGAGGTACCGTGTTCGATCCCTGCTTTGCACATGGATTTTCGGATTAGGGCTAGGACTGGTCGCAAATCCCAGACAATTTGAATATTATCAAGATTCGCTTAGAAATAAAAAACTGCAACATTTTGATTTCGAGCAATTAATGAAGACTTAATGGAAAAATCTCATCACTGAGTTTTTTTTTTTTTGTTTTTTTTTATTTTTGGGTATACTTATAATCTTTAGGGGGAAAACGATGAACGATACCTACACGTTTCATATGTATTTTGTTTGGTATATTACTTCAAATTGATGAAAATAAAACTGATTATTTTTAATTGATTTAATTTTTCAAACTACTGTCATATTTCTCATATGCTATGGGTTACATCGGTACTGATATTCTGACTTGAAAATAGTTTGGACGTATTACCATGTAAATTTTAAGGAAGAGGCTAATGACAATTTATGAAGTCTTGAGAGTAGGCACGCACTTGGGCGACAGCATCGGTAATAAAAGTGGACACATGCTGCAAACAGCATTGATCAGATTAAATTGCCCCTGCACACAAGTTATTTATCAACAATTCATACATCTATACTGATAATCCCTGTCATTTTCAACTGATTTTCTCGCACTCTCTGATATGCAACGAAGATGATACCAAAGTTGACATGCCATACACTGAACCATCTCACTATCGTATATGCCTCTGCATACACAGAACAGATTTTCTCTAGATGATACAATTCTTTTCTTTCTCCAGTTCGTATTGACGCTGAATGGGAAGTTGGAAAATTTTCGACTCTCAATACATTCTATCAAGTGTTTTCGCATTTGATCCTGATTAAAAACCATTTTCTGTGGATTTTGCCCAGAACAAATGGCAGTGGCAAAGGCAACGGCATAAAGGCCGCAGTCCACTGCACCCCGTTGACTTTGCACTGGCACTTTATTGAACTTAATTGTTTCTCCTTCGTACTTTAAGATGGAACATATTTGTAATTTACTTTCAATATCTAAATCATTGAATTGACTGTCATACCAGTTAACACAGCCCTCATTACAGCCGACAGTGGATACAGTAAACCAGTGGCCTGATTTACTGTCGCCACGATGTAGAATTTGGACCATGTTATGGTTTGATTTCTTAAAATGGTTCAAGTTTTGTTTAAAAACACTAGGTTGAAAGCCGTCAATACATGGAAATTGATCTTTAAGAATTTGTTGAGCGGCTTCTATTACCCTATCATTTAACAACTGATTATTTTGAATGTCAATTTTGTCATCTACCATTAGAGAAAAACTTTTAGTTTTGATCCACTCTTCACTTTGATTCTCTAAACGTGACTGCTCTGTTTGACTTAACTTTTGATTCTCTTGTCCATTTACTTTTTGTTTCTTTCTAGGACTTTTTGATTCCACTGGGGTACGTTTTCTCTTTTTTTCACCATTGTCACATTTACTCTTAGAAAATTCCCAGAACCGTTTTGTACTTCCCTTAGGTCGACCTCTACGACTCTTAACACATTCCATTTTTATGTCTTTCATCATGTCAAAAATCTTTGCTTGTGTAACATTATCATCATCATTTTCATGTTTGTCTGGTGTTGGATGAGGTAGTGGTAAAGTAAGTGTACTTTCTGAATTTGTTGATTCTACATCTGGCTCTGTTTTTACCTCCTGTATATGTTTGAATTTTTCCAGTTCCTCTGCCGATTGTAATGGGGTTGGTTCAGAAGTCTGATTCAGCTCCCTTGTTAGGGTATCGACAGTAGTGACTTGGGAGCACTGCCATTCTGATTTAAGGTGTGTCAGTACATCGAGTTTTTCATTGAACTCAGTTTTGCCACACGTCGATAAGAATGTGGCTAAATCACGGCATATCTCCATGGCTTTGTTAAACTTGTCAATAACTGACTTTGGTTGACTGGTTTTCTTATTCTTACGTTTGTTGACTGTAGCTGAGGTAGTAACAATATCTGGTGTTTCCTGATCCTCGGACGGTTCGAATTCCTTTCTCCATCTATTAGGAATCAGTTCGTCATCATATAATGGTAATCCCTTCATTTTCCTGCACACAAATATATGTCTACACGGAAGCGCGAAATTTGCGTATTTCAAACATTCACACTTGTCCATTTTTAAGGATACGTTGTAAGATGACACATTATTCTTCACAATATAACCAGATTCCGATTCAGAAATGTCAAACTTTGTTTTATCCACCTTATGATATTCTTCATTTATCACTGTAAAGCTTTTTGAATTACACAACATTGAATACTTGATTATTTCGGAGTCTGTATTTCTCTGGTCTATCTTCGTCTTAAGGTTGTGATATCTGTTATAGGAGCTCTTTGTGTAACACTCATCTATGAAGAGACTTAAATTTTCAATAGCCTCTGGAATTCTCATGTGTTTGTTTAAATAGTTCTTGAGCTTTTGATTATGACTTTCAACTTTATTGTTGGTGTTGTTACCATGTGTCCGTAGGTTCGCTCTTTTGTGAATTACCCACATATCTTGGCATGAATGCCAGTTCTTTTCATAGTACCTAACGAAGTCGGGATCGTGATTCTGTAGTTCAATGTACATCCTAGAATATTCGTCGTCGTCTTTGCTGTTGACTAGCTTCTGTATGGTTTCTGCTAACGCTTCTTTCTCTGCGCGCTTGATATCTAGTTCACTGATTTTCTTCTTGAAGTATTTTAACACATGGAACTTACACAGTAGAATTGATGCATGGGGAATCTTTGACTTGATAGCATTCATTTCATTCATGTCCTTGTCAATCATAATGATTCTAATGTCCGACACATCATTTGGGTATGTGAAATTATATACATGTAATTGTAATATGAAATGATTAGTCCATTTATGCCATCCATTTTAAAACTGAACAAACAACAAACTCACAGAGACACAATACATTAAACAAACATGAAGATATCTGCCAACAAAGAAAACAATTATTACTTAAAAGTTGTTAATTAGCTTCAACAATTTAACTGATCCCAACCACACAGATGGAATGAAAGACTACATTTATTCGTTTTCTCTTTTCTGTTAATGTTTCTTTTTCCATGACGATGTTGCCTCAAACTTCTTTAAAAGATCCTATCTGAGTACATGTATTTTGAGCTGTTTTAGTTCGGATCAGAATTGTATTCAAAACACCTTTGCACTGAAGCGACGTCTCAATCATTAATTTTTCAGTCATCTCGCTTCAGTTTCCTGGCAACTGTTATGCTCAAATACTCAGTAATACGTAAGTAGGGATATAAAACAAGACATGAACCATTTCAACATTTATACGAAACTTCAAAATGGTAACGTTTTCCAACATCAGTGATTTAGCGTCTCAAGTTCGAATCCCACCCGTACCACGTTGTGTCTATGAGCAAAACATATTAACGCATCATAGAAATGACCAATACCCAGAAGCGGCCTCTCCTACCCGACTTCACTTAACAATGTTGACATGGGCGTTACATGTAAGTGCCGAGTCCGACATTTTTTTGCTGGTCATCATTTATTCACAACCGTTTGGAAATAGCGATTTTTTTGGTAAAAACGGCTTTTGACAAACGTTTGTCATTAGCGATTTTTCGTAAAAATCGTTATTGACAAACGTTTGTCAATAGCGATTTATACGAGAAATCGCTAATGACAAACGTTTGTCAATAGCGGTTTATACGAGAAATCGCTAATGACAAACGTTTGTCAATAGCCACTCCGAAATTTTAATAGGCTTATGTATCAAAACTTATAATTTAATAGATGATTATTAATCATCACTAGCCAAATGTAATGGGCAGTTTAAATGAGTCAAACCGTGTCTACACGGTTTCCAAAATCTGCGTCTACACAGTTACGAATTTCTCAAAATCCATCTGTGTCTACACGGTTGCTGACAAAAACACACTGGTCTCTACACAGTTGCCCGAGTGAAAATTTCAAACTCTGGTATTTTCTTCCACGACAGTTTCTGTGGGCTATCAGGGCCAGGGATGGTGTTTCTGAGACTAGGCTAATAGTATTTTGAAGAGAATGGGCGATATTTGCTAATTTAAAGACAAAATATCTCCAAAACCCTGCTGATCTCCGCTTTCATTACAAAATCGGCAATTCACCCATGCTTCTAGGCCAAATACTTGCTAAAGTGATCAGACTGCATAAAGGCAATAACAAAATCGTAAAATCTAATTCATTCTGAGCATGGGGTGTCTCAGACTGGTCACTGGCATGTAAAATGCCTGGTATTTTAACAAATGAAAGGCTACTTACAATCTCCCAGTTTTTCTGGCCGCCATCTTGGTATGATCTACACTAGTGCCAAAAAAATCTACATGATATCACGTACATGACAGTGATATTGGTGATAGTTAGTTGAATTTTGCTGGTTTCTCTTACAACGAACATTTACCATGCAATCCCCATTCATCAATATGACTGCCGCAATATCAAATTGACCACCGGTAAAACAAACGATCTCAGCATTGAAAAAAAAGCTTGAATTAAAATTATGTCTGAAAAGCAAATTTAGTGTTGATGAACATTAACTTACAGTACTGCAATGGACATTGATAACTAAAAACTTGCAACGGTACAATCAGTGCATTGTAGCCTGGGTTTGTCCCAATTCACCTTTCGTTTTCACCCCCTATCAACTGACCAAAAAGGACACAAGGCATTGCAGTGAAACAATGTTGTTGTTTTTTTCTCAACTGCCAGCACTGGCCTGAGTGCCACTTCAGGTAGTCTATTGCACTGTATTGCATGATTATTCATACCCAAAAATTCTCATCATCCAATATTGGCCTTATCAAACTAAGGGATTAGTGACAGTCGCATCTAGACAGGTAAAGTTATCTTCGTAAATTTCCGTGATTTTCCGATAGTGTACCTGGCAGGTCGATCAAGGGCCCGAGGCTAGGAGATAGAAAATTTACCTGTAGATTTTTTGATAGTTCAAACTGCAACAAGCAAATGAAGAAAAGAATGTGTATTTGTAGAGTTCAACTTAGCCGCGACACGAGAGACGTGTTTTGTAACTGTGACAACTGTACATTTGAGCATTGAATATTATAAAACATTTCCATGTAAAATATACCCCCTTAAACCCCACGTTTATATAGAAATAAGTGGGGTATGCAAGGGTACACCTATTTTTCTTATTTTTCATCGTAAACATACATTATGGGTACCCGTTAGAACCGCCTCGGCGAGGCGGTCCTAACGTGTACCCGCAATTTATGTGATGAGCGAAAATATAAAAAAAAAACTCTTTTTTTTCAATACAATTTTATTTTATTTATTTATTTTATTTTATTTTTATTTTTTTTATTTTTTTATTTATTTATTTATTTTTTTTTTTTTTTGCTTCTTTAAATCTCTACATATGTAGAATGGGCATGTTTTCGCAATGGTTTATATTTTTTAATTAAACGCCAAAAACTGCGCTAGCAAGTTGACAAACCAATTCTTCTTATTACAAAATGCAATTTCGCGTTGGTCTGTGTCTAGCTTGTGTGTTTTGATAAAAGTTGTGATCTATTGCCACAGGACGCGTGTCACACCTGTCTTATGAAAACACTGCGATTAAAACTTGTCGGGTTTAAAGCGGTGATATGTGAAACCCTGCTTATGGCTATACTATAATGACACAGATGTTCTGCGCTACCACAGACTGATCCATTCTATGTATTTCGCTGATATAGATATCAGTCGAATCATGCTTCGAAATTTAAGTTCTGTTTAATTTCACTCATTTAGCTTATTTCTGTTCTTATGGACCGATCAGTGTATTCTTGCCTGCTCAAAATGAAAATGATTAAATTACTCTGTCAATGTTATCGCATTTGATTTATTTATTTATTTATTTATTTATTTATTTATTTATTTCATATGCGAAACAAATGATGAAAGATGCAAAGTAACTGCGTACTTGTGCAGCCTGGTTTGTGTTCAACTTGTTGATCGCGATAACTTTGAAATTCACATTACAAATAATTAAAGTTATTAAAATGTTTATATGCACAGAGAGAGAGAGAGAGAGAGAGAGAGAGAGAGAGAGAGAGAGAGAGAGAGACTATTTTCATTGTTTCTTTTCTTGCTGTCGACGAGTCTCAAGTTCGAGGCCATGTTTTGGTAACTTTAATTGACTAGACGATTGGTCTGGAGATCTCCTATGTCAATTATGCTTTAAAAATGAGTTAATATTTGAGTAATACATTGAGAAGAAGTAGATCGCACCTTCATGTTCCGCATTGAATTCTGTTCCATTTCATTTAATTTACTTTCATATAACAATTAATCCATATTTGGATTTTAATTGGTAATTATTTTTTATTGTGTGGTTATGTCTTGAATTGAACGGTGTTAATGGTTTAAATTAACTGCGTAACTTCATAATTACATTGTTTGACTTTTTGTACCTTTAAAACAGAAATTTATCAGTGAACGAAGCAAACTTTATAATCGCTCCGCTCGATTAATCTCGTTTCCGCGATTTATTCTGTAACTAAATAGCGCCGTCGTAGCTAAAAACAAACTAGACATTGAAATTTATCATAAATGATATCAAGTAAACTATCAAATGCTTCCTAATATAGCAAATTGTTGACCGCTATAGCAACGGATGACAGGAGGTGTCATAAAATCAAAATACCTAATACCTTATACCTGTTAAGAGATTAAGTTTTCCGCTGAACTACGTGACGGTACGGAAAAATCCGAAAACGCATGAGCGGAAACTGAAATTATCACCTGCTAATGGAATTATCCAAACAGACTAATTTAATATTTAAATACAAAATTAAAATTTGTACCAATAAAAAGAAGATGAATTGTACAAATAGAAGCTGTTCGCACACTAATTGTAGTACGATGCATTTTGATGCAAATAAGCGTGAAAGCGACAGAAATGATGTAGAAATTTTCTTATTTACTATATATTTATTACATTTTGATAGTACCTGTAGTATTTCAACAAACAGACTATTTTTTACATAAGATAGAAAATTAATTATAGCTTCATCTTAAAGGGGTATGAATGGGCTTTACAGAACCGTTCGCACAGGTATGATAGGATTAATAGCAAAAAAAATATTAAGGATTAAATAAGCATTCCCGTTAACGCTCCATATAAAATTTTGCGCGCATCCGATAACTGCCGGTGATGAGAATTCTGCTACATGGAAAAAATCTGGATGGTTTACTGCCAAATTGACAATACATATTGAGATGTAACAGTTATCTCAAACAAATGCTGTATTACCATTATTCCTGAGTTACATGTACCATGAACGAAAAGTTAAAATCTGTACATCGTATGTTTACACATGACGTGTGGATTTCTTACCCTGTCACCCGGAAGTAATATTTTATCTCTGACAGATGGCGGGAATAATGACTATCTGCATGGCTGTCGTGCAAAAGCCACTGTACATTCGGAACTCCTCGGATCATTGTGTTATCGGTGTGTGGAAGGGCAAGTCAACAAGCTCAGCCCCAGTCACCTCCGACGCCCCACAGGGTTCAGTGCTAGGCCCCTCCTTTTCCTTGCATACATCAACGACCTGTCATTCAGAGTCAAAGCCAACATCCGCTTTCGCTGATGATTGTCTGTAGGGGTTCACAGGAGTATACATTTTTTCTTATTTTTGATCCAAAGCATAGTCTGTGTACCTACAATCTATGTTTTGATCGAAGTACTAAAAATAATTTCTCAGTGACGGACTTTTCTATTTTAACAGCTGTAAAACAGTAACTGCATATTGCATGGGCAAGTTTTCGTCATGAATGCATTATGATAAAAAAAAAAAAAAAAAAAAAAAAAAAAAAAAAAAAAAAAATAGCAATGATCAGGAAATAGTGCAATCCGAAAGAAAGATTTTCGGAAACTTGGTTTTATGAGACGCCCAAGAAAGTTTCGAAATCTCAAGCTCCAGGCACTGAAATTTTGTTGCAGTCGAAAAAATAAGATTTTATTTAGACATGTAATGTTTAACAGTGACTTCTTTTAAAGCCATATGTACGTAATTGACACACCGTACATACGGCTCGTCAAATTCCAACTGGTACGTCAAATTCCAGATGTTTATGTCAGCGCGTGCGTTTTGGCGGGTAAGTTATTTTGCTGTATTTTACACAGAATACCTAAACTTTTCATGGTATAATCTTATTGAGGCTTATATTTTTTCAATCTCCATCGGAAGGATCATTGATAATCAACTTTTACAGTGTATTTATCCTTTTATTCTGTCGCTTGGCGACAAAAACAATACGCCAAAGTACAGACGGGCGAATGTCATATGATAAGTGAAATAACAGACGGCCGATACGGAATGACCCAGACGGTTGATCAACATTTTCTGATACGGGTCTACTAAAACACTTCTTTGTTATGCAATAGTCAGTATATGGTTTAATTTGCAGCGCTACTAACCATAAATTGCATAAAGAAAACATTACTTGGAAAGGAAATAAACTGAAACGACTGTCTTTAAACGATTTTATATGCCGTTTTTTTTTTTACTCAAGATGGCCAGTCGATGAACAAAAAGCTGATTGTACTTTTGACTATATAGACGTTTGGAAAAAAATGAAAGCAGATAGTGTGAACATTTGATAATATTCCACATAACTTAACTGATACATGGCTACTGCAAATCAATTTTAAATATTCAAATAGAACACATCGCGACTCAGTACACGTACATGTATAAGCGCCATGAGACGGGGGAATTATTTACGAATAGCGCATTGCTTCTAGCTTTACTTATATGAATACCCCTAATTTTGATTATAAATTCAGTATGACATGGGCCGGAACTGAACTTTGCGGTCTGTGCCTGGGCATACCAGGGTTCAAACTGATTGTTGGTTTCCTTATGCTCCAATGTCCAGGTGTGTTGTTAGGCATCAGGTGTCTTCACGCATTCGCTCGTTTGAGTCTTCGCCCTAGAAACACCATGGCATAACCTGTGCTTTATTTGTTTGCCAATGTGCTTCTTTGATGAAATTTAATTTTTATAACAACGGAACAAAACATGTGTTTTTGATTGTTTCGAATTGATGCTTTACAACCTCTGGAGGATGACGGGCACTAACTACCCACTAGATCAAACGACCGCACAACAGGCCGTGGTTAAGGTCGTTGACTATCAGCGCCTTTAATATAAGATTAACCAAGGATCAAGAACCTGAGACAATCAGGTTTCAAACCCCAACCACTCTATCACTCTCATAAAGTTATACTGTGTTTGAGTGGAAACAAAACAGCAGACACACAAAGTTGAAACAATTTCGAACCAATGTTGATTCAATCAACTTTGAAACAATGTTGTAGAATCAATGTTGATTCAGTGAATCGAATTGACTCAACAATGTTTAAAGGTTGACCGAAACAACATTATTTTAATATTATTTTAACAATGTGTGTCTTAATGTTGATTCTACGGTTTCAACATTTTGTGCAAATGTTGATATAGTGAATCAACGTCGTGTGTCTTAAAGGTGGCCATTTTTGAACGTATACTTCCAAGTTGACCGCTTAAGAAGGCCAAACAATGCCAGGGTGCCATGGGTATTTGAAATAATCGCACTCAACACGTCTGATGCGACACGTATCCAAAGTCGTGTTTACGTCTGTTATTTGACGTATCAAAAGCTATTTTCCGTCTGGTCTTTCAAGTATAAAACGACTGTCGTGGTTCGTATCATGTAAAATCCCACATGGTGCAAAAGAATGAGCTGCGCTATCAATAGTAGTGATTAATTTGAATAAAAGTTTAAATCAGACTTTTAAATAGATACTAAGCTTTATGTTCTCTTTCATTTCATTCAGACGCAACATAAATTATTTATTATCTTTACTTCCTTAATTGGGAAACGAGGTATAACACATCGAACACTACAATGAATATGACGTAAGCATATAATCCGTCTGAATTCCATTGAACCATCTAGCATTTAATGTACAGCATATTCATCCATACTCGAGCGTTATACCTTGATACATAATAGAAAACACAACAACATATACGTGTGTGATGGCGAGCACAGACCGGAGCACGTTATCTTTATTCGACTAAAAAAGAACGGGCATCAAATGTTTTAAGAAAGCAAGTTTGATTCACCTACAATACCAAATATGCCAATGCCGGCTATTGTCATGCTACAATCACGTGCTCCGTTTTCAATCTTTGTAAACATAACTTCTCACCAAAACAGTCGTAACCTCATAAAGCCAGAAAATCCGTTAATAGATTATTTGTGACCTCAAAATCTTTTGACTCAGAGAGTCAGAAAAAAAATCAGTTAATAGATTATTTTGACTTCTCAACTCAACACCGACACGTCTCTGCAGCAGAGCCCTATATCTGTGCAGCACAGATACGTACATTAACACTTACCTACACTCATAACTAACAGCTCTCAATCCATCTAACAACACAATGCGCAGTTTTCAAATCAGAAACCCCAACTTATCACAACCGTAAATGCAACCCAACCAACACCATAAAACACATATCTCTGCAGCAGAGTCCTATATCTGTGCAGCACAGATACGTACGTTAACACATAACTACACTGATTACTAACAGCTCTCAGTTCATCTAACACAATGCACAGCTTTCAAATCAAAAACTCCCGACTTAACACAACCGTAAATGCGATAAAACACCTCTGCAACAGAGCGCTAAATCTGTACAGCATAGATAGATACATTAACCCACAACTGCCCTCATTTCTAACAGTTCTCACTTCATCTGACAACATAATGCACATGTTTCGAATCAGAAACTTTCAACTTATCAGCAGCTTAAATGAAACAAACCAACACAATCCACACATGACTAGATGCAGTAGATCCCTATTATGATGCAACATAAATACGTACATTAAACACATAATGTCCTCGTTTTTAACAGCTCAGTTCATCTAACGGCACGATGTGCAGTTTTCAAATCAGACACTTCAACTCATCAGAACCGTAAATGCAACCATAATACGGGTACACACGTTTCTGCAGCAGAGTCCTAAATCTGCAGCACAGATACGTAAATTAACCCATAACTGCCCTCATTTTTAACAGCTCAGTTCATCTAACACCACAATGCTCAGTTTTCAAACTAGAAACCCCAACTACATGTAATCACAGCCTTAAATACAACAACCAACGGCATAATACACACGTCTCTGCAATAGAACCTTACAATTATATCTGCAGCACAGATACGTACATTAACCCATATAACTACTCTTATTTTAACAGCTCAGTTCATTTAACACCACAATGCACAGTTTTCAAAACAGAAACTCCCAATGCAACAACCAACGCCATAATTACACACGTCTCTGTTCCTCTAACAGCACATGACACAGTTTCCAAATCAGAAACTCCAACTTAAATGCAATAACCAACGCCATAATACACACGTCTCTGCAGCTGAACCTTTATATCTGCAGCACAGATACGTACATAACTTCCCTCATTTGTAACAGTTCAGGTCATCTAATACGTCAATGCACAGTTTTCAAAGCAGAAAATCCAACTACATGTAATTACAACCGTAAAAGCAACCAACAAACACCATAATACACACATCTCTGTTCAACCCTAAATCCTAATCAACCATAAAAATCCTAATCACAACCATAAAATTTAATACAACCAGCTAACGCCATATTCGCAGGTAGAACCCTCATACATGAAAATTCATTGACCCTTAAAATGCATAAACATATAGACTTTAAAATAGTCTATAGATCACGTTCATAATTCGACAAAACGATCTGCAAATCTTTTAAATTAGGAAGCTTCGAAACAGATAAATCGTTACGTAAATACGTATCTTTATTTCGCTGTGTGCTGTAACATTTAACTTGTCCAAAATCATAACCTTCAACTGCTCACTGCTCACCAGTGGGGTCTGCATACCCGTTTTCGTAAACCATTGAAACTCATCCCTACAACCCTTCTTTGTTAAACATAAACATAACAGTAAATTATATAAATCCCTCAGAGATCTGAAGAAAACCTTCATAAACAAAGACAATATGACGTATTTACTATTTAATACAAAGGTTTTAAACATTACTGCTAATTTCAACATGCAACGCTATCCAAGGTGCTAGAATGCATCGATACTGATTGCAATCGTTTACCGCCATTTACCTGTTCATGTGAAAAAATGGCATAACCTTATTACCATGTCTCTACGAGTCGACTGTACTAACTTCAGCATTACTTACAACAAACAGGTGCAATTGTTTACCCTTTAAATCGGATTTATCTGTAAGAATAGAAATTCCCTAAGTATAAAAAATATTAAAGGCAACGTATATCTGAATATCCTTATTCTAATAAGACAAGTCAACTGGACGTTCATTAAATCAATTCTCAAGAAAAAACGTTAAAATCGTTCGAAATAATTCAAATGAAATATACAAACAACTATTTATACTTAACGCCCGTGCATTTACTCTAACGTCACCATTAACTCTGGTCATGATTTCCACCTCCAGTGCCGACTCCATAGTTCTGCCATCATGGTAACCAAGTGTACACAAGAAGTACTACTTGACTAAATGCTACTATACCACCTGTGACGAATTTATTTCATAAAAATTATAAAATTATAAACAAAAACGACAAGTTCAATTACATTTTGATTGATATATATTGAACTTAACAATACGTCCATTCACATAAAATCGGCGTATGTGTATTCAAGTAAAAGCCCACAAGCAGAAATCCACTAACAAATGAATTATCAAAATAAGAAAAACGTCTCTAGGTAACATAACTGTAAACCAGCGCAATAATCGACTTAAAATGAATTGTTACTAAAACGTAGAACATGTAAGCGAAACGCAAAAAATAAAATACTCATTTCGTTTCTGCTGAGACCAAGATTCTCTTGCTGACTGTCAACTTATCCACACCGTCGGCGAAAGGGCAAGCGCACAAAACCTAACTACTGCTCCGTATCGTCTGTCAAGCCTCGAATGACCTTGAGACTTATGCAATCATTATTTATACCCTAACTGAACAGTACTCACTCTAGATTCACGCAATTCATGAGCTTAAATGATATTATATCATCGACTTGAAACGATATACTCATGCTTAAATCACTGAACATTTACCGTATTTACTAATGCACACGAAACGATAATACATCTTCCCCTATAAGACTTGCATTTAAAAAACCCAAATTACTTCAGTAGTCTATAATAAATATATATATATATATATTCGAGCAAGCGACTTTCAATTATTTCTAGTTATGGAAATATTTGGCAAAAAGTATGGATGTTTTCTGAAAACGTGCCATTTTAAGACTTTCGTGCAATGTTTTCGCCAATCCACTGATAAGCTGACCATGACACCTGTATGTACTGATGCATGGATGTCCACACAAGACTGCCGATTATTATTTTCTTTTGAAACCATTAGTTAAAGTATAATAAAACAAGAAAAAACAACAAAAATAATTTATCCACCAAAACGCACGCGCTGACATAAACATCTGGAATTTGACGTACCAGTTGGAATTTGACGAGCCGTATGTACGGTGTGTGACCTCACGGTAGAAAATTTTAATTTTTAGCATGTGGGTGTATTTTGATGTCCTGCATACGAAAATGAAACGAAATCGATACCGTTCCGAGCTTGTTTTCGAGATATCGGCCTTCAAAACCGTCAAATTTGAGAGCGAAAATACATTGACGTCAACGTAAAATGCGATTTTTAGACCCCCTTTTTGTTAATTTTCTTGATATATTTAAAAAAATCCACGGTAGGATTTTTAAAAAAACTGATATGTATTAGAGAAATTTCTGAACTACAAGTTGATAATGAGAAAGTCCTTAGTTACCGGGTTCGTTTTCCTGCTATAAGCGTGCGAAGAGAGGTAGTCGTTGCTGAATTCAGTACGTTTTATGCGCGACGTCGATTTTGCGCCAAAATCTCTGACGCTATTTAGTATTCAATATTGCTAACTGTCGCGCAAATGATTTTTTTTTTCTCGGGATAACATGTCCACAATCTATATTTTGAGCAAAAAAAATAAATAATATCAAATTTTTTACATTTCTGAAGTCATCTGCATAATTGAATGTACAAAATATCGTATTCCGAACGTAAACTGACGCTAGAAATGACGTTTTTAGCGAAAACTGACGTTACGAATGCGGCGTAAAAATGACGTTTCGACCCTTAGATACGCACGTTCTTTTGAGCGCCTTCAATTACGTACATCTGGCTTTAAAGCTTTTTTCCATGCATCCCCTCCCCCAGCCGAGTGCGGGGCAACGGTCAACGCTTTATTGACGTTTGGTTTACACTCATTCTAAAATAAGTAGCACACCCCCTGTCTCGGGTTGTTGAATTGAAATTGGAGTAATATTGTTCAATATATCACCAGGGTTGGTTAGATTTTCAAAATGTGGTACTTAGACATACCCCAGGCTCAGACACAATGGGCATTACATACAGTGACAGCGGGGCATGACGCCCACCAGGGTATTTTGTACGTAAAACACTATGGGCGTCGTGTCCTTCAAAGTACCCGATTTTGTTTTAGCTCACCTGAGCCGAACTCACAGTGTGAGCTTATAGTATGGTAGTCGAGCCATTGTCCGTGCGCGCGTTCACACTTTCAAATGCAAATATCTCCGCAGCTAGTCAGCCAATTGCAATTAAATTTTATCTGAGAAGCATCATTGGGATAGGGGTAAGGTTGCATTATGTTCATGGCCAGGTCGGATCAGGACTCTGGTTTCCGTGGCAACAGATAGCTCTCATAGACATACAATCATGGGAAAACATAAAATAATCTTTTTTCTCCGAAACCACAAGGTCCAGAGCTTTAATATTTTGTGTATATCAATGTATAGTACTCCTCTTTAATAAATCCTGCCAACCATGCCCCTTGGGCCCATAGAAGCCCCGCCCCGGGGACGTCATTATCTGCCATAGGTTTATAATGGGAAATACATAAAAAATCTTCTTCTCTGAAACCACAAGACCCGAAGCTCCTATATTTGGTATGCAGCAATAACATGAGCTCTACACAAATCCTTCTAATCATGCCCCTGGGGCCCAAAATGGCTCCATTACTCTAATAATTATTATTATTAATATTGTTCTTTACTTGAGAAAACGAAGTTTGCTAGTTAGAGATATACATTGAGTTTGTGTTTCGGTAATATTTTCGTTCAAATGAAGTGCGTCATGTTGATTATCGGATTGGAATATACCCATCGAGTTTTTTAAAATGCTGTAGAAATTGTAAGAATATCGAAGGATGATCAAGTTTCACAAGATGAAGCCTGAATGATCAAGAATAGTGACGGTATGCCATAAAAAGTGTAGGTGGCTTTAAAAGTTTATTTTTCTTTTTTATCCAGGATTTTCAACTTATTCTAGTTGCAAATCTCCTCAAAAATGTCCGGTCATCCAAACTTGCAAGAATTGTGAAAATTGTTTGCATTCTTTGCACTTTTGAATTAAGTTGCTTAATATGCTCATGTCTTAGACTACTCATTTCAAACATTAAACTGTAATTATTGTTGTAATGTCGGGGTTTTAAGTCCTACTATCAACTAACATCATTCGAAGACAGGGCATCTTGAAAATTTCATCCAACAGGCCGGAGAAGCCCCGGAGCGATCTCAAGACCCCTGATCACAAAGCGAATGACTTGACCACTACTGTATGATCACGGAGCCTTCTACACTGCTGTAGTGTTCGGAGGTAGCAAGCATGGACTGGACTGAAAATCTATATCCATCACACATTTGTAGCCGAAAAACCATATTACATTTGCGTTTAAGACTGAGCATACGCAACACACGTACACTGCATGCAAAATTACAGTTGACTTACCAGAATTTGTCATGTTTGTTTTTTTTTCATTTGACACAAGTAGAACCAAAATGACTTTTATTGTCCCCCGCCTTTTCGAAGAAAAGCGGAGGGACATAGGTTTTGTCTTTCCGTCATTCCGTTCGTCCGTCTGTCCGTCCGTCCGTCTGTCCTTCCGTCTTTCCGTCCCCCTATAGAGTATGTACCTTGTGTGCGCAACTCCTCCTACAGTTTTACTCCGATTCTTTTGAAACTTTACAGATGTTTTTACCACCCTTTGAGGATATGCATGTATGTACCTTGTGTGCGCAACTCCTCCTACAGTTTTACTCCGATTCTTTTGAAACTTTACAGATGTTTTTACCATCCTTTGAGGATATGCATGTGGTTTGGATATAATCCTCAGATTGATTTTTCACACTTTTTTCGCAATTTGAACTTAGTCATTTTTCGAGCATTTTGACAATGAAAGTGAATGGACAGTGGGTACCTTGTGTGCGCAACTCCTCCGACAGTTTCATTCTGATTCTTTTGAAACTTTACAGATGTCTTTACCAGGCTTTGAAGATATGCATGTGGTTTGGATATGATACTCAGATTAATGTTTATTACTTTTGTTTGCAATTTGAACTTAGTCATTTTTCGGTCATTTTGACAATGAAAGTGAATGGACAGGGGGTACCTTGTGTGCGCAACTCCTCCTACAGTTTCATTCTGATTCTTTTGAAACTTTACAGTTGTCTTTATGATGCTTTGAAGATACGCATATGGTTTGCATATAATCCTCAGCTTAATTTTTATCACTTTTTCGCAATTTGAACTTAGTCATTTTTTGGGCATTTACACTAAGAAAGTTCATGTGGCTTCTCAGATTATATTTGTGTAACTAAACAATCAAGGCGGGGGACATAAATTCTCTGAATTTGCTTGTTCATTCAGTAGCTGAAACACGTGTGTGTGACCGGATGTTTTGAAGAGGAATATAGTATGGGATGCAAAAGAATGAAATCTAATCTTTATTGCCCTCTATGATTACTGAACCTCAGCTCATAGCTCATATAATAACACACACACACACACACACATACACACACACACACACACACACAGAGAGAGAGAGAGAGAGAGAGAGAGAGAGAGAGAGGCTTAGTATAATTATTCATCTACATGTACAATTTTCGTATGGAATAAATTCCCTTGTTTGATAAAAGCGAAATGTAGATCCTTTGGAAGAAATGTTCAAAAGAAAGAGAGTGTGTAAGGAACTCTAACCAGCTTCCCTTTCTAAACTAGCAACGATACCAGACAATAATGTAGTATTCCTGATAAATTACAAGTACATCAGGGAGTCTAAATAAAAAAAAACCTTCAATACACAAGTATCCGAAACAGGACCACACATGTATCGGAAACAAGACCAAAATGCAAACTAATGCAAACAGAGCCGGTAACAAAAATGTCAGTTCGTCGTTCTACAACGCCATTCTAACAGAAATACCAGTTTGTCAGTGAACAATGCCACTCTGACAGAAGTATCTGTTCGTGATTGAAAAACGACGCACTGTAATAAGAAGTCAGTGTATGCGTTCATAAACAATATCGCACTGTAAAAATTACATCAGTTCGTCAATTCTGAAACGCAAGTTGTAACAAAAACGTCAGTTCTTTATTGAACAATACATTGTAACAGAAACGCCAGCGTTACTATTAACGTTGTTAATGAATATAGCAACAGAAAAATTCGATCGAGAATATTTGCTAGGTCTCTCCATTCGGAATTAATATCATCCTCCTTTCTTTTCTCATCAATAAATTCATCCACGTGTTTCAAGAATTTGTTTGGCTCGTACGGAGTAACGTTTAACGTATTCCTTGTGCTGAATGGAGGAATGAAGCCATTCCTTTTCGGTGGAGTCGATGGCGGATTGTGTTCGCCATTAGTTGGTGCTATTTCCTCACTGTTATATACTTGACTAGGCTCGTCGTTAGAGTTCATGGTATATTCATCGTTCATAGTGCTTATCTTTACCTGAAGTGAAAGGAGAAACCATAAAGATAACAAAATACAAATTGTTCATCATTTGTAACAACTGAAAATTTTCAGTCGATAAAAAAGGAGATGTTTTATTATTTTTGCATAAAATATTGATTCTAACGGATGCCCACCATTTTGGATTATAAAAAAAAAAAACATGTACAGTATACCCGTGCACACCCAAATTTCACTCTGTACGTATAAGGGGAATTTACAACACGGACTTGTTATTCTGAGTTATTCAATTTTTGTTTTATTATTTTTGTTTTTATGCTAACCGTAAACGTGCAACAGCCGTGGACGGTCAGTTAACTTAGATACATGGTAACGGTACAGACTTACAGGAAGCAGATTACAAGACCAGTAAGCGTTTGTTTCTTTCATAGTAAAATATTAAACGATAATTGAATTGAACGTATAAAAATCTCCATAGCATGTATTTAGTGAAACTAATGTTTGAATGAATGTTATGCAAATCATTTATGTGAGACGCACATCTCCCCGTTCATTACTACAGCCCTGAGAAGATAAATAACTGCATTCAATTCATTCTAAAGTTGGGAAATGGACGTGGTCAATGAACACAATATTGTTAGGCAAAATAAAAAACAACAACATGAAAGTAAAACGATCAATGACAAAAGCAACTAACTTATATAAAATGCTTACTTTCTCCGGTCTTTCCGTTTCCATATCACCAATTTTATTATGCCTGGAGCACACAATTCGTCCAAGATAGTGCATTATATAGAGTTTCGCCCAGGCAGGGACGCGCCTGCCGTTGGTTCCCCGATAGAACACGTTGAGGATGATAATTGTTAGTACACAGGACAGGGACACGAGGACCATAGAAGCGGCAAAGTAGGTACCTTAAATAAGATACAGTATGAATACGAAATGTAGCATCCATATAGAGAAATGAAAGAATTAACTTTAATGGCAAATTAAAATAATCATTATGACAAATTTTAATATCGTAAATATAATGATCGCATTATCTCAGTAATTATCACCACTTAAAGGATGTTCGCTGCTAACATTTGACATTTCGGAACTTCCGGTTTTTCTTTTGTTGAATATCTCGAAAACGGTTGCAGATATTTTTCTAATATTTTATATTTGGATACATATTGATGATATGCATTGAATGGGCCATGAAAATTGTCAATCTAAGGAACTTCATTTTTTCACCCCATTTTCTGCAACTTTTCAGAAAATCATTTTTGGTTGTCTGTAAAATTTAGGGGGTAGGGTAGATTAAACTTGAATATTGCACATCTTCAAATTAATTGCACGAGTTCGATGTTTGTTTTAGCAGCAGTATATGTGTTTATGGTCTTCTGAGTCGGTCTTTGTGTATTTGGTGTGCTAGTTTTAAAATTTTGGGTGGTTTTATGAAATGGGCTTTAAGAAATAAAACAGACGAAAAAAGGCTTAAAATGGCGATTTTCAAGTTGTTGGTGCTCTCTTATATGCACACTACCCTATATATTTCTTTCTTTTATTCGAACAATATTACGAAGTTCTATCTTGTGTGAAAATACAAGAAAAAGTTTGAATCAACAAATATGGGTTTGGCAAATTTCAAAATATTGATTTTTTCCGACTTTTAAAGTATGGGGGTAGGGTTGGAAAACGAATCGTAAAATTTGGTCATCCACTTCAAGTTGCAAATTTTTCATTGCTTTTGGTCCAAAATAGTCTGCATTACGTAAATATTATGAATTTTGAAAGCACTCTAGGTGTATGTTTGTTCAAGACAGGTATGTTTCAAAGAATTGAAAATTAAATTATTTTTACTAAATTTAAAACAAAGTGTTCAGAGGACTCATTCACAGGCCTGTAGCTCGAAAAAATGCACACTACCCTATACTTATTTTGTTTTCAAATGTCTTGTGTTGTAATTTGGAATCAAAAAAGAGTGGTCAGAAAAAAAGTTTGAATACTTTTTCATTGGCAGCGAACATCCTTAAGAAAGTTTATTCTTAACTTTAAATGTAGAGTGTAAACGTTGAATTAAACAGGCCAAGTAAGGAAAAAGAGCCTCAACACCTTTTACCCCCAATAAGGCATAATTTTTGACAACCTGTCCACAGTGAGCGATTCGAGAATCATACCAATTATAGGAAAGTTATCGCTGGAAGGCGGCATCGAGTCTGACACCACCAACATAAACACAGCCAGTGATAGAAGCACGGTGATCTCTAGTGAGACTTTTTCTCCACTCTCTACTGGCAGCATAAAGGTCAAGGCCGCTACTGCTGACGTCAGAATGCACGGGAACATCATCGTAAGCAAGTAGAAACTGGGTCGCCGCTAGAAATACAATTATAACATGTAGACAGTCGCTTTGATACAAGATTGCTCATGTATGACTGTATATATTTTTAATAAGTCAGACCCAAAGAGTAGGTCCCTTAGACTTGGTCGTTCGTCTCTCACTAATGAGAAAGATCATCATTATTTCTTGAATAGGTTCGTGTATGTTGGTGAGTTCTTTGATGGCTGACTAGGCCAATTCTAGCTCTAAACTGTCGGTTATAAGTACAGCAAGTTAATGTCATGGATTCAGCCGGTGGCCCATTGGTATTAACTTTGCATTCTCTGCGCTTTCTTTCAGCTTCACAGATTTTTTCTTCATGGAGAGCTGCTCCTTTGTCGATAAGACCTCGCCCACTTTGATCGCCCCTGTGCAGTCCGTTCCAAAGAGCCCATTGGTATGTTTAAATCCTTCAGAGATATACCAAAATTTGGCCACTCCACCTTAGAAGACAGTATGCATGTTTTGTACCTCCGTGTCTGGAATCTTGTCTTGCCACTTGATTTTAACAGCTTTCTCGAAGAGCTTAAGTGGAAATGATTAAGTCTCTTTGCATGACGCTGGTATACTGTCCAGGTCTCACATGCATTCAAGAGGGTTGGCAGTAGCACAGACCTGTAGACGTTCAGCTTGGTGTCAAGCTTGATTCCATTTCGCTCCCAGACATTTGCATTGAGTCTTCCAAATGCAACACTGGCTTTTGCACTGCTCTGGAGAGAGTGCTTCCCAGGTAGGTGAATTTATCAACACCTTTCAGCGTTTGTCCATTCACCGTGATGGTCTGTTCATTGTAAGGTTTTCCAGGTGCTGGTTGGTGTACAACCTCTGTCTTTTTTGTGCTGATTGTGAGATCATTGTTATCACATAACTTTGAGACTTGATCCATGACTCTTTGCATTTTTACCTCTGAGCTGGCATTCTTATCCATATCATCTGCATAGAGGAGCTCATCTAGCACATCAGTCAGCACATTAGTTTTGGATTGCAACCTTCTAGGGTTGAATATATTGCCATCAAAACGGCCCCTGATTGGAAAACCAGTGTCACTGTCCTGAAAAGCATCCATGAGCAGGGCAGAAAACATCATGCTGGACAGTGTTGGTGCCATAACACAGTAACCCCATTCGTTACTTCAAAGGGTTCAGGGAATTTCAAAGGGTTCAGGGAATGTTTAAATTATTTGACCCAATTTAGGAATATAGTTTGATTTAGACTCCTCGTGTAATTTCTCGAAACTGCAGCACAATAGTCTGGCGTTCGTTGCCGGTTTAAAAAGTGGCTACTGACGAGGGTTCATTACCCGAAATTGCGCAATATAGTCCATACTATTTCCCTTTGAATGTTTTACTGCTTCCAAAGGATCAAACCTTTATATTTTATTTGCTATTACTGCAGCTGGTGTTGTGCCGTGTGGCGGCCGTAAAAAGTCTCCCCGTACATCATCCATAGTGCAGATTATATTTTTATTTCGGTCCTTTGAGATCAGTAAAGATATTCAGAGTGTTCAAAACACTCACGTTTAGAGACATACTTCTAAGCAATGTTTAAATTATTTGACCCAATTTAGGAATATGTCTTTTGATTTAGACTCCTCGTGTAATTTCTCGAAATTGCAGCACAATAGTCTGGCGTTCGTTGCCGGTTTAAAAAGTGGCTACTGACGAGGGTTCATTACCCGAAATTGCGCAATATGGTCCATACTATCTCCCTTTGAATGTTTTACTGCTTCCAAAGGATCAAACCTTTATATTTTATTCATCATTATGCAAACATGCTAGCATGTCATCATGAAATTGACGCACCAAAGCTATGAATCTGGGTGGACAGCCAAACTTGGCCATGATTTTCCAGAATTCATCACGACTACACGTAACTGTGTCAAAAGCTTTGGTGATGACAAACGTCATGTATGGATCTGCATTCTGTTCTTGGCATTTCTCCTGAAGCTGTCTTGCTGTGAAAATCGTGTCTATTGTCCCTCTGTCTTTTCTGAATCCACATTGACTTTCTGGGATAAGTCCCTTTTGAAACATTCAGGCGATTCAACAGAACTTTTGCCAGTATCTTCCCAGCAATAGATAGGATAGAGATGCACCTGTCGTTGTTACAGACTTGAGGATTTCCTTTCCGCTTGTATAGGTGGATTATGGATGCATCCTTAAACTCTTGTGGGATAGCCTCCTTCCTCCACATACAATGAAACAACTCTGTCAGTTTCTCTGCCATGGGTAGCTCCCTGGCCTTATAAACATCTGCAGGAATGGCATCTGCACCTGGAGCTTTGCCAGATGACAGTTGTTGAACTGTTTTTCTTGTTTCCATGACGGTTGGACATTCATCTAACAGAACATTGCACTCTATCTGTGGAAGACTGTCGATTGCATACTCACTGATGCTTGATGGTCGATTTAGCATACTATTGAAATGTTCTGCCAACATTTTCAAGATAGCCTCTTTATCTCTGAGAAGAGTGCTTCCATCTGCACTGAGCAATGTGGTGGCTCCCGAACTCTTTGGGCTCTAAATGGTTTTCAGTGCATCATGAGTTTCTTCATGTCCTTCATGTCCGCAACAGACTGAATTTCTTCCTCAGCCAGGAATCTTGCATGTCCCTAAGCTTGGTCTGGACTGTCTTACAAATGTTGCTGTAGACTGTTTTCTTGGATACTGAGCTAGTATCATCTTGATGTGCCTTGTGCAATTGTTGTTTTTCTTCAAGAAGCCTCTCTTGAACGTTATCCATGTTTTCTTATTTTTGCTCCAAAACATTGATCGTAAGTACTCATAAGAACCGCCCCGCTGAGGCGGTTCTAACTTGTACCCACAATCAATTTTTTTTCAACAAAAATATCAATCATTTTCGTATGAAATAATTATTTAATATTTACAGACAAAGAAAACCTCTGTATATTGCATGGGTAAGTTTCCGTAATGCATTGTCAGTGTAAGACAGCATTGTCTTTTTATGCAACATTACTGTAATTTTTTCCATTTTTTATTTTGACAATGTAACCAATCGAGTGTACCATTTGTATTGTTGAATTCTTTTTCTGAAAATCAAAATACAATTAACGTCGTACAACTGTATGTCTCCGATGACATAATACTATGGAAAAATACTATTGGCTTAGAACAATAAGCTGTAAATAAGTTCAGATAATTGCCTCGTCGACCTACTGTTTTCTATATCGTAATTTTGTTTTCATTTAAATCTCAGGAAATATGCGAGTTACATGTAACCCGGAAGAAGTCTTGTACCACGTGCACCAAATTCTATTCAGAGATAAGTACAGAAACATCAAGGGCTAGACGAGACATTTCAGGGCTTAAATCCCCACTTGGCCTTTTGTTTGTATGGCGGATTTCCCTTTTCACAGCCCAATAAACAGCTAAGGTCATTTCAAGACGTTGCTTCCCTTTTATGGGACTTCTATCCAACATTTGGGATGCCATGACATCTGAAATTTGCTCTGAATATAACCACCCATTTTATATGTAGTGATGGTTTGGCTAGACCACCTTTCCTTGACAAGTTCAACCCTTCTAAACAGTTAACCAGAATAAGGTAGTCGGACAGTCTGTAAACAGTTTTAAACACAAGTAGCTCCACAGAGTATTAGTTCCGGTCCCACTGAGCGTAAGATCGCTTAAGATCGTTATACGTTTGTCTTAATATCGATTTGGGAATCATTTCTTTGACCCCGATATGCAAATTAAGAAAGCAGAAACACGTTGAAAACCATTTTACAAATTTTGCATTACAATCGTACGATTGCTTACGATTCAGTGGGACCGGCACTTTAAGTGCCGGTTCCACTGAATTGAAAACAATCGTACTATTTTGTAATCTTTAGTTTTGTGATTAGACTGCGCATGCAATTATGTAAAATGTTTTCCAATGTGGTTATGCTTTCTTAATTTGCATATCGAGGCCAATGAATGACCCCAAGATTAATATTCAGACAGTCGTATAGCGATCTTAAAGGCCTATTTCCATATCTTACCTGCATTATAACGGTAAAGGTTATATCTGGATAGGGCTCCGGACAGCAGTTATAGTACAGAACATGCTTCTCCACTGGAAACTCGTCAATTATCCATTCAGAATTCTTTATGAAGTTGGCTAAATCACCTAGAACAGAATGTCAAAATACATATATAAATTCTGAAATAGGAAAAGTTTGAAATGATTTCAAAATGATTTGTGGGCTCTGTGATGTCAGTGTTGGTTGGGAAGACCGTGGGATTTGTTGTGATACTTGCAATGTCTGGTATCATATAGACTGCCAGGGTATGTCTACAACTATGTATGGGGTTTATAATAGAACATTGAATAAAAGCATGCCATGGGCATGTGGAAAAAGTCTCCTCAGCGCGTCTTATCGTATTATCAGCTTAGGGGATTAGTGGTACAGGTAAATCGTCTTCGGTTCTTTCCGGTGATTTACGATTTACTTGGCGCCTCTGTCCGTAAAATTACCTGTGTAACTTTAGCCCGAGGGCAACCATAAAATTTGATCATAAATTGTCTTAAAAATTTATCAATTCAAAACTTCGACTATGAAATAATATGAAAATATAAGAAATACAAAATGTGTGGCTTTGATGACGGTAAAAAAAAAACAAAAACAAAAAAAAAAAAAAACAAAAAAAAAAAAAAAAAAAACAAAAACAAAAAAAAAAAAAAAAAAAAAAAAAAACGATTTCGAATGAAAGAAAACTCGTGTTTTTCCCATTCAAATGCACATTGTGGGTACCCGTGACAATCGCATCATCGCGGTTAAACTCATGGACCAGTTTGTGCTGTAAGCATTCCGTTGTATTATTTTTATTTAATCATTTATTCATGTATTTATTTATTTATTTATTGCTTCCTCAAAATAAGTGCTATGAGTATATGATATATGTTACATATTAAATATGCATTACGAAAACACGCCCATGCAATATACAGATTTTTCCCAAATTATAAAAGTAGAAATTATTTGATATTATTCTTATTATTGCTCAAAACAAATATTGTGGGCACTTATTAGATCCACCTCGCAGCCTGATCACTAGCTTAATCTTTATTTCCAATTTTCAAGTATTTATGTATGCGTAGACCGGTTTGCTTTTGAATCCGTCAAACCTCGTTTGGACAAGTTTTTCAAGTGCACAAGCTGATCGACTCCTTGCATTTTCGCAATATTTATATTACAGGTACACCTTCCATTAAAAATGAGCCGCGTCATGCGAAAACCGGAATTTAACTATGCAAAAACAAAGGCTCAGGTCAGCTGTGTAGCAGTTGCCTAGCTGATCAGCGCCATTTTCGCTACATGGGTAATACAATTCCTTATCTTCTTCAATCCGAATTTTCAAGCTTCTGTAGTACACAAGCCGGTTTGTGTCAGACCTGATAGGAAACCCCTAGTACCGATTTTCTCACACCGCGGCTCAAATGTGAAACGGTATAGATTTATAATCCGAGACCGCATGTCATAAAATCAGGCACGCTTTGAATTTCAGCTAGTATCTCACTGGCATGCGAATTTCTCGCGACTGTTTTGCGAATTTTGTCGCGGGACTTTCGCACGACATTCGTGCGAGTGTCGCGCGAGTGTCGTGAGAATTTCTTATGTCGCGAACTAGTCGCGAACTGGTCGCGAAGTTTTTCAACATGTTGAAAAATTTTATGCGAATTTTTTCTCCAAAATATTTCGCAAGACTGTCGCGAAATTTTGGCGAATTTACAATGCGAAATTTTCGCGACACTCGTACGAATGTCGCGCGAGTGTCGCACGACGGTCGCGCGACAGTCTTGCGAAAACCTCGCGACTATCTGGCGAGAAAATAAAACTATGCGACGTTCGTACGAATGTCGCGCGACACTCACACGAATGTCGCGCGACTGTCGTACGAATTTAAATGAAAATAAGTTACATTCGCGGGAAAGTCGTGAGACACTCTCACGAATATCGCGCGACTGTCGTGCGACAGTCGCGCGACTATCGCGCGACAGTCGCGCGATTTATTTTCAAAATTAGACCGAAATTCGCGAATTTGTCGCAAAAATGTATATTCAATGAGACTGCAACGTGAAAGTTGTGGTTATTTCGTTTATCTTTGTCGCGAAATAGTCGCGAACTATCCGCGAACTAGTTTCCAGTTGTCGCATTCCAGTGAGATAGGGGCTGAATCATACCCGCCTAGGTCATAGATAAACTAAAACAACATTGATGCGCCACTGATCGTGATCAAAATCGTGTTCTATATACTCATGATTTTGTCGTAGTTAGCTTCACTTAATTCATGCTTCAAACATTAGCGTCTAAAGATCATTTTTTGTGTAATATTGAATAATAGTACTAATCTTTTTTTTTTTTTTTTTTTTTTTTTTTTTTTTTTTTTTTTGTGTGTGTGTTGTTTAAAAAAAAAAAAAAAAAAAAAAAAAAAAAAAAAAAAAATATATATATATATATATATATATATATATATATATATATATATATATATATATATATATATATATATATATATATATGTTGTAACACGCAAGCCGGTTAGTGTCAGACCTGGTCGGAAAACCCCTAATACCGGTTTTCTCACGCCGCGGCTAAAATGTGAAATGGTTAAGGTTTTATAATCCGAGACTGCATGTCATAAAATCAGTCACGCTTTAAATCATACCCTTAGGTCATAGATTAACTAAAACAACATTGATGCGCCACTGAACACAGGCGCTCGACGACTGGACTCATTTTTTTTTTCTTTTTTCTTTTTTTTTTTTTTTGCATTTTCACCCGTTTGGAGACCCTTACGATATGTTCATGCAATTATTTTACCTTTAAAACCTTTTCTATCAATCCCCAATCAACCCTCGTCTATGGGCTACTATATAGACAAGGTCGGAAACGCGGTGTCCTAGTTTAATTGGGGTCATGGGATTCCCCGCATCTCAAACTCGTACTACACCCTTTACCGTTATTTCAATGCTGTGTGTCTACTTATGAGCGACTATGTAAAAGGTCTCACCCATTGCCTTCGCCAAAAATAAGCATAGTCGCCCGTAAACTTATATTTTATACCACCACATGTCTACTTGGATGGGATCCCGAATGTTTTTGTATGGTGACCTTTCGTTTCTAGAAATCAGTGGAAGGTCACTGTAAATATCGTATGAAAGAATCAATCTTACTGGATAATTGTATTGCATTGTTGCCATGACACTAGATCACAAAGTGTTTTGATTGGATATTAAATCAGCAACCTATGAAAACCAACGTAACACATATCACGTGCTGGCGTAATACGTCGTGTGACCAGTGTATTTATAGTAATGACACGGCTAGATTGCCGATTTCATTCGGGATGTCCTCCAATTCTGTAGAATGCTTTAATTGTTAGTTTTTACGGGCGGTGGTGCTTATTTTGAATGAAGGCAATGGTCGAGATCTTTTACAAGACACTCATGTATTGACAGCCAGCATTAAAATAACGGTAAAGGGTGAAGTATGAGTTTGAGATGCGGGGAATCCCATGACCCCAATTAAACTAGGACACCGCGTTTCCGACCTTGTCTAAATAGTAGCCCATAGACGAGGGTTGATTGAGGATTGATAGAAAAGGTTTTAAAGGTAAAATAATTGCATGAACATATCGTAAGGGTCTCCAAACGGGTGAAAATGCCAAAAAAAAAAAAAAAAAAAAAAAAGAGTCCAGTCGTCGAGCGCCTGTGCACTGAACTGTTCAAAATCGTATCGTCAATATCTGCATTACTATAGTACTAATCTTTTGAAAAAAAAAAAAAAAAAAAAAAAAAAAAAAAAAAAAAAAAACATTTAATGAATTTTTTAAAAAGTAAAAAACAAAAATAATGAATTGATGTTTCTTGCGACTTGTGACTGAGAATGAATGAATGAATATGCGATTCCAGAAAACTCAACGGGATGATCTAGACCATGGCTGAGAGCAGAAATGAAATAAGAAAATAAGAACGAATCAGCGTAAAAAGTAGCAGCACAGTAAAAACAAATCTTAATTTCATTGAAAACAGTGAACAGTTTCAGTGTTTTTTCTGCAGCTTTAACGAGAGAGAGAGAGAGAGAGAGAGAGAGAGAGAGAGAGAGAGATTTGAATGAAGATAATTAAGAATTTTCATGTCGGTTTTTGCTTTGTTCAAACTGGGGTACGGAGACGCTATTGTTTGGTCATCAGATTGAGTAAAAAGTGTTACTTAGGTGTGAAATTCAAAATTGCAATTACGACAATAATGTTGATGTGCATTCTTATATGTAATGTTTATAAAATTATACTCAAAAGTTTATCGCGATCAATCTTTCATAAATTTTAAATCGGTTATCATTCGAGGTGAGAAAAAAAGACTTTTTTATTTTTTTTTTCTTTTGTGTGAATAAGTAATCTCCATGTTAAAGAAAATAAATAAATAAATAAATATATAAATAAATAAATAAATAAATAAATAAATAACAAGGAAAAGAAGTATTACACCTTTATGCGAAATAGCAGACGCGTATGAACAGGTATTTCGTTCCGGTTTACGGGATTTGCCGATAAAACTAGTGATTTACGGAAATTAGAAAAAAAAAACTCAAGGTAGCTATAAAACACACGCAATTTGACCACGCCAAATGTCGCTTGATTTTGAAGTTAAGCATGTCTTTAGAAAGATCATTTTCTTCTGATGAATAATCCGAAAGAACAAATTTAGAAAAAAGGTTTTGGAAACAATATATTTGGCATTTAACCAAAGCACCTTTGGTAGATTTTACACTTTTTGTATATCAAATATAAGAAATGATGCGACCAAACAGGACCTTTTTAAATTTTGATTTAAACCATTCAAAAAGTCAAGATAATTTAACGAAACAATATCCATTAAATCAGGAATACATTAAATTACAATATTCCGAAAGAACAAATTTGACATCTGCCGTAAGTAAGTTTTAATTAAACATTGAAAGTCAATGTCCTATTCATTTATGTACATTTTTTATCGGCAATAAACTGAATTACAGGTAAGGTATCGGCTCTATATTGTTCCGTATGCACTCATTCTAAAATAAGGTGCAAATCCTGGAGAAAAAAATGAAGAAAAATAAACTTTTAGAATTACACTTTTTCGACATACCATCACTATTGTAGATCATTCAGGCTTCATCCTGTAAAATTTCACCACCTTCCCGATATACTTGCAATTTCTACATCATTTTGAAACTTGATGGGTATATTCCAATTTGGTAATCAACGTGACGCACTACACATGAACTAAATGTAACCATAACACAAACTCAACGTATATCTCTGACTAGCAGACTTCAGTTTCTCAAATAAAGAGCAATATTAAGTAGATTAAATCAAACAATAAACATCCTTTCATATCTATTATCGAAAAATGTTAGATAATATGTGTATGATGCAGGCTTCTTGATTCAGAATTTTTATGTGTTGTTAACTTGCAACTATAATAAAATCTGACCTGTAAATCAGAATTATATCAAAACATGTAATGATAATTACATTTGTCCTACATGAGTGGCGGAGCTTATAATTACTTTTCTAAATACATATTGTTATATGGCAGATCTTGTTTTATTCAGTGTCACGTAAATTACTTGCAAACCGCAACATAAATTATTTTTGCAATACAGATACACAATGACATTAAATATTATCTGAAAGACTTTATCTGGATACGTTTACTCCAAACAGACACTCTTAAGTGATCCTATTTCATTTTTTAATATTGTTTTACTTTTTGCACAACATTCTATAAAAATGTAATATACGTGACGGAATGCTGTAATTTACGTGACGGTAATATTTAAGTCACCTACATTATTTTTAAACTTAGATATGTTTGAGTTTTTGCTGACTTAAAATGAAGCATGGAATTTGAACCAGTCTGCAGAAGAAGTAAATCCTTCGATTAATCAACCACGTAATTATGTAGTAAAACAAAACTGTTTTATATTGATAAAAATGTATATTACTCTCAGGGCTGATATTTTTCTGTTGGTCAGTATTTTGGAATGGGCAAACGCGAATAACAAATGTAGTATTGCTATGTCTTTGATTAAAGGAGGTGTGATCCTTTTAGATTCAACTGTTTTCAACTATAACTGATAAATAGACTTAAACTACCTTTGTATTTTACGTGACAAATGCGTAATTTACGTGACACTGCTTGAAAAAACATCTTATTCCGTAAACTTAACTACTGAAAAATACATAATGGACATTAAAACATTTATTGACGCTGATTCAAAGCACAATCTTAGCTATATAATATGTCATATTGACATTTTGAAAGTAAGTACCGTCACGTAAATTACTGTCACGTTTATTACATTTTCAACTTTAGCATCCGAAAAAACCACCCTAGGGTTGTTTGATATTAACTTTATTTTTTGTGAGATGTATTCATCCTCCATACTTTCATATTCAGATAGCGTTGTTTCAAATACCATGTTGGATTTGTAGAAAAATGGTGTCACGTATGATTACATCTTAAAAGGGACGCAATGGTTAAGCAGGGGGATTAGATATATTTGACCAAAATAGTAAAGCAAAATGAAAAATCCATATGTTATCCATATAAAGGATATATTCAACTATTTAATTGACATAGTTTGGTCTGCAATAAGAGAAAGCAGTATTAAGATTTGGACAATCTTCTATAGCGTCACGTAAATTACAGAAACTCTGTGACATGCTTTTTTCGATTTTTGATGTTTGATATTTTTGTTTGTTTACAAGATATAAAATAATCATTTCTTTTACCAAAAGATAATGTCAAATTAAGTAAATCGAACGATGTTGTTTCGTGTGAAAATAGAATTTGTTCATTCTATCGCCTTTTGAATTTTTGCATTTCAGTTTGTGACATGCCGTTTTTGGTGGGGTCATGCACTATTCACTACTACCAGAGATCTTAAAAAACATAACTGGGTATCATACTTTATTCGGTTTAAATGGAGATAGTACCAAATTTTGAAAATACAGCCAACCTTGGTGATATATTGAACAATGTCACTCCAATTTTTATTTAACACCCCGAGACAGGGGGTGCGCTGCTTATTTTAGAATGAGTGATGAATGCGTAAGATGTGGCATGCCAAACTTTTCCACATCTTTGTTTGACACTTCAGCTTCCCTTGATCTGTCTAATCGTTTTGAGACCCTATCGACCCTGTCCGAACCTGACAGTCCGATACCAGACAACATTGCGCCCCCCCCCCCCAAAGCAGCTTCGTCGCCCATTGTGCAGAAAGAAGCTAAATCAAAGACCAAAAAGGCGGTCTTGAATCATCCTCTCAGAATCTTGATTATGAATTGTCAGTCTATAAATAATAAAAGGGCTGAATTTCATACTGTTATTGACTCGGCAAAACCAGACATCATCTTGGGGAATGACTGAGTCATGGTTAACCCCTGATATTAAGAACTCGGAAATTTTTCCGGACTCCTTTGATGCTATCCGGAAAGACAGAGTAGGTGACAGCCATGGTGGCGGTGTTTTCATTGCTTTTAGGCGTGACCTACTTTGTACAGAATCTCCGGAACTGGACGCCAATTGTATAATCGTTTGGTTTAATTGAACATAATTGGATGTAGGACCGTGTGGCGGCCCTAAAAAGTCTCCCCGTACATCCATTTAATGCTCTTATTTTTCCAATCCTCAGGGATTGCTTGCAATCAGTTTGTAGGTTTAAGCCCGCCAGTAACTTTGTGTAACTGATCGTTCCAAGTCGATACTTCTGTGGTGGTTCTTTTTGTTTTATGTCTTGGTGTTTAAAAAAAAAATTGTGCTGTTGACGCCTTATGTATGTTTTCTTATTTTTAGTTAAGGTAACTGAGTGGCCACCTATTGGGAAAATAGCTGCTCATTCGGCTTACGATATGTTTCATGGTGTAGGTACCTGACTGTTAATTTGGTTTTTTCCCACCTCGGTTTTTGGAGTGGGAATCTTTTTCTGATTGCGCCTTTTCCTGATCTTTGCCTACGTGTACCTCTCTGTACCTTGGTTCTTTTTATCGCCCCCCCCCCCTTAGATGTATTGATTCAGAATACCTTACGGAATTAAATAAATCTTTGACTAGGATAATGACAAACAAAAATGCTCATGTCTTGTTAGGAGGTGACTTCAACTGTGGGAATGTTGAGTGGAGCACTATGCAGGTACCCGAAGGGGTACCGCAAAGGCCGGTACAGTGTCAACTTTTGGAGCTTGTAAAAGACCACTGCCAAGACACCTACTCGCAACGACAGAACCCTTGATCTTTTATTTACAAATTCCCCATCACCGGTCAATCGAGTGAAGGGGATGCCCCCGATCGGCAAGGCGGATCATGACATAATCTATGTGGAATATGATATTAAGGCAAAACAAATCCAACAAGCTCCGCGGAAGATTTATCTCTATAAAAGAGCGGATATGGAAGGTCTCCGTGACCATCTTGCGCGATTTAGGGATTCGTTCCTTTCATCTGACCATAGTCACATGTCAGTAAATGATATGTGGGTCAGTTTTAAGTCCGAGGTTCTCGAGGCTATTGAAAGGTTCATACCAACAAAATGACCAAGACAAAATATAGCTTACCATGGATCGACCATTCGATCAATCGTCTTATTAGGAATCGAGAAAAACTGTACTTCCGTGCTCGAAAGCCAAGCAGTCCTGACATTAAGAACCATTACAAACGGTTCAGAGCACATGTACAGAAAGCCATCAGAGATGCATATTGGAAACATATTTCCAATATATTATCCTTTGAAACTGATGATAATGATCCAGATTGCCCATGAAAAAATGAAAAATGTAAAAGGTTTTGGTCATCTGTTAAGTCCCTCAAAAAAGACGCGTCAGGGATCACTTCACTCAGAGAAAACCGACACTGTTGATAAGGCAAACATCTGCAATAAACAATTTCAGTCTGCATTTACGCGCGAGACTGACCCTGAAATTCACTCCAAAGGCACAAGCCCTTTTACCCCCATGGGTAAAATCACAGTTGACCCTAAAGGGGTCCTCAAACTGCTGAATGGGCTTAAGGTTCACAAGGCACCTGGGCCAAATGGCCTGAGTGCTAGGGTATTAAAAGAATGTAGTTCTGAAATTGCTCCCATCTTGGCCTTTATCTACAATGAGTCGCTTGCTCAGGGAACTGTACCAGATGATTGGCGACAGGCAAACGTAGCCCCGGTGTATAAGAAAGTTGAACAATATGACGCAGCTAATAACAGACCGGTGTCGCTAACTTGCATCTGCTGCAAAACCTTAGAGCATATTATAGTCAGCAACATAAATAAGCATCTTTCCCTTGAATATATTCTTGCTGACTGTCAGCATGGTTTCCGTAGTCAGAGGTCTTGTGAGACCCAGCTGGTTCAGTTCTTTCACGACATGGCTAGTAACATTGATCGAGCTCTGAACCGGGATCACAGACAAACGGATGTGATCATCATGGATTTTGCAAAGGCCTTTGACAAGGTACCACATAAGAGGTTACTATACAAACTGCGCTACTACGGGATTAGAGGATCTAATCACAAGTGGATCGCTTCATGGCTCTCTGAGCGCTATCAAAGAGTGGTGTTAGATGGCCAAGCCTCAGATCCAGTCCCGGTCTTATCTGGAGTCCCCCAAGGATCGGTCTTGGGACTGGTCCTTTTCTTGATATTTATTAACGATCTTCCGGACAATATCAGGTCATCTGTTCGTCTTTTTGCAGACGATTGTGTTTTGTATAGGAACATAAATTCACTCACTGATTGCCAGATTCTACAAGAGGACCTGAATAGCCTTGCACAATGGGAGACCGATTGGCAAATGAAATTTAACGTCGCCAAATGTCACTCAATGAGGGTGACTCGGCATCTCCCTAGCAATCAAATACATTTCAACTACTCCCTACATCAGCAAACTCTGGAACAGGTTCGATCCGCCAAATACCTTGGACTTACTATCACTGACGACTTGGAATGGGGTCAACATATTTCAGAAATTTCTTGTAAAGCAACTAAGACATTGGGTTTCCTTCGGCGCAATTTGGCTCTTGCACCTCGGCACACAAAGGAAGTTGCATACAAAACATTGGATCGTCCTCAGCTTGAGTATGCAGCTCTTATTTGACATCCCTATAATGAAACTGAGAAAAAAAAGGTGGAGAAAGTGCAGAAGACAGCAGCCAGGTGGACCTGCAGGCGATGGCATAACAAGAGTAGCGTTGACGATATATTGGACGAACTCGAGTGGCCATCTCTGGAGGACCGCAGGGTGAAGTCTTCCTTAACTTTCTTTTACAAGATTCACTCCGGTACAGTGTCTCTTGATAAAGATAGATATCTGACCCCAGCACCCAACTTAAGAAGTACCTGGGCATCTCATAATTCACAATACACAAGATACATGGCCTATAGTGATGCTCTGAAGAATTCTTTTTTCCCGAGGACTATCCCTTTATGGAATGGTCTTCCCTCTTCAGTGGTCTCATCAAAGACTGCTGAAGAATTTAAGGCTCTCATTTAACATTGGAAAAGGTCCCTCAGGACCTTTTCCACAGTGTTTACTTTGAATATGAAGACAATTGTACCCATGATCGACTGCTCTCTCTCAATTACGCGTTTTGTCACATAAAGCGCTTAATAAAATCTAGTGAACCCGTCTTTATTGACTAGACAGTTCACCGCAAACAATTTAATTTATCCATTGTTGACACTCTGTCAAAAAGCGGTAAATATCTAGCAAGCAGTCTCGATCGTGGCGACATCTTATCATAGCGCATCTAAGTTAAGATCGTAGATACCCTGATGAGAGGTAAAGAAACTATAGGAACTCTATATGACTGACTTTTAGTCCATCACATCGGACCCATGGGTCTCTTTCCGGTAGTGTGGCTGCAAGTCAAGATTTAGAACACTGTCACAAATTGACTGCACTGCAAAATGGTTTTCTACACTGTGACATATCGACATATTTGATTGTAATCGTGTTCTCTTTAGAATTAGCTTTGATTCTGTAACATCAGAAATTTTAGTCAATGCCTTGAGTGACAGATACACACACTGGTCAAGCGTTCATAACAAGAAACGATATTTATACGAAACTGAAACGTATGGGAATCGAAATGACGAACCAGAGAATCAACAACACTGAAATCTAGAGCAAAAGGAAGCTCTTATATCAAACTGCTGCTGACCTTTTCATTGGTTTCTTTTTAAAGAAGCCAACTTGTTTAGATCATGGGTTCAGAGGTATACGTTTTAGCATGCCTCTGTTAAGCTTCTTGTAAATAGTTTTAATGGTCCATCCCGCATGTACTCACCATTTTGCTAAATTCAAAATTTAGCACCCAACCAACACCTGAGATGATGAAATTGATCGACTCAGTATATGAAGATAAAAAAATGAGATCATGGTTAATCATGTTATGCAATCGCGTTTTATTAAGTTTTATTGGACTTTTTTATTATTAGTATTGCGATGTTTTTGCTGTTTTAATTTTCCCCTTGAAGGTTAATCGTTGTAGTTTATCGTTTCGACTGTGGTTTATCGATTATTGAGGGCGACTTGAGGCACAGTTGAGAGTCACGTGGTACGGAAGTTGATGTGAGACATTCGAGTTTTCTCCTACAACATTGGCTCTATTGACTGATAAGGAGGTGCAGGCAGTGCAAAAACTGAACATTTATTGAATGAAAGTAATATAAGGAATCCAGGTTATTTCGTTTTCGCAAACACTTCAGAAAAATGAACCTTTAGTACTTCCTTCACAATAGCATTGAAGTGTTTGCGAAAACGAAATAACCGGGATTTCTAATGTTACTTTCTTTCAATAATTGTTCATTTTCTGCATTGCCTGCACCTATCTGTCAGTCAATAGAGTAAACGCTATAGGAGAAAACTCGATAATCTCGGCCTCAATTGCAATGTGTGTCACCGACCATTTATCGATTTGTATGTTTTCAATACCACGTGATTCTCAGTAGTGTGAGGTATATATCACAGATTCACAGATTTCACACACTACGTATTTTAATTGTTCATAATAAACTCTTAAAGAGTTAATAGGGTATGTTTTAAACTTCCTATGTTCAATCAATTTGTTTTCGTTGTCCTTTATAGGGCTGTCACACATTCGCGTATCGACTCACGTATCAACGGCGTATCGAGATACGAAAGGTACGTCACACGTACGTCGTAGATACGTGGGCATACGTAGCTCATACTCTTCGATACGTAGCTCATACTCCTCATACGCCGAGGTGCTACGTTTTTTTATGTGTGCACTTAAAAATTCGTAGCACGTACGTAGCAGGTCCGATACGCCGTACATACGTCACACATACGTGGTACATACGAAAGCAACGTGGCAGGTACGTCGTAGATACGTAGCTCATACTCCTGATACGCCACACGTACGTAGCGGTTAAAATGCCACGTAACCGTGACGTATGTACAGCGTACCTTTCGTATCTGCTACGTATGTGTGACGTATGTGTGGCTTATCCTCGAATGTCTTTTCGTATCTACGGCGTATCAGCGACGTACGTGTGGCGTATCTCGCGTATCAATGGCGTATGTGCTACGTATGTGCTACGTTCGTTTCGCTACTGTGGAGAATGTGTGACGTATTAGGAGTATTAGGAATATTTTGTGGCGTTCCAAGAGAATCTTAATGCTTCTATATGTACGTGGGGTGATCGGAAAGTACGTATAAAAATGTTGTCATTTCTTTATCTTTTGTTATTTCGAAATGAAATTTCAACAAATAATGCAGCAATATATATGCAATTAATCCATTGCAATAACGCATGCATAAAACGCGCACGTGCGTTGCAGCTGTCGTTATGGAAACACCGCCTAACGTTATGCGGCGCAACGTAACGTCGAAATTTTATTCTTATTTCAAAATACTTCTTAGTTCAAAGTATTGTAACACCCGTTTTGATTGCGTATGCCCACATTTTATTTAACACTCATTAACTGCAACGTACACGGCTTATATTTGTAAAGATACGAGGTTGTTTATCGAATGGGTTAGTCTGTAGAGTCTTGCAAATACCGACTGTGTCAAATAGACAAAACTGTTAAGATTTTCGAAAATGTTGCATTTTCGGGAAGTCATTATTTTAAAAGTATATATTTACTGCAAGCTCGAAACATATCTATTCTTGACACTGACTCTACTACTTATAGTTTAAGCCAGCCTTTTATCATTTCGTTAAACATCGACCAGAAAGCAAGGTATTGAATTAATGTTTACAAAATGAAAACGACGTTCTTGCATATTTTACGCTAACCTGTTGCATTCAATTTCACCGTATTAGTAGATTAAGCATCAGAATGCTATATATTTTCGAAAAATGGCCAATTAATGTTAGAAAATTAGTTTCCATTAAAACATGTCGACCAACTTTCCCAACCCCATCAAATACACTAACAAAGTCAACCCAGGGGTACTGGTGCGCCGGGTCACGTGAAGTGACGTCATTACGCTGCCTCGTGCATGAACGTCTGACGTCATTGTTTTAAAATGAGAATGGCATTTAATTACAAAAGGACCAATGTTTATTCGTACTAAATTTCATATCAATCGGTTGACGCAAACTTATTTTACAGCATTTTTATACGTACTTTCCGATCACCCCTCGTATATTTTCGCTTTTCCGAAGTCATGGATCAAATGTTTCTCACGGTTCGGGGTGTCGTGCAGGATTCTTTCATGGCTACGCTTGGTGTAGCCTCCGTCTTTGTTCATGTGGTCTTACGACCAGGATGGAGAGCTTGAAGATGTTCCCCACCACCACCACCACCACCTCGTTTTTTTCGGTGTTAATCTAGATTATCTAGATTTCTCCGGTGACATCTTCGACCTCTTTTATTAGCCTGTGCGTGAGAAAACCAACAATTTGGGTTCCGACCAGGTCTGACACAAACCGGCCTGTACAGTCTCAGAAGATGGTAAGAGGCTGAAAATTTTGGATTTAGAAAGTAGAGGAATTGTACTATCCATGTAGAAAAAACAAAGGCACTGATCAGCTCCCCAGTTAATTCGAAGCTGATCGGCGCCTTTGTTTTTGCCTATGCAGAGTGTTGGTTTTTTCCATGCGGCGGCTCATATTTGATAACTATAATGTGCGAATTGCATGAGCAAAGTGAACACAACCGTTGGTTCTCATAGGTATTAAAAGCAATTGGTACAGAACAGATACGCCGCAGATAAGAATGGAACGCAGTACATACGCCGTAGATACGTCACGCGTACACTTCATACGCCATACATACGTCACATGTACGTAGCACATACGCATTGATACGCCGTACATACGAAAGTAAAATTCCATACGAATACAGATACGTCACGGATACGCCACGGGAACGTAGCAGGAACGTCACACGTACGCGGTACATACGTCTCTCGAGCAAAATACGGCTCAGACCTCGGCGTATCGACATTTTCATAGATACGTGAGCGATACGCCGCTGATACGTGAATGTGTGACAGTGCTATTATGTAAAACCGTCAAACATTTGATGAGCAATACCTGAGCCCAAAATCAGATAAAGCGAATATAATACCACCTACAATCATAGCACACTTCACTGGGCCTTCTTTATTCAACAAAAAATAACTAATATGAGATCTCAGGTCGAGGGTAATTGATATTTAAAAATAATTGATGATTTCTTTGTCGCACTTAAAGCGGTGTATTGTAACGTCAAAGGTGCATGTCAGTGGGCGGAATATTGGAAACAATATCCAAGTCTCCTGGTTTGCATTTAATGAATGGCATTTACAGCCTGTTAAGTTTCTTTCCTGGTGCCTGAAAGCTCTCAAACTGAATTCTGGTTAGCCGTCCAATGGCTCAGAAATTCCATATAATACAAAACTAAGTTTTAATTTTGAAATGTAAATGTTCTCAGGACAAGGTAAAACAGGACTTGACATAAGAAATGACACTGTTCTTTAATACTCAAAGTAGACCTCTGTACATCAGGAAAACATGTCCGTGAAATGTATACCTCCTTATACCCCATTTTCTAATAGAACAACTGAGGTATGCAGGGGTATACCTATTTTTCCTATTTTTGCTCCAAAACATAGATTGTGGGTACTCGTTAGAACCGCCTCACCGAGGCGGTTCTAAGGTGAGGCGGTTCTAACGTGTACCCACAGTCTATGTTTTGAGCAAAAATAAGAAAAATATGAACTTTTTTTTTTCAATTGAAAATTTTCATTTTTACATCCAAATTTTTTTTCTACATATATTGCATTGGCGTGTTTTCGTAATGCACAATTTTTACGAAGAAGGAGTAGAAACAACTTTGAAACGCTGAATAAACTGCTTCCTTTATGATTAATAAATGCAACTTCTAGTATCTGTACATACTGGTACCTGACGGATTCTTTGGTTCAAGGTCAAGTTCGAATCCATGGTGGGACCACGAACCGAACTGCAAGTTACACTTCTGGGTATCGAATGGAAAGTAGCGTACGTTGACCCTACAAGCACTGGTTAGGACTGTGGGGTAGTTATAGGACACGAGACCGGAGCTCGATACGGACGCCCTGTAGTCGGCCTTACCTGGCATCATCTCCTCCTCGGCTGCACTGCGAGAACAAACCACAGAAAAGGTAAATGGAATCAATCACCACGTCCATCGGAAAGGCAAACGGTGGATCATATAGACCAACACACTTGCTTAAATGTAACTGCTTTGTTTGAATTGTTTGAATTGATGCTTAACGTCCTAGCCAACCGAGACGTTGCCTCCTTTTTTGGACTTTTACCCAAAATGAGGATGTCATGGCATTCAACAAGTACTTGAAATATAATCACCCAACTAAGCCACAAAGGCTTACGTGTATGGATAATTTGATCTATACCACTTTTTTTGGGCAGGCTCAGACCAGAGTGGTTACCAAGTAACCAGATGGCCAGTCAGTCAGTAGTGTATAAGTTTTGCCTGGAGGCACAAGCAGCCAATCCATTTCTTTAGGCAAAAATGGGCGGGGCCAAAGATTTTATTGCAAATTATCTTGAAAAAGGCTTTTGGCCGAAACTCAGTAAAATAGCTAGGCAGATTAAGTCAATTTTCAATAAAAATCGTGCATTTAGTGAAACAAGCATGAAACTTGGCATGTAGGCTCAGAATACCCAACTGTTTTGAAAAATATCGTTGTCCAGCCAAAAATTCAAAATGGCGGACAAAACGGCCGCCATTTTCAAAATGGCCGCCCTGAAAGACTACAGATCATAGTTTGCTATCTAAAACTTCACTGCATTGAGTGATTTTCAGGTTTTTGGTGTCAATGACCATGTTTAAGAACCCATTGAATCTAAATTTCCACTTAATATTCAAAATGGTGGACAAAATGGTGGAAATTTTCAATATGGCCGCCACTGAAGGCTTGAATTACAGTTTTTCATCTTACATTTCACTGTATTGACGGATTTTGATACTTTTGGTGTCTAAATGTATGTAAATGAACCAATAGAATATGAATATACACATAGTTTTCTTGTATTAATCATTTGCCATGACATATTTGTCAAATGTAAAGCAAAAACCTCATCCTTTAATGATCAAAATGCAGTTTATATGTAGCCGTCTGATAAAATATAATGATTTTAGTTGCCTTAATTTTGTATGAAGTTGATATGAATATGTCAGGTGATAATATTTAATGCTTATCTCATTGCATTTTATGTGTTTAGCAATTTTCACCATTAAAATCAACTGACAATTCACCATTTTGATTGTAAAACGGGACCGTTGTATAAATGAGATTGTTATTTTTGCGCCTTATCTTGTGTAACGAGAGTGAAATTTTTCCTTCTTTTAAAAACTTCACTACATTGACTGATTTGTTACGTTTTCGGTGTCAATGTCCATGATTAAGAACCCATTGAACATGTTGAATCTAAATATTTACTTAATATTGATGATTTCGGACAAAATGGCGACCATTTTCAAAATTGACGCCACTGAAGACTTGAATGACAGTTTTTCATCTTACATTTCACTGTGTAAATGAACATATAGAATATAAATATTCACTTAGTTTTCTTGTATTTATCATTGGTCATGGCATACTTGCCAATATAAAGCAATAACATCAGCCTTTAATGTGCAAAATGCACTTTATATGGAGCCGTCTGATGAACATATTGATTTTAGCTGCATTTATTTTTGTATGAATTTGATATGAATATGTCAGGTGATTATATTTAATGATTATCTCTTTATTTTTAGCAATTAACACTATGAAAAATCAAAATGGTGGCCATCTTTTATCCATACAGGCACTTTCCTTAATAAATTGTATTCACCGTTTTGTTTGTAAAATGGGACCGTTGTATAAAAATGAGATTGTTATTTTTTGCGCTTATCTTGTGAAAGGAGAGTGAAATCAGCCCTTCTTTTAAAATAAATGCACCATAAATGTCTGTAATTTACAATTATTGTATAGATTGATGGTCACTTGAAATGCTGTCTGTAAGACAGGTGTAAGTATCAGTGCCATTTTTGTGGTAGTTGCGTGCATTCCGTCGGATACACAATAAATGTAATGGCATGAAGGGGCTTCAAGGGCACAATGTGTCCTTGCCCTGATTTCAACTGTGCTTCATGCTTGGGCTTAGCTAGTCCTATGGATGTAACAGACAAAATGGAAGCGGAGTTTGGAGATGAAAAGAAACAGAGGGAGAACACCCATCAAGAAGCATCTAAAGAAGTTATGACGACTTGGTTGGCGTCGAGGACCAATATGTCAAATAATGTGGAACATGTCACATAATTTTGCTATTTAAGGATTTGGTCTCTGGTGGTGGCTGTGAACTACTTTAACCCGATAGCGGGTGTAGTCAACCTGTGTGAGAAGTGTCGTGTTTCATGCTTCAGACACTTGGACAATGCCTGTACCCTATTCAATGCCATGGCAAGCAATGGTCCATTTGATTTGTAATGCTAAACATAATGATGAAGCTAGCTCTTTCTCTCAAAGCTTTCAACTCTCGTACTTTAAACACTAACAGAATGAGGTGGTTTGGGTATGTCGTGTGTAGCGATGGAAAGATTGCCCAAGTACGCAAACTGCACAGAAGAGACAATGCAGGCCAAAGAAAACTTGGGATGAATTATTTCGAGATGGCAGAAAGAAACTTGGAATTGATTTAACCACCCTGAAAACCGGTCTGAACAGACGGGGGCATTTGCGGGGAAGACTTGTCAACCCTCAGATGAGGAAAATGGACTATAAACTAGATATTATGATAGTATGATGATAAAATTAGACTCATGTTTTCAGATCTTTTCTAACCATATTCAGGTTAGATGTATCAAATTTCTGTCACATCTAACAGTGATGTCACCACTGTGTCCTGCTTGTGCCCTGCTTGTGTATAGACAGACACTCTTTTTCTGTACATCTACACAATTTAATGGCAGAAAATTGATACATCTAACCTGAAAACCTGAAAACAAAAATCTAATTCATCATCATAACATCATTAAATCCAGTTTATAGTCCATTTTCCTCTACTGAGGGTTGAACTTTCTGCCAAGTCTTCCTCGCAAATGCCGTTCAGACCGGTTTTGAGGGTAGCTAAATCCATTCCAAGTTTCGTTCTGCTATCTTGTGATACTTCATCCCAAGTTTTCTTTGGAGGTGCATTATCTCTTTTGTGCAATTTGCGTACTTAATCAATCTTTCCATCGCAACACTCCACATGCCCAAACCGTGCAATGTGCAGCATCCAAAGTTTGGATGTCAATCTTTTAGAGAAAAAGCTAGCTTTATCATTTTCTTTGACATTACAAATCAAATGGACCACTGCCCTGCCATAACACCGGAGATGGTTTAGAGTAGTAACAGGCATGGCACCAGTCTCTGCAGCATAAAATATAACACTTCTCATACAGGTTGATTACACCTGCTATGGGATCAGATGCGACAGTTTGCAGTTTACAAGGGGATGCAGTTGGCGGGACTTTCCTCAAACTGATTTCCAGCGTGTAACAGCAGCCAGTTCACAGCCACCACAAGAGACCATATCCCTAAATAGCAAAATGTGACCCGTTCTACCTTATTGTACATACTGGTCCTCGACGTCAACTAAGCCTGCAGGACTTCTATAGACGCTTCTTGATGAGTGTTCTCCCTCTGTTTCTTTTCATCACCAAACTCCACCTCCATTTTGTCTGTTCCGTCCATAGGACTAGCTAAGCCCAAGCATGAAGCACAGTTGAAATCAGGACAAGGACACATTGTGCCCTTCATGCCATTACATTTATTGTGTATCCAATACACGCAACTACCACAAAAATGGCACTGATACCTATACCTGTATTACAGACACCATTACAGACACCATTTCAAGTGACCATAAATCCATATATTCCATACAATAAGTGTCTAGTACAAGTTAAATCGGACCTCTTCTCGTAGAGGCACTGGTGGAAACAAACTTCGTACTTATAGACAGATGAAAAGTGATTTTCATGTTGAATCTTATTGTCTAGACATATTGTCTAGAAAGCATAGAGGATCTCTAGCTAAGTTTCGGTCAGGAACAGCCCCTAATCAAAGTTGAAACAGGCCGCTACCAAAATTTGGACTTGAGCGAACGGGTTTGCTTCCACTGTGCCTCTTGCATCGAAGATGAGGAACATGTTTTGATGGTATGCCCTATATATGAGGATTTAAGGCTGAGTTTAATACGCGAAGCTGTATTGATCAACCCTGATTTTGAGGGCCTCAGTGATATTCAAAAGATGTGTTTTCTTTTGTCTGATTCACAAATAGTTAGATCGAGTGCTAAGGTTTGTACACTGATACTCGAACGAAGAAGGAATTTTCTAAGTCGTACTAGTATGTGAAGCTTATTCCAGAAAATTATTTTCAACTTTTTGTATAGTCTCCTGCCAAAACCCTTCTGCATTACTGCTTTTTATGTAAAAAGTTGAAGCCAAATAGTCTTTGTGTGTGGTGCGTATGTACATGTAGTTTCATACCCACCAGCACAAACTTAAGAGATTTTTTATTTCTTTTGTGTGTTATGAGTCTGTGTTTTTAATGTTCTATGTGCATATATGCTATGACTTGAGAAGGTCTGTCTTGGCATTCCACCAGTGGTGTGTGCTGGTGATGATCAAAATTTAGTGAAGGCTTAGTCCTAAGACAGTTTTTCTCTGAGCAGGGCCCATATGTTTATATGTCATTTCATGTGTATATAGCTTTTAAACTGTATATACTTAAAATCTGTAACTCTTATTGTCTCTCGCAATTCTTTTAGAATGGCAGTCGTATATGTATATGTGAGTTTTATATGTAAGATATGTTTTAATTTATACACTGGTGAGACACAAATAAACGATACTTGACTTGACTTGACTTACAAAGGGTGGCATGAACATTTATGGTACATTAATTTAAAAATAAGGAATAATTTCACTCGTGTTACACAAGATAAGGCACAATTGATACAATGGTCCCATTTTACAATCAAAATGGTGAGTTGCCAGTTCTAAAGGAAAGTACCTGTATGAATAAAACATGGCAACCATTTTGATTTTAATGGTGTAAATTGCTAAACACATTAAATGCAAAGAGATAATCATTAAATGTAATCACCTGACAAATTCATATCCACTTTATACAAAAATAAAGGCAACTAAAATCATTATATTTTATCGGACGGCTGCATACAAAATGCAATTTGCACATTAAATGCTGACGTTTTTGCTTTACATTTGACAAAAATGTCATGTCAAATAATAAATACAAGAAAACTATGTATATATTCATAATCTATTGGTCCATTTACATACATTTAGACACCAAAAGCATCAAAATCCGTCAATGCAGTGAAATGTAAGATGAAAAACTGTAATTCAAGCCTTCAATGGCCGCCATTTTTGGTGGTCATTTTGAAAATGGCCGCCATTTTGTCGGCCATTATGAATATTAATTAGAAATTTAGATTCAATGGGTTCTTAAACACGGACACTGACACCAAAAACCTAAAAATCAGTCAATACAGTGAAGTTTTAGATAGCAAACTATGATCTGTAGTCTTTCAGAGCAGCCATTTTGAAAATGGCGGCCATTTTGTCCGCCATTTTGAATTTTCGGCTGGACAACGGTATTTTTCAAAATAGTAGGGCATTCTGAGCCTACATGCCAAATTTCATGCTTGTTTCACCAAATGCACGATTGTTTCACTAATCTGCCTAGCTAAAAATTGTGTTTAATAGATTACCGGTATCTGTTGAACATAAAAGAATAACGTATATATAATATTTAAGCTTTTAAAAACTCTGAAAACGAAGTGGTAGTGGACTATCTAATATGATGCTGAAAAAGCGATCCATAATTGAATATGAGCCGCCGCATGGGAAAACCAACAATCTGCATAGACGAAAACAAACTGCGAAGCCGATCAGCGCCTGTGTTTTCGCTACACGGATAGTACAATTCCCTTACTTTCTCAATCCCAAAGTTCAAAGCCTCTCACCATCTTCTGTGACTGTACAGTCCGGTTTGTATCGGACCTGATCGGAACCCAAATTATTTGTTTTCTCATGCACAGGCTCATATCGTTGACTCACCTATCATACAGTGTTAAGTCGGGTATCCAAACGTCATCATAGTAAACCATAATACTGCTTATATTGTCGTACAGTAACGGATCCCACGTTAATCGGCAGTCTGTCCATTTCTAGAAAATACAGGAACGACTGTGAAATATACAAAATAAAAAGAAACGATATACCCTTTCATAAGCTACAGTTTATTAACCCAGGGTAGGTGGATGTACGACCGGGGTCCCTATTGAGTCTTAACTTTGCATCCCACCCATCCCTCCAAAAATAATGCCGTTTTAAGACAGGTTTGGATATTGACAAAATATAATGATCTTGGTTTAACCAAACTGGTGAAAGCGTCTGGATCCGTCGAATGCCTTGTACAAATGTATGTTTGAGTTGATTGTTTGCTTTTGGTCTGGCAGATTTAGGTACCTGGATCTTGCCAATGATTTGACGAATTATGTTGTGGTGTGTTAGATACGATAAGCAAGTTATTAACTCGTACAGAACACGGCGTCCTATCTGGGGCTATTAAGGGAATTTCACTGAAGGAAAACGTTTATAAATTAACAAACATCACCCCAAATTCTCGCAAAATATGAAAGTGGACTCATCCTAATGGTATCGATGGGCGAATCCATTCCTCTTAATGTATTACAGAGTAGGTGATGTAAGCTTAGTTACTCACCATTCGTACCCACACATTTGTCGATAATATCTGCTCTCGTTCGTTCTGAAAATTAAGCAAGATATAAACTAAGCAGATATGTTTATATTTGTTTAGCAGAGGGCCGCAAGTTAGAATAGTTAAAGAAGCTGAGCTCGTCACCCTCTTAAAACATTGTATAATAAATGATAAAAAAAAAATAAACAAAGCATATTTTAGGGGATTGAACTCATAATATTTTTGTTTCTTTGGTAATCAGAGGAACTTTGTGCTATGAAGTAAGTTTCATGGTACATTTTATCCTCTTATCTTATGCACTGTTTGTAGTAAGAATTTAACATTACCTAGTCTGTTTAGTATTTCTGCTCTGTTACGCCATCTTAATGAGTTTATGCTAGCTGGATAGACAACTTGCTTCGAACGTGAGCTCTTCATATGCATTGCTAAAATGTATATTTTATGTGATATGTTGTCCTTATATTTCCCGCCTATCGCGGATTTTAAATTTAATTACACAGATTCCTGGACTTAATCGTTACTTTCTAATTTCGGAAAGAATCTCTCACAATATCTTACCAGGTTCATCACCTGTCTGAGCGCCAGGTCTAGGGTCAAGGTCACATTGTCCCCGGGGTTGCAGAGTGGGATAAGGTTGGAGCTGTAGTTAGTAAACAGGTATGACACTAGCTCTTCTTGGAGCGTCTGGTTGGACACTGTTGATACACGGCCTAGAAAAGAGAGCAGTACGAAAACATGCCCATGCAACATATAGAGATTGTTAAAGTTGTAAAAATTGAAAATTTTCAGAAGAAAAGTATATATATTTTTCTTATTTTTGCTCAAAACAGAGATTGTGGGTACACGTTAGAACCGCCTCAGCAAGGCGGTTCTAACGAGTACCCACAATTTATGTTTTGGATCAAAAATAAGCAAAATTGGCATACCCCTGCATACAGCTTTTTTATTGTAAAAAATCTCAAATTTCATTACAAATGTTTTGATATTTTTCTTATTTTTGCTCATAACATAGATTGCGGGTACACGTTCTAGCGAGTACATACAATCTATGTTTTGGAGCACAAATAAGAAAAATAGGTATACCCCTGCAAACCCAGTTTTTTTTTATATAAAATTGGGGTTAAGGGGTATACATTTCACGGACATGTTACCCTGATGTTTGTTTAAGTCTATATTAGCTTGGTTGCCACTTTACTGGGGAAGAGCTGATCAGACTTATTGTTATTTAATACTGTGCCATGAATGGTTCCACAAAACTCGGAGGCATGACTTTGTATCACTATGACGAGGTTTGTACTGAATTTGTTACGAAAACATGCCCATATGATGTATACAGTTTTTTTTTTGAAGTTGTAATAATTTAAAATTTTGATCAGAGAAATTCAGATAATCTTAATATTTTTGCTCAAAACATACTTTGTTGGTACACGTTAGAACCGCCTTGCCGAGTACCCACAATCTATGTTTTGAAGCAAAAATAAGAAAACTAGGTATACCCCTGCATACCCAAATTTTACTATATAAAAGTGGGGTTCAAGGGGGTATAATTTCACGGACATGTTTTCCTGATGGTAATGTTAAACGCTCAGCCATTAAGCCCACACTACAAAGTCATTTTAATACTTTCGGTCCTTAACATATACATTGTGCCCATAAACCGGCTATTGCACCTTATTTGAGCCGAATATTTCAGAGTTCAAAAAATCCACTCGTACGCTCGTATTAACGAGTAAAAGTTGGGTAAGGACTAGTGAAAATTTCCCTACGCTCGCCCGACGGGACGAGTAGCTTTTCTGGGCTGACGAGTGGTCATTATTGGCTGTCCCTAATTCAGATTATTCTGAGTCGGAGTCGGATGGTTAAACTAGGGTCTATCGGCATAAAATAAATGAACTCACATAAATAATGATACTCATTCAAGTTATGGCTTGACATTTTGACATTACAGCAAACAGTGTTTGTTTTGATTGCCTTGTCTAGTCAGTCTAAAACGCTTGACATTGTCTACATGATTACTCAGTAAAAAAAAAGTTGTATCTGCCTTTCGTCTCTATTAATATACCATAAAAAATAAGGACGAGTCCAATTGGAGAAATGGGCCCCCGCCCATTGGGGCCATAAGAAATAGTTGGGCTGCTTGTGCCTCCAGGCAAAGCTTGTTCGCAGCTGACTGACGATCTGATTACTGATTAACCGCTCAGGTCTGAGCTTGCCTTTCATGTCAAACCGTCCACACATACGAGCTTTTGGCGGCCCCCGTGGCCGAGCGGTTAAGAGCGCTGTCTTTTAATCACTCGATCATCTCACCGCTGTGTCTGGTGTAGGTTCGAGCCCCGCTCTGGCCACATGTGAGACAAGCCAAGTTCTGCTTGCGGGTGTGTCAGGTGGTTTTTCTCGGGGTTCTCCCGTTTTTGCCCCACCTACTGATTGGCCCGTCTCATATGAGCTGAAATAATCTTGAAAGGGACGTAAAACTGAATAAAAAAAAACAAAAACAAAAAAACATTCGAGCTTTTGTGGCTTTGTTGGATGATTATATTTTAAGCACTTGTTGGATGTCATGACATCCTCATTTTGGGTAAAAGTCCCATAAAGTGGAGGCAAAGTAGCTGAACATTTTCTATCCCTGCATTTACCTACACAAAGCAGTTTACTTAGTCAATTCACAGCTGATCAGTGCCTTTATTTTTGTTGCACAAATAGTACTGTTCCTCTCCTTATTATATCCGTGTTCTCCAGGTTCTTGCTAAGCTTCTACTATGACAGTACAGGCCAATTTGTATCGGACCTGGTCGGAAATTTGAAGACTTGTTCTCTCATGATGCGGCTCACTTGTAGAGAGTACATGTAACCCCATTTTAATTTTAGGGTAAAAACCAGGCATGTGGAACTTCAGAACTAGCAGTATAAATCCAATTCGAGCCGCCGCATCAGAAAACCGACACACTTTTCTCTTAAAGCGACTAATGTGGTCCTTTTAACATTTCGCGACATTGTCCGTTTTGTGGATGTGAGTCAGAATGAAATTAACATTTTATGACAAAGTAAAGGTGCAAAAGTTTATCTACGTGTATTCTCCTTTAATGACTTTTTCAGTATTATATTGGCCGTTCTGCTTGACCATGTTGTATTGCGTGTGTATACTTTGTGAAAGACAAGAACTGCACATCATTCTTTTCGACGACCTTTTCACGCCTTCTTCGTTGAACGTATTGAGAAAGACGTCAATTCGCTCCATATCACCAAAAATAAAATATCACTTTAATTAATTTGCTGTGATTTAAATGCTTTCAACATTTACCCACATTGAAGTTCAATTGTGCTTGGCGCTACGTAGATGTTGTGTATTCTTGCATAGATATCTATGCGCATAGCTGTTTGAAGCCGTTTTCAATTGGTCGAAAGCCGTGTTCAAACAGCAAAACCCATGTTCAAATCATGAAATTCACGTGCCGTTTGAACATGGGTTTTGGCCGACGTCATTGGTCAATGCGATCTGACGTCATGTGTTTCGTAGAATAGTAATAGTTGTTTTCTATACAAACACAGATGATTCTTCCTTTTCATAGAAATTAAGAATTCAATTTAAAGACGTTTAAACATGACTGATAATTGTATAATGTTTATTGTGTTTTGAAATACCTAACTTTCAATCACATGAATAGTTACAATAACATTTATTGTATACAATCAAACAGCCAATGAAATGTTACACCAATGTTTTGACTGAGAAATTGATACCTTTGTTCTGTTTTTGTTGAATATATATGAGCCGGATGGATATATGTCTATGCGGAAACAAAGGCGCAGATCAGCTGTGCAGTAACTGCAAAGCTGATCAGCGCATTTGTTTTCGCTACTCGGATTTCAAGCTTCTAGCCTTTTTCCGTGACTTTACAGACCGGTTTGTGTCAGACCTGGTCGGAAATCGATTTTTTCTTCTTTTTTTTTTTTCGCGTTGGGGCTCATATAATACTGGTGCAACAATTGATAGCATTGCCAGAATCAAAATCGTTACTGCGCCGTATGATTTTGCTTTTCGTACGGATAACATGTCCGTGTAATGTATACCCCCATACACCACTTTTATATTGTAAAATTTGGGTTTACAGGGGTACACCTATTTTTTTTATCCAAAACACAGATTGAGAGTACTCTTTAAAACCGCTTCGCTGAGGCGGTTCTTACGTGTACCCACAGTCAATGTTTTGAGCAAAAATATTAAAATTATTAAAATTATTTTTGTTTTGCATGAAAATTTCAATTTTTACAGCTAAATAAAATCTCTGTATTTTGATGGACGTGCTTTCGTAATGGTTTAAATCCCATCACTGGGTGTGCGATAATCGTCTGCTTCGTTTTGTTTTCTTTGCTCAAAAAATAATAAAAAAAATCTTACCAAAAACTAATGATACAAATTTTAAGATTATTAGCAATGATACCGTAGCGGACAGGAAAAGTAAGGTGGGAATTATAATGACAATGACCATACATGTACAATGAGAAGATAATATCAACCAAGATCATTTCAACACCTCAAAGGCAGATACAGAGGGGCAAGCGGTCACATAGCCAAATACATTATCATTTACAATGAATGGCTGGTACATGGCAAATGGGCCGCGTCATGAGAAAAGCGGATTTTTGCCAATGCGAAAACAAAGGCGCAGATCAGCTGTGCAGTAACTGCACAGCTGATCAGCGTCTTTGTTTTCGCTACTCTGATAGAACAATTTCTCTCCTTCCTAAAGCCGAAATTTCATGTTTCTAGCCATCTCCTGTCACTGTACAGGCCGGTTTGTGTCAGACCTGGTCGGACACTCCGAAGACCGGTTCTCGCGTCGCGGCTGAAATAGCACATGTACTCGTCGTTGCATTCCTTTCAGTCACTCACTGGTGATGTTCGCAACGACAAATATCTGAGCCTGTGCGTGAGAAAACCAACAATTTGGGTTCCGACCAGGTCCGACATAAACCGGGCTGTACAGTCACAGAAGATGGTTAGAGGCTTGAACTTTTGGATTTAGAAAGTAGAGAAATTGTAATATCCGTGTAACGAAAACAAAGGCGTTGATCAGCTTCGCAGTTACTGCGAAGCTGATCTGTTCCTTTGTTTTCGCCTTTGCAGATTATTGGTTTCCCTGTGCGGCGGCTCATTTGTTGTTAAATATTTAGGACTACACGTATATCTCGACCACTTTAGTCGGTTTAGAAAGGTAAAACTAGGCAATGACCAGGAAATGGCGCAATCAGAAAGAGATTCCCACTCCAAAAGCCGAGGTGGAGAAAACAAAATTAACAATCAGGTACTTATACATGTACATTTAATTTAGAAGAATACATTCAGTCACTCTGCTCTACGATTTTCTCAAGCAGAAGTTCCATACTCTGAGAAGGTCAAAAAGAACAGAACTGCTTGTATTTATTTAAATATATCCCAAGTTTCCTTCCATTTTTTTTTTCAATTTACTGCTCTTATAAGACAGGACCCTTGTCCCTTGGGAATGTGAGAAATTCAATGTAGATGAGGTATTTGTGCCTCCAGACAAGCTTAATTAAATAACTACTGACTGACCATCAAGTTACCACTATACCGCTACTCTATACCGCTCGGAAGTCTGAGCCTGGCCAGGAAAAGTGGTTCAAATCAAATCATCCATAAACATTACAATTGAGCCTGTGCATGACAAAACCAGCAATTTGGGTTTCCGACCAGATCCAACACAAACCAGCCTGTACAGTCACAGAAGAAACCCAGAATCTTGAAATTTTGGGAATAAGTAGAGGAGGAAATGTACTATCCGTGTAGCGAAAACGAAGACGCTGATCAGCTTCGCGGTTACCGCGAAGCTGATCTGCGTCTTTGTTTTCGCCCATGCAAATTGTTGGTTTTCTCACGCACAGGCTCAATTATAATAGAAGTTGACTTTGGTGCTTATATTTTCAAGCATATTTTGGGGTTCGTGACATTCTAATGTTGGATAGAAAAGCCCTAAAACGGTGACAACGTCCCGACATGACCACTGCTGTTGACTGGGACACTAAAGCAACAAATCAAACAAACAAATCTTACAATACACCCTCTATTACATATCTATGAACTATAAATGATAAAAATAATCGAAACAAAACAAACTTGAAGTTGTGAAAACTACATGTATATTATTACCAGTTCTGACATTATAAGGATTATTGGTCGCGAAAACATATTTAATGATGTGATGCCTTTTAAATCGAAACAAATGCTTACTGGCGCAATAAAGACGGAACAAAATAAGATATTAAAGAAGAAATAACTTATGATAAATAATGTTATATAAATATAAATATAAGAAATGGCAAACAGAAACAATTACCTGCAAAACAAAATATTAGTGTCACCATGAGACTCAAACTTATCCAGTAACGAATCTTCAAATCCATTCTTTCTTGATTCGTTTGACAAACAACTTTCAAATTTTGTAGTGAAGTTAACAATTCGTAAGTGTTCACAGTAAGTATTTGTACCAATACCAGTATTTATAGGTATAAAAGTGGAGACAAACTTGGCAGATAATTATAGTGTTTAAACCTTTCTCGTCACAAAAGAGAGTATACACGGAGTAACTATCTATAACATCCTCCCTTAATCGATAAAAAGAATAAAAGTCCGGTGAACTAAACTTATGACGAAAAAATAAAAGAGAAATTCTAAGCCATTTTTGAACTCATTGTTCAGTAGAAATATATTTCATTAATACAGTACAGAGAATGTAAATCGCCGTTACATTCACGACAAATTTATTTACATATCGACAAAACAAAGAGAAGAGCGAACATTCTTTTTTCTGTTTTCAAACAAAAGGGAAACGCAATCGGTGTAGTTTTCACTAATCATTAGTGTGACAGATTTTTTGTTTCTCTAGTGGACTGACAATCGTGTTTTTATTCCGTAATATGATCAAAGTTCTAGGTTGATACTTGAAGTACTCCCGAAAAATATATAGGGTGTGGTCACACCAGACATTGTAATCAGCATCAAGCCGATTTAGATTGATTTGATCTACACTAGACCGACCGATATGGTATATCGGATAGCGTGTCAGGGGGTTGCGGGGTCTATACCCGGCTGGAAAATGTCTGTCTTGTTTATGTCAAATGTTCATTCTGGCGTGATAAAGGCAAACCGCCGATATGGTGTATCTTTCTAGCAACATTTTAATCCGGACCAAGATCAGTCGAATCTGGATAAAACTTGCGTTAAGAATAGAATTTTAAGTTTGATCCAGATCAGATTAATCAGTACCTATCAGATCCGGATAACATTTGATTTGCGTTCATCTTTCAGTATTGATAAATTATGCTCTATTGATCCGTCCATATCGGTCTGATCTGGATTAAATTTTGTCTAGTGTGAACGCAAACTTAATCCGGACTATTTTAATCCGGATCACGCTATGTATAGCCTTTAATTTAGTCAAAAGGGTAGATCTTTGGAGAAAACTATTGAGCCCTAATATTGCGGAAATAAAATCTTCTAAATATGTTTAAGTATTTATTGTTTTATAATGCTAAAACAGGCACCGGGAAGGTTTCTATGTTTAAAGTACTATGGCAGGCGTTCGTCAAGATGAGACTTTGCTGCCAATTTTAATCTGTATGTTTTCGAATGATCTGATACATTTCATGTCGAACTTAGACAAGGGTCTGGTCAGTTCATCAAAAAAAGATTCCGTGTATTATATTGGGTACAGTACAACATTACCGAACAAAATCCAAGTAATATATTTTATTTAAGGGCGATATATATATTTGCATATCGGGGCCAAAGAAATGACCCCCAAATTAATATTTATCGTATTGCGATCTTAAGCGATCTTAAGCGCAGTGGGACCGGCACTTATATGGGCCACAACGTGAGAAAATGTACCTTTGGACAATTTTTTTGAGTATAAGAAAAACAAAGTTACTTTGAATGTTTAATTTTTCTAGAATCTATCAGTCTTTATTTGACCAGATTATTTAAGTTATTTTGTGAGTTATGACCAATTAACTATATGAACCCTACAGACGTCATTGTCCTGAAAAATGACGTCAAAACTGCGTATTTGCATTTCTGCATGCCAGTAGAGCTTAAAAAACTCGATGCGTTTGCTTAAAACTGTTTATGCAAAGGCCAGTCTGAGAGTCTATTGTTAAGATGGAAGCATACTTTCCTTACAGGCAATCTGTCGTAATTATTTTGTCTATTTTTATTATGATGCGGTTGCTATGGTTACCGTTTTAACGATACATAATGCAAATGAATGTGTATTATGGGCTAAAACAAGGGCAGATAACTCAAAATATTGAAAAATAATATATTTTAAAACTCATTCATTTGGTAGCCCAGTATTCTAAGATTACAAATACACTATTTTTCTAAAACGTATTTTACATCATTTTTACGCATTTTTCTATTTTCTACTAGTAATGTCAGAATGTCCGAAAGTACATTTTGTCGCGTTGAGGTTCATATAGTTAAATATAGATCGAACTGGTAGAACTGACCCACATGGCTTCTAATGAGGTAAAGACAATGAAGAGAAAGAATTTCCTTACTTGGACACATCACAATATGTTCGTGATTTGTTTCACCCCTTGCATCCCACTTTTCAAAGGAAAAAAAAAAAAACTTGAATGTACAGGGTGTACATTTTCCTGAATTTTAGTCCAAACATAGATTGCGGTTGCTCATAACAATCGTCTTGGTGAGGAGCAAAAATTAAAACAAATAACCTTTTTAAATGGTTGTTTTTATAACTAAAACAATATGTAAACTACATGGGCATATTCTTCGAAATGATGATTTTTGCGCTTTTTTTCCAGATTTGACAGATTAATGATGCACCTCGATTTATATTAAAATTAATCGACGGAGATAAATTATAACAGTCGACTCAAAAAGTCTCATTTCAACTGAGTTTCCTTCTGTTCATGTATGTTAGTTACTGTGTATAGCACATTGCAGCATTAACGCCAGTGTCACTATCACAGTGATAAGCGAATAAATCACAAGGAACAGCCGGTCCATGATGTTAGCTAAATCTCTCCACTCCGAATTGATTTCATCTTCCCTCTTCTTGTCATCCAAATGTTTGAGAAATCTATTCTGTTCATATGCAGAGGCATTTGTCCTTCCCTTACTATCGATGACTTTAATCAGACCGTTTCTCTTCTGTTGCGTTTCGAGATTTCCGTTTTGTTCTGTCGCATTTCGATCCTCTTTGGTATGGCCATTGTTTTGTTCTTTGATGTGGTATTGTTCTGATCGTATGGAAAGGTCCATCACTTTCATATCCATATCATGACGCGGTGGACTTCCCGGGGTTGTCTCGACATTGGAGTCATCTACGCGATTGTGCCTGGAGCACACTATTCGTCCTAAATACTTCATGATGTACAGTTTTGCCCAGTGTGGTACACGCCGCCCGTTCGTACCACGATAAAAGACGTTCAGTACGAGTATGGTCAAAACACAGGACAGAGATACAAGAACCATGGAAGCTGCGAAATAAATACCTGAAATTAAATAATAATGCTGATGATAATAATGATGCTGATGCTGATAATAATGATAATAATAAATGAAAAAGTAGGCATACATATACCGCACCACGAAAATTAAAAAGGACAAATGCACAGAATATCTTGATGACATTCTTTAGCAAATGTGTTTTAATATATATTTAGGCAAAACCATGGGCCATTGGTGCTTATTTGATAAGATTTACCCATCTGCCATAACAAACCACCCATTCCTGATATGAACTCCTATACAAAGTTTAAAGAAAAAACTATGTTACATAGGTGTATTGTTTGAAATTGGAATCATACCAATAATAGGAAAGTTATCACTAGACGGAGGCATGGATTCGGACACCACTAGCATGAAGACTGCCAATGACAAAAGCACGGTGATTTCCAAGGACACCTTTTCTCCGCTCTCTACTGGCAACATAAAGGTCAAGGCCGCCACCATCGACGTCAGAATACACGGGAACATCATAGTGAGGAGATAGAAACTGGGTCGCCGCTGAAACATGCATTACGAAAATTTGCCCATGCAATATACAGAGAAGTTTTTGGCTTTGGAAAACGAAAATTTTCAAAAGAAAAAATTGAATATTTTTCTTAAATTTGCTTAAAACATTGATTGTGGATACACGTAAGAAGTGCCTTGCCGAGGCGGTTCTAACGAGTACCCACAATCTATGTTTTTAGCAAAAATAAGAAAATATAAAAAAAATCTACGTTTACAACTTTTTAAAGAAAAATCTGTATATTACATGGGCATGTTTTCGTTATGAACAAGATTTTTGTCTCGATCGCTTGTGCCAAATAAATCAAGATTGATAAGATATTTTCACCGTTAGGAACATTCTCAGCTTTTCAGATTTGAAGCTACAGCCATTTGCATAGGATTAAGAAATATTGTGACGGCGCGCGCCAAGGATAATACAGCAATGTCGCACTACATGTAACTTCTTACAAATTAACCTTTTTTCGGGGTTTCGAAAGATATCATGGTTTGGCGTGCATAATGCAGAATTTTTCTATAATAGACAAATGTGATTGTGTTATTCGAGTTTGAATGGTCCGCCATAATAAAGAAAAAAATTGCCCGTCGGTTCTAATCGGCTCACACTTAAAAAGGTTAAACAGAAGCTAATAATTTGTCCACGCAAGAGATAATGGAGACTCACGAAAATTCAAAGTTCATTTACAAATGGGTCGCGTCATGCCGAGTAAACTGGCTTTTTCATATGCAAAAACCAAAGGCACTGATCAGCTTAGCAGTAATTACACAGCTGATCAGCTTCTTTGTCTTTTATAATCTGTAACGACAAGCTCCAAGCCTTCTTATGTAACACTTTAGGCCGGTTTGTGTCCGACCTGGTCGGAAACCCCGAAGACCGGTTTGAGTCTTTGATTTAGACTACACAGATGTAAATTCTTGAAATTGCAGCAAAATGTCTGGCTTGCGCTGCCAGTTTTATAAAGGGTCACTGATGAAGGTTCATTACCCGAAATTGTACAATATGGCCCATCTTCTAGCTTTGTATTTTTACTGCTTCCAAAGGATCTAACAATTATTTTTATTTGCTATTACTGCAGCTGGTGTTGTGCCGTGCGGCGGCCCTAAAAAGTCTCCCCGTACATCATCCATAGTGCAGATTATATTTTTCTTTTGATCCTTTGGGATCAGTGAATATATATGAAGTATTTCAAATTTTTATATGTTGAGAATTATCTTCTTAACAGTATTTTGATTATTTGGCCCCTTTGGGAATTTGAGTCTTTGATTTAGACTACACAGATGTAAATTCTTGAAATTGCAGCAAAATGTCTGGCTTGCGCTGCCAGTTTTATAAAGGGTCACTGTAGAAGGTTCATTACCCGAAATTGTACAATATGGCCCATCTTCTAGCTTTGTATTTTTACTGCTTCCAAAGGATCTAACAATTATTTTTATTCCACATGTCTCGCTAAAATTATCAACATTAATGTTATTCCTTATCTTCTAAACTCACCTTCATTACAAGAATGTATGTGATATCAGGAAATGGCTCTGGGCAACAGTTGTAATACAACACGTGTTTTTCAACCGGGAACTCGTCGACGGTCCATTCTGCATTCGGTATAAACGTGTCCAGGTCACCCACTGAAATGAAAACGTTACACATAAACAAAGGTGAGTTTGATATGTATAGTTGAGGAATGTAAAAAACATATCAAAATAAGTAGAGTTACTGAAAACTAGTCGACTGATCTGTATGTCTGTCAAATCCTAGTACAATCAGGAAATTAAGGGTTACAAATAGATCGGTGGAGTTTCCAGAAAGTCCGAAATACAAGTCTGCAATTAGAAAGATACTTAATTTAATGCCTCATCGCAAAACATGGTTAACAACAAGCAAAGAGTTATATGCGAAGAACCTCCGAAGAATCTCCTTTCAACAGAATCACCAAAACAGGTAAACACACTAATGTATTACAAAAACAAACAGTAAAATTACATTCAATTTTCATTTCCCGAGGCGCAATTGTGAAACCCCAGTTTAATTCATTTTTACACTTTTACGCGACAGTGCTAGAAAGTATTATTCGCCGAATCAGATCCAGCGGTGTTCATTTACCCCTGGGTATATACCCTAGGAGGTATTCAGAAATAAATTGACAACTCTTCTTGTTTTTGAACAATCGTCACTGGCAAGAAATGGACAACTGGTTGAATTTATTTATATATTTTGTTAAGTATAAATATAAATATTTAGGCCGCGTCTCCACGGACAATGTTTCCTTGACGAAGATTCTTTGTCACAGAAGCTTTGGCAATGAGTTTGTGTTCACACACAGCCAAGATTACTTATACTAAGCTCGATCACCTTTGTTACAGATATTTGACAATGAAACTTCGCCACCGAATAGTGTTTACACGAGCAAATTTTTCTGCGACAGACCTTTGTCAAAGAAAAATTGTCCGTGGAAACTAGGCCTTATTCTGTATATAAAAAAAAGTCCAGATCTTGTGAACTTGTATGCCTAAATTGATTATATAATATATGGAGCCCAGTTTTAACCGAAAAAAAATCGCTGATATTCGAGTTTCAAAGAGTCCAAAACCATGGTTAATGGTTTGTAAATTTATTTATAATTTATGGATGAATCACTATTTTTGTATCTTTGTATTAAGGCTGAAAATTTGGTGTCTTTATGAGCACTATTTACAAAGTTACATCCTGATTTTCATTCAATTTGCATTTAAGAATTCATGGTAAAGTGGTTGTTACAATATAAACTTGTACACATGACAATGTTATTTTTTTTAAGAAAACTAATACTCCATCAGGAAGGTTGTACGACAAAAATTGCTTGTGGGTTCCTTCCTGAGGTAAGCATGTCTTTAAGCACTGTGGGATCACCTCTGGCTTGATATTCTGCCACTGAAAACTAGGGTTGGAATTTTTCATACAGTTTCATAATTTTTCTCGGCACATATGGGGCTGGAACATTCACAAAGAAGGTTTTCATTGTTAGGCTATCACACACAGCTCATATTCATTGTATTTCAAATCTGTTGTATAGATTTAAAGTCAAGGGAATCACCAGGACGTTCCTCTAATATAATTACGAAAACATGCCCATGCAATATACAGAGATTTTTAAAGTTATCAAAAATTAAAATTTCCATTCATAGATTGTGTACCCACAAGCATAGATTGTGGGTACACGATAGAACCGCCTCGGCGAGGCGGTTTTAACGAGTACCCACAATCTATGTTTTGGAGCAAAAATAAGAAAACTAGGTAGACGCCTGCAAACCCCACTTTTTCTATATAAAAGTGGGGTTTAACGGGGTATTATTTTCATGGACATGTTTTCCTGAGTCGAGACTGTGTTTTGCGGTTTAAGAATATGCCTTGCATATTCATGTATACTAATTCTTTTAGCATCCTTTGTTGGTACATGTATGTATGTAAATTTCCATGACTTAAATCCTATAGAAGTGGTTCGGAATATCAATAGAAGAGGAGATGCGAGTCATTGCCGAACAATTTTAGCCCAGTATGGTATTCTGAGCGGAAGAAAAAAAATCATATAACTGTATGATGAAATTCCAACCCATGTTTTGGCACAATCACAAAGCCAAGGGTGACTCCACAGTGCTTTAAGACATACCTACTTCACGAAGGAACCAACATGGTATCTTTCTTCTTATAACCGTCCTGGTGGAGTATTAGTTTTCTTGCAAAATAACACCGATGTGCTTAGTTTTACATTGTAATAACCGCTTTACCCTTAAATTCTAAATTCACATCGATTGAAAATCAGTGTGTAACTTTGTAAAGAGTGCTCATAAAGACACCAAATTTTCAGTCTTAGTACAAAAATTGTAATTCATTCATGACTTACAAATAGAATCATAAACCATTAACCATGGTTCCTGGTGGAATCTTCGAAACTCGAATATCAGATTTTTTTGTTAAAAAATGGGCCCCTTTATTATGTAATTAATTTAGGCATATAACATCACACGTTTTATATAAAGAGTAAATACTTTACACTCATACCTACTAGAATACATCAAAAAATTTTGTTCAGTTGTCCATTTCCTGCCAGTGACGACTGTTCAAAAACAAGAAGAGAGTAGAGTTGTCAATATATTTCTGAATATCGAAGGGGAATGTCAATAACTGAACGCAGCTGTATTGCAGCGTTGTAGTATGACTTTCTGTTTTTCCTTTGAAGTTTTTGAAACATTAAATCCAATACAAGTCAATATCAAAAGAGGCGGGCCCACACATTAATACTAAGCAAAGAAGCGGGAAGATAATCGTACAGTAACTTCCTGATATTGGAAGTTACAGTACGGATCTGCCAGTTGATGTTGTGTCATACTACAAGTTAATTAAAGACATCGTAGAAAAAAAAAAACTAAAAACAGCTCGCTTCGACTCGCTTTATTTTACTTATTTTTTTTCTACTCGGTACCTTAACTCTAACTCATTTGGCATATGATGGAGAAATAGTTTGTTCTGATAGGGGTGTCTGTCTCTTGAACATGCACGCAGTTCGTGCCATTGACAATAATCAAACCGTTCAATGCATTCGAAAAGTTATAATAGATTGTGACCCTGTGCTTTTAGCCGATTTGTTTTATACTGAAAGATATTTGAGCCGCCGCATGGAAAAACCAACAATTGTTGGTTTTAACGCCTTTGTTTTTGCTACAGGATAGTACAATTCCTCTACTTTCTAAATCCAACATTTCCAGTTTCTAGCATGCTTCTGTAACTACACTGGTCGATTTGTGCCGATTTGAACTAGAATTTCAAGGTGACTTGGTACAAAAATTTATTGGTAGAAATGATTTTTCTGAACAATTTGAAAAAAAAATTCATTTTACGTTAAAAAAGGTATGGGTTATCACCTAAATGTGCTGTGACAATATGCATGCTTAGTTATTAACCCAATTTCGGTCGATTACTTTGTTTCCATATTGATTGCACGCCGATTGGTCCGGCGTCAGACTCTATGATGGCTCCGACTTAAAGCCATTCATTTTAGTTTGGTCGGAACTTTCTCTTCTGTTGCTTTGCCCACCGGCGGTTCGACAGATGTCTTTCAATTGCTCCAATTTTTCAATGTAACTTTTTAAATATTGTCAATGCAACTAAGACAATGCTACTATACGACACATATTGCGTTCATGATCTTATCGCTGCATCTTTTGTTAAGAGGAGACCTACAATGGTCTGTATGCTTAACCTCAGTGCTACGTGATCCAAAATCAGTTTGATTTATTACCAAATACAATGTATTGTATCATTGTGTTAATGCCAATCATCCAGATATAGAACTAGATGAAGTCAAAGCTACAACTTTTGACACGAGATGTTTAACAATATATAACTAAATACACGCTGGTCAACCTATACGTCGATTTGCAGTTTAAGACGGTTTGCGGGTATTTACGCTGATTTACTGGAGACAAAAGATAACGGCGACCAGCAAATAATTCAGTTTTTATTTATCATTTTTAATCACGTTGATCCTATATAGAAAAGCATGCAACATGTCAAAGGGACTAAACTGTTGTGTTAGTTTTAAGAATACGACATGCACCTGGCGATTGGTGTAAGCATTAAACAATGATTTAGAGTACCAACCCAATGGGAAGGTCATTTTTGTTAATTTCTTGTAAATTTTCGCCTTTCAAAAGATCGAACTTTGACCTGGGTTATATTCCTTTCCCTTCATTTGTGCACAATTCATTGCCTGATCTTGTAGCTTCGAAATAGTGTGACAGTTTGAAAAAGAAACTTGTTTATGGGACAAAACATCGATTTACGTAATATAAGTGTTTTTGGAAATTTCTCCACAAAAAAATGGCATGCTTTTTCATATAGTCTTTATATACAAGTTTTAAGCACCACCAAACTTGCGTAAAACCCCACCAGCTCCAGCGTATAGGTTGACCAGTGTGAAATAAGGTGCATCATAAAACCGGCTGCCAAAACCGGCTTATACTTCATACTTCCGGTCCCGAATATCTACACGATGGAAAGGCACAGTCTTACATCTCAACTCAGCTCAACTTACTCAGCTCATCATGCTCAGCACATTGGGACAAAAAGTATGCATATTTTGGCCGATATTTTGGGTCCTTCTTGAGGCGAAAACGCAACGAATTCTCAGCCTAGCTTAACTCATCTAGCTCAGCTTACGGCTTACCGTAATTAATTATTCTGCGGACCGTTATATTCCTTACATAGCCGTTTAGGTATATATAGAAGATACTTATACCAAGATGTAAGTTGAGTAGGATTTGTTAAAGTTGCATTTAATATAACAACTAGTAGCTGATGTGTAGGACGAACTATTCATGGATACTAAACAATGTAAGTTGAGTTGGATGAGTTATAATAGTTAGCATATAGTTTGGGGAACATAAAATATCATCTTTTATATGTCTTTTAATATTTAAGTTAAGTTCGAAGAGTTCAGTAAGTTGAGTAAACTAAGTTGAATGTTAAGTTCGATAAGTAGGGTTAGTTGCATGCTAAGTTCGATGAGTTGGATAAGTTAATGAATAAGTTCGATGAGTTGGATAAGTTGAACAGTAAGTTTGATGAGTTGGATATGTTGTAAGCTGAGTTGGATAAATTGCATAAGTTGAACAGTAAGTTGGATGAGTTGGATAAGTTATACGCTGAGTTTGATGAGTTGGATAAGTTACATACTGAGTTCGATGAGTTGCATAAGTTGAACGTTAAGTTCGATAAGTTGAACAGTAAGTTCGATGAGTTGGATAAGTTGTAAGCGGAGTTTGGAAAGCTGCATAAGTTGAATAGTAAGTTGGATGAGTTTGATAAGTTATACGCTGAGTTCGATGAGTTGGATAAGTTGCATGCTGAGTTCGATGAGTTGCATAAGTTGAACTTTAAGTTCGTTAAGTTTGATAAGTTGAACAGTAAGTTGGATGAGTTTGATAAGCTGTAAGCTGAGTTGGGTAAGTTGCATAAGTTAAACAGTAAGTTCGATGAGTTTGATAAGTTATACGCTGAGTTCGATGAGTTACATAAGTTAGAAACGCTACTGAAACAGCAATCAAGGTAACAAGCAAAGAGAGCCGCAACTAAAATACAAAATAACTTCTAACGTTTAGAAATGTGTATACATACTTGTACCTGAAGGGTGTTTGCTCTCAATGTCTAGCTCAGAGCCGTGGTGTGACCATGACCCAAACTGTAGGTTACACCGCTGAGTGTCGAAGGGGAAGTAACGTACATTGACGCTACATGCACTGCTCAACACGGTAGGGAAATTGTAAGACACACTCCCAGAACTCGAGATAGAGGGCCTGTAATCCCCCTTACCAGGCATCATATCTTGGTCAGAAGCACTGGAACCATTACGAAAACACGTCCATGTGATATACAGATTTCACGAAGTTGTAAAAATTGAAAATTATCAGTAGAATATTTCTATTATATATATTGTCCCGTTCACTTTGCATTGCTGAAAACATTGAGTATTTTCCTTATTCATTTGTTTAGAATGTTTTCCATGGAAACTTATGTCATATTCAATAGTTTAGTACGTTTCTATGGAACCGTTCTGTCATATTGCACGGGTCCAAGGAAGCACGTTCTCGACGGAAAAATCACGGTAGGAAAATTTATAATTTTTCTTGGAATGGATAGACTCCAGCCCCTGAAAATTCTCCTCGACGTTTTGAAGGATATGCGTTTATGTCTGGCAAAATATCAAAGCAAAATCCGCTGTTTCCAAAGGTTTTTCATTTTCAACGTTTCAGCCCGCCATCTAGTAGTCACAAAGCACCATTAAAAGACCATTAGATGGCTGAAACGTTGAAAACCATTGGAAAACAGCGGACTCTTTTATCATTACATCGCTAGAAAGTTTCACTTTGGATCAACTGTTACAGTGCTAGAATAAATATCAAAGAACATTGGAATAAATCAGGGGATATGATTTGGAAATAGTTTATTAGCATTGAAATGGATCGCTTACCAATGATATGAATTCTGTGGAAAACAAAGTAGAAATCGAATACACCGAGATTTTCAGAAATGTACTATGGTCCAGTGTAGCACACGTGCAAAACTTACAAAATGACATATACTACAAGTATGGTTATTCAAGCGTATCATAGTGCAATTTTGCAACATTATTCTGTTGTTTTATTGGTAAAATATGCTATGCAAAATAGAAAATGATATGATGAAAATTAAGAAAAATACAGACAATCAAAAATGCATACTTTCAGTTTTTGCATTGTGTTCTACTTCTCATATTTGCAACCTGGATTCAACCTGGTTTATCAATAATGCTTATCAGTAGAATCGGCATCAGGAAAACACAATCTGCGTATGCGAAAACAAAGGTGCAGATCAGCTGTGCAGTCACTGGACAGCTGATCAGCGCCTTTGATTTCGCTACATGGATAGTGCAATTCTACATCTACTTGTGTACAAAATGTCAAGCTTCTAGCCTGCTTCTGCGACTAAACAGGTCGGTTTGTGTCGGACCTGTTCGAAAACCTAAATTGTTGGTTTTCTGCTGCAAAGGCTCTCTTATCAGTAGATTCAGCCCAGACCTACCTATCATACAGCGATATATCAGGAACCCAGATGTCTTCATAGTAGACCATTATATTGTCAATGTTGTCGTATAATGATGCATTCCAGATTAACCGGCAATCATACCATTGCTGTAAATAGAGATTTTGCCAATAAGGATGATCCACAACGTCAAGGTGAAACAAAACTAACTACGTCGAAGGAAGACGATTACCACAGCTGAGAAACACGTGGTAGTCGGTACGGAATGGGTGACTCACAATGAAAATCTGTCCGAAGTTGAGATGAAAAATTCGAGTTTTCTTTTATAGCGTTTACTCTATTGACTGATACATATGTGCAGTCAATGCAGAAAATGAACATTTATTGAACAAAAGTAACATAGGAACACAGGTTACTTCGTTTTCGCAAACACTTCCGCCCAATGAACATATAGTACTTCCATCACAATAAGATTGAAGGTCGTAAATTCTTTTCCGCCCAATAGTTTGAGAAAAAAAGATTAAGTTTAAAAATATTTTGGATGCCTGTCTATATTGACAAGAATTGTACCTCGTTGAATATGTTTAACAAAGTCTGAATAGAGGGACCAGAAATCGACTCAGTTCGTCTCTCTCCCCTTACGTTGTAATTGCACTAAACCGCTGAAGCAGGGCTATATTTACTTACCATTCTGACCCACACATTCGTTGTCAAAATTTGCTCACGTTCGTTCTGTAACATAAAAGTACAAAATAAGATTATCCAATGTTTCGATTTTTCGTTTACTTAGAGAGAAATCGTTTTGGAAGCGACCATCTTCACCTAGGGCGATCGGAAACTGATAGTAAATCTGGCTTATATTGGACAGGAGGAAGGTTCTCATTATTACAAGGACGAAATAGATTTTCAGACATTTTATGATTACTGGTGGTATTATCTGATTATATCCCAGTTATTTGCAGTCAGTACATGTACATGTGTACACTCAGCCAAAGTTCTAAGCGGTCACCTTCAAATCGTCATATATAATTCCCATATTAAACTAAACGTCAAGTAGGTACTCTGACAAAACGCATGTACAAAAATATCCAAAACTTTTGGGGTGGGGTGTGAACTATAAGGCGATTATCACAGGACGTGGCCTGTGGGAATTGCGAGTATACCTGATAGGAGAGGATAGAAAAATAGCCGAAGTCAACAGTTGCGAACTCGTAAGGTGGGGGTACCGTTTACGTTACGAGCGATACAATCATAATGAATGGATATAATTCTGAACTATTTTTTTTCTGAGTGGCAAATACATGTATCAATATAATATTCCAAAGTATGATAATAAAATATTTCTGAATATTTATTATTTTTCTCGAAATTTATAATTTCAAATCTAAGTGACCGCTTAGAACTTTGGTTCTAGAAATTTGATGTTGATCGAGCCCTCCCCGAAAATTTTTAAGTTTAATCATGTCGATTCATTAATTAACTCATATTTGACGAATGGGTTCTCCCATCATTATCAATTGGGTGAGTCTACTTTCATTTTTAGGGGTGTTAGGAGCGATTTTTTTTTATCTCAATTTTTGATGAAATTTCTCTGTGCAAACAGAATAGCCCCAGATGGGACGCCGCGTTCTGCGGCGTCACATCTGGGGCTATGCTGTTTACCTATGTCCCACAAAAAAGACGCCAGGCTTAAATGAGTTAAAAAAGCGACTCCAACTCACCATATCCATAATTTGTCGAAGGGCCAAGTCAAATTTAAGGATGACATTTTCCCCCATGTTACAAATTGGAATGAGATTGGTACTGTAGTTTGTGAATAAATGCGCCACAAGTTCGTCTTGAATGACCTGGTTAGCAACCGCTGAAGCTCGGCCTGGAAGCAAAAATTAGGATGAGTATCCTTTAACCTCAACATTCTATATACTTCAGTATGTTGAGATGTGCACTACGAAATTTGATTATCATAGTGAGGAAGTTCACAGCGTCAACCTCACTCCCTTGTCCTCACCCAAAATTATATATGGAATTTATTCGATTCCCGAAATATAAACTCAAAAGTCTTAGATTCTTACTTTGGTTCTACGGAATCAAAATATCTATAGCAAAATTTGAATAACATATCTATTGATAATGGAATAACTTGTAATTCTTTGCAGTGCATGTAATGAGAAGTTAAAGAACGTGTATGAAACTATAATAAGTTTTAAAACTTCCTCGAAGAACAACAACAAAACAATAATGACAATTTAATATTGCACAATACCACGCAAATTCTTCATTACACTGTAGTGGTATCCTCAACGTCAGGTTTGCCCAAAGTCGACCAAGCGAATTATTGAGTGATGAAAACTTCGAAATTACTTTCAAATTACCCAACAAGTTGCTGAATACGCAAATACAACATTTAGTTTACCTGAAAAATAAAATAAAGTTGCCAAGAGGACATACAACTTCATCCTTAGTAGAAACAAAACAACAGTCATATATATATAAGTACATTTGCATTATGAGATCAGTGAGGAACTGAAGTAATGAATGCTTTGTTTTGGTATTTAGAAGCCAATGATACAGTGGATAACACGATCAATACGGCATTAATGAGCCGCGACGCGAGAAAACCGGTCTTCGGGGTTTCCGACCAGGTCCGACACAAACCGACCTGTACAGTCACAGAAGCAGGCTAGAGACTTGAAATTTTGGCTGTAAGTGGAAGAAGAATTGTAATATATGTGTGTAGCGAAAATAAAGGGGCTAATCAGCTGTGCAGTTACTGCACAGCTGATCTGCGCATTTGTTTTCGCGTATACAAAAATCTTGTTTTCTCATGATGCAGCTCATTTAATTGTGTCCATTTTGCTCTTTGACATAGGAAATTTTACATTATATTGATTTTGTAATAAGCAGTTTGAAAAAAATTCCCTTCGGTTTACCGATGGCATTAGGACTGCGATCGGTTGATAAAATTTAGGGTTCAAATCACTTTCGTATATACCGCTCATGATCCTTAATGTTCTACATCTTCGTTAAACGTATGTTTTTTTTTTTTCATTGTATTTTTATTTGACGTTTGAGCACTAAAATCCGTTGTATGTTTTACCCCCAATGTTCGTAACATCGACAAGTTTTGTTTATAGTATTTGTTTAAAGTGCTCGCATTTATTGGGTAATACGGTGTATGTTACATGTATAACTTTAAGTATAAATCGTTTAAAGATCTAAGGAAACCGTTATAAACAAACACTATCGACTCATTCGCGTTTTAGAGTTTACAGGTATGACACATTTACTGCAAACTTTTAGATGTTATTCTTATTTCACTGTGCAACGCTATCCCAAGTTTTAGAGTTCGCCTCTACATGAATTTATTTACCGTTATTTACCTGTTCGGTTGAAAAATGGTATAGCCTTATTACCATGCAACTTTGAATTATCAGTATATAATATGTTAAGACAAAAGTTTGATTCAGACTTGATACGACATGTAATACACAGTTGAGATGTGACGATACCATATACCATTTTTTTAATAAAAATAACTCGAGCAAATAAGATTGTAAGTTTGTCGTCGCATATATAAATTTGCCGATCCCAAGGAACTGATAAGAATCTTAAACGAACAGAACAAACCTTGTAGTTGGGAGGAAGTGGTCGAAGTAGCCGAATACCAATTTAATGCAAAACCGAACAGACCTACACCGCTCCAAACAAACCAAATGAAATATACACATCAAATGAGGTATATCTGATGTTCACCCACAAAAATCGACAGTGACTTGACCGAATAAAATACCTACCTATAACCTTAAAGTATTGTTGTTGTTTTTTTTTTCAAGAAACTGAATCAAACTTATAGAGACTTGACCTTAACTAAATCCTGAACTCGCACTGGTCACATGTGAGACAAGCCAAGTTCTGCATGCGGGTGTGCTATGTGGTTTTCCTCGGGATTTTCCCGTTTTTGCCCACCTAGTGATTGGCCCGTCTCACCGTCTCATATGAGCTGAAATAATCTTGAAAAGGACGTAAATCTGAATTTAAAACAATCCTGAACTGCATGTAAATGTGAAAAGTAAGGCTGACAAAGATCGAGATCTGACCGACAAACTGTAGCCCCACAAACCAAAAGATGATATAATCAAAAGAAAATGTACCGATAGAAGAAAAACAATTGGTTATCAGAGTGAGCAACTATTTTCCCAAATATTTAGACATTGGACAAGACAGAAACAAATCAAAGACAACTACAACAAAACTACCACATTGAAACGGTATTTTAGATAAAATTATTGGGTGTGTAAATTGTTTTTACGGGGTCTGGTCTATTACCGAAACAGAAAGCGTTCCGAAGATCTAATCTCTAACATAAAATTGTGCAAATCTTGGCGTTTAAAAAAAAAACAACCCTTCTTTCAATTTGACGGCCAGTTTGGACATTCTCTTAAAACGACAAAGTTGCTCAATCATCATAAAACCTACTAAGAGATGACCTTACTGTTTAACAATCGTGAAATCTACGCATCACAAAAACATGTCCATGCCATATATACCCACTTAACCCCCACTTTTATATAGAAAAACTGGGGTTTGCAGGGGTATACCTATTTCTTATTTTTGCTCCAAAACATAAAATGTGGGTACTCGTTAGAACCGCCTCGTCGAGGCGGTTCTAACGTGTACCCCACAATCTATGTTTGAGCAAAAATAAGGAAAATATCAACATTTTTCAACTGAAAATTTTCATTTAAATCTCTGTATATTGCATGGGCAAGTTATCGTAACGGTATATTTGGCAAGTTACTATGATTAAAACGATCGCCTCATTACTCTTCATGGATTATAAACAAAATATGGTTAATTGTCATTATTGTAAACCAAATCAGCGAATCAACGAAATCAAACAAATAATTAGAAACAATGGCAAGTGGTATGACTGTTGTACCATATTTGGGACAATGCAGTGTTCATGCAAAATTCAACGGCAATGGGAAAACTTCTCAACTCTGAAGATAATGTCTCTGTGTCTATACCTTACGAAAACTTGTCCATGCAATATACAGAGGTTTCTTTTAAGAAGCGAAAATTGAAAATTCCATTGGAAAATTCTGATTTTATTAAATATTTCGCTCAAAAGATACATCGGCGAGGCGGTTCTAACCAGTACACACAATGTATGTTTTGGATCAGAAGTAAGAAAAGTATGTATACCCGTTTATACCCCAGTTTAACTATATCAAAGTGGGGTTTCAGGGGGTATACGTTTCACGGACATGTTTTCCTGATTAATGTCTCTGTGTCTATATTTGAAATTGGGGTCAGGCTATAGATATGAGAGTATGTCCCAAGGGACCATAGCAGACAAAAGGAAACTTATGTAAACTTGATCGTTGCTAATGTCTGCATTATAAAACATCAAATAAAAATAAAAGTATCATTGCGTTTTTGTTTGCATTTCATTAGAGTAAAAAACGTAAAAGAGATACAATGCCATTTTATCAATGGGGAGTTTTATTTTAATAATAACCAATGGTATCGTTTTAACCGTGCTGTTTAATGCTTTCAGTGCAAACCTTTTTTATAACATATACTGAACAAATTTGAAAACGATAAAGATTAATCCATTTTATTCTTACACTGACGAAAGTTAAGCCCAAGTTTCATTTTACAGCGAACGATTTTATCAGCATGATGACACATACATGTAAGAATTTCGTTCTTTGGTTTTAATTTGCACTTTGATTCTTTCTGTCCAGTTTTCATGCATTTCAAGAGGTTTATGGTCAGACAATAGATCGTGTCAATTCAGTAGCATGTGTTAGCCTGTTCAATTCATTTTCGTTTTTTGTTTTTTATTTTATTATTATTTATTTATTTCTTTATTTTGCTTCACCTATCAATGAAATGCATTCTTCTTCTGTTATATGGTATTTATCTAGCGCAGTCGGTATAGTCCTGTATAGCTATGCACAGAAGCCGTAGTCTGCGAGTTCAAAACCCCCCAACGCCTAGTTAGAACATCCTCATTTCTCTACTTTATATTTTTCCTGATGCACTTGTTTTAGAAATGATCCTTGGCAGGAATAGCTGTTGACGTTTTGTGAAAATTGATATGAAAATATTATTTCAAATATTTGGCATCCACAGGATCCAGTTAATGACAAAAACTAGTTTACCTATCAGACGGGTTATGCAGGAAAATTGCAAATATACATGTAGCTGAGCTATGATGAATTGTAACTCCTTTTTAAGGACAGTCTATCCGGAGGCTAAATATTGATAGAAGCTATCTTTGAAAGGCATTTGGCATACCTTAGAAACATGTTATAAGTGTAATATGCAAACCAAATCAAAGCTGAGACAATGTTCGGTCCGTTGATATTTATAGGTGTTGAAAATATTTTATGGCCTTTTGTTTAAAGTAATATTTGTCATTTTGCAGTTTATATGTATCTACTTTTTTAATATTTGACTTAGGAACACCTTTTTCTGTGACAGGTATCAGTTGATGGACATCTACAATGATGTATCAGGGATTTTCGAAAGAATGATGTTGTCAAAGGAATTGACGATAAAATGTCGCTTCTATTTGTAGACGCAATTTATTAAACTTACACATCACAACGAGTTATTATAGGTAAAATACTTTGACCGTGACGCTTAACCTCTGACCTAGTTATGCTTTTGTTGATTGGACTGCTTAAATAACTATGTTCTCAATAATGCGACTCTATGACGGTAAACAATATATGACAACGTGCTTCTCATGCCACTGGAAAATGTGTTAAACAGAACTTCATCACGTGAGTTCAAGTGGCACGGTCAAAGTATTTTACCACGCTAAAATGTGGATTGGAAAACAAATCAACAAAAGCTACCGCCTAGCAAGACAGTGCAGATGAAAACGATTCTGTTTGAAAGATTTCCCCAGCAAAACCAGATGCGGATGTCTGCCGCTTTTCGAGAAAACCTGCCAGCCGGCAAGCCCCGGAACAACCAGATGTTACCTCACAGAAGGCTAGATGCTTAAAATTTTGGATTTAAGAAGAAGATGGAAAGTATCATCCGTGAAATGAAACGAACGCACTGATCAGCTTTGCAATATGTACAGCTCATTGCGCTCATCTGAGGCTTTTTTATCGCATACAATGTAAAGCAGGTTTTTATGTGTCACAGTGTGTGTCACAGTGAGATATAGACATTGTAAAACATTTCTATATTGCTGTATTATAGCATGGGCTAGAATTCGATTTTAGCCTTGGCCAAATTAATTATGCTAGAGCTAAAATGAAGTATAGCATGGGCTGTTATTCAATTTTAGCTTGGGCTAGAATAATTATGCTAGAGCTTGGGCTATAATTCGATTTTAGCCTTGTCTAAACTAATTATGCTAGAGCTAAAACGAATTACAGCTATAGCATGGGCTATACATGTAATTCCATTTTAGCCTAGGGCTAAATTAATTAAGCTTGAGCTAAAATGAACGAGAAGCTCTCATTTTACTTTCCTTTAATTCATAAATTATTTTAGCCCCTGCATAATGCATATAAAGGCGTGTCAAGAGGGTCATAATTATTATTAATGCAATGGCTCATTTCGAATTGAGCCAGTATGCAGAGCTCAATTTAATGATAGCTATGCCATAAATATTTATGACTAAGCTAAAATGACATAAGCAGGCTTAAATACATGTCTATGCTATAATAGATTTAGGCGTAGATTAACTAACTCTTAGAGAGTCTCTTTGTACTCCGTATTATAAATGTTATGCCATTGACCGTGCCAATACTTCTGTAAACATCTAAAATTGGCAATAATACATGCAGTAGATCATCATCTGCAGCAATAATTCCCAGCAGGCGCATGACGTCAGAATGACGTCAGACACGTCGCACCGACGTCGATCTGACGTTATTCTGACGTCATGTGTCCACTGGGTTGTTTGTTTTCTGGATGATCTGCAACTTTGAAATCTTGATATTTTAGGATGAAAAGTTAATATGTAGTCGTTCTATTTGCTTCATGCAGTAAGGATTCAACAGGGCGAAATGTTGCATTAAACTTATGATAATGAAAAACAAGGTTTATACACAAAACATACAATGCCGACAATGCAAAAGTGTTCCAAATCATATTCATTTTCTCTCACGTTTTGTCTGTTATTGTAAGTTAGTGAATCGCGCACTGTAGCATAAACACCAGTGTCACTATCACAGTGATTAACGAGTAAAATACAAGGAAAAGACGGTCCATGATGTTCGCCAAATCTCTCCACTCTGAATTGATTTCATCCTCTTCCTTCTTATCGTCTAGATGTTTTAAAAACCGGTTCTGGTCAGATTCTTTATCGCCGATAGTGTGTATAAGCCCATTACTCTGGGGTTGGGCATCATGATCAAGTTCTGTTTGTATTGTGAGGTCTGACACTTTCATGCCAATTTCAGACCGCGACGCCTTTTCATGGGTCTCCAGATCGGCATAGTTTATTTGACTGTGTTTGGAGCATACTACACGCCCTAAGTAGCGCATTATGTACAGTTTTGCCCAGCGAGGTACACGTCGCCCGTTTGTACCGCGATAGAAGGCGTTTAACACGAGTATCGTTAACACACATGACAGAGTTACCAGCACCATTGATGCTGCGAAGTAAATACCTGTAAATAAAAAGTGAAATATATTATACAGAGAAAAAAAATATAATCTTAAGGTCCTTTGAAATCAGTAAAACATTTGAAGGGAAGAGGACCATACTGTGCAATTTCGGATGACGAACCTGCATCATTGACCCATTCGAATTGGCAGCAAAGCGAAATGGCGAAAAAGAACGGTTGGCATATACCTATTGATATCGACAAGAGCGTTTGAATGCTTTCGCCACTTCAGTTTTATGGAAGTTTTGGGCCATTAGCTATCCAGAATTATGTTTATTTGTTCTATTGGTGAGCATGAATATATTAACGTATGCTAATCATTCGGGCGATAATTTGTTGTAGCCCTCACCGCTACGCGGTTCGGGCTGAAACACACTATTGCCCTTGGGCTTGGCAAATGTTAATGCAGGGAAAAATGTTTTCTTTTAATAGAATTACGCCAATGTAGCGATCCGTAATACTGTAATAAATCACTTGAGTTTGGGGGCTTTAAACAGGTTTAATAGTAGCGCAACCTTGACCTTAGCATATGCATTTGTAGCAACATTACATTTCGTAAATATATGTTCGATTCTCATGGTTCATCTCATGACGGCAAATATTTTTAAAATCGCGAAAACACCATGGTGAATCAAAATATGGCAGACGCCAATTAAAGTATGTTCGAAGAAACTCCTGTCTTAAATCGTACTGTAAACCAAGCGACCATTAGCTTATTAGATGGGATGGACTAGTACTTGAAACAGACAATCATACCAATTATAGGAAAGTTATCGCTGGAAGGCGGCATCGAGTCTGACACCACCAACATAAACACAGCAAGTGATAGAAGTACGGTGATCTCTAGAGAAATTTTCTCCCCGCTCTCAACTGGCAACATAAAGGTCAAGGCCGCTACTGCTGAAGTCAGAATGCACGGGAACATCATGGTGAGGAGGTAGAAACTGGGCCGCCGCTGAAACAATTTCTAACATTTTATTTGTTTTGCCTTTGAATCATTATTTTATATAAAAGAAAACAACGTTGCCTTTTTGAATATTATAATTTTATATTTATTTATTTATTTATATCGTTCAATCCAATCTTATCATTATTGATAAACAGACACACTTGCAGCAGATTCATCCCTTTAACTCTCTAGGATGTTTTATCTAAAACGCCTGTTTTGTTATATGGAGTTAGCTTCAATTTCTTTCTGAATCTGGAACTTATTTATACCAATAGCGTTATTATATTAGCCATGTTTCGGAACCATTTCTACATGTATATTATACTTGTTCACAAAAAAAAAAAAAATAAATAAAAAAAAAATAAATAAATAAAAAATAAAAAAATAAAAAAAATAAAAGACGTCACGTAAGCGGTGAAGGAGGCATGAAGTTTTCTGATTTAATTTTGTCACCCCCATGGCTTTGCATGTTACATAATCAAAGGTATCACAACCCTCTAGCTATGAAAATGGAATCGCAGCAACCGCGGCGACAATCGTAAGTCTTAACGTCATGATTTTCAAATTATGTGAAAGAGAATTAACGGGACTATCGATATTTCTATCACTAAAATAAATTTTGGTGATACAGACAGAAAAAAAAAAAGAAAAAAAAAAAAAAAAAAAAAAAGCTTTCGCTTTTGCGAATAAGAATTGCTTTGAATATACTGTAATATTCTAAATTTCAATTACAAAACATCAATTTTCTCTTTTTTTATTCAACTTTATCAGTGTAGCGGGTGATGTTTGCAACTCTGTGGAAACCTGATCATACTTCCTATTTTAAGAGGGCCCGTTTCTGTATTATAGCTGCTCGTACGTATCTTATCTCGTCTCCATATGACCTTAGCTGTTGGTGGGACGTTAAACCCAAATCAACCGGCCAACATAGTTTAGATTTGTCGCTTATCATATGGCTCTAAAGAGTTTTGAATAATTTTGAATTAGGCACTTTGGCTCCGCTAATTTATTTATTATCATACCTTCATTACAAGAATGTATGTGATATCAGGAAATGGTTCTGGACAGCAGTTGTAATACAACACGTGTTTTTCAACCGGAAACTCGTCGACGGTCCATTCTGCATTCTGTATAAATGTGTCAAGGTCACCCACTGCAATATGTAAACCTCCATTATTTTGCACAACGCATCAAAAGAACCAAATAACCGATCATATAATTAAAAGCAAAACGTGCATGCAATGGTAGTAACCTCTAGTCTGTAAAAGAAAGAGATGGTTAATAGACCATACTTTATAAGAACTGCAATTTATAATGTATCTAAAATAAAAGAATTGTCTTAAAAAGGTCATATCCAAAGGTTTTGATTTTGTAAAACCGATAGAAGTAGACATTGATGAAAGAAACTGACTGTCGAAAACCTCACCAAATTATCATGACTGGTTCCGGCGATAGCTTGATTTATAATTTGGCTTTTTATCTCATGAATATTCATAAGTTCCACTATGATGTCATAGAAGCACATAGGAAAATTTTGAATATCATCGTGAACAAAAACAGTGATAAAGTGTGAGTATTTTTGTTCTTAGGTAGAACATAAGGAACATTTTTGTACCAAAAATTATTAGTCAGATTTTGTGTTTTTCTAAAATTGATTTTCATTTTTATTCTGATAAAATTTTACCACACAAATTTTCAATTTTTGTTTCAATTTAGCGATTTTTGATTAAAAATGCTAATTTTCTCAAAATGACGACCAAAGTCAGTATGGATGAAAATTTAATATGTTGAAATCTCACTTACAGTTTGACCGATTTAAACTAATCATGCACCAAACGATTTGGTTTAAGGAATTCTTAGATTCAAAATGTCCATGTGCTTTCCTTTTTTATTGAAAACGAGAAATGGACTACCCGATTCAATATCGCCGTCTTATTTTATACTTAGCAGTGAAATTAATGTATATCAAAAATGGATAAAAGTGATATTTTCACTGCAGAATTGATATTGATATTTTCACTAGTGATTGATATCAGCCGATATTTTCACTGTAGAGTTTGGATTACTTCTGACGTTTCCATTCACTTGACGTCATTAAATGTGCCTCACTTCAGAAATTCAAATGCCTATAATTCCGTTATTTACGAACGAAAACATAAAGTGTGGGTATGCATTTTCTTAGTTAGAACGTTAGGAACAATGTGGTACCAAAATTATTTGTGTTTTCAAAAAATTTTGTTTTTTGCATTTTCACCGCCTGCTTTGTGAATAGGAAAATGCCCGTGTACTGTATAAAATAAAAAGAAAATTTACTTTTTATCGGTAAATACCAAATATATTTCATCTCGTGACTTGAAAACATCTAAATTTTCACTCGTGCTACGCACTCGTGAAAATTTTGATGTTTTCAACTCACTCGATGAAATTAATTTGGTATTCACCTCAAAAATGTAAATATCCTCTATGTATTCAACACTGTGAGGTTGATATTACGTAAACATTAAGCACTTTACTGGCAAAGGAAGTAAAAAAAGAACACGAAATGTTCACATACTAGAATTTGAGGGGTTCTTGCTCTCAATGTCTAGATCATTGCCGTGATGCGACCAGGACCCAAATTGTAATTCACATCTCTGAGTGTCGAAGGGGAAGTAGCGTACATTGACGATACATGCACTCTTCAAGACAGTAGGGAAGTTGTAAGAAACGACTCCTGTACTCGAGATTGTCGGTCTGTAGTCGCTCTTGCCCGGCATCATATCCTCATCAGAAGCACTAGAAATATACGAAAACAAGCCTAGGCAAAGAAAAGCGATTTTCTCCGGCTATATATTCAGTTGAGAGAGAAAAAATAAATAAATAAAATAAAAAAACGACGTTTTGCTCAAAATATCGACTGTTAGAGACAGTTATAACGAGTACCCACAATCGATGTTTTTGATGAAAAATAAGGAAACTTACATACTCCTCTTTACCCCAAGTTTCACTCTATAAACTTGGGTGTAAGGGGGGTATTTATTTCACGTGTATGTGATAACACTCAACAACAGTAATAACAGTCGACAACACAACTACATCAAGGCAAAAATAATATATACGTAGACACTTCCAGTCCATATATCGACCATCCCGTTCCCACTGACAGCGCCGTGTTGTGTCCTTGAGCAAGACACATTAACTCCTCAGGATATTGGTTAAACACAGGAAGCGATGGTTCCGTCCCGACATACTTATTGACTGGGGCGTTAAACCCGAATGCAAACAATACAAACAAAAGACTATCCTATTGAAAGTTGCAAAATTACAGTAATTCTCTTTGGCTCCATGTTGCCATATCTAAAGTGTCACTGACGAGGCATAAGAAGCAGGAATGCATGTCCGTTGCTTCTAACGGATTCCAGCTTTGTTTCGGATTGTGTCACTCGCGCAATAATAGAACCGTGTGTATGTATATTCCAACAAAAACAACAATCATCTAACGTAATAAATGACAATCTGAAGTCGTGCACTCACGTCACAGAATTACCGTTGTCTGTATGAATGAAGTAAATATATTTGTCCAGGAACGAGACATAAAGTGTAAGCAGTTCTATATTTTAGGTACTCGTGTCTTTTTGTGCATGTATGTCAGTATTCTTACTCCACATCCTGTGTAAATAGCATGACATTCCAGACTAACCGGCATTGTACATTGTATGCTCATTAAAGGCATTTGCTGACGCGGACCACAATGTTGCAAACTGTGATGCGACTGGAATCAGGTGTACACAGCATTACCATGCTGTTTACGCGACACTGGAAAATGTGTTCAGCAAGTAGATGGCCGTCTGGTAATATTTTCAAAAAAAAAAAAAAAAAAAAAAAAACGCTATAATTTTATTACTGGTAATCGGCTGGATGTAATGATCTACTATACCTATCATATAGCGATATATCAGGTACCCAGATGTCTTCATAGTAAACCATTATATTGTCGATGTCATCGTATGAAGACGAATTCCAGATCAAGCGACAATCTGACCATTGCTGCAAATAGAGAACAATTAACAGACGATGCATTTTTGCTCAGCCTACGTATGTCCAAGTTATCATGCTTATGTACGGTTTTTGCCCGTAAGTTAGGTCAAGAGACTAGGTCTATTGGACTGAGTACATTACACACAACACAATCATCAGCCCTGTCACAATTCGTCCTGGATCTGTTTTAAATCGTATAAGCAGGAGCCAAGGATCGATCACGAGACCCCTGGTTTACAAGGCGAATGGTTAAAACACTACAGCTTGAATGCTTCCGAGACACATGACATAACGCTCGTATGTTGGATACGCTCTCTGTTTCCTTAAATATTAATTGAATCCCATTTTGTTTCGTATGAAAAACTGAGGCGAGGGTCTCGCCAGAGGCGAGGGTCTTAACTCCCTGCTCCCTAAAAGAAAATGTGACCTTTCACCCCAGCTCATTAAATGTTTTTCTAAGATCCCTATTCCCAGATCCCTAAAAGTCAAAACGTTTTTGCCTTTCTCACCAGATCCCTGAAAAATAAATGACATTTCTCCCCAGATTCCTGAAAATATATTACCATTCTCACCAGATCATAAAAACTCTTGTAGAACCCCAAAACTGCTTACCGTATCGACATTATTTCGAAGTTTATGCCTCGATGTGCATCGTGATGGCTACGGATACTATTCGGAGCGATCCGTCACATTTGTGGGCGGGGCTTGAATAACTAATGGATCATAGTTACCTATAAATGCGGTTTGATATGGATACTTAATGATGGATATGGACAACTTTTGATAGATATTTGTTTTAATTTTCATGGTATGGATAGGCACGGATATAAACGGACCTATACGTATAAGATATGGATGTTTCGGTCACTTGCGCATGGAAACGTCACACTGGCGCAAACCGGTGCTACGATGGAATGTCTTCCGTCTATTCTTCCAATGCGTAACGATTCTAATCTTACTCGTAATGATCAGTAGTTGTGCGTACCGTATCGGTATGGTTAGCCTGGGCCCAGTCGTCAATACAATTATTATTATTTATCTATTTATTTTTTTTTAGTTTCATTTTTTTCAACAAAGCGTACGTTATAAAAATTACATATCAAATTAATGTATCGGTAGCCGTTATTGATTTCCGTAGATATTGACTCATAAAATAGGCATGCACCTCTTAATTGCAGGTTAACCCCTAAAATACAGGTTAACCCGTATCTGAAAATAGGGGTGGACCTCTAAATATGCAGGTGCACCCCTATATATGCGGGTGCATGCCTATTTCAAAATAGGCATGGACCGATCGGTTAACCGGTCGGTTAACCACTTCTGCCATTTTGACCCTTCCAGTACACCATATGTAGTAATTACCCGCTGAGCGACAGGTGGGTATGATATTTTCCTGACCTGTCCAGTCAAATGCATGCACCTCGAGCCCTTCTGTATTTGGATGGACAGGTCAGGAAAATATCATGCCCACCTGTCGCGAAGCGGGTAATTAACTTACCTTATGACACCACTGAGTGAAATTACAGTTTGTAAGACCTACGCAACGATAATGAACACCGGTAAAGTGTTTTTTTCTCGCGGCGTAACTATTGACCGAACACTGCACGGCACGTGCAAAACGAGGAAGCTAGTCCACTGTACCGTTTCGCTATTGTCAAAAATAGATCATAAGGGAGTATTTTCCCTTGTGCATTTAAAAATGATTGAGATATAATTTTTATTGGTACTCTCTAGCATTTTTTCTCTCAAAGTTATTAATCTACAATAGGCATTATCTTTTATCGAAACAGTTAACAGACTGGGTGGTCAATATAAATGATCTCTTATATATGCAAAAACATATTACCACTTCGTAATGGTTTTTTTGGATAGGTATATATATTGTGTCTAAGTTTGTATTGCAGGTTTTTGAAACCCTCGGACCTAACTTTCCCAAATCCACATGGTCAGTTAGGGGACCGGAGTACGATATGCCCAGCTGTATTTAAGGGATACAGTTGGTCGTTTCTAATGCTAAAATAGAGAGGCTGAGAAAATAAACTTGTAACGTGTACGTGTACTTATAGCTTTATTTACCCGTACACGATCGTTTTGAGTGTAAAATCGTTTGAGAAAATCGAACGTGTACGTGTAGATTTCATAAAGTATATACAGCTGAATTTTTTATTGTTTATACATGTGTTGATATATGAAAGTAAATATGGATGGTTTATTGTTAACCGGACTTTTAGACAACTATGATCACGCAGTCCAATCAATAACTGAGCGACGGAACGGAGGGGTTGGTTTAAAGCGTACTTCCGGATAGGTGGGATGAATAAATTGTGTAAACAAACTATGGATAAATGAATCTGCCAGGTAAGATCATTGTTACTCAATTCTCTGTAGATAGTTGTTGTAATATGTGTATGCGCAGTATAAAGTGCATGTCATAAGCTTTAAACTGATATGAAAATGACCTTGCAACACTTCGCAGAAACAGCGTGATAGATGCGCCAAAATTTTATTCGAAGCTTTGTGCCTTACCTGTTCTGTCATGCGACATCATGAAATGACAAGTTTCGAGCCATTCCATCAAACCTGTACAAATTTGATGATGTCTGACCTTCACAGTAGCCGAATAATGATCTATACTATCCTAAATTAAGATGGGATGCCACATGGCTGATTTTTTCAGGTATACGTAGTTTCTTCGTAGGTGGCATTTGTAATAGGTACCTTTCTTCCGGAGGGGATGGATATTGAAATCTTCAGTAAAGCTGTTTAATGCATACAAAATACGTTTAACGTTTGTGCTATTGTAATGCACAATGCCTATACGAAGGTTACATACGTTGCTGACTAAAATGAAAAATGAAAATTTAAACATGTTTAAAACCTTCGCGACCAGTTCGCGACCAGTTCGAGACTAGATTGCGACACTTGAAAATTCTCACGACACTCGTGCGACACTCGCACGAATGTCGTGCGAATGTCCGCGACAAAATTCGCAAAACAGTCGCGAGAAATTCGCATGCCAGTGAGTTACTTGAGACCCCTACCTCACTGGTATGCGACAACTGGAGACTAGTTCGCGAATAGTTCTCGACTATTTCGCGACAAAGATTAACGATAAGACAAACACAGCTTTTACGTTGCATTCTCATTGAATGGACATTTATGCGACAAATTCGCGAATTTCGGTCTAATTTTGAAAATATACCTCGCGACAGTCGCGAGATATTCGGGAGAGTGTCTCACGACTTTCCCGCGAATGTGGCTTATTTTCATTTTCATTATTACGACAGTCGCGCGACAGTCTTGCGAAATATTTTGACGAAAACATTTGCATAAATCTTTTAAACCTGTTTAAAAACTTCGCGACCAGTTCGCGATTAGTTCGCGACACATGAAAATTTTCAAGATACTTGTGCGACACTCGCACGAATGTCGTGCGAAAGCCCGCGACAAAATTGGCAAACAGTCGCTTGAAATTCGCATGCCAGTGAGATTCTAGCTTAATTGAATTTTATTTCATTTTGTCGATTTCACCTACAGTCAGTGTATATTTGATGGCCCATGACGAAAACATAAGGGCATATTTTAATGTTTTATGGTTATAACTTCAAACTCCTGTGCGAAAACTTGCCCATGCAATACGCAGACATTTTTGACATGTAAAAATTGAAAATTTCACCAGGAAAAATTGATATTTTTAATACTTTAATACAAAACATAGATCGTCTCTCGTGCTGTTCTAACGAGTACCCACAATCTATGTTTTCGACAAAACATTAGAAAAATAGGTTAACCCCTGCATACCCCATTTTTATTATATAAGCGAGAAACAATGTGTTATTCATATTACGGACATGTTTTCCTGATGAATTATATATATTTATGGCATTGGTATAAAAGAACACACATTGCTGAACTTAAAACAGACTACGTATTACAGCTCAAAATACACATTTACCTATTTTTGCAGTAATTTGTTCCGCACTAGTCATTTGTATCTACCGGGGAAAACGAGGCCTACGTGCCAGGATTTAACTTCTGATGTGCCGGGGATGTGCCGTGGGCTTACTTTAGTGCACGTACATGCAAATTACTAAGCCTCTCTCGAATATATTGTTTGTCATAAGAACAACTTTCAGATGTTGATTCTCATTATTGTCATCGTTCAGGTCCGGGCCTTGGGATATAACCACAAATTTGACCCACATTGCCTGGATTTTATGTGGATTTTAAAACTTTAAAAGTGTATACAGACTTTATTGTCTGAACGACAGAAATCTTTATGTACCGTCCTTTTAAGTGATTGACGTAAATTTTCACGTGATCGATCTCAAAGCAACAGTCAAGCCATCAGGAAAACATGTCTATGAATTGTATACCGCATTGAACCCCAATTTTATACAGTAAAATTGGGGACTACAGTGGCATACCTATTATTCTTACATTTGATCCAAAACATAGGTTGTGGGTACTCGTAATTTGGGGATTACAGGGTTGTACCTATTTTTCTTCAATATTTGATCCCAAACATACATTGTGGGTACTCCTTAAAACCGCCTCGGCGAGGCGGTTGTACGTGTACCGACAATCAATGTTTTAGCAAATATATTATAAATAGTTTTTTTCTACGGATTTTTTCTTCAATTTTTACACCTGAAAAAATTATCAGTATATTGCATGGGCAAGTTTTGGTAATGATGATATGCTCTGAGCCTTTGCATGTGAAAACCAACAATTTCCGATCATGTCCGATAAAACCGACCTTTACAGTCACACAATCAGCCTAGAGGTTTAAATATCGGATTTAACAAAATTGTAGATTTGCCCATTGATTGTAGATTTGCCCCCCCCCACCCACCCACCCCGGCCAAAAATAATATAATAAAATTTAAACGAACGAAGATGCCACATTTCTGATCTTCTCATTCATTATTTCCCGTCGCTGTATCGTAATTACCCGAACCTCGCACGGTAGTAGAACGAGATACCGAAGCGGAGCGGAGTGAAATTTACTTTCTTGATCTAAGTTCAAATGATTTTATCAGAACCTTTGTTGTTGTTTTTACAATGAGAAAGGATAATCCTTAGTTAGTGTTTATGCGTTTCACATTGAATTTAACATGCATCTGGGGAGTGGGGTGCCTTATATTTAGAGCTCAGGGGTCAGGATCGAGAAAATACCTACCTTCGCCGTGCTGTGCCCATATACAAGACACTTTAATCTCCTCCATGGAACTGTGTAGCATCAAGGAATCAGTGGTTTCGTCCCGACATGACTGAAAAACCTGTTGACTTGGACGAAAACCCATAGCCACATCAAAATAACATTCATGAAACAAGAATGCCCCTCCGTAAAAGTATACGTATACTCAACCCCTCCATCGTAGGAGACGACGTAATTGATTTATATCAACATATTTTCAAAAGTGTGGGGCTTTAAACAAAAATAGTAATTTAAAGTTTACAATAATACGTAGTCCAAATAGCACTTACCTCTTCACAAGTGATTGCAAAATACCGAAAAAACAATCTGGCCAAAATAATGACGTAGTCTGATTTCAAACCCACAATTTTCACGGGCTGATTTATACTGGCGCATATTTGCGTGCTGCATGAGACATGACTGCGACATAATTTTTATACCAGAACGTGCAGTGTGATATAACCGTTTGAATGCGCTATATGGTTTGGATCAAAAATAGCAGAGAATGGGTTTAAAAACGACATTTTTGTCGTAAAAATGCAAGTACCGTCTCTAAAATGGGTGTATTCTTTTCCCACCCGCTCATTATCGAACTATAGATTGGACTGCGTGATGATGAGTTAATTCTAAGTTTGTTCCGGCTCCGATGTGCCGGGTTTCGACCTAGACACCTACACGGAAGAGCAATCCAAAGCAAGTTTTAGGTTTTTCAGAAAGTACATACCTACATACATATATGGTCACATGTACGTCGATTCGCCTTTGGTCAGATATACTTCGGCTGCACGTGCAAAACGATTTGGCAATGCTTCATCGAACTTCGTTTCTGCTTACCTACCTGACCTATCGATGGAAACATATAAAGAAAACTAACAAGTCGCAAATTTATTTCATTCACAGCCTAACTGATTCTCAACGTGTAGCGAGTATTTTGAACTTGTAATAAATGACGAAGTTTGGGGATAAAACTGTTCTACACGTACACGTACAAGTTACAAGTTCATTTTCGCAACCTCTCTAATATGTGAAATTGGTTTCTGATTCATTGTTCTTGCACAACAATAACCCACTAACCATAATCTGCGAATCTGAAACCAACTTCCAACGAGAGAAGACTCTTAGCTCTACGTAACTGCTCAGTCAGATCAATGTCTACTTGATAGCTTTAACTTTTGCCTCAGTTCTCAAACAAGAAGTTAAACTCGTTATATTGGAACCGTTATGAAACGAATTTTCACCACCTGTCTGGAGGTAAGGAAAGTCGCTTTCCTCACCTCCAGATAGGTGTGAAAGAACTTTCACCACCAGGATAACTGACCATAACATCGCACTTGCAATACAGTATGAAAAATAATTTCCTATGAGTTCCATAGAAGTCATAAGGTAAATAAAATTATTTTCATAAGTTGACCGTATCCACCTTCAGGTAACTGTAATCTATACATTGATCGTTATTTTATCCCTGCCCACAATTGCGATGTAACTCACCATTCTGACCCATACATTTGTCGTCAGAATCTGTTCTGGTTCGTTCTGTAAATGATAAAGATAAAACAATGATACTTACTTCAGTAACTAACGAGGGTTTGGTTGGAGAAATCCCTTATAATACCCAAAACGAATTTGTTGTACATGTGTTTCCATTTATTTTGTTCCATTAATAGGTATTGTTATATACCTAATGTATCTCTACTATAGAAACGTTTCGTGTTGTAACGGACAACACTTTCTAAAGTTTGGGTGTCGTAGGGCATTAATACCATTAATGCCCTCGGATGACGTCATAGCAGGGCATTAATGGTGTTATTGCCCTCAGGATTGCTCTTTCGACAGGTGCGCTGTTTGCATATATAGTGGTACGATCGCTGACAGGTGGTGTACATTTCATCTAAATTTAACGTGTCGCATTGCGGCTGTTTCTTGACCAATCAAATGGCGAGTAGATTACTTAAGTAACTTCAAGAAGCTACACACCTCAGGGAATCGTCTGCAAGAAGATGGCTTCTGTTTCGGTCACAGAAGATTTTTCCTCTGATTCTGATTTGAATGAAAATGATCTTGACCAGCTTGTCACGGCACAGATACCAACAAACACACAAAATTCCACTCGCTGGGCCATAAAGACATTCGAAGGTAAATGTTCAGGTGTTTTGTTGTATTTTTGGTTTCTATTCCATAAATTTATTTTCAACAATATGTCATGATTAGTAAACCTTTCAGATATTCTAAATAAACAGATTCTAGAGTAATTTTAAAAAAAAGTAGCAATCAAAATAGATTTTTTCCCGGGATGAGATCTCGATGTTGTTGCAATGACATGTTTCATAAGGTTAATTTCTTTATATATATATATATTCTTTCAGAATGGCAGATAAAACGGCACCTGGACATCAACGTAGCTGAGATCGAGCCCGAGCAGTTCGGCATCTACCTGCGCAAATTCTACGCTGAAGTACGCACGAAAAGTGGAAACAAAGCGTTGTCCCCATCCGCCATGAGATGTTTGCGTGCTGGATTGTACCGATACACAACCGCACCCCCTGTGTCCAGATCGATGAATATTCTTGTTGACAAGGAATTTTTGCAGGCCAATAAGATGTTTGAGGCCCGGTGCAAAAGCTATGTGCGTGAAGGGAATCCGAAACCCAAGCATTACCCCGCTATCCAGAAAGGTGACATTAAGAAAATCATGGCGTATCTCAAACCTTATGAAAGCCCAACAAAACTCGTACAGTATGTGTGGTTCATGCTTGGATTTAATTTGGCAAGGCGCGGTAGAGAAGGGTGGACCAACATGACAAAATCTACATTTGAGTTCAAACGTGATAACAATGGGGAGGAATATTTGACCATGAGCGCTTCGGAATGCACAAAGAACTGGCAGGGAGGATCCTCTTCTAATTCTTGGGATTATTCGGATATTCGCATCCATGCTACAAATAAACTGGATCCTACGAAAGACTTCTTAACCGTGTTCAGATTCTACTTATCAAAACTTAACCCTAACTGTGACAGATTATTTCAACGCCCCAAGGGTAAAATGTGGTCCCGAGACGATGTTTGGTTCGACAATGTGCCGATGGGAAAAAACACTATCGGCACCATGTTACAAACAATCTCAAAGGCTGCTGGAACTTCCATTGTTTACACCAACCATTCAGTACGCGCTACTGCAATCACGGCCATGTATCAGGCGGGAATTGACAGATCCCATATCTGTAAAATATCTAAACACAAACGCGAAGAAACTCTACAGCACTACATCAGTGAACCGTCTTCAGAACAGAAACGTACATGTTCCACTGCGCTCCAACGTCACCTGGGATTGGCTGACAGCAACGACTCGTATCCGGAGGTTATGACGTCGACTGAAACTGACACCAACAGCGGTATTGTCAAGCCGAGTGAAACTGGCATCAGTACTGTCACGAGGCCCATCAATCAAACATTGTCACTCACGGAAAATTCTGTCGTTGGATTACCTACTGGTTCAGGATTTAATTTTACATTTACGGGTGGTAATTTTGTGTTCAATATAAATAACCAGACCAACAAACATGAAACGTCACTGAACTTATCACAGGGGTCAAACTGAATTACTTACATGTACTTGTGTCAGACTCAAACGCATAGAAATTAGCTAAACAACTCTTAATTTTGGTCAAGTCATGGCGTGGCTAAGAATATCTTATTGACTTACAATTATTGTTTCTGTTGATAACAATTTACGTTTTTGTGTGATGTATGCTTCATGATGCTTCGGCGGATATTTTCTGCATACATACATGTATTGAAATAAATGAAACTGTTTCGTCTTTTCTATCGCCAGTGCTTATGTTTGAAGGAAAGGTATATAACAATGACGATATAACATTCTTTTCCGTGCATTAACGTTTGCCAAGCCCAAGGGCAATAATGTGTTGCAGCCCGAACCGCGTAGCGGTGAGGGCTGCAACACATTATTGCCCGTTAATGCACGGAAAAGAATATTTTATCCTCTTATTAAATCATATTGTGTAAAAAATATCTATCTATCTATTTAAACCAAAACTGTTTAATTGGAATTAAAACTTCAGACTATAAGATCCTTCGCAATTCAGTTTCTTGTTTCTTTTAAAATAAACAATTGCATTACAATTACTATTTTGTACGAGGATGGTCCAATAATGATTGAGACTTTTTGAATTATTCCAATGTAAATAAACATGGCTTATTGTGAATATCTTGTTAACATTGTTCAATGTCTTGTGCAAACGATACACTGGTTAAAATTCACACGTAAACAACAACCTTCTGTTGCTTAGCAACGACAGAATGCGAGTCAAATGTCCTTGGCCACGTGGAACCTATGCATATAAAATGGGTTGCCATGGCAACTGGTGATAAAAAATCAAATTATGGCGCACTGTTATTTATAGCGTTTATAAGTACCTTTATGCTCTGCAAATATCATTTACATACAGCTGATAATTCAAGTAGGCTGAGCATTTTTGCGAAAAAAGCTGGGTTTTAGTTGCAAAAAAAATCAATGATTTTGGGGGTAGCTGTGAGAAATATCTTATAACCTGAGTATACATGACATAATAAATTGATTTTAACCTAGAATTTATCAATTATGGGATAAATATTGCAACTGAATTTCAAAAGGGACACTTGGCCTTTTTGTTTTATGTTGCCTAGCAACGATAGAATTTGGAAAATGCTATAAGCCAGAATTCATAGAGGAAAATGGTTGCTAGGCAACCACGTCTCGAGCACTAGAGCAAGACACAAATTGACCGAAGCAAACTATTTCAGAGATGAATGTTAACACAAGCAATACTCAATTATTATAAGATATCGTTTTTTAAAATTTGTGACATAGCTAGATTTATATAGACTAAGTTTGTTCGAATGGACAAATGGTGGCCATAGATACTGCACGAGTGATTCTTAAATAACCATAGCAACCAAAGTTGATGTGCAAATTCGATAAAACATGTTCCGTAGAGAGATCAGATGTGTATCTAGTGAACAAAAATAGTTAACCTGAGCCAGTCAATAAGGTTTATAAAACAAGAGAAAAGTCTCAATCATTATTGGATCATCCTCGTACACGGGTAAAATACTTATAATACAGTGAAGGGCATTATTATTTGCCAGTCTGTAAATACAAGATGGCTACTTTGGCAGTTAACAGTATTTCTTTAAGTCTAGCTATTTACAGAAACATAATTAATATATCTGTGTACATATTTTGACGACATCACACAAAGTTTTTTTATAGTCTGCTTCAACTGTAAACAATGTTGACAGAACATTACGAAAACATGCCCATGCAATATACAGAGATTTTTTTCAGCACTAAATTGAAAATTTCATTGGAAAACTTTTGATATTTTTCTTATCTTTGCTCAAAACATAGATTGTGGGTACACCCGAGGCGATTCTAACGAGTACCCACAATCTATGTTTTGGAGCAAAAAAATAAGAAAAATATGTATACCCCTTCATACCCTAGTTTACTATATGAGCTGCATCGTGAGAAAACTGGATTTTTGCCAAGGCGAAAACAAAGGCGCAGATCAGCTTCGCGGTAACCGCGAAGCTGATCAGCGCCTTTGTTTTCGCTACTCGGATAGTACAATTCCTCTTCTACTTAAATCCGAAATTTCAAGCTTCTAGCTCTTTTCTGAGCTTGTACAGGCCGGTTTGTGTCGGACCTGTTCGGAAACCCCGAAGACCGGTTTTCTCGCGTCGCGGCTCAATTATAAAAGTGGGGTTAAGGGGGTATACAATTCACGGACATGTTTTCCTGAAGATAAAGGTGGGTATGAAGGTAACGAATTAGGGGAAACATGCAGGCAGCTGATCTTGGAAAGGTACAGAAACATTAAAAATATATCAGAACCGTCAAAAATATTTGGGATACCTAGAAGAACAGTAGGACCAGTGATAACAAATTTTATGAGTTTGGCTCTGTAGAAAATAGAAGGGGTAGGGGAGGGAAGAGACTATTCAGTGACAGGGACACTACTCAGCTTTCTCGGGTTGTAAAACAAACTATGAGAATAACACTTTAGGACATTACTACCATCATTAATGAGGGCAATGACCATACTTTCTGTAGAAAAAATACAAACAAACAAAAACGCTGTTCAGAGACAAAATAAAATGAACAAGGCTACTAACGGCGGGCGGCAAGGAAGCAGGTTGTTAAGAGAGAAGTGAAGTGAACAAAAAAGAGGATTTCATGAGCCAAGTAAAGAAAAATACTGGTCAGTTGATGCACCATGGAAAAAGTGGATGTTTAGTGATGAAAGCCAAGCCAAATTGTGATAAGAAAGATTAACAAATATGTATTGAGAAAAGACGCCGAAGTGAACAACTCCCATGTCATAAGTAAAGCTTCAAGGGCTAGGGTGAGTTTAATGGTCTGAGGATGCATTAACACATGCTCTGAAATATATAAACATTATCGATATCAACCCGTGGTCAGTAATTGCCCGTCATTTCTCTGATGGAAAAGATACCTTCATGGATGACAATGCCACTGTCAATAGAGCCCATGTTGTACGTGAATACTGGAAAACTAATAATCACACATAATGCAATGCACAGTACCCTGGTACCCTGAATGAAATCCGTTAGAAATTATCTAGATGAAACTGGATGAAAAAAAAAAAAACATAGAACCAGAACCAGAAGCTGAAAACATTCACTCAAGGAATGACCGTTATCAACTGTTTAGTTGAAGTTGCCAGGAGTTACGCTAATGTCATTTATTTGATCATCTAGCTTGGACATGACCCTTTGTGATATTTGTCTATTTTTACAAATATATTTATCCCTGTAAATATTTTGGCGATATCTCTTAATCCCTAAAAGTCCCTCAAGGGGCTAACCTCTTTCACGGGATACATATAATGATTGAATGATGACCGATACCAACTCACCATATCCATTATTTGTCTGAGCGCCAAGTCTAGTTTAAGAGTCACCTTGTCACCCTTGTTACATATTGGGATGAGATTGGTACTGTAGTTTGTGAATAAATGCGTCGCAAGTTCGTCTTGAATGACCTGATTTGTAACTGCTGATGCCCAATCTGAAATCGGAAATTCGAATGAACTTTGTGAGGAGAAAAGTTGAGCACTGACGCTTAAAAACGGCTCCTTTATTCCTGTCAAGTACTGATACAAACCGTGCAGTCACAACAGAAGGCAAGGAGCTTGAAAATTTGGATTTAACAAGAGGGATAATTCTATCTGTGTGGCGAAAACAAAGGTGCTGATCAAATGTGCAGTTACGTGGAGTATCACGTGAAAAACACCTGACGCATATTTAAGTAGCACCTCGCTTGTCCCACATGTACCCGTCACCAGGCACATAATTAAGATTGATAATAGTACATTTAACTACGCGATCTTGGGGCGGACTACAGCGACAGAAGAGGAAGCAGCCACAATACAAATATTTGTAAGGACACACTCAAATGCTGAAGTCTAATCTATATTCGGTGAAACGTATAATTTTGAATTATATATCAGATGCCAGAAAAAATATGCATTGTCTTGAGGCTAGCAAATACTTATCAAACTAACGACACCCTTATTCCCCAGTTTTATATAGTAAAACTGGGGATTGCAGGAGTATACCTAATTTTCTTATTTTTGATCCAAAACATAGATTGTGGGTACTCGTTATAACCGCCTCGGCACCGCGCGCCGGTATTGGTGCAGATATCAGTAATTCGTTACCATAGTGACCGTAGTGCATTCGTATAGCACTGTTATTAGAACGTCGAGCGACGGCGTTGGTTTTGATTATGTTCAAAATGAACGCCGCCCATCGGCATGCTATATCCCAGCAGGCACATGATGTCATAATAACGTCAGATCGACGTCGATGCGACGTCATGACATCACATCGACGTTGATATGACGTCATTATGACGTCATGTGCCCGCGGGGATGTGTTCTAATGGAATCCGCTGGTAACGCCACCGCTTGCCATGAAGTTGGCGTTCGTACCGCTAACAACGGCATTCTGCATTTTTGATGAACGCAAAAGTTTGAGAGCAGCGTGAGAATGCTGTCCTAATGTCACATTATTACATTATGAATCGGCAAAGAAATTGTTTGGTTAGCACGATACGGAATGGTTAACGGAATGGTTAGGCCTAAATGATTTATATACATGTATGTGGTTCCGGTTTCCCTACCTACCCTAATTTTTTTCACCCTACCTTAAACATTAAAATGGTCTTTTGAGAAAAGAAAAACTAAAAATAGCTACATTTTCCGATTTTGAGGCCGTTTTCTGTGTTAAATGTTTCGACTAAATTAAATAATACTCCCTACCTACCTACCCTAATTTTTGGGGCATGAAACAGGAACCACACATATTATATATTTCATTTAGGCCTTATAGCTGCTACGTTAAGTATTAAGATCGACAAATCATACCAATAAGAAAGCGTCATAGTGACAAGAGTTCAACTGATTTTCGCGACGCTATTATTTATGGTCATGAATAATAAATGCAAATCAGAAACTTTTATTACATGTGTGAACTTCGCCATCAAATATAACAGTAAAGTGTATAACGATGTTGGGTAATGGACGAAGTTCCACAATGTTTTATTTATATTTTTATAACATTTGTCATTAGTAATGTTTTATTAATTTAATATCCATGCATTTGCAAATTATAAGACTAGATTATTTGTCAAAATTTAATTGACAAACAGGTACTAATAATTACGAAAACATATCGTAGCCGAGTGAGCAGCTGTTTCCCAACAGACGGTCACTTAGTTACCCGAACTTAACTAAAAATATAAAAAACGTATATGAGGTGCAAACAATACAAAAATCAACACAAAAACATGAAATAATTAAAACCACAACAGAAGTATCGCCTTGGAACGAGTACGTTTTTCTAAATAATAATTATCCACTTTAAATAGTCCGTTCAACGTAGATTTTCGTCACAAATTAACATTGTATGTTTTGACAGACAAGTGGCGATTTATACATGTAGGTCGTCGGCTTTTTGAGTGTCCAGTCATGAACGATACAAATCAAAACTTAAGAATGTTGGATTACAAAAATACATTTAAAATACCTGAAAAATAAGTCAGAGTTGCCAGGAGGAAAGATAAGCGTATCCTTGGATAAATTGTAAAATACATTTTTTAAAATAATCTATTTCCACGCTATGTCTGTAGTTGCGTCCGATATAATAAAATAAGGAACGTTTTGTTTTAATTTGAAGTCAGACTGACACTTGATCTATAATCAATGCGTATTTTTAGCGGTTCCGTTTTGTTCACAAAGTACAATTAGTACTGAGTTTCATAGCAAAGGAAAGAAAGTAAATAGAGTCAACAGAGCGAAAAAATACGTTCAGATAATATGCGATTATGAAAATATGCTTGGCGAAATAATGATTCAATTTGTGCACTTTGAAAAGCATTTTCCTTACAAACAATTAGCGGTTCGAATCGATTACGAGTATGCATGCCAAAAAGTTTATAAAAGTTTATAAAAGTGTTCATAAAAGTGTACATATTCTATCATCAGATACACAGAGACAGGTTTGTAAACGTTTATACGGAACCGGTTTGTCTAAACGTGAAAGCTAAACAACATCAGTGATCAGTACAGTCATAAAGAACTGCCTTCTCCCGAAACCCAAAAGTATCATCAGGAAAACATGTCCGTGTAATGTATACCCCCTTGAACCCCACTTTTATATAGAAAAACCGGGGTTTGAGGGGGTATACCTATTTTTCTTATTTTTGATCCAAAACATACATTGTGGTACTCGTTAGAACCGTCTCGGCGAGGCGGTTCTAACGTGTACCCACAATGTATGTTTTGAGCTAAAATTTTAAAGATATCCAAATTTTTCCAACGAATTTTTCAATTTTTACAGCTGAAAAAATTCTCTGTATATTGCATGGGCAAGTTTTCGTAATGGGAAAACTACAACATCTCATATGCCATTACGGAAACTCACCGCAATGTAACATACTGATTTTTGTTAAGTTGTAAAAAATGAAAATTGTCAGCAGAAACATTTTGTTATTTTTCTTATTTTTGCTCAAAACATACATGTAGATTGTGGGTACAATTTAGAACCGCCTCGCTGATGCGGTTCTAACGAATACCATAAATTAACGTTTTGGAGTAAAAATCAGAAAAACAGGATACCCCTCCATACCCCATTTTTTCTATATAAAATTGGGGTTCAAAGGGGTGTACATTACATGGTAATGTTTTCCTGATGCAAGATATAATATGAGCACACGGCAAAGTGAAGTAAATGTGTCGGCTATTTTCCAGTTATTGGCCACTCAGTCGCCTTCATCCAATAAAGTAAAATACGTATATGTACATAAATTTGTTTGTCCTAGATTTTTGTCAAACATTTACAGGTCAAGTTCAGGGCTAGCAAAAACCTTTTAAACCCCTTCTTCTAAGGAACATGTTAGCCGACTCTAACAAAACTTGGTATGTCACATCTGGGACTCTGGCCCATCCAAGTTTGTATAAGTCCAGATCTTGGACCTATTATACAATAAAGTCAAATTTTGTCACATAGGTTAATTAAGTTAATACGGGAATATTCAAGGTCAGTGTCATTTTGGTCAAAGATAATTATCAAAGAACATGTCTCAGGTGAGCGTTCTCAGGACCAATGGTCCTCTGGTTTTATTTTTGAACCAAAGCGTAGATTGTGGGTATTTTCAGCGTAGCCATATTCACTTATTTCCCGAAGCGGTTCTAACCTGAACCACCAACCTTTTATAAACTACGAAAATGAAACAATATTATAAGATTTAAAGTATTAAACTATTATGGAATATAAAATAGAGAAGGCTGACGTTTGCAATTTATTGTTATAAAATAACCAATGAAATCTTATCTGCGAAAAAAAAATGCAAACTCATCTGTTCTAACAATAAACAGGTAAACGGATGTTTCTGTATGTAAAATAAACAGTAGAGTGTGTTAGTTGAAACACAGCTATTTCAACTACATCCATTCATCATCGTGCTTACTTACACACTTCTGATTACTTTTCACAAAACTGCCCTTCCTTTTTTCTCTTTTCTTTCTTTCTTTTTTCAGCTCTGTGCACGGAGTGAATATATTATTTTGCTTGTGTTAATTAATTTTCGTAACATTAAAATCCGTCTGTACATTCTCTATATGCTTGTGCGAATATAATCCCTTTGCATTGTGCTTGTTCAAATTGTAAACTGTCATTCTAAACTGCAGTGCCACATTCTGTGAATACGTTGTAATGGTTATATAAGCACTCATTTTTTGTTTACACTGATTATTTTTCACATAATTCTATATTGCTTTACAATTTGCATTGTACGTTTGTAATATATTCGCGCAATAAGCGGTTCTTGAAAAAAATATATGAAATTGTAAACTGATTCTAGCACTCATTATTATTCGCAGTTATGTCAAAAAACGTGCGACTTACAAAATCGGACAAAAGAGCCAAAACAAATCTTTCTTAAAAATGACATGTTCTGGCTGTTTTCCCGTTTTTAGTCGGATATCAGTCTCTTTTCGTATCATTCACTGCTTATACTCAGCAAAAAATAATAAGTGAGAAAATAATAGGTAGGCATGCAAAATTGGTTTGAGCCCTCGATAACGAACGCCATCACCTAGTGAACAAAACGGTCTGTTTTTGCACTCACCGGCCGTGGGAAGCCTGACACTATGGGTGCGGTCAACATGATTGCCTATAAAAGCTCCGCCATTACTCGTGGACTGGAAATGTACAAGTGTTTGTACAAAGTTGATCTTTTAGTCATCAGTTAGTGTTAAGTTATTATACATGTATGTATTAATATGTTTTAACGCCAAAGACGACAGTTTTCAGTCATAGCGGGACGGAAGTAATTGCACAGGTAAGCGTTCGAGTTTTTCTGTACATCTGATGACAGCCTTTTTTAACTCTTTAAGCTACCCATAACCCTTCACAAGGGTGAATCTTCTAAATTTTGTTTTCTGAATGTATATTAAAAGCTACCAAATCCTGTTTTCTGCCAGTTGGATGGGAAAACGTTTGTATTTTACGCATTTTTTTATATAAAACTAACACAATAAACATTCTGTCTTTTTATATTGATAATTATGGTTCACTTTGAACATTTGCAAATTAACTATTTTTTAATAGGGGCAATAAAATTAATGTGAAAATCATATAACAATTAATTCGAATTAATGTGACCATGAACTGGTCGGAAATTATAAACATGGCACATCTCCGCACTGCTGGAACTAATCTCAAGTTAGGTTAAATCCCGCACTTAAGTTAGCTCCACTGTGTACCTGTCACCCCCAGTCCCATACGGCCCGGGGTTACAAATGACTAGTGCGTTATACCATTTCACAATTTTATGGTTTGACATGTTTAGAAGTTTTTATGTATTGATCAAAGCAGTAGTACATTTTTTGCACACATTTTCTCAGATGTGAAAATTGGTACCAAATGTTTACATATTTGAATTCAGATATGTGAAAAATTGGTAGAACTCGTTAGTCCGGCAGAATCTTCAGTGGACCTGGATTTGGAGTACATAGAAAATGTTTTTACATATTTGGAAAGGTGAGGTCTTCTACATTAAGAATCCGGCGGGTGACATCTTGTCATCATTGAGCAATTTGAGATATTCAAGATGGCGTCAAAGATGGCTGCCCGTATAAGGAAAACAGCAGTTGACATGGGAATAATCATATTTTGAGAGACTTTTGAATATGAGATCACTTGTATTTGAAAGCAGAATCAATTTTGTACATAGAAATTAGCGCAAGAAAACAAACAATGTATGGAGAGCATCCAAGATGGCCGCCAGAATTAAGGAAAATATTGGAAAGAAGGGATTTCAAGACTAATAAATTTCTTAAACCAAACAGTTTGGTGGCATTTTCGATTTAAACATTTAAGACTCCAATGGATGTCATCTTATAAGCATTGAACACTTTTATTTCTCAAGATGGCATTCAGGATGGTTGCCCGTATATGGAGAACAGTAATTGCCATGTAAATAATCAGGTTTTTAAGACCTGAAATTACTCACATTTAAAGGCTGAAGTCTGTGTACATTGAAAATAGTTAAAAAAATTCACAGAGTATGGAGATAATCAAAAATGGCAGCCAGAATAAAGAAAAATGCAATATTGAAAAGCGCTGGTATTGAAACTAAAGAATTTCTCAAACCAAACAACTGTAAGGTGGTAAAGTTTGTTAACATCAGTTAAAGAATAAGTCAGAAGAGATATAATTATTTTTGAAATCTGTATTGACTTATGGACATCGTTTAGAATATTTTATATGTTAATATTTACATTTTTATTGCAATTGCCCTAGATGAAAGTATCTTTCTTGATGTTCTTCATTTCCCAATGAAAAACATTAAGTCATGTGATCTACAGGCCACGCCTATGGGCGTGGCGACGTCAAAACTACCAAGTGACGTTGTTTGTTTACTCTTGCTGTCATGACGTCGGTCGCGTATCGCCATGACGATATGCGCAAAAATCTGACGTTTTGGCTGTTCCAAAATTACGTTAAGTCGGATTTAATTTCATATAACATGAAAATGAGCGGTGATATGCGCAATTAAAAATCTGATACTTGATTGATAATATAAAATGTAAATATAAGTATTGAAATTCAGATTTTAGCTTTCACAGGATGATGAAAAACATTAGGTGTTTTAATGTCTCCGAGAAGCCCTTCGGGCTTCACAGACATTAATACAGCCTAATGTTTTTCATCATCCAGTAAAAGCTAAAATCTGAATTTCAATCCTTAAATGATGACTCCTGCAGATTTAAATGCCAGTAAGACAAACACAATATCAGTGCTTTATTCGCTAATTACTCGTTCTTCATAAATTAAAACTGGTCTGAAAATGTCTGTTTGGGCTCAAAACTATGATATCAAATTTGGTTCCACATTCTCTTTATTGTTTTCAAGACATCCCTGTTTCAGAAACCACAAAACAGATATCATTTACCTTAAGATATGGCATTAAATGCCTAATAGTTTTAATAAACCACTTTTAGAGTTTACAGCTGTTTACTCTTAAAATTTTCTATAAACCCATATGTTGACAGCCATTTATCAGAAACATTCATACATAGATTGATAATTGCATTTATATAAGTAGTCATTTTAGTCATAATGGGTCATAATGCTCAGTGACAGGGCTATAAGTCAAAATTTAGAACTTTATCCACATTCAAATATCAATTTGCAGTTTATAAGTGAAATGTTTTATTTTTCTCGCGACAATGTACTGAAAACCACTCTTCTGAAGGTACATGTACTTGAACCAATGATACTCTTTATTAGGCCTTAGCATTAAAAATGTACACTTTTGGCCAAGAAGGTCTTACTCTAGAACAACTTTTAAAGAATATATTTGGCAACTTTTCTCTCAAGCTTTGTTTGTAGATCATTGTCATGAAGTGAAGATCAACTTGATGATTTTTTGTCATGATGACTTTGGAGTATGACATACTAAGACCCTGTGTTTGACCCTCACTCTTTTATGTTTCAGTCCATTCAGCCTATGGTCGTTCGCCTCTCACTAATGAGAAAGACCATCATTATTTCTTGATGGCTGACTAGGCCAATTCTAGCTCTAAACTGTCTGTTGCAATTAGAGCAAGTCAGTGTCATGGAACCTGCTGATGGCCTATTGGTCTTGGCTTTGCTTTCTCTGCGCTTTCTTTCAGACTCAGATTTTTTTTTCATAGAAAGCTGCTTCTTCGTTGATGAGACCTCGCCACTTTGATCGCTCCTGTGCAATCTGTTCCAAAGAACCCATTGGTATTTCGAAATCCTTCAGAGAGGTTCTAGCGTTTCTTTGTGCCACCTTAAGAGCGATTTTCTTCCTCTAGTTCTTCATAGAACACTTTCTTTGGAAGTCGCACATCAGGCATTCTTAAAACAATGCCAGTCCATCAAAGCTGTGCTAGCTTTAAGAAGACTGTTTACATGCTTTGCATCCCTGCTTTCTTTCTGACCTCTATGTCTGGAATCTTGTCTTGCCACTTGATATTAACATCTTTCTCTAACAGCTTAAATGGAAATGGTGAAGTCTATTTGCATGACGTTGAAAGTGTGCATATAGATGGTTTATCAATAGAACCCACTGTTCTACAATTAAAAGAGACACAGTGTATATTCTTCTGAATGTGCTACACACATACTAAGGTATTTTCCCATTGCTTTATGGAATAATAAAGAGACTCCTCAAGGATAATGCAGGTGATACCGATGTTTATTGGTTGGGTTTTGGGTCCCGTATTACCTGTACAGTAAAACTGTCCGCCTCCGCAATCAATATTGAGTTTTCATTTTGGAACCCAACCTGTATTCAGAGCCATTGTCTGGCCACCAGGTTTTCTAGTATCATGTTCCATATCAGTTATCAGCTAATGACTGTCAATCAATAGGAGTTCATGCTTTTACAGTAATCATAGTTAAAACATATTTTATTGTTATCCCAAAGACGAGGGATTGGGCTCCAATTTCTGACAATATTAGTTACAGCCCACCCCCTAAAAATCAATCATAATCATGTGTCACTTGGATCTACATTTTCAGACTTTGCTGTCTGTCTTTCAGAATAAAAGATACAGGCATGTATATGAGAAAAGATACATGTGAGCCTATAGATAATGAGATATTAAACCCCATTTTTTAATCATTTAGTCTAGGTCGCTGTGAACTACATGTCCCTGTATTTTGCAGTGATTTGTCAACAGAACTTTGACTTTTATACTATCTGAAAGTGACCACATTACTTGTTTGTTTGTTTGATTGTGCTGGTGCTTTATGTCCCAGTCAACAGCTATGGTCATGCCGGGACTTCTACCAAACTTTAGGATGACATGACTCTCAATATGTGCACCTGAGTTAACAGCTAAGGCTTACATGTATGGATGGTTTTACTTTAACCTCTTTCCTTGTGCAGGCTATGGCCTTCTGTGCTGTAACCCATTAATCAGATGGTCATTCATTAGATTTTTTTAAAACTTTGCCTGGAAAGAAAAGCAGCTAATATATTTCTCTTGACCCCAATGGGCGGGGCTTACATTCCCTCTTGACCACCCTTTTTGTAGTATTACGCATGCAGCATAAAAGGAAATAGTCCCCGTTATTTTAGGTTCTGATAGCAATATGACCAGCCTTTTGATTACTGGTCTGAACCGGACCGAAAAAAGCGGTTTAGACTAATAAAAGTAAAACGAAGATCCTCTAAGAACATTAATATTTATAAGCATGAGCTGTTCAATTTTTTTGGTTGTAGTTTACTTATGTTTCGGATGCCATGGCATCCCAATGTTGGATAAAAATCGCATAAAATGGAGGTAATATCCCGACATTGCAATATCGGCTGACTTGGGCGTAAAGCAACAAAACAAACAAACAAAGCAAAAACTGCAAAATTTTCCTTTACTGTGGTGGTCATATTAGATGCACTCCTAACATGGTATTAATTGCACTGATGTCAGGTGTTAAATATGACAAAAAATGAATATTTGCATGGTAACTACTTTTGCCATATACGGCAGCCATCTTAAATGCCATCTTGAATTTCTTAATTTGCTCAATGGTGACACGATACCATCCACTGGATCCATAAACAATAACAAAATTGCTACCAAGTTGTTTGGTCATTTTCGGAGGAACCTCTTTCAAGTATTGCGTTTTTCCTTAGTTTTGGCAGCCATCTTGAATGCCACCTTTACAGTGTATATTTTGTTGCAGTTATTTTAATGTACAATTAATTCAGCTTTTAAATACAAGTGATTTCAGGTCTAAAAGTCTGTCAAAACATGATTATTTCACAGGAAAATAGCATTTTCTGTATATGGGCAGCCATCTTTGACGCCATCTTGAATTTCTCAAATTGCTCAATGGTGACAAAATGTCACCCGCCGGATTCTTAATGTAGAAGACATCACCTTTCCAAATATGCAAAAACATTTTCTATGTACTTTAAATCCAGGTCCACCTCAAATAGCCCAGATGGCTACAGGACTACGTCCTATTTGTGAAGAATTGGTATGGATATGCTGTGACGAATTTAAATCGAAGGCAAATACACTTCAGATCGTGTTTTATATCAATGTGATAGATAGGTATAAATGCTACACATGCTGGTTCACAAGTTTATGTTTTGACATGAGAAGAATTTTAATGTATTTGTCACATCTTTGAAGAAACATTTGATATAATAGTATATTATTCTCAGATGTGAAAAATTGGAACCAAATGTGAACTTTGATGTGTGAAGAATTGGTAAAACTCAAGTAGAATTGGTATGAATTTCTCTAAAATGTGCAAAATTGTACCAGAATTGGAAACGAAGGCAAATTTATGCACATCAGATGGTCTTGTACATGAATGTGATGGATATGCATGGAGGCTTCATAAATTTTAAATGCAAGCACATTTCTCACAGGAATATGAAATATCTTAATGAAATTTGATACTGCTACAAATGCATCATGGGTTGTGAGGATTTGGTACCAATACTGCACATTGTAGATTGTTTGAAATGTGAAATTTACATGTACCATGCAGTTGATGTGACCGGTATATGCAGTGGATGTGTCCAGTACCTTATTTACATAGCTTCAATCATCAAATCCTCAATGTCGCTATCTAAGGGGAGAAGCTGGATTAAGGCATTCACCTCATGTTCGCGTGAACATCTTAAGGGACCTTGAATTTCTTTTCATACTCCTAAGTCTGAACATCGCTCGAGGTCAAAATAAATTGAAATTCAAATCAACTGCAAACAGCCCATGTAGTTCCCCACTCTGGGAGAGCACCAATGCTGTCTGGACATTGGTTTCCGCCACATGTTTGCTTTCTCATACTGGGGTTCTCAGAAAATCCTATTATTGTTTCGACGCTGGGTCTGGAAGTCTTATAAGTATGTGTGTGAATATTGTGTGTGAAGAGATTCAACATATCGGAGGACAGTCTAAGTGATCAAGAAATTGACAGAATAACTAATCTTTCAGATGTGTACAAACGAGAACCTGTTGTTGTGATAGCGTTTCTTGACCCCCAACAGCTATGGCCATAGTCATGCGGAAACCGATATGCTAAGTCAACAAAAATAAAAGAAAGATGCACAGAAATGATAAATCAAGCCACTGGATGGCGTCAAGCCAACTTTCAACCCAATGCAATGGAGCGGGGTTGTGTAGCTCGCATGCACTCTGTCTGGCACATAGCATCTTCAAATTGTACATACCATTGTAAATATTAGACTGTATATTAATGTTGTCAAGCAAAATTTAAATATTTGTTAATTGAGGTCTTTAAATAAAGTTATTATTATTATTAGTAGTAGTAGTATTACCATGCAGCTGGTGAAATCTTTTCTTTTTGCGTACTGTAGCTCAAATGCACGGGGTCACTATTTGTGTGTTCAGGCATTGGTCTTTTACAGACTAACTATAAATTTTCACCTATATAAAGCCATCACAGTAGATTGTCACATATATAGTAGAGAAACAATGACGCTGACCAAACACATTACTCATGATGTTAAGTTTCTGACGGAATCGCAGAATATTATCTGTCTGTCATTCTTCTTTTTGAAAACTTTTAACCTGAAAGCTTAAAAAATGCAGTATTTTACACCTTAAATGTCAATGTCATCAGCCAAGATTAATCATGACCATAGTTTTCCGACTGAATATTGCTTTACATTGTCTTATCTGATGTCTCGCTTCATGAGCAAATTATACATAAGAATTATGACTTGTATTCTTATTGTTTTCTGAAAACATAAAGTTTCAACATGCAACTGAATTTATTCATCTTCCATAAGCTCATGTTTGCCTCTTCAGCTCAGGCACGACAAAATGGCTGTTTTTCAATACACGGTGTATATAATCATCATGGAAAGTATTACATGGCGTAATCTGTTTAGTATTAAGCAGTTTTCTCCCCTTTGACAATGACCTCTTCACACCTCCTATTGTCAACTCTTACTCCAGGACTCTATAATAAGGGAATTAAGTCTAGAGCAATTTGGTCAGATCAACTTCTGAAAATGTCAGTAACAGGCTTCCCTTATTGTAAGTTAGCCATAACACGTGTATCGCCATAGATTCGTACAACCACTTGGTTTGATGGCGTTAAAGGCAAATGACTGATCTTCTTTTCCCCTGAAAATTTCATTCCGTTAATAATAAGAAAAATATGGCCCATTGGCTTATTGGATCTGTCTGAATACAAGTTCAAAATAATCAATTTTAGTCACGTGAGTGTCCTACTTGTCTTATTCATGCATGTTTGTGTTCTTGAATTACAGATGGGGCGTAATCTGCATCATATCTTCACTGCAGCTGGGCTTGTACTTTTCCTACTCAGGGTGGGGAATAATGCTCTCTTGTATGCAGGATATGACATTTCCGATCTCCAGCAACGTTGTCCACGCGCTGATATTTGTACACAAGGCAAACAATCAAATCTGCAGGAATCAGAAAATTCTTGTTGTCTCCCCTGTTCATGCGATTCAACTTGCAAGTACATTGGCAACTGTTGTGACAGAAATGCGCATACAGGCAATATGTGTCACATGCCCGTGGTGGAACAGGAAGGCCTTGATGTTAGAGACCTGGAATATTTCATGATTAACATCTGTCTTAATAGTTCGGAGTTTATGGACTGTCTGTCAGAGAACGTGGCACCCTGGGGTTGGCTGTATCCTGTCTATGACCCTGCTTCAGACCTTAATTACTACAACTATAGATGTGCAGAATGCAACGGGGTTCGAGACTATATCCATTGGAACTTGAAACTGAAGTCTTCATATAATGAGAGATCATTAAGTCACTGCCTAAGCGATGTAGCAGGATATCCACAGAAGGACTGTGTACTAAGCTTCACACCTCCTAAAGAAATGAAAATTATTGATCATGTCTGTTCCTCAGAAACAATTCTCTCCTGTAATATATCCGGTTTATGGTCAAAGTACGACGCAGAACTCGAGCAGGCCTGTCACACATGGTTTTCGCCAACACTAGACATCTTCGGGGACCTTACTTACGCAAACGTGTACTGTGCAATGTGCAATGGAGTGCTGCCAGCACCAACGGACGTCTGTCAGGTACCGGAATGGCAGCGAACAGATTTATTTGAGTCGTTGTCGATGATTCTGGACTACAAGAGAGTCCAGAACGTCATTGAAAACCAGCCCACGCAGGAAACCAGCAATGTTGAGAATGGACAATGTGGCAAATTCATGGTGAAACATCCTACAAAGGTAATCCATCGTTAAATCCCCACCTGTATTTGCGATCCACAATGACAAAACACTCATAAAATGTTCATAAATTCATTTATTCTGGCCGACAGGGCCTCTTTGTGTTTTATTTACAAAGCCGTTGTTTGACCCATCCTCCTTTATACTCATATTGCTGGTGTCTTATATGTCGAAGATTTATAGGTACTTGGATAATTTCTTAAACATGCAAGCAAATAGCACAAGGTTCAATCGACATCTGAATGTACAGTAGAGATTGCAGAATTGCCGGCCCATTTTACAACCAAAGCCTTATCACATTTTTATTGTGTGGCCGGTCGGAAGGTAAAAAATAAATCCCTATGCCTATACTAGATTCTTCAAAAAAGGAACTATTTTGAACAAGTTTTTGATAAAAAAAAAACTAAACTGCCCTTTATATTGTCGAAAACGTGCTCATACCACTGAGCCCAAGCCTCTATCATCGGCGATTATACAGCCTATAGTGTGTTTCCTAGTGTCGGATTCGCAGATATTTTGTAACTGTTTAGATGATATGTTTTCTTGGTACAAAATTTTAAGCATTTAGTTTGTAGCACTATGTGCAGCAAAAAATGACAATCGGTCAACAAATAGAGAGGGATTTTCTGTACAATCTCATGGAAGGGAGGTAAATATTTTCCCGCGAAAAATAAATTATTGGTTACGTATTTTATTATGCTTGCTTAAAATCATTATATAATGACTTACCAGAGACGACATCTCCATGATAAAGTAAAGAATGTCGAAACGTATCTATTTTCATGATCATCGACTACCTCCCTTTCCAATGCAAAATCCCTACTGATCCCAACTGATGTTTTTCTTTAGCTCCGGAGGTAGTAAGTTATTTAGCGCCCAGGGATCTCCATTGTCGGGCAGCTTACTGAATCTTTGAGTCCTGGTTTTTGATTCATCAGGATGTTTATCATGATTTATTTGTTTGTTCTTGATAATTCATTTACTAGTTAGAGATTCACCACGAGGACCGAAGAACTAACTAAATGTTATGAACCACTGCAGAAGCTGAGGGTGAGGTTACGACCGTGTAAAATCGATTTAAACCCGCCAGTAACTTTGTGTTACTGATCGTTCCAAGTCGATACTTCTGTGGTGGTTCTTTCTGTTTTATGTCTTGGTGTTTAAAATATTTTTGTGCTGTTGGCGCCTTATGTATGTTTGCATATTTTTAGTTAAGTTAAGGTAACTGAGTGGCCACCTATTTGGAAAATAGCTGCTCATTCGGCTTACGAAATGTTTTCATGGTATAAGTACCTGATTGTTAGTTTGGTTTTTTCCCACCTTGGTTTTTGGAGTGGGAGTCTTTTTCTGATTGCGCCTTTTCCTGATCTTTGCCTACTTGTACTTTTTTTCTTAATTCATTTTGACCATTGAACATTGAACATTTATCTGCTTACTGATTTTCCAAAAAAAAAATGCAGGTCCTATTAAGGCAGCTAAGATCAAGATTTTGACATGATAATAGTTTTCAATCATTATCAGACTCGAGGGTTTAAACTAAAGTTTATGTAGGACAGAGTAGGACACTCTACGTTGATATATCCGCTAAGACAGTTCTTATGCAAATACTATAAATTATATGTATTCTTTTCTATTATCAGATTATTTATATGTTCACAAAGTTAACATGGTTTTACATATTTCAATTGTTTTAATATCTAGGACGAATGCCGCACTATCATGTGTCCAAATGGCTTCTACAGAGTAAAGCAAAGATGTATGCCGATATCCACCCAATGGTTGGCTTCTACGTACTTCGTACAGCTAATTCTGACGCCAGTAGACTCTGGTGTACCTAACATGCTGCCTTGGTCCTACATAACAAGTCTAAGCCCCGAGGAAAGATCCTCCCCGGAAATATGGCTATCCTCCCATATCGCACCTTTATACCATTTCCAGATTTACGGAAGGCGTGAAGAAAAGTCAAATGTTTCGTATGTTAAAGACCTTTTGGTTCGGGTTGGTAGAAAGAGATCACCACTGAACGTGGCAATCGAAACCACTGTAATAAGGGACGCGTTGAATCAGCCGTGGATGATAAAGTTGAAGGGTAAAGAGTTCACGTATGACGCCGAATTCTACCGATATGCCAACTTCATACCAAACGGACTATTGTTGGGGACTAATATATTTATCGACCACAATCGCTCAATTTCTGATGTAGAGGAACAAGAGGGACCACCACCAGCGGTTTACGAGGAATTAGACTTGTCATACACAGACATCCCAGACACCGTGTTAAAGAAAACTCACTTCTGTGAGAGAGTTCGTCTACTCCAATCGGAATGGAGCGGAAGACTTCAAGATTTGTACCTAAACCTTGGCACTGAGATTTCTAAAGGTGAGTAAATGAATGAATGAATGAATGAATGAATGAATGTGCACAAACTTCACCCAAGGTTACAAAAACTGAAGGTAAATCACTTCATTTATTCTTATAATGTTATTAATCAAGTTATTTCCTATTGGACCAGTTACAGGTCCGAGGTCAGCTGTATTGGACCGAGGCCGGAGGCCGAGGTCCAATACAGCTGACCGAGGACCTGTAACTGGTCCAATACGAAATAACTTGATTAATGAGATTTTTATTAATCAACTGTCAAAAGTCCATATCGGTCCATATCATCCCTTAGCACACCAAACATACCTTCGCCATTCTTAATATAGCGCCCATGTCTGACATTCTTTTCAAAGATGCTGACATGATTTGTTTGTTTACTCACTATTTTACCGATCGGCTGAATCACCGCCATTGTTTTTCTCTCAACTCATTCAACGCGGTACGTGACCTTGCACGTGAATTTTGACCAGTCAGATGTAGGTATTTCCATATAGATATCAGGTCAATCCATATAGATACGAGGTCAACCGTATTAGTGCGAGGTCAGCTGTATTAGGTCGAGGTGAAATCCAGTATAGACTATACGAAAAAAGAAACGTCACCAGTATCACACAGACCGAATTCTCCGTATAAGTACAATATACTAATAAGTTAATTAATAATGAAAAATACTGGTGTTTTGTTGCTCCTTACCGGATTGAATATTATAAAGTTCTAAACATAAAATAGTGTAAATAGTATATAGTTACAAAGTATCAAGTCACTAACGGGTACTAGAGGTTAGAATACCTAATAAACCGGATTTATGGAATGTTTTAATTTTCGTTTGGTTCGCACAAGTTGCTTTTAATTAGATATATATCGTGATGCAAGATAAATGCACATGTATTCACTTAACTCCGACAGGCTTAACCCCCTATGTTTCTCGAGGCTAACCCTTTAAGCTAACAAATTCTCAACAATTCACGTGGGCTCGGCTACCACGCTGTAGCCAATATATGGCTTACAAAGAACTGATTTGAGACCATGTTTTATCACAATGGTCAACGAAACCGTATATGAGCCGATGCATGAGAAAACCGACAATTTGGCTCTCCGACCAGGTCTGACATAAACCGGTATGTACAGTCACAGAAGCGGGCTAGAAGCTTGAGATTTCGGATTTAAGAAGAAGAGGGATTGGACTATCCGTGTAGCGAAAACAAAGGCGCTGATCAGCTTCGCAGTTACTGCGAAGCTGATCTGCGCCTTTGTTTTCGCCTAGGCAGATTGTTGGTTTTCTCATGCAGCGGATCATATGTCTCAGACCCGATCAGCAGTACAGGTGTCACAACATTGCCTTACCTTAGTCACCCCAAAACGATTTCAGTTTGTGCTACGCAGCCTAATGCCAACTGGCTATGATCATTGTGTACTTTTACCTGATTTCTTCACAATAATGGCTGTCTTCAGACTCGCAATGAGTCGTTCAGTCACGTGTAATATCCGGGTTGTTCCATTATTACGAGAATAATTACAGGCATAGACTAGACACGTATTTGTGTACATCTATGAGGCTCTGTCCCTAGGGGGTCTTCGCTCCCTGCTCCCTGAAAGAAAAATGACCTTTCTCCCCAGCTCCCTAAAATGTTTTTCTTCAGCCCCCTGCTCCCTAAAACCCCAAAAAGTTATGCTTTCTCCCCAAATCCCTGAAAATAAATAGCCCTTCTCCCTGAATCCCCAAAACCCCTGGGAGGGCCTCATCTATATGTAGGTATATAAGGTGCGAACGACGATCTCTTTATAAAACACCGAATTGTAAATTAGCATCAGGCAGCTGACTGAGACACCTGATTTAACATGACATTTTGTGAGAAATTTAAACAGCCGGAAACTTTGGTTTTAAAACGGATTTTCGTTATAATTGCATACCAGTACGCATAGCATACGTGTGTGCCAGTACGCGTAGTCAATAGCACGTCCACCTTCAACGGTGTTTATGTACAGAACCTTTTTAAAATCTTGAAAAATGGAAAAAAAACCTATTTATAATTATTTTCTGGCATTAAATTTTTCTTTGTTAACCGATTTTCAAGATTTTTGTGGCACTGTTTACGACTTTTGGAGTGCAAAATGATGACATGGTCAAATTTTTCTTTAGCACCGTCTATCAACGTACACCAGATATAGCGATCAGCGAAGCGAGGAAAACTTGATAGGGTTTGGATCATGGTCAGTATTTCTACCATTATGTTTTGTATTTCATAACATTGGGCTTTGAAAATATAGAAATTACATCACAAATACATTGATGTACACCTGTGACTACTGAAATAGTTGTGAAAAGTGTCTCTGCGTTAGAATTAACAAAAATGACCAGCCATATCACTTGTGTTTTTATGGCCTTTAGCAGCCCGACTCAAAATCCCCATTTTTAACAATTCATTTCTTAATCTGGCGAAACATTTCGCTTTGTTATATATGCTTAATTGCCCTGTGCACTTAAAAACGAAGTCTCACTTCCCAGCTGCTCTTGGATTTGTTGTTATGTTGTGAAAATAAAATTGACTGGTGTACGATCTATAGCAGGTCGTCGATATATCGGTGTACTTACCATAGCAAAAAGGGTGTACGGACTATAGCTTTGAAAAATAGTTCTTTTTCGACTGTTAAAGCTGTTTAATTTTACATTTGGTACAATTTTTGTGCATGCCGGTGAATAGATGTTGTCATGTACTGAAATTAAAGTATTTCTCTTTTTTGTCATCTGGTATGTGTTTGAAATTGAAGAAACAGGAAAAAGGTAATTGATAAATCCATTATCAGCTCGTCCCTACAGCCCTTTTCTGGACTCATAACACAATATCGTTTCATTGCATAGGACCACAGCATTTTAAAGCAAGTTTAGGTTTTTATAATAAGGAGCTGAAAAATGTGTCTGAAGGACAATTTGTGGGCAACAATTCAATACTTGACATGCATTTTCCTAACTGCATTTTGTATCTCAGGACGACAGAAGATACATGGTAATATATAAAGATATAAAACAAACAAAATTGATAATGAAATGATACTACTTACTTAGCTGTCGACTCAGCTTTTACTGTTGTCCGTACATTGGATTCACATCAGTTGTTTTGCATACAGTTTTTTATTCGAATGACTCGGTCAACAGCACTGTTACGACTAATCGTTTTACCTTCGTGGTGATAAATGGGTTAAATTCTTCTAACATGGTTGCAATGGAGGTCACGTAGCGTTGTTAGCTGACGTCACAAAAAGTAAGAAACAAATGAGCGAAAATTCTCTATTTTCTAATTAGTTATTTGTGATCTATCTAGGAGTCGCATGAGCGGAAACAGAACGAAGTCCGACCGGCAGTGTGATTGTTGTAGACTCTTATTAAATGGATTAACTAACTACCTCGAAATAGGCAGAGGGACTGAAGTAGTTATTGTTTAATCTTGAATCGGGTTTCTCTTCCTCTGGGCGCTGTGGATGGGATACGTTATTTTATTGTGGTACTCCCTGGTCGACTGTCCTATTTTTAACACATGGCCTCTACGTCTAGCGTTTACCATTTGAGTACTCTGTCGACTGAACTGCCGAGCGACGTACAGAGGATAGAAAAGAACCAACTCATTCACTTATGTATCGCATTTGAGGACACTTCGGCTACACATTTTTTGACGTAAATCCTACTGTCCATACACCATCCTTTGGAAACGGTCTTTTCAACACGAGCACATAAGGTGGTTAAATGCTTGAAGTTTTGGATTGAGTCAGCAGGGGACTGTACTGACCATGTAGCGGGACGAAAGGCTCTAATAAATGCAACGTTTATCTGCGTCTTTGTATTTCTCATAAGTTATATGCAAAGGCCTGTTTTCTCGTGACACGGTTCATTTGATTTTCTAAAGATGTTGTATGGATGGTAGTGATGTCAAAGTGGCCTTTGGAACAGTTTTAGTACCCTATACGCAAACTCATGATATGTTATTTTACATGAATCATTTGTTTCATGTTAGCCGTTGGTTGTCCTCAAAAACCACTTCATTGAGAATAATACTGAACAAAAATAGAAGTGTCAAACGCACTTCAAGTAAACTACCCTTAACGAGCATTGTTGCTATTTCCTAGACGGGATAGTCATGCAAAGTAGTAATTGTCTTCCCATCTATGCTGATTAAAGTAATGTATAGCCAGTTAAGTTTTTGTTAAACATTAAAGGGCAGCAAAATGTTTATTGGGCTCTATGCCCCGGTTGAAATGCTTGTTATTCATATACTTAGAAGCTTTTGAACATACTAGCGAATTTTTGTGATAATTTCAAGTTAACGGTTAATGAACTAAAAACCAATATTCTTGTATTCAAAAATGGCGGTATATTATCTAGAGCAGAGAAATGGTTTTATAAAGGAAACCGTCTAGAAGTGGTAAATGGATTTACGTACATGGGGTTATTCTTTACCACACAAATGTCTTTACACAAAATGGTTGCTGAACTCAGTGTTAAAGGGAAGCGGATACTTACATCTATACTGTCATCCTTACATACATATGGTGTGCTATCAAAGGAATGTTTTTTCAAAATATTTGATGTGAAAATAAATTCACAGCTTTTGTATGGTGCTGAAGTTTGGGGACTAAAACGCTATGACTGTCTAGAGCGAATACAGAACTATGCTTGTAAGCGGTATATGAATATTGGCCAAAATGCATGCAACGCAGCTGTGCTAGGAGATCGTAACAGGTTCCCAATGTACATTACAACAGCGAAGCGGGCTCTAAAATATTGGTTCAAGATATTGAATATGTCTTCAGATAGATTTGTAAAAAAATGTTACTTAATGATGGTTAATGAAGATCGATTAGGTCGCACAAACTGGGCAAGTGAATTAAAAGACTTGTTGTGTTCGAGCGGTTTTGGTTATGTATGGAATAACCAAGGTGTTACTAACGTAAGCGCTTTCATGGCAGCGTTTGAGCAACGGCTAAAAGACATATATATACAGAACTGGCATAATTCGATAGACAATAATCAAAAGTTGATATTTTATAAACAGCATAAAACTCTATATACACCAGCCAAATATCTTGACATTTTGAAAGTTCGAAAATATAGACATTATGTTTCAAGTTTCAGAAGCAGTTGTCATAGTTTAGAAATCGAAAGAGGGCGGCATATAAAAACAGCTAGATCCATTAGACTGTGTGGACTTTGTGGTGAAGCAGTGGAGGACGAATTCCACTTCTTATTAGTGTGTAAAGCTTAAAATGAACTCAGGATTGAATATTTACCGAGGAAATATATTATTCACCCTACTCATAACAAATTTAATATATTGATGGCATCTGAAAATGAATCTGTCATAAAATCGTTAGCAACATATTTGTATCGTGCCTTCAAACTAAGACAGGACCTGTTATCTACATAAACTTGAACATAGTAATAAGCAGAATCTAAACAATGTTACACTATTACTTGAATACATACAGACCAAAATGCTAACACATTGCTTGGTTTATGCTTATTCATATGGCACAGTTTAGAGCTATAGTGCATGTATCTGTGCTATATCATTGAGATTCTATACGTTGTATGAATATGATTATACTGTATGTACTTGAAATGGGCTGGTGGCCTACATCAATAAAGCTATGTTATGTTATGTTTGTAGAAATTAGCAGGGATATGCCTTTGATTTTAAATACATTTTGACAAAAATAAAACAAAATCAATAAAGTCAGTACCATTATAATTACAATATAGACGGGGCAGAGGTCTGTGACATTATTGAGTGGCATAACCTTGTCTACGATCATCAAACTAACTTTTTTCGAGCTCCAAACAGCAGTTTTCAAGAAGATTTCATTTTGCTATAGACCGTACACTATAATCAGGAGTTTTGCTATAGAACGTACACTTCCCTGCTATAGACCGTACACCGGACAATTTTTAAAAAGAAGAATCTATCGAGAATAGCGGTTTCAAAAGTAAATCTGGGACATATTGTGTGACTCGCTATGAATTATTGAGCATTTTTGCAGGTATCTCATTGGACTTTTCATTAAAATTTTACCGAAACAGTCTTTAAAACTTGTATGATCGTAACAGACATACGAGGATTATCAGTGATCAGGGAAACATTTTTGTTAATCTTAGCTCTTAAAGATGATTGCTAAGCAGCGATGGTAAGAACAAACATTCATTAATGTCTAAACAACAACTGTGAAATTTGCATATATTTAATTTTCAAGTATTTACGCGAAAATAATCGAAATTACTGACCTTTATCCAAATCGTGTCAAGTTTTCCTCGCCGCTCGCTGATCGCTGTATCCGGTGTACGTTGATAGACGGTGTTTAGGTCTATCAGAAAAAGGAGATTTTGAAAAATGCAGTTTTGCAAGATGGTGTACAGAAAACAACCTTTTCTTTACACCATCTTTACAACAAGATGGTGTAAAGAAAACAACGCGTGTCGTTGCGATGTTTATATATTGTGATGAACTTCATCTGAACCTGATATGACAGAAAAAATGCATATTTCAACAATAGAAGAAGCAAGAAGAATGAAAACAAGTAGCCCAAGGGCAACGATCGCTCACCTGAGAGTCAACAAATACAGTCACTGGACAAAGTGTTTTTTTTTTCATATATGGGTATGACGGTCATCTTGGTCAAGTTTCAGGCCTATGGCTGCAATGGTTTCAATAGGATCATTGGTCCTGTAAATGCTTAGATGAGACCTAGTTGTCACTTTTTCCCATGTCAACCTTTACCTACATTAATCACATACCTTCATCTACTCTATCTATCACTTTTCAGTTCTCAGGCCGCAATAGTTTTCAAAAATAAGATTTTAAAAGCCGATGGGCTCCTTGGGTCCATTTTTTCAGAATCATTAAATTTCAGTCTTACTGCCCTTTTCCTGCAAGACTTTCACCTAAAATGACATTTTAAAAGTTTTTCCCATTCAAATGCATTGACGACCTATGTTGACTTTGCCATAAAATAGGTCAAGGTCACCACAGGGTCATGTTTTATATATACATTGTGGTACTTGAGTCATCCATACTTCATGCAAAGTTTCGTTGAAATCGGTTCACCGGTTCTGGAGAAGAAGATATTTTAATGGTTTTTAGCATATATGGGCATGGCGACCATCTTGGTCATGTGACCTGGATTATTTATATACACATTGGTTCCCACTTCCTATAGATGCTTCATATAAAATTTGGCTTTGATTGGCCAAGTAGTTTCAGAGAAAAAAATCTTTGAAAAGTGTGTATGGACGACAGACCGTCCAAGGTCAAGAGATGACCTTGACCTAAATTAATCATATACCTTCATTTAATTCATTAGTTGTTTGCATCTACCACTTTTCAGATCTCAGGCTGCAATAGTTTTCAAAAAATAGCTAATTTCCACTTTTCCCATTAAAAGTCTATGGAAACTTAAAGTTACCATAGCAACCAGAGTTCTTATCCGACTGGAATAAAAAAACACAAATTATGTAGAGGCTACTATCAGGAACATGCATACAAAGTACAGGATTCATCCACTTGACAGTTTCTGAGGAGAAGATTTTTGAATGTTTTTTGTTGTTGTTTTTTTTCTTCAAAATTTTGCCCTTTATGGGGCCCCCAGCAACCAATCAAAATAAAGGATTAGGGCAAAACTCTCTAGAAATGTCAAACACTACTCAATAAACATTTCTGCAAAAACAAAATTCAAGTGTCTGCAATTTTAGCGGAAAAATAGCCGATTTCCACTTTTCCCATTATAAGTCTATGGAAACTTTAAATTGCCATAGCAACCAGAGTTCTTATCCGCCTGGAATAAAAACACAAATTATGTAGAGGCCACTGTCAGGAACATGTATACAAAGTATAGGCTTCATCCCCTTGACAGTTTTTGAGAAGAGGATTTTTGAATGTTTTTTCGAAATTTTGCCCTATATGGGGCCCCTGCAACCAATCAAAATGAAGGATTAGGACAAAAGTCACATGAAACGTAGAGGACTACTCAATAAACATTTCTGCAAAACAAAATTCAAATATCTCAAACAAGACAGCAAAAATAGGCAATTTTCACTTTTCTCCATTATAAGCCTATGGGAAGCATAAGTTGCCATAGCAACCAGAGTTCTTATCCGATCAAGATAAAAAACACAAACTTTCGTTCCCCCTAACCATGGACACTCCACATAAAATTTGGCTTTGATCGGCCAAGCGGTTTCAGAGAAGAAGATCTTTGAAAATGTGAACGGACGCACGCACGCACGGACGGACGCCGGCTCGACTACCATACTTTAAGCTCCCCATGAGCCTTCGGCTCAGGTGAGCTAAAAATATAAAAACGAATCGAAACTTAATCGAACAAATGTTGTAATTAGGACTCTTTTGACTCAGATCCCACGGGTTTCAAAAGGGAAGTAACAAGTACATTCAAGTTTGAGTGGGAGACTTCGAGTTTGATATATTCACAGCCAACTCAACTCGTCATTTTAACATTGATTTCATAATTTTTTGTGGTTCCATTCGATTAAAAACTTACCCATGCTATAAACAGATATTTCTAAGCTTTAAAATAGTTTTCTTATTTTTGCTCAAAACATAGATGTTGCCGGGTACAAAAAAATAATCTTCAGCAAGGAAACGCAGGGTTAAACGAATTTCCTAAAGCCACAATACACTTTATTCACTGAGGCTAGATTTCCAACAGAAAATCCGTAGTGACGTCGACCGTGAAACCAAGTCACTGATGTTGAGGGCCTAAAATAATTAACGGGTGCCAAAATACAATGGCAGTTGCTGGCGATGCGCCGTATGTTTCATGTTGAAATCGGCATGCTGTACACTCATAACGCGATCTTACAAGATTTGAAATGTGCGCATTGTTTAAGAAAAATGCACTTTTACACCCTGATGTAAGTACTTGCGCATGTATGCTTGCATTTGATAACACAGGAATTTTTTGAGTCATGTTATGTTATTTGGGCACAAAACTTTGTAGAAAATTGACCAAAAAAAAAGAGGTTGCGTTGGCTGTGGAATTCGATGGACTCTATGTTTTGGAATGTGTCTGTGCTAGAGGACACTTGATATACATGTATATATTGGACTGTTTCAGTGCTGGGTGACTCTGAGTTTGATGTGTATACAGACAATGACGGGAGACATGTCGTTGAAATCTGTGTGGAAGACTTCAACCCGGACAATCAGGCCGGACACGGCGGGTCGACGAGTACAGCAGCTGCTGCCATATATACGTTCGGTTGTTTCACGGCAATGATAATGGCTGCCGTAGCTGCAATTACTCTTTGATGAGACATTAAGCCACATATTAACCCATATTTGACGAAAGGATTTCCCCATCATGATCAATTGGATGAGTCCACTATCATTTTTAGGGGCGTCAGGAGTGATTTATAATTTTTATTCAATTTTTGGATGAAAATTCTCTAAGCAAACCGAATAGCTCCAGATGGGACGCCGCGTTCTGCGGCGTCACATATGGGCTATTCTGTTTGCCTATGTCCCATAAAAGGGACGCCAGGCTCAAATGAGTTAATTAAGCCTGTTAGCATTTTTGTTGTATCCATTCCGATATGACTGAATAATTGATGATTGGACGTCAAATCTAAATTCAAACAAAAAAAAGCGCGGCGCTCCATCTGTAGCTGGCTATTCTTTTGGCATAGATGATTTCATCAAAGAAAAATTTTCTAAACAAAAATGGACTTCCTCCAAATGATAGTGATGGGCCAAATGCCTTTGTCTTACCGAAAAGATATAAATAATTATACAGTTTTTGTTTCTTCTTTAATGTATAATACTAACAGCAATTAATTGTGAAATAGGACCGACTTTCTATAACACTGACTAAACAATTACATAGATGTCACAGATGTTTAATTAAACTGATCTAAAATTCTTTAAGCATTCTTGTGGAAATATAGTTGTTCATGAATGTTATATTCCGTCAATTTTCACCTGTCTATGGAATAAGCATAAGTTCAGATCAGTCTGTACATATTTAGGAAATGTGTTGTCTAAAACATTAATTGTTTTCATTATGAAAACTTGCCCATAAAATAAACAGATATTTTTAAGCTTTAAAAATTGAATATTTTCAGCTGAAAAATGTTAATATTTTTCTTATTTTTGCTCAAATTATATATTGTGGGTAAAATTTAGAACCGCCTCGCCGAAGCGGTTCTAACGAGTACCCACAATCTATGTTTTGGAGCAAAAATACGAAAAATAGGTATATACCTGCATACCCCATTTTTTACATAAAAGTGGAGTTTAAGGGGGTAAACATTTCACGGACATGTTTTCCTGATGTTTAGAAAATATGTTGTCTAAAAACATCAGTTGTTTTGAAGGAATGTATCAATTCAGCTCGTTTGTAAGACGTAACGGATGTCAGTTTTGTACGTGGTGTTTATCTTACATGCATGCAATATCTTTTTTGCATGTCTAACTTTTAGAAATACTGCTTCATTTTCTAGTTTTTCTGCCTTCTTGATTTACAAAAACCGTTCAATTTTAACTCGAGCTGGTTTAATGACGGTTTAAATTAAACATAAATTACGCAAATAAAAAATAAAGAAACTAATTACTTTTCTTAAAGCAGCGAAATTGAAGCAGGCACGGGCGACAAATAGGGAGCATGGTGTTTGGGACGGGGTTTTGAACTTTTTTTTCGATTCCTTTGATTAATTTTCTTATTTTCAAGATAAGTCTAGCTCTTTCAACCACATCAGAAAATTATGTCCGTGTAATGTACACCCCCTTATACCCCACTTTTATATAGAAAAACTGGGGTATGCAGGGTTATACCTATTTTTCTTATTTTTGCTCCAAAACATAGATTGTGGGTACTCGTTAGAACCGCCTTGCTGAAGCTGTTCTAACGAGTACCCACAATCTATAGCAAAACCATTAAAAAAAAACAAAAAAAAAAAAAAAAAACAAAAAAAAAAAAACAAAAAAAAAAAAACAATCAATTAAATTTTCAATTTTTACTGCTGAATATTGCATGAGTAAGTTTTCGTAATAACCATCAATCAAAACAACAATGGTGAGTTCAAAAGAGATGTAGACAGAAAACATCCAGATACCTTCACAGCAAGATCGCCTTTGCAGAACGGAAACTGTCAGAAGGAACCATTTCCTGTGAAGACTCTGAGACGCCTACTTGAGTTTCATTCGACACTAGTTGCATCGTTTTTTTTTTACAATAACCCAGTTTAGGATTCAGAAGAGAGCAGAAAGACGTATTCCAAATGGAAGGAGCAAATGTTTGCAAAATTAAAACATTTTAATATTTTCTTATCCGTTATCGTCATTTTTGGTATTTTGACAGATACTATGAGTACCTCCCTGGTAACAGTGATTTATCTGCTTGCTGGGTTTTGTCCTTCGGTTTGTGGGAAAGGTAAGGTTTTTATACATTTTTGTTAGGAAAACTTGCCCATGCCCATACAGAGAATTTTTTCAGTTGTAAAAATTGAAAATTTTGTTTGAAAAATTTTGACATTTTTTAATATTTTGGCTCAAAATATACATTGTTGGTACACGATATATAAAAGTTTTATATAAAAGTGGGATTTAAGGGGGTATACATTTCACGGACATGTTTTCCTGATGCATTTATTTTGTTTACATCTAATTATGTTTTTAAATTTATAAAATTGCACGAGGGATACATATTCAAATTCATTTATTTAAGTTTTGCCGTTCTTAATTTCTTTCATACCTCGTCCATGTGCAGAAAACACCTCCAGGATGCAAGCTTACACTCCGGATGTATTGTTACCATGTGAACGGTGTTTAAAAGTGATAAAACGTGTTAATGTACTTGACACTTTAAAAATGCATCTGCAAATGTGCGTAACATTACGAAAACACGCCAATGCAATATATAGAGGATCTTACACGAGTGGTCATTTCATATGAAATTTATTATTTAATAAATTTCATATGAAATGACCACGAGTGTAAGATTCGTTTTATCATATGACTTTTAAAATAGGATTTTATCGCCTTCGAAGTGGACATATTTTCAATGAAAATTTACATTGATGTTACGAATGTCGTCAATGACGTTACGTATTCCCGCAAAAGTGTTAATACACGTGTGGTTATACGATTTTTATGACATGTCGTTATCCACTGAAAAACAACGACGTCATATGATAAACAGAGATATTATTCAGCTGTAAAAATGGGAAATTCACCAGAAAACCAGAGGACCAATGGTCCTATAAACGCTCACCTGAGATCTGCTGGATATAAACCAATAAACATGTTAAAATAATATGGAAAATAGCCACTGTGACAGTAAAGAGGCAGATGAAACCCCTCGACGAGGCGGTTCTAACGTGTACCAACAATCTATGTTTTGAGCAACAATAAGAAAAATATCAAAAAATTTCAGCTGAAAAAAACATTTCAATTTTTAAAGTTCAAATATTTCTTTTCATTGCATGGGCAAGTTTACTTAATCATGATGACGAAAACATGCCAATGCAATAAACAGAGATTGTTTTGGTTGTAAAAAAATTAAAATTTTCAGTAGAAAGTTTTGAGGCGGTTCTAACGAGTACCCACAATCTATGTTTGGAGCGAAAATAAGAAAAAAGTACACTCCTCCATACCCCAGTTGTGCTATATAAAAGTGGGGTTTAAGGGGGTATAAATTGCACGGACTTGTTTTCCTGATGTGACGGTGGACAAGTTTGCGCAATGCTTCAATTTTTGCTCTTACTCTTAACTTGTTATTCCAGACTACGAAGAACCGTGTGGTGCCATTCTCTCAGAAAGTGAGGGTAGTTTTAACCAGACTGTGCTGAATAGTCAGCGGAAGAATACGACGAGCAGGTGTCTTTGGCTGATCAAGAATACTGGGAACAAAGTGATCAAACTTCAGATCAATGACCTCAATATATATGATGTGCTATTTTGTTATAGTGATCGAATAGAGGTAATATAAACAATTTTGGTTCCGACCAGGTCCGACACAAACCGGGCTGTTCAGTCACAGAAGATGGTTAGAGGCTGGATTTTTTTATTTAGAAAGTAAAGGAACTGTACTATCCGTGTAGCGAAAACAAAGGTGCTGATCTGCTTCGCAGTTGTAACAAAGGCGCTGATCAGCTTCGCCGTTATTATTACGTTTGAATACTGCTTTCATATAATAAGTTTAGTAACACCGCATACTTGCATTGCAAAGCCTGCTTACAGCCACCCAAAGTATTTGTTGCGTTTCTTTATTCTTTAAGTATATTTCTAGTAGATCAATCCATATGTTTACGAAATATAGATATCTGAAAGGTCAATTGAAAACTTAATCATAAAATTGCGAAGTCCATGACCTTGTCCTAGAGATGTCATTACGAAAACACATCCATGTTAGATACAAGATACAAGATATAAGAGACTTCCGGTTCCGGTTTTGTGAGATGGCGAAAGAAAATGAGCTGACAGAAATTTTGTGAAAATCCGGTTGAATCGACCAATTTATACACTGGGAATCAGCAATTTCAGAGATTTTTGAGTAGTCATTGTGTTGTCCCATTAATTTGAGCAAAATTTTTTGACCTGTTAATGAAATTTGATGATGGCCGCTCAGCAAGGAAATGAAGGGCGGGAAGCGCATATCAGTGCGGGAAATCTTTGCATAGATTGCAAAGTAGATCTGAATTATAGTGGAAAAACCAAGTCCTTGAAATGTGGTTTTTGTAAATCATTGTTTTGCTTCAAATGTACAAAACTAAAGCCAACCCTCTTCAATGAAATAGGAAAAGAGGAAAGTATATTGTGGACATGTATTCACTGTAGAATTGCTGCCCCAGGGGTGAATGAAATGAAGGCCCAACTTAGTAATTTAGAGAAAAAGTGGCAGACATAGAGCAAAAGTTAACCACACCTAGAGAATTGCCAAAGTCTGAAAAAGAAGTAATTAGAGAGGTGAAAAGGGAAGAGAAAGAAGAAGAAATTGAACGGGAACATAGAAAGCTGAACATTATAGTACACGCGTTACCAGAAAGTACAGAAAGCACGGTTGAGGATAGGAAAATCGAGGATGCTGATACCGTACATGCAATTTTAACGGACACACTGAATGTGAACATTGATATAAATCAGGTGGCAAGATTAGGTAACCTGTCCAAAGAAAGAATTAATCCAAGACCAATACGGTTCACGGTAAATAACATGGAAGATAAGCATAGAGTACTAAATGCGTCAAAAGGTCTGAAGAACAATATTAGATTTTCTAACGTATATTTTTCACCAGACTTGACAAATGGGCAGAGAAAGGCTGCTTTTCTTCTGAGAGAGGAAAAAAGGCAACGCATTGCGTCAGGGGAAGATAACCTAATTATTCGTAGGGGTAAAATTGTGAAACGCACAACCAGACAGGAAGCCACTGACCATGATTATGCACAAGACCGTGGCAGGAGTGTAACACGACGTAGAATTGACAGCAGTCGCTCACCTCCTGGACGTGGCCAGCGGGGTGCGCCTTTTCAGTGAAGTTGACTCTGATAGTTCCACTTGTATATATGTTGACAGTTCGTTAAATAGTTAATTAAGTTCTGAGTTAAACAGTTCTGATTAAATAGTTCCGAGTTTAATAAGTCTAATGCAAGTACTTTTAGAAATATATCTTCTCATGAATCAGTTGAAGATGGACTCAATTTGAGGTGTTATTATACAAACGCTGATTGCTTACTGAACAAGTTAGAAGAATTGGAAGTTTTGATCTCAATTGAAAATCCAGATATTATTATAGTGACTGAAGTTTTCCCTAAGAATGTTAAGCCAAGTAATATAGACCAAAATGAATATAAGCTTAAAGGTTTTTCCTGCTTTATGGGACCAGTGACAGACTCGTGTCGGGGTGTAGCTATATATGTAAAAGACTGTATTAAATCTGATTATTGCTATGATTTAAATAAGACAGTTTTCAAGGAATCTGTATGGTGTGAAATAACTTTTGATAAGAATGAGAAACTGCTTATTGGGGGAGTCTATAAGTCACCAAATTGTGAAGTTACAAATCAAGAAAAGTTATGCAGGTTGATTACACAGGCAGTGGAAAGAGGATGTAAACATACTTTAGTTGTTGGAGACTTCAATTTCCCAGAGATTAACTGGGTATCATGGACGGTAAATACAAATGAATCACACCCAGCATTCAGATTTGTTGAATGTTTGCGTGACAATTATTTATGTAAACATGTTAAGTCAAATACAAGATATAGATATGGCCAGGAATCAAGTTGCCGTGATTTAATTCTATCTGTCAATGAAGAGATCATTGAAAACCTAGAGATACGTGATAAGTTAGGGGCTAGTGACCATAATAGTATTATTTTCAATATTGTTTGTCAATTTGAAAAAGAAACTACAACTCAACAAAGGCCAAACTTTTATAAAGGAAACTATACGAAAATTAGAGAGCATTTGAGTCAAGTAGATTGGACTGAGTTGAAAGATAAAAACACAGAAGACTCATGGAACTTTTTATGAAAGAAATTCAGTACTGTACAGACAATTTTGTGCCTGTGAGGAAAACATGTAGAAACTTTGACAAGCCTAAATGGATGGACCATTATTGTGTCAGAAAAGTTAAAAAGAAATATTAAGCGTGGAAACGTTTTACTTATAGTCATAGCTATGCAGATTATGAAGCTTATTGTAAAATTAGGAATAGTGTGACCAAGGCCGTCAAGTATGCTAAGAAAAAATATCAAAAAGGACATGCTACTAGTATAAAAACTATACCAAAGTCATTCTGGAGCCATTTTAGGGATGAAACGAAAAGTAAAAGTAATATCGGTGATCTGAAGGATAAAAATGGAGACCTGAAAACGGAGGACCAGGAAAAAGCTGAAATATTAAATGATTTCTTTGCGTCAGTTTTTACAATGGAAGGTAACTCTGAACTGCCGGATTTTGAGCAGAAAGTAAATGATCACGAGTGTTTAACAAAGATTAACATTAATGCTGCAACAGTATTGAAACAATTAAAGACACTGAACGTTTCCAAATCTTGTGGGCCGGACAATTGTCATCCATTTTTCCTGAAGGAATGTGCAGAAGAGATTTATCTCCCTTTAACTGACATTTTTCAAAAGTCGCTATCTAGCGGTGAGGTTCCAGAGGATTGGAGAAAGGCCAACATTACATGTATATTTAAAAAAGGGAGTAAACAGGATCCTGGGAACTACAGGCCAGTTTCGTTAACCTCTGTTATCTGTAAAGTATTAGAAAAAGCTGTGCGAAAAGGAATTGTTAAACATTTGACAGTAAATAAGTTGTTATCTGACAGACAGTTTGGATTCAGGAAAAATAGAAGTACTATTTTACAATTATTAACTGTTATGAACGAATGGTCTGAAGCATTAGACAACAACGCTCAAGTTGACACAGTATATTTGGATTTCCGTAAAGCCTTCGACTCTGTGCCTCACAGAAGATTGCTTAAGAAACTTGCAGGGTACGGAATAAAAGGAAATTTGCTCGAATGGCTAAAAACTTTCTGAACGGAAGAAAACAGCGTGTGGTGATCAATGGTAAAGCTTCCGAATGGACTAATGTTCTATCAGGCATCCCTCAGGGATCAATACTTGGACCTGTACTATTCATAATATTTATTGATGACCTCCCCGGTGTTGTGGGGAGTGTCTGTAAGTTGTTCGCGGACGATTGTAAATTGTACAAGAACATTGAATCAGAGGCAGATTTGAAAGAACTACAAAAAGGTACAAGTAGGCAAAGATCAGGAAAAGGCGCAATCAGAAAAAGATTCCCACTCCAAAAACCGAGGTGGGAAAAAAACCAAACTAACAATCAGGTACTTATACCATGAAACATATCGTAAGCCGAATGAGCAGCTATTTTCCCAATAGGTGGCCACTCAGTTACCTTAACTTAACTAAAAATATGAAAACATACATAAGGCGCCAACAGCACAAAAAAATTTTTTAAACACCAAGACATAAAACAAAAAGAACCACTACAGAAGTATCGACTTGGAACGATCAGTAACACAAAGTTACTGGCGGGCTTAAACCGGTTTTACAGGTACCTAACAAGATGACATTTTAAGATTGTGCCAGTGGAGTAAAGAATGATTATTGGGTTTCAATTTCAAGAAATGTAAAATTGTTTCTTATGGGAACTGCCAGTTTGAATATGAATATTACATGACAATCAGAATAACCAGTATAAACTCTCAACAGAGGAGTCAGAACTTGACTTAGGGATTTTGTTCAAGTCGAACTTTAAGTTTGATGAACACATTGACAATACTGTAAACAAGGTCAACCGTATCATTGGATTGATTAAGAGAAAGTTCAACTACATTGACAGTGAATTATTTCTTACATTATATAAGGCACTGATCAGAACCCATCTTGATTATGGGAATTTAATCTTCTACCCGACAACAAAGAAATATAAGCAAGTGTTGGAAAACGCGCAGCGAAGAGCCACCAGATAAGTTCCAGAACTGAGAGGATTGCCCTATAAGGAACGTCTCGAGAAATTAAACCTATCTACATTGGAATATAGTAGGAAACGATTCGACCTAATACAAGTATTCAAGATTATACATGGACTTGACGATATTGACATGAACTTGTTCTTCACATTTACTGAAAATAATCAGTTGAGAGGCCACAACCTGAAACTAAATAAACCTAGAGCCAATAAGTCAGTGAGATTGAATTCCTTTGCGTTAAGAAACATCCCAGTTTGGAATAGTTTAACGGAGGAAATAGTAATTTCTAAGACAGTACTGGAGTTTAAAACTAAACTTGACAAATTCTGGAAACACAGAAGATACGACATGACTGAAATCTACTAGATACTTAACATTATAAAACACAATCAACCGGAACCGACGACATCAGCAACAAGATTTCGAGGGGAATAATAAGCCATATAGGGCTTAAGAAGATTCCCTATCATCAAAAGGTAAGAATCTTTATTTTATGTCGGATACATATAACAAATAACATTAGCTGTGATAGCTGTTTCCCGACATAACATGATGTAAAGCAACAATTGTAAAGCAGCTGTAAAAAAGAGTTATACATTTTAGTAAAAAGAAAACAATGAAGCATTAGCACATAAGCACAAAAGATTCTTGCTATTAAAACATGTATACAAACTAAGTTAATAATGCTGAAAAAAAAATAATTAAATAAAAAATAAATACTGATATGCAGAATAAAATAAGTCATGAACATATTTTCATATCACAGTTAAAAGCATTTATACATATATACATGTATAGTCTTAGATTATTAGTAGCATGGATACTAATTAGTCTAAGTAATACATAAAAAAGTCAATACCTCCATTTCAAGAAAAATATCTTCTGCCAGAAATAAACGAAAAAACGAAAAATAGAAAACAAGAGACAGATTTCCTTTTTGTAATAAGAATGCGAAAAGAGTAGATTCTGAAGGTAAATTCAACAGAGACAGACATAAAAATGTGTTTCCTTCAGACCTTGACATAGACATTAACATAAGGAGTTAGACAAAAAGCAGTACTGATGCTGATGCCTTGTTTTAAACAATTTTTTCTCAAGTTGTAAAAATTGAAAATTTTCATCAGAGAAAAATGAATATTTTTAATATTTTAGCTCAAAACACAGATTGTGGGTACATGTTAGAACCGCCTTGCGGTTCTAACGAGTACCCACAAACTATGTTTTGGATTAAACATAAGATTAATAGATTTACCCTGCAAACCCAGTTTTTTTTTCTATGTAAAAGTGGGGTTTAAGGGGGTGTTTATTGCACAGACATGTTTTTCTGATGTCACTCAGATGGGTCGGACTGGCACAGCATAAAGTATCTGACCAATATCAAACACCAAACTGTTTTGGTCAAGACTATCTTTTAGAACGTTTGTTTGTTTTTTTTTTTTTTTTTTTTTTTTTTTTTTTTTTTTTTTTTTTTTTTTTTTTTTTTTTTTGGAATTGATGCATCAGCTTTTGTCATGTCGGGACGTTGCCGCTATTTTATGGGACTTCTATCCAACATTAGGTTTGCAATGATGTACTAGAGAATAAAACCGCCAAAATAAACAATTAAGGCGTATGGATGGTTTGATTTGAACCACTTTTCCAGGGCAGGGTCAGACATTCTGAGCAGTTTAGCAGAAACCAGATAGTCTGAGTGTCAGAGAATAAGCTTTGCCTGTATGCACAAGCAGCTCACCTATGTCTCCTGACATCAAAGGGCGGGGTCCCTCAGAAATTTTGGTGGACATTATAACAATCTTTGGGCTCCATTGTGCAACGAAAGTATTTCATCTTCAGTAAGAAAGTTACAAAATTCTGCAAAATACCGTTATCAGACATCGGGAGACAAACTTTAGATCTATCCACTTTTTACAAAAATATGGCAGAACATTTTGTATTTCTTGACCGTGAGTCGACGGTCACTCATGTAGAGATAGATCGTACTTGCTAACATCATCAAATATTTAACAACAGACATAGTTTCAACTAGATCCATCTACATATTCAAGTGGTATAGATTCCTTAAAAGTCTCCCCGTACATCATCCATAGTGCAAATTATATTTTCCTTTTGGTCTTTTGAGATCAGCGAGGGTATTCTGAGAAATCAGAAAATTATTATCGGTTTAGATTCATTTTCTAACCTATGTTTGTTATATTTGGCCCTATTTAATTGGCTTATACTAGTCTGTTTATTGACTAAAATTGTACCCTGTTAAAGGATGCAAAATTACAGTAAGTAAAGTCTTTGGCTCCGTGTTGCCAAATCTTATAGGGTCACTGAAGAGGCTTAAGTAGCCGAACCGAGGTATTACACTATCCCCTTTCTCATTAATTATACCCCGGCATTTTTCTTTCCATCCAATAAATTTTCCATCATATCAGCTCAGATTTCTTAGGAACTACTTAATCTAGAATTTTAAAATTTGGTACAAAGCTTGGGTATGTCAAGTTGTATTGTGTATTTGAGAATCAACAATCTCCGGCTTATCGTTCCCTTTATTTATCCATTTTTCTTTCTATATAAGAAATTTTTTGTCAAAGATTTCTCAGGAACTACTTTGAGATCATCGAGGATATTCTGAGAAATCAGAAATTTATCATCGGTTAAGATTCATTTTCTAACCAATGTTTATCATAATTGGTCCCATTTAGATAAAACTAGTCTGTATATCGACTACCCTGTTTAAAGTTGCAAAATTTCAGTAATTCTTTTTGGCCCCATGTTGCCAAATCTAAAGGATCACTGACGACACTGGCCCATCCTCTTTCTCATTAATTTGTTCACTGCTCTTAAAGGATCTCAGTATCTCAGTTTTAATTTTTATTTGCTATTACTGCAGCTGGTATTGTGCCGTGTGGCGACCCTAAAAAGTCTCCCCGTACATCATCTATAGTGCAGCTTATATTTACTTTTTGATCCTTTGAGATCAGCGATGATATTCTGAGAAATCAGAAATTTATTATCGGTTTAGATTCATTTTCTTACCAATGTTTATCATATTTGGTCCCATTTAGATAATACTAGTCTGTATATCGACTACCCTGTTTAAAGTTGCAAAATTTCAGTATTTTTTTTTTGGCTCCATGTTGCCAAATCTAAAGGGTCATTGACAACACTTTAATAGCCGAAACCGCGGTATGGCCCATCCCCTTTCTCATTAAGGTGTTCACTGCACTTAAAGGATCTCAGTTTTAATTTTTATTTACCTAGATGTTTGAAATTAGGTACAAACATTGGGTACATCAATTTGTATTGTGTATTTGAGAATCAGCTGTCTCAAGCTTTTCACATCCAATAAATTTTCCATCATATCAGCTCAGTCTGTATAAGAGTTAGAGACTTCAAACTTTATATGCATGTTCAGAATGACTTAGAAGCATACAGTACACCTCCAATGTATTCATTTGGTGATGTATACTTTTTTCTGCAATCTGCTTTTCTCTCAAAAGTGACATGACCTCTGATGACTACCGCCGAGGGTATGTGAGCTTTGCTCACTTTTTGATATATTATGTTCCCTGCTCTTAATAGCCTATAAAGGATCTTAATAGGTTTTTATTTGCTATTACTGCAGCTGGTGTTGTGCCGTGTGGCGACCCTAAAAGCCTCCCCGTACATCATCCATAATGCAGATTATATATTCCTTGTGGTCCTTTGAGCTCAGCGAGGGTATTCTGAGAAATCAGAAAATTACTATCGGTTTAGATTCATTTTCTAACCTATGTTTGCAATATTTGGCTCTATTTGGATTATACTGGTCTGTTTATTGACTACCATGTTGAAGGATGCAAAATAATAGTAAATTTTGGCTCCATTTTGCCAAATTTTATAGGGTCACTGAAGAGGCTTAAGTAGCCGAAACCGCGGTATGGCCCATTCCCTTTCTCATTAATATGCCGAATTTTACTTTTGTACAAGACCTGTCGACAGGCGGGCTAACAGAAGCAGATCGGCCTACTCTGTATTAAATGATAAAGCGAAGTACCCTTGATGATCGAGCATCATTTACCACTGACGGGGTATTCTATTTCTGGTTCGGCTACACGTTATAACATTTAGAAGCCGTCTAAACCACCTAAAAGGTGAATTTTAATAGCGAAGCAAAATCGAAATGATTTACAATATGCTCAAACAAGGCTGACTAACATCATGTATTTTTTTAAATCCCGTTTAAGGTAGAAGATGAACATACAAAAGTGGGCGCTATCTGTGGTAAGGGTCCGGTAGCCCCAATGTTTACCCGAACGAGTACCATGTTTGTCATGAGTGTGTTAGACCCAGGAGTAAAGAAGGACTTCATGTTTAATGCAACGTACTGGATAGTCGATCGTAAGTACCGTGTAAATGAGACGTTCCACGGCAAAACAGGTCTTAGGGTTTTCGACCAGGCCCGAAACAATCCAGCCTATATAGTCATAGAACAGGGCTACACGCTGGATTTGTTTTTATATAAAGAGGAATCGTACTATCTGTAATTAAAAGCAAAAACAATTCGAAAATTCGATATTTTTAATATTTGCTCAAAACATTGATTGTGGGTACACATTAGAACCGCCACGGCGAGGCGGTTCTAACGAGTACCCACAATCTATGTTTTGGAGCAAAAATAAGAAAAATAGATAAACCCCTGCATACCCAGTTTTGCTATACAAAAGTGGGGTTGAAGGGGTTATACATTACACGGACATGTTTTCCTGATGATACGGATTGGTAAAGTTTATATGGTGTCTTGTGGTGTCTGTTTTAATTTCTTCTCCGCCTGGTGTCTGGGTTAGTACTCTGAATTAAATTGGATCAATTCATGGTATTTAACTTTTCAGAAAACATACAAATGCTGTTAGTTGTTTTTCAACTGCACTAAAACTGTGGTTATTGCGTCACGTTTACGTTTGTGATGAAATAAAACAAAATCGCAAGTTTTTAAACATAAATATGCACGAACTTGTGTGAAAATTGCCATAACTTTTTGCGCTGTAAGCGTACATGTATGTCTGTGTGTTTTGACCATTTTACTCTAACTTGACGTCAGCGAAAAACGCTAGCTCCTTAACGACGATAAACAAAAGTTCCCATTTTTGCTTGTGCTTAAGGTTGTCACCGGAGATTTTGTTTTCACAAGAATCGTTTTTTTTTTCTATGAAAAATCAACAACTTTTTTTCTATGAAAAAAAAAAAAAAAAAAAAAAAAAAAAAAAAAAAAAAAAAAAAAAAAAAAAAAAAAAAAACAGTATTAGCAAAAATTTAGGAAACACATCTTTATGAATAAATATTATTTATCATGTTGATATACACACTATTAAGTGCATTTTATACCTCAGATTAACTGTAACCAGCTTTAAGCAAAAGAAAACCGATGTATAGTAAGGCGTTTACGAAGTCCTTTAGCATAGTTTGTCACAACACATACTAACGTTTTACAGATCCGAAGAAATATTGTGGTGGTCATCTTAACCAGTCTACCGGATGGTTTTCGTCCCTGGACCGTGACGAGAATACTCTGTATGACGCCAATCTAGACTGCTCATGGGTCATCAAGGCTCACCAATTCAACGTCATCATTATCCGCTTCAATTACTTCGACGTTGACGAAACGAGAGACTGCAAGGATGATTATGTAGAGGTGAGTGGCGGTAATCGTCACGTGAGTGTGGTTGTTATCGTCACGTGATGGCGGTTATCGTCACGTGAGTATGGCGGTTATCGTCACGTATGACGGTTATTGACACGATTTATCAATCACCCACACTCGGTTAGGGGTAATAGTATATACAACGCCGGAAACGCGCTGTACGCTGTACTAGTTTCACTGGGGAGACGGGGTTCCCCGGCGCTGGAACTCTTACCTGAACATGTATCGTTATTTCAACGCTGTAAGCCTACACACGAGAGTCCTAGGAAACTGTCAGACTTACTTTTAAGTTTCGATTCCTGAATAAGGTGAAAAAGTACGGTCCAGTCGTTGGGCGCCTGTGGTGTGACCGATAGGCACGAGTTATTTTTCTTGCTTCTTTAGTACCAAAATTTTGACTCCTTTTAAGATTAAAGATGATAGTACGGTAGTTGGGAGACACTGTGGTGGACGACTACCTGCTATAACTACCAGCAGGACAAATCTAGTTCGGATACGATTCCACACAGATTACAAAGACCAAGGCAAAGGATTTAATGCGACCTACTTCCAAACCACAGGTGAGATTTAAATAAATAAATAAATAAAATAATAAATAAATTTAAATAAATTTTGAGTCCGTTTGATGTACACCACCATACAACTACGCCTTCAAAATACTAGGCAATATACATGTACATGCAGTTAGAGTTTAGTTTATCTGGGTATATACAATACGAGTATTATTTTTATCATCACAGATTTTGTTTAAAATAAATAAAAACATAATACCGGGGCTGATGCGGCTCGTGATATTAAACACTCGAATATCCATAACAGTCCGTTTGTTCGCTTGTCTGAATTGATGCTTTACGTGCCAGTCAACAGCTATGATCATGGCTGGACGGTGCCTCCATTTTACGGAACTTTTACCCAAAATTACGATGTCATGGATGTCGCGTACGGTTTTGAGCAATTTCTTAAAAATGCCACCGTTTGCATTTCAAGTGGTAATAAAATAGCTGAGTAAGTGCAGAAGTACACAAATTATATATCATTTCGGAAAATTCGCTAATGTTTGATTCATTTTGTTTTCTGTTTCAAATGCGTGACTTTTTTGCGTTTTTGAATGGATATCTATAACGGAAAACGTATGTTGTGTTAGCGCGCGTTAAGACGCTGACCCGTGTATTGCTGTTGTTATTGCTGTGTAGTCAAATGAAGTAACGGGTTTTACTACGTATATTGTTAATAGCTACCCCATGACCAAAAATAAACTGATTTATCACGTAAGCAGATGGAAGGGCGAGCTTTATAGCGAGCCCTTTCATCTGCATACGGTCCGAGCGATTTGCTTTCCGCCATTTTAGTCAACACCTCAGCAATCACTCCGCAGAACGACTCCTCAAAATTCGCGACCATAGCAGTAAATTTTGTTGATAATTTATTTTTTTCTTGTCCATTGTTTCATCTACATGTATGTTACATTGCATAGCAATTGCGGAGATTGACGTCACAAAATGTGACTAAATTTGACGTCATTGGCGCGCTTCGTTTTCTTGCATTAAACAAAATCGCAACGCGGCCTTTATTTAGTCAGAAGAGATGGCCTTTATTCGGTCAGTAGCTAAATAAAGATTCTATTTATGAACCCCCTTTATTAGGCCGATATGTTGGGTTGTTGCATCAGTATGCTTACACATATAACATGAAAGTTGCTGAGAAATTCAAGCCAGTAGCTATTCTACGTGGGTGATCCAAGAAATATTGCGAAAACAACAATATTTGAGTAACCAATGCAGATACATTTGAATTATTTGGCATGTTTACACGTGCATATATGTGCAGTAATTAGGTGTAATGATCATGAAGTTCACATGACGAGTTGAGATATAAGGATTATTTGATTTGTCGACTCGAAGCCGACATAGAAGCGAAATTGACTGAAAATGTCATTTTTGTTTGGGGTACAGGGAAAGATTATGTGCTCCAATTAATCAAATTGACATTTATAAACACACAAATAATATCCGTTGTGTTATATTTATATGCCTTATGTTTGGAAATAATAGAGAAAACGAAATGCAAAGATCAGCAGGGACTATTCTATGTTGCCTAGCAACGGCATCTGACAAAAATATCACAATTAAGACCAAGTACGACAAATACACATAATCCATGCGTATATTTGACCCAGATAAGGATGTAAATATCGAAGACAAATAGTGTATGGAATCTAATCTTTTTCGTTAAGTAGAAGGGGCGTTGATAAAAATGTAGAGATTAAGAGAGACAAAATTGACTCAAATTCTAGGGGGTACAGATAGCCGAACCTCAATAATTTGTGCTATGTTCAACTCATCAAGGTATGTACAGTAACTTTATTAAAGGGATTATTGTACTTTGGAATAAAACGATTATTAACGTAACTATGCTTTACATTATGACATTTCATTACCTAAATAAAATTCATTTTAAACGCGGCCAAGGTCGTTTACCTTGCATTCTCTTATTGCTAGGCAACGAGGGTCGCTATGTGATTCAGTCAAAATAGTAATCGGATCTGGAAGAATAGATAATGCATCGTTATTCTGATGTAAACTATCTTGAAAACATGGCAATGGTGAAAGAAATTACACATGAGTTCGCATTACTTCTTGGATTCCCCTCGTACAAGAAAGTTTACAACTGGAATTTTGATTTTTCATAAAATGTCCCAACAGCGAAATAATAGCAATTTAAAATACCACATGCCTATTCAAAACCATTTTTACTTGTTGGTTTTTTTATTTTTTTTATTTCGAAAATGTTTTGCATGCATTTTAATGAAATGTACATGTGTTGGTGTGCATAAAGCTATGATATAAGTGCTGTCACTAAATACGGTGAGAAATTTACTATGTTTTTTGCGATTCTCACAAAATGTCCCATTACGTAGTTTTTCGCGCGTTTTGGCGTTGTTTTGTTTCGCATTTCCCATAAATCCAAAAGCACGATAGGGTCTGATCAAGACAACAGAAAGAGATTCCCGTTTCTTTTATGAGGTCGCTGAGGAAAAAAGAAATACATAGGCCTACAACACGTTATAAATCTGACCGGAGGCTGACGTTTCTCTGTAACGTTCAATGGCTCAATATCATGCGCGACGTCATGACATTCTAAAAGTGCTTCAACTATAACCACGTTAGCCATTAAAGATTAAATGTATGGTTTGACTTGAACCACTTTTTCTGGGCAGGCTCAGGCCTGAGCGGTTAACCAGATGGTCAGCCAGTAGCATATAATATAAGCTTTATTATTTGACCCCGTTTAGGAATTTGTCTTTGATTTAGACTTCTCGTGTAAATTTTCGAAATTGCGGTACAATAGTCTGGCTTTCGTTGCCGGTTTAAAAATGGCTACTGATGAGGGTTCATTACCCGAAATTGCGCAATATAGTCCATACTATCTCCCTTTGAATGTTTTTACTGCTTCCAAAGGATCAAACCTTAATATTTTATTTACCTGGATGCCCAAGCAGTCCATCTATTTCTTTAGGTCCCAGTGGGCCATGTCAGCAACTAAGCTATCAGACAATACAATATTGTCGCCCATTACATATTAAGCTATGTCTACCGTCACGATGCCAGGCATATCGGGCAAATGTGAAGCTATCGGGCCGATATGCCAAACAGCAGGAAGGTGGATATATAATCATCTCCGACTTCTATAAAGGGATGTTTTTGTTTGTTGGTATTGAGCTTTGACGTCCCAGTCATCGTCTTCATAGTCATGTTGGGACGGAGCCAACGCTTCCTGTGTATTAATTAGTGGTATGGAGACTGAGATATAGTGTTTCTTATTCAAAGACATGATACGGTGCCACGTGTGGGGATTGAACCCACGGCTTCTTGATGATCTGCTAGCAGGCCACCGCGCTTCCCCAGAAATGTTTGAAGATGTACATGTATATCATCGACAACTATTCAGGGGAAGTTTGTTTTCGCATTTTGTTTCCAAAGCCTACTTCCTTCGGGTACAGTTATAAAGCCAGTGCTTATGATACTGTGAGCGATTTGAAAGAAGAAAATAATATGTATTAGGCGACACACTTCCATAAAACAATTAGGGACATGCATAAAAATTCTACCACAGTGTATTAATGAATTTTATCAAATGAGCCGCCTCATCAGAAAACCAACAATCTGCACATGCGAAAACAAAGGCGCAGATCAGCTTCGCAGTTACTGCCAAGCTGATCAGCGCCTTTGTTTTCGCTACACGGATAATGCAATCCCTCTTCTTCTTATATCCGAAATTTCAAGCTGCTAACCATTTTCTATGACTGTAGTTTGTGTCGGTTTTGGTCGGAAATCGAAATTGTTGGTTTTCTAATACTTTGTATTAGAAATTAGTATTTGAGCCTTTGTATTTTGTACAGCTACATCAGTTTTCCCCTAACAACTATACACTGAAAAAAAGTTATAAGAGGCCACCTCATATTTTGTCTTCTAGTTCAGAAAGTAAAATACGATCAATTAAAATTCATGATCATATGAATAAACCAATGTCTAACAGTGGCTCTGTGAGTTTCTGCATTCCAAAATGCGTGATACTTCTCACACAGACGAAGCATGTGTAAAGGTACCCTATTTCAAAAAGTCACACTTTATTAACATCAAATTAAATGTCATATTATGACGTTGTGTTTTTACATTTTAATTTATTTGAAAGTGCTACTGACTGCCATGATGCAAGATAAAATTAAGTCAAAAGTGTTGCTGCAATAAGAATCTTCGTTTCTGTTTTGCACATGCAAGAAGACAACAACCTGAATAACAGGAATTCAGCTTTTGTATGCAATTTGCATACCAACTTTGTTCTTCTCCAGTTGCGTTATTATCAGCAGCACGTCATTGAAATTTTCAGCGATTATTTAGGTCAAATACTAGACTCTGATAAACTTTGAAAATTAAAAAAATCGTCCACAAATTTTGTTATTTTGTTCGTTAAAAATTGGCATTGAAACCGGAAGTGTGCGGCAGCCTTGACATGTTGGTCCTCGAAAATGGTCAAAAACAGTTCAGTCGAATTATATCTCTCATTTCCAGGCCTCATCAAGTGAATTTAACAGGGGTCAACATGTTTAAGAGGCACATTTATGAATTTTTCAAAAAATCTCAAAATTGGCGATTTTTAAAAATGCATAAAAATTCTACCAGTAGAGAAAATTCGAATGTTTGATGTTTTTCCGAGCCGTAACGACCCCTTTGATGACACCCGTTCCTAATTTCAATAAATGGTGTGCTGTATCCAATTTTTTATTTAAAAACATTGATTTTTGCATTTTTACTCCAAAAACGCCTTTAGTAAAAGAAAATTATTTCTTAACACTTTGGAACTTTACTTACTTGAAAGACACGTCTTTTGGCAAAAAATTGTGCAATTTTGAACTTGGCTTAGAAACAAAAAATGAGTTTGAAAAGTGGCCTCTTTATAACTTTGTTTCAGTGTAGTGATGTTATGTACTTTGAAAAACAGGAATGTCTGTGGCCCAGATTGTAGAGCAGAAACGCATGAAAATTCTACGATTGTAGTGAATTAATAGATTTTTATCAAATCATCGGGATAGCATGTCATTGGAATGTTTACCCCCTTGAACCGCACTTAATGAGGGGTGTACCTATTATTCTTATTTTAGATAGATTTAAGGTACTCGTTACAAATCTATTGCAGTTTTTTATAATCAGGAAAACATGTCCGTGTAATGTTTACCCCCTTAAACCCCACTTTTATATAGTAAAACTGGGGTTTGCAGGGGTATACCTATTTTTCTTATTTTTGCTCCAAAACATAGATTGCGGGTACTCGTTAGAACCGCCTCGGCGAGGCGGTTCTAACGTGTACCCACAATCTATGTTTTGAGCAAAATAAGAAAAATATCAAAATTTTTCAGCTGAAAATTTTCAATTTTTAAAGCTAAAAAAAAATCTCCATTTTTTGCATGGGCAAGTTTTCGTAATGTTATGTTTCTCAGCTACATCAATTTTGTGCGGTGGAGTGGTGAGTGACTCAGAGGGCTTGATCATTTCCCCCAGCGAGTATAGTGATGTCATGTACTATGAAAAACACGAATGTCTGTGGATTGTTGACGCAGAAGAATACAAAAGAGTCGATTTGGAAATTCTACAGATACAAATTGAAGAGTCTGTAGATTGCCAGAAGAAATCAGTAACTGTAAGTTTACTAGTAGTATGACTCCTTGAATAAAACGCATAATACAATAATACAACTCGTTCACAACAATGACGTCAACAGGTACATGTACAACGATTTCTGCTTTATTAAGGACTTATGTGTGGTCACTGTATATATACATGTTTGAAGATTTACCTGTATGAAAAAGCCGTGTTTATTTTTGTCAACAATGTTACATTCCTTAGCCTACTCGGCTGTTGAATATGTTGCAAATACATGGATTTGTGTATATATGATTGTGAATGAGTGGTCTGCACAGAGCAAGTGAGTCATATTTCAGTTACTTCCGGGTTGAAATCGTGGGACCCATTTTTCTAAGCTTTTTGAAAAAGAAAAGCCAGATTTTTCGATGACTTCAATCATATAAGAACCTTAAACAAAAGGCATGTCATCTTTCAGCAAACAATAAGCGCACACGAGTCGCCCCAAGTTACCCACTATGAGAATTTTCCAGAAAACATGTTTACACTAACTTTTCCCAAGGAAATACATTTCCATGACCCCAAAATAATCTTTGATTTTTCAGATTATGTATCCTAGACATGAAGGCTTTAGGTAATTTTTATTCAAATGCATTCCATTTTCCAGGAAATGGGTCCCACGAAAACCAGTTACATTTCCAATTCTAAACCAAGCTATTTAAAATTTTAAAAGAATAACTATATCGAGTCATTCCTAGTATCTGTGACGTCTTTTAGCAATGCACATCATCATTTGATTGACAGATTAAAAAAACAGTAGATGTATGTTTAACATACCCCACCCACTCATGTCAATATTGATAAAGTCTTAAAAAATCAAAATAAACAGTTGGGAACTCCTTTTTGTGTGTATAAGGTATACCAAATAAGGCGGGGTCACCAATTAATAATTAGCAAGGGTGCAGAATAAGAACCATACTGTAGCTTCTTGAGCTACAAAATTACTATGCGGACTGGCTAATACTATCACTTGCTGTACTTTACGCATTTGTCGACGCTGTACTTTAAATCTGATATAAAAAGGTACAAGTAGGCAAAGATCAGGAAAAGGCGCAATCAGAAAAAGATTCCCACTCTAAAAACCGAGGTGGGAAAAAGCCAAACTAACAACCAGGTACTTTATACCATTGAACATATCGTAAGCCGAATGAGCAGCTATTTTCCCAATAGGTGGCCACTCATTACCTTAACTAAAAATATGAAAACATACATAAGGCGCCAACAGGACAAAAAAATTTAAACACCAAGACATAAAACAAAAAGAACCACTACAGAAGTATCGACTTGGAACGATCAGTAACACAAAGTTACTGGCGGGCTTAAACCGGTTTTACAGGTACCTAACCTCACCCTCATCTTCTGCAGTGGTTCATAACATTTAGTTAGTTATTTGGTCCTTGTGGTGAATCTCTAACTAGTCAATGAATCATCAAGAACAAACAAATAAATCATCATAATCATCCTCATGAATCATATGTATGTACAGTTGATAAACAAAGGTATGACGAGGATGTCACACTCCGTTACCGACCGTACGGCCAAAAATGGACATTATACTCTCTACATCATTTGAGCCGCCACATGAGAAAACCAACAATCTGCATAGGCGAGAAAAAAAAAAGACGCAGATCAGCTTCGCGGTGACCGCGAAGCTGATCACTGCCTTTGTTTTCGCATACACTAAAGTACAATTCATCTTCTTCATAAATCCGAAATTTCAAGATTTTAGCTGTCTTCTGTGACTGTACAGGCCAGTTTGTGTCGGACCTATTCGAAAACCACATTCAATTTGTTGGTTTTCCCATGAGGCGGCTCGGGCGCTTACCTCCTTGGTACTTTTTCTGAAAATTCGTCATACATGTATATCTCGTTCCACTGGACAATTAAAGACACGTTTTGACTCGATTATCGTTGTTCTTGAAATCCGAGCTAAATTAATTCAGTTCGTTGCTGTTGCTGTCATTGATAAAAAAAAAAAAAAAAAAAAAAAAAAAAAAAAAAAAAAAAAATGGAAATACAAGTTTTCGGCTATTACGACCGATGAAAATCGTTTTGTCTTGTTAACCCCAGTAACGTTCTTTCCGACGAGATTTACTTGCGTCATTCTCCTGCGTAAGTAACGATGGTAGACGACCATAATGACGGATACAAAACCCAGCACCATTTTTTGAAACAAAGGAATACGGCGCTAGTTTTATACATGTACGTTACACTAAGAACTTGGTCTCCTACGTTTTATTGTAACTGTCAAATCGTTTTGAATAATGGCGTCTGGAAATACTGATCATTTCAATCAGGAATTGATGTCATGATTTGGGAATTGATGTCATAATTTGGGAATTTTGGCTTTTGGGCTGTCTGTGACAAAGGGTGGATCGGAACAATGTAAAGCTTGTGATGCGTTTTGGTCTAGTAAAATATGGTACATGTACACGTAAAAATAACGTCAAAGGATAAGGCGTACGTTACCTTAAAGTCAGATTAAGTACAGATTCATATTAAACAATGATGAATATTAGCGGCTGAACAAGTATTAGCTTTTCTAAAAAGCTGGTGGGCGTTTAGCTAAATTTGGTGTACTCTGTTATATCATGATGGCGCCTGGTTGTGATAGGGAGCTCAATGCTCACTTTTACAGTGGCCTCACTGTTGTATCAGATCCCAGACACTTTACCTGATATCACCCATAGTCACATTATACTGACACTTGTTTTTTGGCCAAACTTAATTCCGATGCCTGGTCTTAACTATATCGCGGATCGATGGGTTCCCCCGGGATTCGTCCCATTAATATGTAAAACACGATAAATGTGGTTTTCACGACCAAACTGTGTGGTGTACATAAATTGATATACGCTCTTATACTGAGGTGACCCCAACTTGTGGTGCGCTACTAATGACTAGACAGCGGTAAATAGTTGAACCAGTGTAGACCGGAAGTAGCAAGAATAAAGTATTGAACAAACTCTCCCAGGTATGGTCAAAATTGTGTAAGTGCTCCAGCGTGCATATGACTTATAGAGATTGTGGGCGCCTAGGCGCCCACAATTATGCATTAATGGAAATAGAAATATAAACGCATTCATGTTTTGAACAATTTCTCGTGTTATACGTTGCTATACTCACAAATACCCACCCACAAATCCTCTTCTGGTAGAAGGTCTGTTACGAGCTGTTGGACCAGCTAAAATTCGTCTTCACTCTATTTATTCTTGTCGTATCCGGTGGGTTTTATAGCATCGTTATAGTTGTAATATGCAGGCTGTTCTCTCCATAACTGGTCTAACCTCCAATCAATTGAATGTACAATGTACATGGTTTGTCAGAGACGTTCGTAGACACCTTATTTTAGCTTTTGGGCCAGGTCGGATCAGAACTCTGGTTTCCATGGCAACAGATAGCTCCCATAGACTTACAATGGGAAAACATAAAAAATCTTCTTCTCTGAAACCACAAGGCCAAGACCTCTCATATTTTGTGTGTAGCAATGTCTAGTGGTCCTCTTCATAAATCCTGCCAACCGTGCCCCTGGGATCCATACGGGCCCCGCCCCGGGGGCGTCTTTGGGAAAATATAAAAAAAATCTTCTTCTCTGGAACCACAAGGCCAAGAGCTTTCATATTTTGTGTGTAGCAGTGTTTAGTGGTCCTCTTTATAAAAAGGTACAAGTAGGCAAAGATCAGGAAAAGGCGCAATCAGAAAGAGATTCCCACTCCAAAAACCGAGGTGGGAAAAAACCAAACTAACAATCAGACAGTTATACCATGAAACATATCAAAAGCCGAATGAGCAGCTATTTTCCCAATAGGTGGCCACTCAGTTCCCTTAACTTAATTAAAAAATATGAAAACATATGTAAGGCGCCAACAGCACAAAAAAATTTAAACACCAAGACATAAAACAAAAAGAACCACCACAGAAGTATCGCCTTCGAACGATCAGTAACACAAAGTTACTGGCGGGCTTAAACCGGTTTTACAGGAACCTAACCTCACCCTCAGCTTCTGCAGTGGTTCATAACATTTAGTAAGTTCTGCATTTAGTAAGTTTAGTAATCCTGCCAACCATGACCCTGGGGTCAAAAATGACCCCGCCCCAGGGGTCATTAGCTCCCATAGACTTACAATGGGAACAACATAAATATCTTCTTCTCCGAAACCAAAAAGCCCAGAGCTTTCATATTTTGTGTGTAGCAATGTCTAGTGGTCCTCTTCATAAATCCTGCCAACCGTGCCCCTGGGGTCCATACAGGCCCCGCCCCGGGGGGCGTCATGGGGAAAATATAAAAAAAAAATCTTCTTCTCCGAAACCACAAGGCCCAGAGCTTTCATATTTTGTTTGTAGCAGAATATAGTGGTCCTCTTTATAAATCCTGCCAGCCGTGCCCCTGGGGTCCATACGGACCCCGCCCCGGGGGGGGGGGGGTCATGGGTAAAACATAAAAAAATCTTCTACTCCGAAACCACAAGGCCCAGAGCTTTCATATTTTGTTTGTAGCAATATATAGTGTTCCTCTTTATAAATCCTGCCAACCGTGCCCCTGGAGTCCATACGGGCCCCGCCTCGGGGGAGGGGTCATGGGAAAAACTTTAAAAAATCTTCTTCACCGAAACCACAAGGCCTAGAGCTTTCATATTTTGTGTGTAGCAATGTATAATGGTCCTCTTTATAGATCCTGCCTACCGTGCCCCTGGGGTCCATACGGGCCCTGCCCCGGGGGTGTCATGGGAAAAACTTAAAAAAATCTTCTTCTCCAAAACCACAGGGCCCAAATCTTTCATATTTTGTATATAGCAATGTTTAGTGGTCCTATATATAAATCCTGCCAATCATGCCCCTGGGGTCAAAAATGGCCGCGCCCCGGGGGTCAACAGCTCCCATAGACTTACAATGGGAAAAACATAAAAAAATCTTCTTCTCCAAAACCACAAGGCTCAGAGCTTTCATATTTTGTCAGTAGCAATGTATAGTGGCCCTCTTTATAAATCCTGCCAACCGTGCCCCTGGGGTCCATACGGGCCCTGCCCCGGGGGCGTCATGGGAAAAACTTTAAAAATCTTCTTCTCCGAAACCACAAGACCCAAAGCTTTCATATTTTGTTTTTAGCAATGTAAAGTGGTCCTCTTTATAAATCCTGCCAACTGTGCTCCTGGGGTCCATACGGGCCCCGCCCCGGGGGCGTCATGGGAAAAACGAAAAAAAATCTTCTCCTCCGAAACCATATGGCCCAGAGCTTTCATATGTTGTGTGGACCAAAGTATGATACTCTCCTTTATAAATGCTGCCAACGGTGCCCCTGGGGTCCATACAGGCTACACCCCAGGCATGTCATTATCTACCGTAGACTTATAATGCAAATATATGAAAAAATCTTCTCTGCAACAGCATGACACAAAGCTTGTATATTTGATATACAACATTGCCATGTGGAGCTCTACATAAATCCTGCCAATCTTGCCCCTGGGGTCAAATATGGCCCCACCACGGGGTTCATTATAGGACCCTGACCTTGTTAGATGATTTTTTCAAGTGAACCAAAATGGCAGAAAAGAGGATACACAAGAGCTTTTCTGCTGATTAAGTAGGGTTTCAAGGTCACATGTCAAGATGGCCACCATATGGTAAAAACCCCAATTACTTTGTCCAGTGACTGTACTTGTTGACTCTCAGGTGAGCGATCGTTGCCCCTGGGCTACTTGTTAAATTATGATTTGAGCCGCCTCATGGGAAAACCAACAATCTGTCTAGGCGACCGCGAAGCTGATCAGCGCCTTTGTTTTCGCTACTCGGATAGTACAGTTCCTCTTCTACTTAAATCCGAAATTTCAAGATTCTAGCTCTTTTCTGTAACTGTACAGTTTCTGTTTCTGTAGATGATTTGTGTCGGACCTGGTCGGAAACCACATTGTTTGTTTTCCCACGAGGCGGCTCATTTGATATGACCAGATTCCACCTTACGGGCATGAATTCGTAATGAGTTTTATTGCTTCAGTTTTATTGCTTCAGGTTTACGACGACGAGACAACATTTGGCGTATTCTGTGGTAACGAGCCACCTCCTGTTATCAACTCACACGCCAACTATCTGTATGTTCGGTTTAGATCAACAGACAATTTCCACAGTGCTGGCTTTCACGCGAGATATACTCAAACCTATGGTAAATGAAAATTTAAACCAGAATATACCCAGCAGGCACATGACGTCAAAATGACGTCATATCAACGTCGATGACGTCGATATGATGTCAGTTTGACGTCATGTGCCTGCTTGGTATTATGTCAAATACAAAGATGGGCATACTCGCCTAATATGTTATCATCTTGAAATCAAATTTTTTACTAAAATCCTAAAAAAGGCTGGCATCACGAAAACATGTCCATGTAATGTATACCCCCTTGAACCCCACTTTTATACAGTACAGTTGTCGCGATGCTTTGAGCGTACGCGCATTTGCGCGTTGCGCGTGGTTGCGCGTAGGGGATTATCTTTACTTGCAAGTGACTCGCGAGTCACTCGCGAGTGACTCGCGAGTCACTCGCAAACTTCGCGCAATCTTGCGCGATCATCTCGCAAACGCGCAAAACCATTTGTCAAACGCGCGACGTGAATCAGATATGCGCGATTTATACAATTTAAACAATCTTGCTCGTAAGGTGTGTTGTAAAAAATGTTTCATGTTGAATTTTCATGCCCGCCTGATTTCAACATGATGTCAAATTTGATTGCATCGATTACTGCCTGGTCCCTCCAAGTATTCATACTTAATACATGTAGTTATGCTTCGTACAAAGGTTGTACAAAGCGACTAGGCTAAAGATACATGCACATGTAGAATATTCGTCTGACCCGACGGAAAATTGATACCCTGTATATTTTCTATGTAAATAATGAGAAGAAAATAGTGTAAACAGAAGGTCTGCGGTGAGCCCCGTCACATACCTTAGCTATCCCAAATACACGTATGGAGATGAATTTTCTATTAAACAAAGAAATCTTTTTCTCAGTCTTTGTAATTAAACACATACAAGTAGGCAATAATCATGAAAAGGCGCAATCAGAAAGAAATTCTTACTCCAAAAACCGAGATGGGAAAAACAAAATGACAATTAGGTACTTATACTTAGAGAACATATCGAAAACCGAGTGAGCAGCTACTTCCCAATAGGCGGTCCCTCAGTTACCCGAACTTAACTTAACCGTGATCACGAAAACATTTCAGTGTAATGTATACACACTTGAACCCCACTTTTCTAATAGCAAAACTGGGGTATACAGGGGTATACCTAATTTTCTTATTTTTGCTCCAAAACATAGATCGTGGGTATTCGTTAGAACCGCCTCACCTCGCGGAGGCGGTTCTAACGTGTACCCACATTCTATGTTTTGAGCAAAAATAAGAAAAGTAAACAAAATCTACAGAAAATTTTCAATTTTTACAATTTTGGAAAATTCAGTATATTACATGGACATGTTTTCGTAATGACGATAAAAACGTGCATCAATTAGTTACATTATAGTTGTTCGGTCCTCATGGTGAATCTCTAAACACCATTGAATGTAAACACACAAACATGTACAGTATGTCGTGTATGTACAATTATATGCAGCTGTAAAACCAACTTGTTACAACATAAACCTGTGTTATTTTAATTTGCGGTTTTACAACCCGATTAACAATTTCAGCTACACGAAAAACAAAAATTATAGAAAGCAGGAAAATATAAATAAAACTCCAGCAAGTTCATATGCGAATACTAGTCTAAACTGTTTGCGCGCATGCAATTTTACGCGGTAGGCTGTGGTTTATTTTACGTAGATGATGGTAGAAAATAAGATAAGCAAGATGAGCCTCAATCGTTTTTTTTTCATTTGATAAAAATGACTTGTTATGCTTCAAACAATTTTGATGATTGACTAACACCAACTCACTGTCATACAGTAGCCTGGCTAATTGGCTAGCATGTACTTCACAGTGGACAAGTTAATTGTTTTATTTTTTTATTTTTTTTATTTTTTTTTTTTGTTGTTGTTTTCTTTTTGTGTTTTTTTTATGTCCGAAATAGCCCCAGACATAAAGGACTGTCCGAAATAGTCCCAAACATAAAGGACAAAACAATTGATTAATAGCCAAACGTACATGTAATTGTAGTTAAATTTAGCGTCATTTACAAAAAAAGCGTTAAAGTCAAACCTTTATTTCTCTCAGTCCATTATTACAATGGCAATATGAGGTAAACATATAAAGACAACTAGGCAAAAAAGTAGTAATTTACAAATACTTTTTATAAGAACATATACTTGAATGTTATAGTGCGATGAATCACGTCGAGCATCGCGCAAAGATCCATGTGCGATGCGCGACGAACCAAAAGAACTTTGCGCGTCACTCGCAAAGTGTATTACGTAAAACTTGCGCGTCACTCGCGAAAGACTCGCGAGTGACTCGCGAGTGACGCGCAAGTCACTCGCAAAACGTTTTTAGAAGGGATTAAAATTTTTGCGTGTTGCGCGATCGCTCAAAGCATCGCGACAACTGTACTGTATAGCCAAACTGGGGTATGCAGTGGTATACCTATTTTTCTTATTTTGCTCTAAAACATAGATTGTGGGTACTCGTTAGAATCGCCTCGGCGAGGCGGTTCTAACGTGTACCCACAATCTATGTTTTGAGCAAAAATAAGAAAAATATCAAAAATTTTCCGCTGAAAATTTCAAATTTTTAAAGCTCATAAAATCTCTGTTTATTGCATGGGCAAGTTTTCGTAATGGGAGCTAAGCATCAGTACAAGAGAGCAATGGCCGCGTAATGACTTAGTCACCCTAGACCAATTCTAACAATTTAAACGAACATCACAGATTAGTGATGGTTTTGGTTGCGTTTCTTTCGCCTTACGGTTTACTTCTGAAACTGAAACGTATTTATTGATCTAACTGCTCCTCATGGATTTGTTTTTAACAATGCATTTCTTATATACATTGTAAAAAGTTACAAGTAGGCAACGATCAGGAAAAGGCGCAATCAGAAAAAGATTCCCAATCCAAAAACCGAGGTTGAAAAAAACTAAATTAACAATCAGGTACTTATACCATGAAAAAATATCGTAAGCCGAATGAGCAGCTATTTTCCCAATAGGTGGCCACTCAGTTACCTAAACGTAACTAAAAATATGATAACATGTACATAAGGCGCCCGCAGCAAAAAAAAATAAATAAAAAAAAAAAAATAAAAAAAAAAATAAAAATAAACAGCAATACATAAAACAATAAGAACCACTACAGACGTATCGCATTGGAACGATCAATAATATAAAATTACTGGCGAGCTTAAACCGGTTTTACAGGTACCTAAAGCCCCGTTCTCACTGTCCCGGTTCTTCACCGGTTTGCTCCGGTGAAGGCAAGCCGGTTTACCGGGGTAAACCGGGGAACATTTTTAAACAAAATGATTTTGTTCTCACAGTCCCGGTGTTACCCCGGTGTAGCTACGGTTTTAGAAACGAAGGACCCCGGTGGAGCCACGGCTCTTCCCGGTTTTACCCCGGATTCACCCCGGTATATGCCGGTTAGCCCCGGTTCTACTACGGTAAGGCCCGGTGTTGCCCCGGTTGTCCACGGTGCTGCCCCGGTGACTGCCGGTCGTGTTACGGTATGCGCCGGTGGCGTCACGGTTCAACCCCGGTTCGCCACGGTTCGTTCCGGTTTACCCCGGTTTGTAGGGCAGTCAAATACCTCATCAGCCAATGCTGCTACGATGGCTTCATACACATGAAAAAAATACATACGGTGCATGTTCGTGAATATGAGCTTGCATTTTGGTACTTTGGTAACAACGGTAACACTTAAATAGAATGGCAAGTTTATAAAATGAATAATACCACAGGAGGATAACACTTGATGTAAAATCAATACAACAGAATATTTAACTTTCCAGTCAACATTCTTCGTTCATGTCGGAACGGAGCCACCGCTTCCAATGTTAAAACCAGCACTCTGGGATTGCCCAAGGACACAAGACGGTGCCACCAGTGGGGATCGAACCCGGGACCTCTCTATTCGGAGTTTATAAGCCAACATCAATGTGTACTGAACCCTTTTCATTTACGTCATGAAGACGTTGCGCTTTTTCTGCAGTGTGACATTTTCGCTAGATTCTCGAAATAATTTACCGAAAAGAACATATCCGTTAAAATTCTTCATGCATTTTATGTCATTTGGAGATTTATGAACTTCATAAACATGTAGTTATCATTCTCAAATGATCGGGCTAACTGTGTGAAGTTTGCAAATTTTACAATTACGCATGTTTTGCGTGTTGTGACATCGTTGCTAGATTAATGAAATATAGTATACTTATTCAAACCTCAACTAACATTACATGGTTTGACAGTATTGTCTATGAACTAAGCATTGAACTGTATAAACAGATATTGTCATTTTCATGTTACTGTTGTTCAGTTGGATAAAAGTCTTGGCCATATACGTTGAAAGTAATTCTTGAAGTTAATGTTGATATAAATTTATGAAAAATGCGTTTATTTTCACCGTTTCTACAATACCATAAAGAACCACAATGCGTCTTATTGACAATGTACGCCAACACTCGAGTGCAACGTCTGTAGCAGATCATGAATTGCTGACTAGGCAACTGGAGTTGGTACTGCAGAAGTTGTAGTCTATTCCAATTGGTGTTTATTAGATAATTCATTCTATTTCAGAAGCCTCCGTGGTGCAGTGGTTATGTTACTCGCCTTGTAAACCAGGGGTCGCAGGTTCGATCACAGGCTTCTCCAGGCCGTCGGATGGGACTATAAACCGAGGTCCCGTCTCCATATTTGACCTTAGCTGTTGGCGGGACGTTAAACCCCAATTAATCATCATTTTATTTCATGTAAAACATGAACACAACTGATAAAATCTGTGTATTTTAACTTATTGCATATGTAATTTCATCTAAACCGTAGTAGTACCGGGGTGAACCGGCACACACCGTATTGAACCGGGACTGGACCGGGCCAAACCGTAGTAGCACCGCCACTAACCGGGGCGAACCTGGGCGACACCGTGTCAAACCGTAGCTCCACCGGCATAAACCGTAGCGATACCGGCCCAACACCGGGGCGAACTGGGGTAAAATAAACGCCCCGGTTTACCCCGGTTTATCACGGTGTCGCCCCGGTTCGCCCCGGTGGAGATACGGTTTGCCCCGGTGTCGCCCCGGTTTATCACGGTTTTTGACACTTGTCCCGGTTCGCCCCGGTTCTATTAAACATTTTAAAACGACCGGCAAGGCAAGCCGGTTTACCCCGGTTCGCCCCGGTTGTCCACGGTGCCGCTACGGTTCTACCCCGGTTCGTCACGGTTCGTCCCGGTTTACCCCGGTTTGTCAAACCGGGGTGAACCGGGGAGCTAAACCGGGACAGTGAGAACAGAGATTAACCTCACCCTCAACTTCTGCAGTGGTTCACATTTAGTTAGTTGTTTGGTCCTCATGGTGAATACATGAGATGAATACATAGTATACATGAGTTGCCTATTGGCTTAAAGGGGCACCTGAAAAATAAAAGGCCGATTTAGGTGTCTTGAGAAACCAACCTGCCAATGTCTTTCTGAGTTGATAAAACACTAGCATAGTCAATTCTGGCTGTTAGGAAAGTTACCTGCTCTTATTCAGCAGATTAAGTTTTACCGGTTACCGATAGGCTTAAAGTTACATGGACTATATAAAGGGGATTAGCATTCTGTTGTCATTTTCTCACTAGACTTCAGACCATTCACATCAATTTTCAGCCAATAGATGATATATAGTCCTAAATACGGTAATGTGATTGGCTTATTCCTGTCACAAAAAGTCAATAATTGATTACCTGTGTTTTACCTGTATTTTGACCCCGCCCCCACCGGCACAGAAACCCTGTCTTTAAGTCACGCCCACTAATATCTCAACAAGAAATCCCAGGTAATAAAACTCTTGCCACCCGGCGGCTAAAGTTCCACTTTAATGTGGTACTTGCACAATGTCTAAAGCAAGTAGATATGCCCCGGTGTGAGGTCAAAGTGTTAACTATACGGCTATAAATAGATAAATTTCTAGGCTAGCTTACATCAGTAGACACATGGAATGGCTTATCATACACGGTGGATATCTCAGATTAAAACCAAACTGGCTTTTATATCACACGTATGTCCGATATGAATGGTACAATATTCGCTGTCGTAAGTTGCTTATTTTTAGCTCACCTGAGCCGAAGGCTCACAGGTGAGCTTATCGTATACCCTACTCCGTCGTCCGTCGTCGTCGTCGTCGTCGTTGTCGTCGTCGTCGTTCACACTTTTCAAACGTCTTCTCCTCTGAAACCACTTGGCCAGTCAAAGCCAAACTTCACGTGGAGCATCCTTAGGAAGGGCGAACGAAAGTTTGTATAAATGGTCCAGGGCACATGACCAAGATGGCCGCCTTGGCTATAAATAGCAAAAACCTTTAAAATTTTCTTCTCCAGAACCAGAATGCCTATGATTTTGAAACTTGGCATGAAGCATCAGGCAATAGAGCTCTACAAAGTTTGTATAAATCATGACCTTGGGATGACCTTGACCTATTTTATGGCAAGGTCAACATAGGTCGCCCATGCATTTGAATGGTGAAAATTGTTAAAATATGATTTGAAGGGCAAAACGGGCAAATGGGCAAATGGACAGAATATTTATGTTTATGAAAAAAAAAATGTCGCCAGGGGGTTGTCTGCCTCTGCCCCGGGGCTATATACATGTATATGACCATAATATTCAAACATCTTCTCCTCTGAGACTGCTCGGCCAATCAAAGCCAAACTATATGTGGAGCATCGTTAGGAATGGGCAATGAAAGTTTGTACAAATGGTCAAGGTCACATGACCAAGATGGCTGCCATGGCTATAAATAGCAAAAACCTTTAAAAATCTTCTTCACCAGAACCAGAAGGCCTATGATATTAAAACTTATCATTAAGCATCAGGCGACGGAGCTCTACAAAGTTTATATAAATCATGACCCTGGAATGACCTTGACCTATTTTATGGCAAGGTCAACATAGGTCGCGCATACATTTGTATGGGGAAAGTTGTTAAAATATGATTTGAAGGGCAAACCTTGTAGGAAATGGGCAAATAGACAGAATATTTATGTTTATGAAAAACAATTGTCCCCAGGGGTTTGTCTGCCCCTGCCCCGGGGCTATATACATGTACATGACCATGATATTCAAACATCATCTGCTCTAAAACCGCTTGGCCAATCAAAGCCAAACTTTATGTGGAGGATTGTTAGGAAGATGCAATGAAAGTTTATATAAATGGTCAAGGTCATATGACCAAGATGGCCGCCATGGCTATAAATAGCAAAAACCTTTAAAATCTTCTTCTCCAGAGCCTGAAGGCCTATGATTCTGAAACTTGGCAAGAAGCATCAGGCAATGGAGCTCTACAAGGTTTAAGTCATGACTCTTAGATGACCTTGTTCTATTTTACGGCAAGGTGAACATAGGTCGCCCATGCATTTGAATAGGGAAAATTGTTTCAATGTCATTTGATGGGCAAAACTTGCAGTAAATTGGCAAATGGACTGAATCTTTATGATTTAAAATAAAATTGACACCAGAGGTTGCTCTGACCCTGTCCTGGGGTTATATACATGTATATTACCATTCTAGTCAAACAAGTTTATTGGTAAATATCTCAGGTCTCAGGTGAGCGTTTACAGGACCATTGGTCCTCGGGTTTACAGTTTTTAGCGAGATCTGTGGGGGTTACCTGAATGCCGACAAAGGCCGCGTGGTTTATCAGCATGCCAACAACAACACAGAGGAAACCTCTGTTGAGTGCTTCTGGGTGATCGAGACTGAGGCTGGAACGGTAGTTGAGTTTGAAATCAACGTCTTGGAAACACAGGAGACATTTCCATGTAACGACTATTTGCTTGTAAGTGCCTCTGTAATATACAGATGTTTCTCAAAGGTGTAAAATTTGAAAAACAAATATAAAAAACAACAAACAAATAAAACAGATCAATAAATAAATATATATATTTTTTTTTTTGAAAAATGACGAATTTTCACTTAGTTTTGTCCAAAATATAGATTGTGGGTACTCATTAGAACCATCTCGCCGAGGAGGTCCTAACAAGTACCCACAATCTATGTTTTGAATCAAAATGTTTTGAAAAATAGTATACCCCTGCACACACACCCGATGGTTCTACACAAAAGTGGGGGTTAAGGGGACATACATTTCATGGGCATTTAATTATCACCATGATTAGAATGTCGCTTTTCAGTGCGACTTTGTTTCTTGTAATGGTATGGGTCGACGTTACTGACTGGCAAAATCATTTATACCGCAACGTGAAAAAACCGGTCTTCGGTGTTTCCGACTAGCATAAACCGGCATGTGCAGCTGGCTAAAATCTTGAAATTTCGAATTTAGGATGGAAAGGAATTGTACTATCCGTGGAGCGAAAACAAAGGCGCTGATCAGATATTGCGAAGCTGATCTGTGCCTTTGTTTTCGCATCAGTAAAAATCCGGTTTTCTTGCGTCGTGGCTCATTTTTTCTTTGCACAAAGTTGTTTAATTGATTTGGTCAGCATTGTCAAAATTATTGTGGTCCGAGGCCATTTTTGTTCATGAACTTCTATAGTGTAATGTTTAGAAGCAAACGCGCAAAAGATATAAACAGTCATGTTTTGTTACTTTCCGATACACTTGATACTTGAATATGACATGCCTCGGTGTGTTACGTCTCAAATACGTTTTACCTGTCCTTTAGTCACATATTTCTTATTCATCATGTCCATGAACTGATTAACCCCTTACACCCAACTTTTGACAGAGGTGTACAGGGGTGTAGATTTTTTTCAGCTGTGAAAATTGAAAAGACTGTTCTAACGAGTATCGACAATCGATGTTTTGGATAAAAATATAATAAGAATAGTTATTTTATACTCTACAGTGAAAACCAATGTATATCAAAACTTGATAAAATTGGTACTTTCATTGATATGAAATTTCACTGATATCAAATCTCACTGATATCAAAAGTCACTAGCGACTGATATCCGCCTATATCTTCACTGTAGGTTTTGGTTTACTTCGGACGTTTCCATTGACTTGACGTCATTAAATGTGTCTCTCTTCAGAAATTCAAACGTCTATAATTCCGTTATTTATGAACAAAAACATAAAGTGTGTGTATTCATTTTCTTAGTTAGACCGTAAGGAACAATGTGGTACCAAAATTATTTGTTATTCAAAAAATTTTGGTTTTTGCATTTTCACCGCCTGCCTCGTGAATTGTAAAATGTCCATGTATTGTATAAAATATAAAGAAAATTTGCATTTTTTGTTCGGTGAATACCAAATATATTCCATCGAGTGAGTTGAAAACATAAAAATGTTTTCAACTCACTCGATATATTTGGTATTCACCTCAAGAAAGCAAATATCCTCTATGTATATCACTTTATACACCAGTTTTACTCAAGGTATACCAGAGGACCATTGGTCCTGAGAACGCTCACCTGAAGCCTGATCTTGGAGTATTAAGTCATCATGAAATGACCTTGACCTTGAATACTCACACGCCCAAGTTGTCTGCATCTGCAAAGTTTCAGGTCTCAGGCTGCAATAGTTTCCAAACCCAGTGATTTCTGAGAAAACCATAATTTTAATTTTGATATTTTTAAAAATGACCTTGGGTCAAGGTCAAGAAATGACCTTGGCCTTCATTAATTACTTACCTTCATTTACTCTATTAGTTGTCTGCATCTAGCAACTTTCAGGTCTCAGGCTGCAAAAGTTTCCAAAATATCCATTGTTTTCGCCTTTTCCCATGTAAAAGCCTATGTTTCCAAAATTGACATTGCCGTAAAATAGGTCAAGGTCATCCTAGGGTCATCATTTTAACAAACTAAAATGGGCTGGAGTCCCAAATGCAACATACCAAGCTTCGCAAAAATCGGCCAGCCGGTTCTGGAGAAGAAGATTTTTGAGTGGTTTTTACCGTAGTTGGGCATGGCGGCCATCTTGGTCATGTGACCCGAATTTCGCAATCACACTTTCGTTCCCCTTACCGATGGACGTTCCACATAAAATTTCACTTTGATTGGCCAAGCAGTTTCAGAGAAGAAGATTTTTGAAAAGTGTGTATGGACGATAGACTGGCCAAGGTCAAGAGATGACCTTGACCTAAATTAATCACATACCTTCATCTACTCCATTAGTTGTTTGCAGGTCTCAGGCTGCAACAGTTTTCAAAAAACCCATAGTTTTCACTTTTTCCATGTAAAAGCCTATGTTTCCAAAATTGAAATTGCCGTTAAATAGGTCAAGGTCATCCTAGGGTTATCATTTGATCAAACTATTATGGGCTGGAGTCCCAAATGCTACATACCAAGTTTCATGAAAATCGGTCTGCCGGTTCTGGAGAAGATTTTAGAGTGGTTTTTACCATATATGGGCGTGGCGGCCATCTTGGTCATGTGACCTGGATTTCGCGATCAAACATTCGTCTCCCCTACCCATGGATGCTCGACATAAAATTTCACTTTGATTGGCCAAGCATTTTCAGAGAAGAAGATCTTTGAAAAGTGTGTATGGACAAAAAAAAGTGTGTATGTCAAGAGATGACCTTGACCTCAATTAATCACATACCTTCATCTACTCCATTAGTTGTTTGCATCTACCACTTTTCAGGCCTCAGGCTGCAACAGTTTTCAAAAAATCCATAGTTTTGACTCTTTCCGATGTAAAAGCCTTTGTTTCCAAAATTGACATTGCCGTAAAATAGGTCAAGGTCATCCTATGGTCATCATTTGATCAAACTATGATGGGCCGGAGTCCCAAATTATACATACCAAGTTTCACGAAAATCGGCCAACCGGTTCTGGAGAAGAAGATTTTTGAGTGGTTTTTACTATATATGGGCGTGGCGGCCATCTTGGTTATGTGACCAGGATTTCGCAATCAAACTTTCGTCTCCCCTACCCATGGATGCTCCACATAAAATTTCACTTTGATTGGCCAAGCAGTTTCAGAGAAGAGGATCTTTGAAAAGTGTGTATGGACAAAAAAAAGTGTGTATGTCAAGAGATGACCTTGACCTCAATTAATCACATACCTTCATCTACTCCATTAGTTGTTTGCATCTACCACTTTTCAGGCCTCAGGCTGCAATAGTTTTCAAAAAATCCATAGTTTTCACTTCTTCCTATGTCAGGCTGCAATAGTTTTCAAAAAATCCATAGTTTTCACTTCTTCCTATGTAAATAAAAGCCTCTGTTTCCAATCCATAGTTTTCACTTTTTCCCATGTAAAAGCCTATGTTTTCAAATTTGACCTTGCCGTAAAACAGGTCAAGGTCATCCAAGGGTCATCATTTTATCAAACTATGATGGACTGAAGTCTCCAATGCTACATACCATGTTTCGTGGAAATCGGCCCACCGGTTCTGGAGAAGAAGAATTTTGAAGTGTTTTTACCATAAAAGGGCGTGGCGGCCATCTTGGTCATGGGACCTGGATTTTGCGATCAAACTTGAAATGCCACTACCCAAGGAGGCTCCAAATAAAATTTCAACTAGATCGGCCAAGCTGTTTCAGAGAAGAAGATCTTTGAAATTGTGGACGACAGGCGGACGACGGACGACGGACGGACGGACGGACGGACGCCGAATCATGGCCATCCTATAAGCTCACCTTGTGAGCCTTCGGCTCAGGTGAGCTAAAAAGTGGGCTTCAAAGGGATTTAATTTCCATGGATATATTTCCTGATGACTTCCTTAGGGCATCTTTCGTTGACCATGTGAGGCGCGTGGGCATGTCTTGTTTACCTTTATGAATCTTATTGTCGAAAATATACCCATTTGATACAGTTCGATCAACCTATGCAAATCTATGTCAATTGTGAACCGGAACGGTAAATAAAATGCACTATCAACACCCAAGTTTAATTATATAAAATAAGTGGGAAGATACTGGGTAATATTTCATTTCACTGCTTTGAAACATTACTTATTTTCAGGTATATGACACTGAATCTCCTAAAGTGAAGATGTGTGGTTCGAGAGTCGGGAACCAAATGGACCGGAACCCCTTCCGTAGCAAATCAAATAAACTATTTATTCAGTTCCATTCTACCGACCCGGCAGGATTTTTCAAGGGGAAATACAAAGTTTATGATGGTATGTTGCCTTTAGATTGCGCCATTTCCTGATCATTGCCTACTTGTACCTTTTTAGGTAAATTGCGATTTAATGAGAAACATCAGGTTCACAGCCTGACAACAGTAGGTTTAAATACTTTCAAGATATAAATGCTGGACGTCAAGGAAATACTGATAACGTTTTTTGTTCATCATGCTGTATGTTTGGTCCGTACGGGTCGGCGACCAATTTCCGCGAGTTTTTCGGCGCAGTTCGAACGTGCTCTCTAACACATGAAGTATACACAAATAGCGAATACTTTATGGGCAGAGACCTATAATTATCGTTCCCATAGACTCCCATTGTAATTTGCCCCAAAACAAGACTCATTCATATGCTTCACAGCTAATAGTGGACCCCGACACATTCAGCAGACGAGAGATCGCCCCAGGCCGTGTACAAGTACAGCAAAAAAGAGGGGGTTAGCCAGCATCCAAGGACGGTACTTTTCGCTTGTTAGGGACACCCCAAAATTTCTCAACAATGAAAAAATGATTATTCGAAAATCACTAAATCCGCAATTAGGCCATTGCACGGCAAAACAGCAGCTGATTAAATATATCAATGTAGCAAGATATTCAAGAAAGATTATACTATCATGTGACAAAGGACATTTGATAGATACGCATTTATGACCAATGGTAGGTAGCGTTACATATTAAATTTACCGCGGTAGATCTGCCCAGACTTCGGGCCAATCGCAGGCAGCGTTTCATTTACAGGTCTCTGCCCTTATTTCCCGACACTGTTTAGGCTGTTAGAACTTACCAGCAAGTTTATTCAGCCAGATATTGTTTGACGTTATTTTCAGCCAGTGCTGGCTCGTTACTGAGCAAAAATTGTTGGTTTAGGTGATCATACCCGCTTTCAAAAACTACTGTCCATTCCACGTTCCTTTGTTTAACCTATTAATGACAAATAACTCACCCATCATTATTATTTGTGTGAGTCCATTTCAAGTTTTAGGGGTTTCCGGTATAATTTTAAAATTTCGGACGAAATTCCTATAAGCAAACAGAATAGCCCCAGATGGGACTATACTGTTTGTCTATGTCCCGTTAAAAGGACACCAGGCTTAAATGAGTGAATGCCGTTACCCATTCGGGGAGCAATTCGCCTCAGTCTTTGATTCGTCCTTCCTTGTGGCATATTCTATCTTGATGTCATTCGGAAGAAATTCACTACGACAGCATTCGGTCGCAATGGCAAAACATTTGTTTTAATTCAGACTTACTTATGTCTCGGAAAAAATTAAATAGTTAGGTCTGAGATTTTTAAAATGTGCCGCGACGCGAGAAAACCGGACTTCGGGGTTTCCGATCAGGCCTGGCACATACCAGCCTTTATAGTCTCAAAAAAAAAGGCTAGAGGCTTGAAATTTCGAATATAAGAAGAAGAAGAAACGTGTTATCCGAGTAACGAAAACAAAGGCGCTGATATGCGCCTTTGTTTTCTTTTTGGCAAAAATCCGGTTTTCTCATGGCGTGGCTCATTCATTATCCCCTGCTTTCATCATTGTGTGTTACAGAATAATATATAAATAAAAGAGTGGTGCTTTTATCAAATGATGTTAAAATGATTGGCCTTGAATGTTGTTTAAATCAGTATTTTAAAATTATACATTATTTTTCCTTTCGTCATGATACCTCCATATGTAAAGTCCAACTCGCATGCGCTGAAAAAATACACGCGTGTAAATATACTCCGGTGTGTAAATATACTACGGTGTGCAAATCAACCTGTGAGTAAATTTAAATTGCATGGGTTTTATCACCAGGAATGTTTTTGTATGTAATTAAATCATCTCTGGGTTAAAACCTGTTCATTATTAAAAAAAAAAAAAAAAAAAAAAAAAAAAAAAAACATAATTAATTATTATCGTTTTCTGGTGTAGGTCCGCTCATAAGCCCGCTTTTCATTTTTATTGAAAATATATGCATGCATGTACTGCCACTGGGCACAAGTACGTGGGTGATCCAAGAAGTAATGCGAACACAACGGTATTTTTAGTAACAAACGCAGATAAAATTAAATAATTTGGCATGTGTACACGTGTATATATGTGCAGTTATTAGGTGTAATATCATGAAGTTCGGATGGCGAATTGAGATTTAAGGAATATTTGATTTGTCAACCCGAAGTCGTCATGGACGCGAAATTGACTGAAAACGTCAATTTTGTTAGGGGTACAGGGAAAGATTTTGTGCTCCAAATCATTAAATTGACATTTATATACATATAAATCATATCTGTTGTGTTATATATGCCTTATGTTTGGAAATAATAGAGAAAGCGAAATGAAAAGATCAGCAGGGACTATTCTATTTTGCCTAGCAACGGCATCTGAAAAAAAAAATATCACAATTTCGACGAAGTACGACAAATACCTATAATTCGTGCGTATATTTGACTCCGATAAGATTGTAAATATCGATATTTATGCCCACAACCTATCACAACGAAGAATTTTATTCAAAAACTAATGTTGTATGGAATTTAACCTTTTTGGTTAAGTAGATTAGGCGTTGATGAAAATGTCACAGTGGTGATTTTGAGAGATCAAAATTGACTCAAATTCTAGGGGGTACAAATAGCCAAACCTCAATAATTTGCGCTGTGTTAAACTAATAAAGGTATGTACTGTAAATCTATTCAAGGGATTATTGTACTTTGTACTTTGGAATAAAACGCTTATTGACGTAATTGTAGTTGATGTAGTTGTTAAGCTATCAACCTGTATGCCGGGGTTCTTGGGCTCAAGCCTTGGCTTTTCCAGTCTTTTGAATGAGACTTTAAACTGAAGTTTCGACTCCATTAGACCTCAGCTGTTGATTTGGGCATAACACAAAAATCAACCACCAAACACAGAAAGATGAATATTTCCCTTTGGCAGTGGTATTCATACTTCTTGAATATGTGCACATATATTCAAGCTATGTTTAACATAAAAAAGGCTAAAACAACATAAGTTATAACATTGATAGCCAAAATGATCAGCTTTTTACAAAACGATGAAAGTTTAACCTAGCACAATTGCAAATATATATTTGTTATCCGCTTTATGGAAAATCATTCAGAGTTCCATGTTTCATTGTTCATGTTGGCCATTTCTCGATACTGTCTGCTCATTTTTACAGATAGTGCTAATTTTGGTGATAATGTGCCTTAATCGTGTGAGATTTAGCCTTCGTTTACTAGTTTCACATCCAACCATATATATGACGTAGATGTTTGTATGTTTCTACCATAGCATCCTCCATATGTGGTCGTTTCCTTGATATTATCTGGCAAAAGCTAACTTAGTTCACAAAGCTTGTCAGGTATGAAGCCCATCGAAAGTGTTTTCAGACTGATCCCTTTCCTATGCATCAACAACAATAGGTTAGCATATCACATCCTGGCAGAAAATAGCATGGACTGCAAGAATGAGGAGAAATCGAAAGTCTTACAAAATGTCCCAAGGTGCGCAAGTTTGTCTTAAAAACAGATAGGCCAATGTTTGTCCTATGTTAATCATAAACATGATGGACATGGCAAATAATATTATATTGATGGTAATGCACATAGCCTAAAATACTTTGTCTGAAATTTTCAAGTAAATGCGCTGATGTACAGAGCCGCAATTGAAATTTCCGCAAGTCTTACAAAATGTCCCACGACGCAAAATTAAGCGCCGACGTCAGAGTAAATTAATTATAACGCAACGCCCGAACTACGTTTTGACGTTACGAATATTTCCCAAATATCGTGCGATTTGTCTATATATTCGTACTAGCCGTAGCCTAAAATCCGGAGTTCCTTTTTGACCACTGGCCTTGGATTAAAGCGCACACATCCAGACATTCATCAGGAAAACATGTCCGTGTAATGAATACCCCCTTAAACCCCACTTTTATATAGTAAAACTGGGGTTTGCAGGGGTATACCTATTTTTCTTATTTTTACTCCAAAACATAGATTGTGGGTACTCGTTAGAACCGCCTCGGTGAGGCGGTTCTAACGAGTACCCACAATCTATGTTTTGGAGCAAAAATAAGAAAATTATCAAAAAATTTCTACTGAAATTTTTCATTTTTCACAACTTTAAAAATCTCTGTATATTGCATGGGCAAGTTTTCGTAATGGGAACGAAGAGTCATTACGAAAACATGCCCATGTAATATACAGATTTTTCTTAAAACGTAAAAAATAAATAAAAAAAACAACAACAAAAAATCAGTAGAATGTTTTGATATTTTTCTTATTTTGCTCAAAACATAGATTGGCGACGTGGTTCTAACGAGTACCCACAATCTATGTTTTGGAGCATAATTAAGAAACATAGGTATGCCCCTCCAAATCCCAGTTTTTCTCTATGATAGTGGGGTTCAAGGGCGTTAACATTTCTCGGACATGTTTTCCTAATGTTAACCACTGGCTCAACACACACACAGCTTGGAACGAAGCGTTTACGAGGTGAAAAGCTCAAGGACGTATGTGTGGTCACTGTATTTACATGTTTGAAGATTTACCTGTATAAAAAAACATTGTTTATTTTTGTCAACAATGTTACATTCTTTCGCATGCTTTATCATGTTGCTGTTGAATATGTTGCAAATACATGGATTTGTGTATACATGATTGTGAAATGAGTGGTCAGCTCAGAGCAAGTGAGTCATTTTCCAGTTACTTCCGGGTTGAAATCGTGGGACCCATTTTTCTTAGCTTTTTGAAAAAAATAAGCCAGCTTTTTCGATGTACACTCCCGCCCGCGTAATTGTACTCCATTTACGCGTATTACGTAAGTATTGCGTGAGTATAACGTGCGTCAGGCCAATTACGCGCATTTATGCGTAACACATCATTAATATTCATAAGCAGAGATAAATGCGTCGATGCGCGTAAGGTTCAGTCATTACGCGTATGAAGTATCGGACAATCAGATTGGCAATACGTTTACGCGTATTTACGCGTATTATACGCGTAATGACAAGGAGTATAAAAGCCTAAGTATCTAACGGTTGATTTTATTATTCCATCGAAACTAAAGAATGTGCAAGTTAAATGGATTTTATTGATATATCGTGATCGTGAAAATGGCGGGACCTTATTCAAGTTATTGCCAAAATGTTTTATGTGCCTGTGACCCTACGATAACATGTTAACGAGTGAGTTAAAGTTCGCTCAAAATAAATCGGAAATTCATTGTACCGAAGATCGCGAAAGAAATCAACATGGACATCGAAGTGAGGAACATTATTTTAGACTTTTAAAAGCGTCTTGGGAAGACAAGTGTACAGATAAGTAAGACTCTAAGTAAAGTGTAGGTAGCCATGTTCATTTCTGTTCAATTTATTCGTTGTTGTAGAGTTCACCCTCTATTTTTAGAGGCACCACCGTACGGTATAATGCATGTTTGATTTTCGCTCGTTTTCCTCCCACGTTATTTTCTTATTGATATTCAATTATTATTCAACAGAACTCGAGTGTTTTCTTCTTCGAAATAAAACCGCAAGCAAATATAACAGAAACTTGGTGTCCGATCAGGTACCAATCTAGGGATGAAGCTTTTAAAATATTTCTCACGGGAGCGATCTGGTATATGTTATTTGTATTTATGGAGTGTTCGAGGCCGTAAATACTGCAGGTCTTAGTTTGAAAATGATTAGATGTTGTTTTGGTCTAAAGCGAAATCCGAGATTTTGGTTAAACCATACAATGTCAAGATCATTGGCTCATTCAATACGCGTATATTACGTGTAATTTTTAAGTAAGACTTTTACTCTCGATTGGTTAGAATTAAAACGTATATATACGCGTATATACTCCAAATATGCGTAATGACTTGCTTTTCTATTTCACAGCTCATTAGCTAAAGTCATTACGCGTAATGTACGCGCATTACGCGTATCATACGCGTAAGAAGAATTGAATTTTGACTGGCTTTTGACACATACGCGTATGAAATAGGTGCGTATTACGCGAGTACAATTACGCGGGCGGGAGTGTAGTCATTGACTTCAATCATATAAGAACCTGAAACAAAAGACATGTCATCTTTCAGCAAACAATAAGCGCACACGAACCGCCCTAAGTTATTTCCAGAAAAAAAATGTTTACACTAACTTTTCCCAAAGAAATACATTTCCATGACCCCAAAATAATCCTTAATTTATCAGATTATGTATCCTAGACATTTAGGCTTTGTGTAAATTTTATTCAAATGCATTCCATTTTCCAGGAATTGGGTCCCCCGAAAACTAGTGTTAAATTTCCAATTTTACACCAAGTTATTTAAAATTTAAAAATAATAACTATATTGAGTCATTCCTAGTATCTGTGACGTCTATTAGCAATAAATGCACGTCATCATTTATTGACAGATTCAAGAAAACAGTAGATTTCTTTTTTACATACCCCACCCACTCATGTCAATATTGATAAATTCTTAAGTTGCACTGAAACTTGGCATTCAGGTTTGAAATAATGCACAGATTTGAGATATGAATATTTATAGGCTATTGAATGTATGATTGTATATCGTAAATATTAGACACTGATGCATACTTAGAATCATGCGCGAGTGTATCCCCGCGATATGCCACATATGTGAAACGAATATATGTACCATTTTATATAAACTCATGGATAATAAGGCTTTGATGATCAAAAGTGGTCTTATCATAATCATCGTACATTGTAACCTCCCCACGGGGCGCAAATACAAAAACTTGCCCATGTAATAATCAGAGAATTTTTTTGTAGCTTTAAAAAATTGAAAATTTTCAGCTGAAAAATTTTGATATTTTTCTTATATTTGCTCAAAACATAGATTGTGGGTACACGTTAGAACCGCCTCATATCTAACGAGTACCCACAATCTATGTTTTGGAGCAAAAATAAGAAAAATAGGTGTACCCCTGCGTACCCTAGTTCTACTATGTAAAGGTGGAGTTTAAGGGGGCATTCATTGCACGGACATGTATTCCTGATGTAACTCTTTATTCCAAATGTAGCACTGGATCAACAATGCGGAGGCGTTTTCAATGAGACTTCTGGTTACCTCAAGAGTCCTGACAATGATTTCGATGCACAGTACGACTACAACTTGGACTGTCTTTATGAGTTTAGAGCAAGATCAAACTTCCTCATTTCACTGCAATTCGCCATGATCGACCTGGAACCGTCACACGAGTGCAACTATGATTATATTGAGGTAACGTTTTGTTCCATTGCGAAAATACGCTGGTGCAATATGAGTCATGACGCGAGAAAAACGGCCTTCGGGGTTTCCGACCAGGTCCAACACAAACCATGATGTACAGAAGATGGCTAGAGACGGGAAAATCCGGATTTAGAAAGTAGAGGATTTTGTACTATCCGTGTAGCGAAAACAAAGGTGCTGAACAGCATCGCGGTCACCGCACGATTTTTTATGATAAGTTGTGGACAAATATTCGTACGGCGATCGTAGGTAGACTGCAAGGGCCCACTCGGAAATCGTAGGGACTCCTCACAGACATCACACGGCCTCCGTTTACAAAGTGTGCGGATACCCTACGATTTCCATACGATTTCCCTACCAGAGCAAGAAATCGTACGATGCTCATATGAATTGTAAACACATACGTCGTAGGCCACGATCTCCTACGATGTCAGAAACATTGTCGGGAAAATCGCAGTCTGACCAAAGAATCATACTAAGATCGGGGCAAATGTAACTTAAGCCTAAGTTTCATTTGCACCGATCATCGTACGATTTTTCGGTCTGCGATTTTTCCTACGATTTTTTAGACATCGAAGGTGATCGTGGACTACGACGTATGTGTTTACAATTCATACGGGCATCGTACGATTCTTGATCTGCCTTTTGTTGACGTTCTGATACAAAAACGCAAGGCGATCGAACGATAGTCGTAGGTCTCCGCAGATTCTAAGTGGATATCATACGGATCCCGTGCGATGTCCGTACGGAGTCCCTATACGTTCTGCTACAAAACGCAAGGAGGCCGTACGGTAGTCGTAGGATCTCCGCAGACTTTAAGTGAAAATCGTACGGAGTCCCTTGGACTTTTGACCGATGCCTCGGTTACATTTGACCTACGATTAGCTTGCGATGATCGTACGATGCCAATCTTTGCATTTGCGTGCGATCTCCGCAGGGTGATCTTACGATGTCCCTACGATTCTACGACTTCCTACGATCTCCGTAGCCTCTATGATTTTGTAATAGTCTGCGCTATTACAAATTTTTAAAATCATAAGACCGTAGCCCAAAGACACAAGCCCTTTTACCCCCATGGGTGAAATCACAGTTGACCCTAAAGGGGTCCTCAAACTGCTGAATGGGCTTAAGGTTCACATGGCACCTGGGCCAGATGGCCTGAGTGCTAGGGTATTAAAAGAATGTAGTTCTGAAATTGCTCCCATCTTGGCCTTTATCTACAATGAGTCGCTTGCTCAGGGAACTGTACCAGATGCTTGGCGACAGGCAAACGTGGCCCCGGTGTATTAGAAAGGTGAGAAATATGACGCAGCTAATTACAGACCGGTGTCGCTAACTTGCATCTGCTGCAAAACCTTAGAGCATATTATAGTCAGCAACATAAATAAGCATCTTTCCCTTGAAAATATTCTTGCTGACTGTCAGCATGGTTTCCGTAGTCAGAGGTCTTGCGAGACCCAGCTGGTTCAGTTCTTTCACGACATGGCTAGTAACCTTGATCGAGCTCTGAACCGGGGTCACAGACCAACGGATGTGATCATCATGGATTTTGCAAACTTTAAGGCCTTTGACAAGGTACCACATAAGAGGTTACTATACAAACTGCGCTACTACGGGATTAGAGGATCTACTCACAAGTGGATCGCTTCATGGCTCTCTGAGCGCTATCAAAAAGTGGTGTTAGATGGCCAAGCCTCAGATCCAGTCCCGGTCTTATCTGGAGTCCCCCAAGGATCGGTCTTGGGACCGGTCCTTTTCTTCTTGATATTAATTAATGATCTTCTGGACAATATCAGGTCATCTGTTCGTCTTTTTGCAGACGATTGTGTTTTGTATAGGAACATAAATTCACTCACTGATTGCCAGATTCTACAAGAAGACCTGAATAGCCTTGCACAATGGGAGGCCGATTGGCAAATGAAATTCAACGTCGCCAAATGTCACTCAATGAGGGTGACTCGGCACCTCCCTAGCAGTCAAATACATTTCAACTAGTCCCTACATCAGCAAACTCTGGAACAGATTCGATCCGCCAAATATCTTGGACTTACTATCACTGACGACTTAGAATGGGGTCAACATATTTCAGAAATTTCTTGTAAAGCAACTAAGACATTGGGTTTCCTTCGGCGCAATTTGGCTCTTGCACCTCGGCACACAAAGGAAGTTGCATACAAAACATTGGTTCGTCCTCGGCTTGAGTATGCAGCTCCTATTTGGCATCCCTATAATGAAACTGAGAAAAAACAAGGTGGAGAAAGTGCAGAAGACAGCAGCCAGGTGGACCTGCAGACGATGGCATAACAAGAGTAGCGTTGACGATATGTTGGACGAGCTCGAGTGGCCATCTCTGGAGGACCGCAGGGTGAAGTCTTCCTTAACTATCTTTTACAAGATTCACTCCGGTACAGTCTCTTGATAAAGATAGATATCTGACCCCAGCACCCAACTTAAGAAGTACCAGGCCATCTCATAATTCACAATACACAAGATACACGGCCTATAGTGATGCGCCTTTGAGAATTTGAGTCTTTGATTTAGACTACACAGATGTATATTCTTGAAATTGCAGCAAAATGTCTGGCTTTCGCTGCCAGTTTTATAAAGGGTCACTGATGAAGGTTCATTACCCGAAATTGTACAATATGACCCATCTTCTAGCTTTGTATTTTTACTGCTCCCAAAGGATCTAACTATTATTTTTATCTAAAGAATTATTTTTTCCAGAGGACTATCCCTTTATGGAATAGTATTCCCTCTTCAGTGGTCTCATCAAAGACTGCTGAAGAATTTAAGGCTCTCATTTAGATCATGGGTTCAGAGGTATACGTTTTAGTATGCCTCTGTTTTGCTTCTTGTAAATAGTTTTAATGGCCCATCCCGAATGTTCTCCCCATTTTGCTAAATTAAAAATTTAGCACCCACCCAACACCTGAGATGATGATCAGAAATTGATCGACTCAGTATATGAAGATAGATAGTAGGGCATCATACGGGCGCCGTACGGAGACCCTGCGATGATCGAGCGGTCACTGCACGATTTTTGTATGATAATTTGGAAACAAAAATCGTACAGCGGTCGTAGGGAGGCCGCAAGGTGTCATGCATAGTAGGTTACATTTGCCCTGATCATTTTACGATTTTTCGGTCAGCGATTTTCTCTACGATTTTTTTGGACATCGAAGGTGATTATGGGCTACGACGCAGGTGTTTACAATTCATATGGGCATCGTACGATTTCTTGTTCTGGCTTTCTTACATGTTTTGAGCCGTTTGGAGATCTTAGGGAAATCGTAGGGTTTCCGCACACTTTAAGTGGAAATCGTACGGAGCCCGTGCGATGTCCGTGAGGAGTCCTTACGATTTCTGACTGAGCACTTGCGGTCTCCCTACGATAGCCGTACGGTGTTAGGTGTTCGTCCGCCTTCCGTGTACTACCAAACGTGTAAAAATGGTTCCCCCGAAAGGAAAAGACAAGCGGAAACATCACAGAATTACACAGATGACGAAGATGAACCGGGGGAGAAGCAAGCCGCATTGAACGACAGGATCGTGCAGTTCTACTAAGACAAACTGTACTTCTGATTTATAAAAATTTCAAAGAACAATAGAACAATAAGAAATGGAAAGACTCAGAACTGCAGCAGTTTGCCGACACTATCGACATGAAACCTATGCATTGGGACACGTGTCCTCTTTAAACACTGAAAGAAAAACTTTATTTATTATGATCGTGTTTTGGTGTAGGTACGCTTATAAGCCCGCTTTTCATTTTTTTATTGAAAATAGCTGCATGTACATGTATGTACTGTCACTGGGCATTTGAATTCACAACTTTCGGAAAAAAGCTACGGCGACGGTGTAAGTTCATGTTTACAGAAAACAAATATCCACCCTGTGGCGAATATGTTTGTGTGTGTGTGTGTGGGGGGGTGGCATGTAGTTGTTAGGCAGTCTACCATACTGAACTGAAGAGTCCCATTTGGCTTCCCCAAGAAAGGTATACTGTTCACAAAATCTCGTCGGGCCATCGGACATGACCGATACACCTGCCCTGGGCCGACGAATAATTTCTGAACGCAAGACACTGTGAACGTCATTTTTGGCCATTCGGTTTTATTTTGACTGGTTGTCATTGTCGCAAAATATCCGTGATCTATGATGACAGCACGATACCTGTACGATTTTAACAACCTTGCGATATAGCCGTCCGGATGTCGTACGACCACCCTAAAGGTCTACGATTATCTTACGATTTTAGTCCCCAACTTATCATAAAAACCATGCGGTGACCGCACGATCATCGCAGGGTTTCCGTAAGGCGCCCGAACGATGCTACCTACGACGTGTCTACGGGCTACGGACTTACGATTTTTAAAAATTTGTAAAAGTGCAGACTACTACAAAATCGTAGAGGCTACGGAGATCGTAGGAAGCCGTAGGAAGCCGTAGAATCGTAGGAGCATCGTAGGGTCACCCTGCGGCGACCGCACAAAAATGCAAAAAATGGCATCGTACGATCATCGCAAGCTAGGCCAAATGTAACGTAGGCTTTAGGCTTCCTTAGTGCAGATTATATTTTTCGTTCGGTCCTTTGAGATCAGTAAAGATAAAGACTTACGTTTAGAAACATACTTCTAAGCAATGTTTTATTTGACCCCGTTTAGGAATGTGTCTTTCATTTAGACCTCGCATAAATTCTCCAAATTAGAGCACTATAGTCTGGTTTTCATTGCCGGCTTAAAAAGGGCTACTGATGCGGTTCATTACCCGAAATTGCGCAATATAGTCCATATTATCTCTCTTTGAATGTTTTACTGCTTCCAAGGGATCAAACCATTATATTTTATTTACTAAACTATGCCAAAATGCAAATGGTGCAAAACTTCTTTTGAGGAATATTGTATATGCGTCCAACAAAAGATCGCAGTGTCATACAGATATATAAAGCTTATTGCGATCTCCCGTATCTCCCGTTGGGAGATCGCATATATAGTTGATCAAGATCAGAACGTGGGGCTTAATCGACCACCGACTTCCGACTTCCGTCGTACTTGATTGGACGAGGCAGCTTCGATTGGGTCACACCAAATAGCGCATGTCGGCTCGGGTATGAAAGCTCACGTTGAACCGAGCTTTCATCTAGTTTTTTCGGTCTGTGGTTATCGCCGTGGGTTTATAATTATGCGGTCATACAGTGAAATTAGTGCTGAGAGATCGCAAGCGTTTTGGAAACGCTTAAACTTGTATTTGTTAATAGGCAACATTGAACCACGAGTTGTCGTTGAAAAAAATCAAACAAAGCAAAACTTTTTCAGATATACGAGTACATTGGTGAAAAGCCAGAAATAATCTGTGGTCTATTTAGTGTGTCAAAAACGTTCTACAGAGTATCCCGAACTAACACAATATACGTTCACCTTGTTACAGACGGAAGTTACAACTTAAAGGGGTTTCGTGTATTATACAAAGAGGTTTTGGGTAGGTACTGAAGTTTAAAGAAGAGGAGTTTTATGTAGTCTGCAATGAGGTTTTAGGTAGTTGAAAGAAGTTTCAAGTTACTGGGGTTACGTGAAGTCTAGAAAATAAGTTTTAGGTAGGTGTTAGACGATTCAAATTACAGGGGGTACGTGAAGCTTACAAAGAGGTTTAGGAAGCTGATAAAAGTTTCAAGGGGTTTTGTGTAGCGAAACCCATGAAGCATACCGAAATGTTTATGGTTGGTCACTACGCAAACACGCCCATGCAATATACAGAAAATTGATTCACTGGAAAAAATTAAATATTTTTTCTTATTTTTTCTGAAAACAAAGATTGTGGATACACGTTAGAATCGCCTCGGCGAGGCGGTTGTAACGAGTACCCACAATCTACCTTTCAGAGCAAAACTAAGAAAAATAGGTCTACCCCTGCATACCCCAGTTTTGCTATCGGCTGAGACACAATCAGGGTTGCCTTTACTACCTTGGTCATGTTATGCATCTGTAATTCAGTGTGATATTATCCAATACCTAATGTTTTTATTCTATTATAACACTGGGATAATAAGCTTTCTGGCGATATATAATGATACCATATTGTGTACAATATTTTGCGTCAGGGAGAGATCATATGCTAAAAAAACACTGTTTTTCGCATGTTATGATGTTGCACTTTTATTTTAGGTGTTTTGTAAACATGTTTGCTTTAGTATTCATGAATGAAATATGTTGCATATGGCTCTAGAACTAAGGAGACATATGCCCCCTGTAATATACTTTTTACGGCTTTGAATTTGGACTAAAATTAATGAAAATATGCAGAATGAAGTGAAACTGTTCATTTGTAGTATTTTAAGATTTTCTTGGTGTCTACAGTTCACATGCTGAAATAATTGGATACATGCTTTAAATAGTTTTATTTTGTATTTAGTCTTTCTTGATGAAGCCAAATGACAGATTAGAATCAACAAAAATTGAAATTAACTTCTCAGAGAAGAGCAATGATTTTCAAAAAATAGTCATTTTTATGTAGAGTCCGTAGCCCCTAGGTTTGAAATGAGATTAAAAGATCAGGTTCCGATTAAATGAGTTGATATGGCCTGATTGTTTTTCAGACTGTGGTCTCTAGTACAACCCATCAAAATGATATCTCCAGAAATTATTAAGGACAGAAGATATAGCACAATTATTTTTTTCTATGGCCTGTAGAGTCCGTAGCCCCATGTTAAGAGACACCCTAGAAATAAAATGTGTGTTGCAGTCAAGGTTTCCTTCAATTTTTCATATGCAACCACACATGTTACATTGTATTAAATTAACTGCACCATGGAACAATGACTTATGTAGGCTGCATATGATCTTATTTAAGCAGCCCAAAACACTGGTTTGTAGCTCCTTTTCTGAACTATTCCCATTACCCACTATGGTGAAATTTGAAAAACGCGAGAGCCAAAAGAATTATTACTGGAATATAAACCTGATAGCTCATACGTTATTATAAACCAAGAAAAATGAAAATACAAAGCGGTTACATTTTTGCCTCAAGTGCAACACAAAAGGCAACCCTGATTGTGTCTCAGCCGTATATAAAAGTTTGGTTTAAGGGGGTATACGTTTTCTTGATGTTATAGACGTTTCTTCTTATAGGGGTTTCGTGTAGTCTACAAAGTGATTAAAGGTAGGTGAAAGATGTTCCATCTTACAGGGATTTTGTTTATCTATTTATTCTTTATTTTATTTTTTGACTCAGTTTTACGTCCCTTTCAATATTATTTCAGCTCATATGGGACGGGCCAATCAGTAGGTAGGGCGAAAACGGGAAAACCCCGAGAAAAACACCTGGCACACCCGCAAGCAGAACTTGGCTCGTCTCACATGTGGCCAGAGTGGGGCTCGAACTCACACCAGACACAGCGGTGAGATGATCGAGTGATTAAGAATCAGCGCTCTTAACCGCTCGGTCACGGGGCCGCAGTGATTTTGTTTAGTCTTAAACTGAAACTTACTTTTTCTTCTCATTTATGTGAGTCATCGGATAGAAGTTTTAATTTACAGGGGAGTTCATAGACTCTACACATGATACTTAGATGACAAGTTTTCTTTTTAGGCTACAAAGTCTACAAAGAGTTTCTAAGTTCGGGGGAAAACCCTCAAAGGAGATTTTGGTCAACTGACTTGTGTCAAAGAGGCAACTCAGTATATACCTTTTTATTTAATTTCCGGTGCAATTTTCTGTATAGGTAGACTGGACGTACGTACTACGTGTTAGAATTTTATACAACTAGACAGCTAGTGCAAGGTTCAGGCATTGCCCCAGTAAAAGATCAGATTAGAAAACCAACAATCTGCATATGCTAAAACATAGGACTGTGCAGTAACAGCACAGCTGATCAACACCTTTGTTTTCGCTACATGGATAGTACAATTCCTCTTCTTTTTAAATCCGAAATCTCAATCTCATGCTTTTAGCCCTTTTTTCTATGATTGTACTGACCGGTTTGTATAGGACCTGGTCAGAATACCAAACTGTTGGTTTTCTCATGCAGCGGCTTGTTTCTCGTCCGAAGTGTTCGAGAAGGAAAATCTCCCGTTGACATACATGTATATATGAACCGCTTCGTCGGAAAACCAACAATGTGGTGTCCGAGCAGGTCCGACACAAACCGACATGTACAGTTACAGAAACAGGCGAGAAGCTTGAAATTTTGTAGTTAAGTAGAAGAGGAATTGTACTATCCGAGTAACGAAAACAAAGGCGCTGATCACCGCGAAGCTGATCTGCGCCTTTGTTTTCGCCTATGCAGATTGTTGGTTTTCCCATGAGGCGGCTCAATATTATACAATTTGAGCCACTGCATAAGAAAACCAACAAAATGCTTGGGCGAAAACAAAGACGCAGATCAGCTTCGCGGTAACCGCGAAGCTGATCAGCGCCTTTGTTTTCGTTACATGGATAGTACAATCCCTCTTCTTCTTAAGTCCGAAATGTCGAGCTTCTAGCCTGCTTCTGTGATTGTACAGGCCGGTTTGTGTCGGACCTGGTCGGAACCCAAATTGTTGGTTTTCTCACGCACAGGCTCATTTGAAAACACAGGGTCTGACAATCATGATAAGAGCCGTATCGTGAGAAAACCGGATTTTTGCCTATGCGAAAACAAAGGCGCAGATCAGCTTCGCGGTAACCGCGAAGCTGATCAGCGCCTTTGTTTTCGCTACACGGATAGTATATTTCCTCATCTTCTTATATCTGAAATTTCAAGCTTCTAGCCTGCTTCTGTGACTGTACAGGTCAGTTTGTGTCAGACCTTGTCGGAAACCCCGAAGACCGGTTTTCTCGCGTCGCGGCTCAATTAAGTTTGAGCCCCAACGCCAGATAATCGGTCTTCGGGATTTCCGACCAGGTCCGACTCAAATCGGCTTGTACAGCAACAGAAGAAGACAGGCAACTTGAAATTTTGGAATTTAGAAGAACTTGGATTGTGCAGTCAGATGTTATGCCTCTTTGGGTAAAGAATATACAAACAGCTGGTTTTCTCATATTGAATACATGTACAACTACAATAGCTTGCGCTTCAAGTCACAATGCAGGTTTATGTTCTCGTATCTGTCTATCCATATCGCATTATTTTTTCTGTGATTAAAGTGGCAAAACGTTTCAAAGCAAGATACAAAATCTTAATAGAAACCATAAGAGGATGAAAGTAAAACCATTTAAAATGAGCCGCAGCATGGGAAAAGCAACCATCTGCATAGGCAAAAACAAAGGCGCAGATCAGCTTCGCACTAGCTGATCAGAGCCTTTGATTTCGCTACACGGATAATACAATACCTCTTTTTTCTAAATCCAAAATTTCCAGCCTCTAACCATCTTCTGTGACTGTACAGCCCGGTTTGTGTCGGACCTAGTCGGAACCCAAATTGTTGGTTTTCTCACGCACAGGCTCACATTCATTTGTTTAACTATTCAGACACTGGTAAAAGTTGTGACGTTTTTAAGAATGAGACGAGAGGAGTTTTGTCCCCTGTCAACATATCTTCCGACATATATCATCTGTCCTTTCTGAACCCGGAACAGAATGAGTTCGACTGTACTTACACAATACAAGTTCCAAAGGGTTACGTCGTTCAGATACCACCGTTTAGTGTCGATATTGAAGACTCCTTGGGTTGCCGTCACGTGTTTCTAGAGGTAAATAGTTAGATCAGCTGGCTAACCTGCACTCCGATACACTTCGTGACCTCGCTCCTCTTCGGTGGTATGGAGAGGTCTAACGGAATACCGATGGAAATATTCCGTCTAGTAAATAGTAGCAGCAATATTAAGGAAAAATTTATAGACTGTCTACTGTCAGTAAAACACGTTAAAATGGCTTTTTACAGTCAACTGTAAAAATTGCAGTTCACTGGAAGTTGTGCAAAATCGTAAAATAGACATTTGGTTGCATCATGGATATATAAGGTGACTTTGTTTAATTCAAAACTTAGCCATCAGCGGTTGATCCCCACACCTGATGTGATGTTCTGTAAATGATCTACTCGGAACATGAAAATGGAAAAAGACTCTTACACTATAAAAAGCGGAGACCTTTAAAATTTTCTTCTCCAGAACCAGAATGCCTATAATTTTGAAACTTGGCATGAAGTATCAAGAAGAGGATCTCTACAAGGTCTATATCAATCATGACCCTGGCATGACCTTCACCTATTTTACGGCAAGGTCAGCATTGGTTGTCTATGCATTTGAATGGGAAAAATGTGAAAATGCCATTGAATGTCAGAAAACTTGCTAGGAATGAGCAAATGGACGGAAGATTTATGTTTATGAAAATAGTTTGGCACCAGTGGGTTGCCTTCCCTGCCCCGGAGCTATATACGTACATGTATATGATGGTAATAGACTAGTACAAGTAGGGATAGTCTACCGACCAAATTAGTAAACTAGACGTGGCGGACACAAATTATACTTCTTATAGCTACCATATCACGAGCTGCAACAGTTTCGAAGCTAGAACCACCCAGCTTAGTCGGGCAGTCAAGATTAGTCGAGCAGTTGACGTCATTTCCACTGTTAGGAACTATGTACTTTATAGAACGTTTGCATTTCGGCTGAGACACAATCAGGGTTGCCTTTACTACCTTGGTCATGTTATGCATCTGTAATTCAGTGTGATATTATCCAATACCTATTGTTTTTATATTATTATAACACTGGGATAATAAGCTTTCTGGCGATATATAATGATACCATATTGTGTACAATATTTTGCGTCAGTGAGAGATTATATGCTAAAAAAACACTGTTTTTAACATGTTATAATGTTGCACTTTTATTTTGGGTGTTTTGTAAACATGTTTGCTTTAATGTTCATGAATGAAATATGTTGCACATGGCCCTAGAACTATGGAGACATATGTCCCCTGTAATATACTTTTTACGGCTTTGAATTTGGACTAAAATTAATGAAAATATGGAGTATGCAGTGAAACAGTACTTTTCTTATGTTTTTCAATTTTTCATGGTGTCTTTAGTTGGCAGGTAAAAAATTACACCCATGATTAGAACATGATTTTTTGGTATCTAGTCTTTCATTGTTAAGACAATAGAAAGTTTAGAATCAATGGAAGTTGAATTTATCCTCACAGTGAAGAGTACTTGTTTTTTTAAAAATCATCATTTTATGTAGAGTCCGTAGCCCCTATTTTCATAATGGATGTTCAAAGCCAGATTCCTATTAACAAGGATGAAATGGTCTTATTATTTTTCAGACTGAGGACTAGTAAAACATGGCTGAAGGTTTTATCAAGAAATTGTATAGGACCGCTGATGTGGTCAAATATATTTTTTGCATGGCCTGTAGAGTCCGTAGCCCCATGTTAAGAGACACCCTAGAAATAAAATGTGTGTTGCAGTCAAGGTTTTCTTCAATTTTTCATATGCAACCACACATGTTACATTGTATTAAATTAACTGCAGCATGGAACAATGACTTATCTAGGCTGCATATGATCTTATTTAAGCAGCCCAAAACACTGGTTTGAAGCTCCTTTTCTGAACTATTCCCATTACCCACTATGGTGAAATTTGAAAAACGCGAGAGCCAAAAGAATTATTTCTGGAATATAAACCTGATAGGTCATAAGTTATTATAAACCAAGAAAAATGAAAATACAAAGAGGTTACTTTTTTGCCTCAAGTGCAACACAAAAGGCAACCCTGATTGTGTCTCAGCCGATTTGTTTAACTGATATTGTCTTCGTTTTAAATACAGTATGTCTTAAACAATTTCCATGGCCTTGTGGTTAATGCGCTTGACTCTAGGTTCGAGTCTCCACTTGGTCACTTTTTTTCTTCTAGCATATTTTTTTTTCGTTTTACGAGTATGTTTAACTCCGTTATTTCTTGTTTTATTGCACATGCCTTCCTTTTCAGCTCGCCTAGTATACGAAAGTACAGGAAGGGCTATTGGGCGTTAGCGTCAGCGGCTCAAATGTTAACAATTTTTGGTTAAAGTTTTTATATGTCTATATCTTTTGAACATGTTGATGGATCAAGTTGATAGATATTGGTCTGAAGTTTTTTCTGTGCCACCATGACTCACCTGGGTGACCCTGAGGTCAAGGTCATGGGCTAAGAAATTTTGTATTGGAGTCTTTGGTGAAAGTTATGTCTCTTGAACATATAGCTGAATCAAGTTGAAACCTTGCATATTGGTACACGTAGGTATTGACCTGAAGTTTTATGCTGTACCATCATTACCCTCCTTAGTGACCTTTCGATCAAGGTCACAGCCTTAGAATTGTGTTAAAGATTTTGTTTAATGTGTTTAGAACTCTACATTGCTTGAAAATATGGTTGGATCTAGTTGATACTTGACTGATGTTAAATATTATTCGTTAGTTTCATGCTGTGCAATCCCCACCTAACTCATTTACCTTAGTTCAAGGTCACGGGCTTAGAAATTTTATGTGAAAGTTTTTGGTTAAAGATAAATAAGTCTATATCATTGAATATGTAGATGAATCAAGTTTCTTCTTCGCATAATGTTAGAGGTTGGTGTGAAGTTTTATGCTGTACCGTCATGACCTACCTGAGTGACCTTTATGCCTAGGTCACACTAGCGCTTACGCCGCGGATAGTTGCGAATACTGTACGTAGCGATACGCAGAATTTTGTGGGCGGGGCTAACGGTTCTTAATGTATAAAAAATACTTTTAAATGCGAATAAATACGGGTAGTTCAGGAAAGATACGGATACGTTCGTAGATAGTTACGGATAAAGGACCTCTGACGGTGGTAATGGGAGTTATAATGTATAGCTGCCTCAGATTTTGAGAAAAATAAATTTTGGTCAAACGCTTTTGTTTTTTTATACATGCGTGCTAGTAGTCCATAATTCATGATATTGGATTGAGGTTTTTGTTTCAAAAGATGTACTGCTTTATTTTTGGGTTAAAATGGGCATATTTTGTATTAAACATATAGCAAAATAGAAAAGTATTTATTTAACATTGTTCCCCCCGAGTCCCAAGAAATACTTTTGCATGCGAATGCATTGTCATATTTTACATAGAATATGTGAATGGCGTTCTGGGACTCGGGGGGGGGGGGAACACTACCCTACAGCCCAAAATGTTATCTCAGTACTAGAGCCCAAGTATGTGAAATGGTTTTAAACTTAAAAAGAAAAAGAAAACAAAACAGAAGTTAAATTGTAAGCCATGTATAAAGTACAAAAAATGGATATATACATTTGTTTCAAAACTTAACCCAAATGATCTGCATGATTTATAACCACTTTTTATGTTCCATTCCCCAGAAAATGAGGGTACTGTACATTCTGTGGAACAAACTTTTGAAATCATTCTATACTAATATTGTCCACTGTTTACACGGCCAGTAACCTCTTGCACCACAAACAGTAACATTGGTGGATTATTTTACTTTTTAAAAAATGTATTAACTTCAAAATCAACAACTTTTCAGTCCCATCGGTACGATGCCACCACTGTCTAGGTATTAGCCAGCACTATGGGAACTTAAACTGTCTTTCTCATTGGTACAATACAGCGACGTGAAGTTTCAAATTACCAACTTTTAGGATGTTTACACAGTTTGCCATTCATTCTCATAAAACTATTTGCATACTATACCACGTTAGGCATCAAAATATGTATCTTTCGGTTCTTAAATGCAACCGACTCTAAATAGAGGCCCTGTGTTTGATCCAATCGTTTGGAGCCGTGCTGTGCCTGAGTGAGACGCATTAACTCCCCAAAGTACTGGGTACAAGAAGTAATACGTGGCTAAATCCCAAAATGACTGAAAAAATGTTACTATTAAAGGATGTTCGGCCATAATCTAACTGAACCAAAAATAAAGTTTATGATTTGAATCACTACGACACATCCATTACACTGAAACGGGACGCATGTGAGACAAGCCAAGTTCTGTTTGCGCGTGTGCCTGGCGGTTTTTGTCTGGGTTCTCGTGTTTTCGCCCACCTACTGATTTGTCCATCTCATACGAGCTGAAATAATCTTAAAAGGGACATTATAAACTGAATCAGAAAAATAAATACACCGAAGGCCGTGTTGTTACAGGTTTATACAGGTAAATAATATTCATGCAAGGTTGCTCAGTGTGACCAAGTTTTTGTCACAATGGGCCGTGTCTGGAGAAAATGTTTTTGGTTAAGATCAAACTCTAATCAAGCTGTGCAACACATAGAAGATAGATTGAAGTTATGTTGATTAATGACAGGATTCTGAGTAGCTGCCTGGTCATCGCAGATCTGGGTATATGGTTTTGCATATAAAAATAGCAGGTTTTCTCATGAGGTAACAGTGTCTTGTTTAATCTTTGGTAGTACAATAATATCATACAGGTAACTGCTAAAGGTTTGTACCCAAAATGTTGACGTTGTAATATTTAAATTTTATTTCAATGGCATAATGCATGTTATCGCTCTTAACACAGTGTTGCATGCACAAAATATGATACAGTAGTGGAATTAAAGGACTACAAGCAAGGAAAAGCGAAAAATTTAATTTTCTTACATATGAAATTTTGACCCCCACCCCCGCTAAAATCGCCTTTTTAAACTATATGGAGGAAATAGTCAAAACTTTTAATAGTTATAGGCTCAGATACATTGGGCTATTGCCCTAATCATAAAATACCACCACCAGGACCTTTGAGACATTGTTCTGGTCTTTTGAAAACGGGGCATCAAACCCCCAAGACTGTCACTGATTCTTCGAATACATACGGTTAAGATACTTGACTACATACCTTTCGATACCATCTGTTACGTTTAGATACGGACATAAACCTTCAGGTACGTAATGTTGCGTTTTCTTGCGTATATAACGGTGAAATCTGATGCAAGAAAACGCAGGTTTTGGTCAAACTACAGTCACACTAGCTCATTTGGATGCTGAGGACGCTGCGGACTGGCATTTCGTATCTATCCGTCATATCCGTAACAATTCGTATCTTTTCCGTATATGTCCGTATCTTAACGTATTGTATATGCAAGTACGATTCCATCCGCGCCCAAATTTTGAAAAAAAGTCAAAAATTTGGCACGGATAAAATATCCGTAACAATACGTAATGACATGTAACTGAAGGCATTGATTCGAATCTTTCCGTATCTTAACCGTAACACAAACGTATCTACACCGTAAATAAACGCATCAACCCACAATCAAGCAATGGCTGCCGACAGATACGACACGAGTGCGCAGCACGAGTGAAAATTTTTATGTTTTCAACTCACGAGATGAAATACACATGTACCGTATTCGTTCTAATTAGCACACAGTGCGGTTAACTTTTCAAAATAACTAAAAGTTAAGCTAACAAAATAAAAGTTAAGGCAACAAAATACCGTTCTAATTAGCGCGCACTATGAAGGAAAACTACTCATCAAAATGCTTAAATAACAACGTCAAATCTATCAATGGTGATGTCAATCAAGTATTCAAATTGTTTGAAAGTAGTTTTTGATCATTTAAACTTCAGTTTTAATGCCTCTAATGCGGTATTAATGTGTAGAATTAGTGTAAAATACCAAGATACTATTCAAACAGTGTGCGCTTATGCACATCACGAAAACATGTCCGTGTAATGTATACCCCCCTGAACCCAACTTTTATATAGCAAACTGGGGTTTGCAGGGATATACCTTTTTTCTTATTTTTGCTCCAAAACATAGATTGTGGGTACTCGTTAGAACCGCCTAACATGTATCCACAATCTATGTTTTGAGCAAATATAAGAAAATACCAAAATTTTTCAGCTGAAATTTTTCAATTTTAAAGCTTAAAAAATCTCTGTTAATTGCAAGGGCATGTTTTCGTAATGATATGTTTTTCAGAAAATACCAGGGTGTGAGCATATTGGAGCATGTGCGCTAATTAGAACGAATACGATATCTGGTATTCACCGAAAAAAAAATCTTTTTATTATATGGCAAGTGATGAAATATAGAGAAATATGTATTAAATATAACCAATATTTGAAAAAGTTATATTTTCACATGTGAAAATATAAAAAAGTTATATTTTCACATGTGAAAATATAAGATTTGGGAATACACAAATTACGATTCCACCGTTTCATTTCTTATTTATACACAACTAAATTTTATAATCTATGCTATTGTTGACGCAATGAACGTTCACACACGATAGCGACGTAATGATGTGACGTAATGACGTCATTTAAGATTTTGACGTCATATGTTTTAGCGCGCAACGTTACAATGACTACATGCAATATAATAAAAAGAAAATTCAAGTTTTTGTCGTGAATATGAGTTTTATTTCATCTCGTGAAGTGAAAAATTATATATTTCATTCGTGCCTTCGGCACTCATGAAATATAAAATTTTTTCACTTCACTCAATGAAATAAAACTCATATTCACTCCAAAAACTTGAATATCCTCTATTTATTTTATACAATACACGGGCATTTTCCAATTCACAAGGCAGGCCTTGAAAAATAAATAAATAAATAAATAAATAAATAAATAAATAAATAAATAAACAAATAAATAAATAAATAAAAAATAAATAAAAAAAAAATGAAAACACAAATAATTTTGGTACCACATTGTTCCTTACGTTCTAACTAAGAAAATGAATACCCACACTTTATGTTTTCGTTCATAACGGAGTTATAGGCGTTTGAAGTGAGACACATTTAATGACGTCAAGTAAATTGAAACGTCAGAAGTTATCCAAAATCTACAGTGAAGATATAGGCTGATATTAGTCACTAGTGACTTTTGATATCAGTGAGATTTGATATCAGTGAAATTTCATATCAATGAAAATACCAATTTTATCAAGTTTTGATACGCTTTGTTTTTTGTTTCTGTGGAAAATTGCGACTATAGGTACTTTCACATACGGATTAATAATGTTTGTTACTGACTGGTACCTTCGAATAAAGTCTTTTACGTTAAAATACTTACATGTTCACATTTGTGGCGTGACGCAGTGGTGCCACCGGTTACGTGACACAGGCGAACCGTAACATAACGTGTTCGTATCTGCGTATTAAATTGTATCGAAAAGTATGTAAACGACAAAGACCGCAACCGAGCGAAACAACACCGATGGAACAGTATCGATCCGCAACAAATGCTTGATCGCGGAATGATACATTTAGATACGCTTTTATACCGATTAGATAAGGACAGCTTCGAACAAATGCCTTCATTTACGTACCATTACCTACCATTACCGATCTTCCATCCGCGCATGAATTTTTGACAGTTATGAAAATATGCCCGCGGATCTTCCGCGCACTGAGGCTACGATACGCACAGTTACGGACATTACGGATAAGATACGAATCGTAACGGATAGGACGGACAGATACGGAACACCTATCTGCAGCGTCCGCAGCGTACGTAAGCCCTAGTGTGACCTAGGCATTAGCGCCCGCTATATTCGCGTATCAGAAATTAAACGTGCGTTTCATTCATATTTTGGGCACGTATGTAACTGAAGCATTCGGCAAGCGCCCAAAGCATTGTCTCAGAAATTCGGAACGCGCATACATGTAGCTAACACTGACGTGCCTAAACAGAAATTTGGAACGCGCATACTATAGCTTACACTGACGTACCTAAAGCTTGCATCGAGCGCACTCAATGCGTATATAATGCACATGTGTAAGACAAACGTCTGAGATACGCCGATCTTTTCAAATTTTTAAGTATGCTTAAAAAACCTTTTTTTTTACGTAGCTCATACTCTTCATACGCTGAGGTGCTATGTTTTTATGTGTGCACTTAAAATTCGTAGAACGACCGTGAAAGGTCCGATACACCGTTAATACGGCACAGATACGTCGTACATACGAAAGCAACGTGGCAGACACGCCGTAGATACACAGCTCATACTTCTGATACGCCACTCGTACGTAGCAGTCAACATGCTACGGCTACGTTCGGTGTAGCCTCTTTCTTTGTTTATGTCGGCTCACGACCAGGATGGGGAGCTATTGTAGATGTAACCCCCCTCGTCCTCGGTCTTGTTGGCATCTTCGACCTCTGATAATTGATAATTGTAATGTGCGAATTGCATGAACAAAGTGAACACTCGCGTTTGTACATAACGCTGTTGGTACATGACAGATACGCCGCATATAAGAATGGAACGTGGTACGAGGGTTGTCCCAAAAGTTCCATTACACTCATTGTTTTTCGATAATAACAGCACATCAGATCTTACAACAATTATGGTCATCTTAGGGCGTTTTGGGTAAATTTTTGTTTGACTGCTTGCATCTGTTAAAATGCAGCGGGGTTTTGAATACTTGTACCCCTACTGCAGCGGAGCAGGTCTAATGACGTTGCCGTTAATTGTGATTTTTCTTCATATTTTGCAGTTTGGATAAATATGCTGCATACAAGAAATCTATTTGAAAATTATATTTATATTTAGCATAATGATGCTGTAGCATATATTTGGAAATTTAAGTAAAATAATTATAAGCAAATTATCAAAATAGTACTATAAATATCAGTCATGTAAAATACGAATCATTAACTAATGTTATCCACTGTTAATCACTTCCCATGTTTCAGTAGGTCAAGTAATATTACTGTTGGTTGAAATATCGTTTTGAAAATATATATTGTGTAATAGTATTGAAGTCCCCAACTTAAATGAATCTAAACAATTGCTAGGTTTCCTTTAAAGAACATAATTTAGATGTGTGAACATAATGACCCTGTAACTTTGCTCCGCATGTTTTTGCCGAAGTCATAATTTTGTCGTTGAAATTTTATAGGTAGACTTCTTTATTTTTCTCCCAAACTATCAAATTGTTATCAATTTTCATAAGATCATTACTAAATGAAGTTCATAGAATGATAGTAAGGCGGGTAAATTTTCGAAATGATCACATTACACCTATATTGACTTGCTCCGGTCATGCCTACACATGGTTACCAAGGTAACTGTAGCAGTGAGGTCATTTGTGTGAGAGACATATTTTACAGTAAAATAAGTTCCACTATGGCCAATAATTCTGCATGAGAATCTTTGATTGGTTCCTGTTATGTATTCAGAATAAAAAGCCTTTGTAACGGGACTTTTGGGACAAGCCATGTACATACGCTTCAAACGCCATGTACATACGTCACACGTACGTAGCATATACACCTTAATACGCCGTACATACGAAAGTGAAATTACATATGAATACTGATACGCCACAGGAACGGAGCAGGAATGTCACACGTACGTGGTACATACGGCGTCGCTTGAACAAAATACGCCCCAGACCTCGGCGTAACGAAATTCGAATAGATACGCGAGCGATACGCCGCTGACACGTAAATATGTGACAGAGCTATAAAGAATTACCAGGGGGTATGTTCAATAAAATGACAGGCTCCATGTTTTGTCGTTCAGACTGTTGTCGTTCAGACATGATCACAAATATTCATGTTTGATGTTAAATAAACATGGGATTCTGCAAAAGACCTATAGAGTTTTCTTCAATAATTATTTGTAAAAAAAAAAAAGAGAAAAAAAAAAAAAAAAAAAAAAAAAAAAAAAAAACATAAATAAATGCCAAGTGAGGGATTTGAACCAGGAGCCACCGATTGGAAAGAGAATTGACTATCCATCAAACTAGAGGATTGTCAATTAGATATTGTATTAGAATATACACATTTCATAGGTACCGTTTAGGTTTGCTAATCCGTAGGGCGTTCAGCATTCCGTACAGTGAGTTTTAGTTTCTTTAGTTACTATATTAGTTCGGGTCTTACTTGTACTAGTCTAGTATTCAAACATCTTCTCTGAAATCGCTCGGCTAACCAAATCCAAATTTAATATGAAGCATCCATAGGAATAACCCAGGTCACATGACCAAGATGCCCAAATATGGTAAAAACCCTTCAAAAATCTTATTCTTCGGGACCGGTGGACTTTGGTATGTACCATCGGGTACTAGAGTACTACAATATGTACATTAATTATGACCCTGTGATTACCGTGACCTATTTTTGGCAGGATAAACTTAAGTCATATATACAAAAACTGTTAGAATAATATTTGAAGGGAAAAACTTTTCCAAAAATGGGCAAATGGACAGACTATGTATGATTCTGAATAAAGTTGACCACAGGGGGTCATATGCCCTTGTGTGGGGTTATTTACATGTATATGACAAGTTTAACCAAGTTTATAAGCTCACCTGAGCCGAAGGAATATAGTATACCCATGCTCCGGCGTCCGTCCGTCGTCCGTCCGTAAGGGGGAACGAGGTCCAGGTCACATGACCAAGATGGCCGCCATGGCTATAAATAGCAAAAACCTTTAAAAAATCTTCTTCTCCAGAACCAGTGGGCCGATTTCCACGCAACTTAGTATGTAGCATTGTGGACGCGGGCCCATCATAGTTTATATAAATCATGACCTTGACCTATTTTACGGCAAGGTCAACTTAGGTCGCCAATGCATTTGAATGGGAAAAATTGTAAAATGCTATTTAATGGGTAAAACTTACTGGAAATAGGCAAATGGACAGAAGATTAATGTTAATGGAAAATTTTAGCCCCTGGGGGTTGTCTGCCCCTGCCCCGGGGCTATATACATGTATATTTCCATAATAATGAAACATCTTCTCCCCTGAAACCGCTTGGCCAATCAAAGCCAAACTTTATGTGGAGCATCCTTGGGAAGGGGGAAAGAAAGTTTATATAAATGATCAAGGTCACATGACCAAGATGGCTGCCATGGCTATAATAAGAAGCAAGCCTTTAAAAATCTTCTTCTACAGAACCAGAAGGCCAATGATTTTGAAACTTGGTGTGAAGCGCTCTACAAAGTTTATATAAATCATGACCCTGGGATGACCTTGACCTATTTTACTGCAAGGTCAACATAGGCCGCTCATGCATTTGAATGGGAAAAAGTGTTAAAATGTCACTTGTAGGGAAAAACTTGCAAGAAATGGGCAAATGGACTAAAGATTGATGATTCTGAAAAAAATTGGACCCCAGGGGTCTGTCTGCCCCACCCCGGGGCAATATACATGTATATTACAGTGATATTCAAAGATCATTTTCTCTGAAACCGTTAGTTAATCAAAGCCAAACTTTATGTGGAGCATTCTCAGGAAGAGGGAATGAAAGTTTGTATAACTGGTCATTGTCACATGACCAAGATGGCCGCCATGGCTATAAATAGCATAAACCTTTAAAAATCTTCACCAGAACCAGAAGGCCTATGATTTTGAAGCTTGGCATGAAACATCAGGCAATTGAGCTCTACTAAGTTTGTATAAATCATGACCCTGGGATGACCTTGACCTTTTTTACGGCAAGGTCAACTTAGGTTGCCCACCTATTTGAATGGGGAAAATTGTTACAATGTCATTTGAAGGGCAAAGGCAAATCGACTGAATCTTTATGATTTAAAAAAGAAATTGACTCCAGAATTTGCTCTGTCCCTGCCCTGGGGTTATATACATGTATTTTACCATTCTAGTCGAACAAGTTTATTGGTATATATCTCAGGTCTCAGGTGAGCGTTTACAGGACCATTTGTCCTCTGGTTGATATATCCCAGATCTCAGGTGAGTGTTAACAGGACCATTGGTCCTCTGATAGTTTATGTAAAAAAAAACAACCTACTTATAACACCATTCTAAATGTTGTGAGAAAAAGTTTCAACCCAAAGTTTAAGAAACGTGTAACCACACACTACATAAACATATATTTTCGAAATTAACTACAAATAGCCATTTAAAGAGTTTTTGGCAACTGCCAGTTGTCTGTGAATAGCCATTTTAACGTTTTTGGCTATTTCCAGTTCACTGTAAATAGCCACTCCGTGATAATAATGTTATATTTTTCTAGAGCTCTACCTTGTTATAAATCTTTTGTTTGCTGAAAAGTTCATGCTTATTGACGTTTCGTTATAAACAGATGTGTCATTGTTCATTTTAGCTTATTATGGCTCACCTGAGCTACCAGGCTCCCATAGTAGCGTATCAACATCCGGCGTCCGCCATATTCAGAGACCTTGTTCTTAGAAATCGTATGACCCGTCAAGCCCAAACAAATAAAACAAACATGGAAACAAATAAAACATCTAAGAGGAGAAACAAATGTTTGCATACGTTTTCAAGGTCACATGAACAAGATCCACACACATAAATTGTGAGAACTCATTCGGAAAATATATCTGAAAAATAAATACTATTTTTATACCCACTTTCATTCAGCAAATCTGGCCTGATGATACAGATTTATACAACGTGTCTTTTTCATCAGGAAAACATGTCCGTGAAATGTATACCCCCTTAAACCCCACGTTTATATAGTAAAACTGGGATATGCAGGGGTATACCTATTTTTCTCATTTTTGCTCCAAAACATAGATTGTGGGTACTCGTGTGAACCCACAATGTATGTTTTGATCAAAAATAAGAAAAATATTAAAATTTTTCCACTGAAATGTTTCATTTTTACAACAACAACAAAAATCTGTATATTACATGGGCGTGTTTTCGTGTTTTTAAAAACATAGCTTGTTGTTACTCGTTAGAACCGCCTCGGAGGTTTGCGTTGATCATACACAGATTGTTTTAGCTGTTTTTTTAGGTATAAGATTTAAATATTTCTTGTATTTTGTATCAAATCAAGTCGTTAGAACAGCCTCGCCGGTTCTAACGAGTATCCACAATCTATGTTTTGGAGTAGAAATAAGAAAAATAGGAATACCCCTGCATATCCTTGTTTTTCTGGAGGGTAGCCATTAGCCGTAGTATTGACCTCTCCATATGTTTTCAGTATTCTGTCAATCATTTGACGTAATAAGGCTCCTTAGGGGTTTATGAAGGTGCATTTTCATTTCTCGTTCTATACACGATATTGAATTTCCTTTCTTGGGCCTCACACTTCGAGGCTAGACTAGGCTAGTGTTTGTTTTGTCGGCCATTTTTGTCACTTTCACTTCGATAAATAAATCTATTTTCTTCACGCTAACAAGGTCAGTACATACGATGCTTATGATAAAATTAAACTGGAGATGTATTGTTTAACGATATTAACTAGGGTTGCTTAGTTTCAAATGTTTTTAAATTATAAGATTTGGACGAACTTTCTCGTTGACCTATTTATCGGTTTTTATCGGAAAACGATCCATATGAAATTATGTTGTTTCCAATACAGTGTTCTCTTTCACGTCCGCTGTACATAGATGATTGACATGCGGTATAACGAACTACCGGATTGGACCGAAACTGTCCGAAACGAACCAATACTGTCCGGAACGGACATAGATAATATCAAAGCTACAAAGCTAATCACGTAGCATGTGAAGAGTTTTATGTACACAACAATATTGTGATTTACTTAGAACGCAAGAAAACCGCACCCGGACCGGATTTCTTACGGTGCGGATTTATGCTACATCACATGACGCCACACAAAAATAAATGTATTGATATATTTCGAACTCTTAAAACGCAACCGTTTGTAATTTCAATTGGTGAAAAAACATCTAAATTGCTGTAGTGCAAAGGTTCACAAAAGATATATCAGATTTTAGGAAAATGTGTGGGGAATTCGGAAACATTTGATTCATTTCTTTGCTGTTTCAACTATGTGACTTTTTAAGTTTTGAAAGTATGTTCACAGAAAACGTTAACTTGAAATGTAACATGTCTACAGACATGTAATATTTCACACTTTTTGTCATGGAAAATAGAGTAGGTGAATGCCCGAGATATTTTGCCAGTGTTATTTACAAAACAAACAGCTAAGGCAAAGTCTGGATCACACTACCCCTAACCAAGCCTCATGGATGAAGATTTATGGCGTTTCAGTTTAACCTCACTTTTAAGATTATACCATTTGGGTCTCGTGCTAGCAGATTTTGGCTTATGTCACACAACCTTAGATTTAAATTATATTTATAGCACAGGTTTATAAAATTCGAACCATACTGGATTCACACTGTCCTTCCATTATTGCTTGATTATGTGATATTTGGTATTATTCTGATTGGCCCTAGCAGAATCAAACTTTCATCATGTATTTTAAATCGTTGTTTGGAGACTCAGAGAATCTAATCAGGTTAGGCACAAGCACGCTGTACAACTTTGGGTCACTCAGACAGCAAGAATATAACTTTCTTTGCTGATGGAATTTTATATATGTTTGTTTGTTTCTTTTAAGTTTTAAAGGTCAAGTCAACAATTTTTCAGACGTGGTGATGAAGCCATTCACGGTTTAACACAGTATCTGTTTTACTTGGTATCAAAATGCACTGTACGTTACTAAAGGAATCATTCTTCTTGTCAGTGTAGACTTCTATCACAATCTCATATTATTTTAAACGTCCAAATTTCTATGAACCCCTCCATATAGCATGTTACTAAGAACATGCTATAATTTTCTTGTTATATATAAAAGTGGGGTTTAAGGGGATTAACATTCACGGATATATTTTCCTGATGTCGTACTGGGGCCAGTTGTTCAAAACTTCGTTAGCTTGACGTCTTCGTTAAGACCTCAACTTGTTAAGTAAATGCCGACTACATAAGCAAATACACTGTTTCTTTTTGTTGATAAAATGTGAGAATCCTTTGCAATGCAGGATTCACACATTTTTGTCAACATTCTCACATTTTTTTAAACAAAAAGTAACACTGTATTTGTAATATTGCCATTTGAAATTTTAACAAATCGTTAACTGACGACATCGTTAATTTTGAACAACTGGCCCCTGATGATTACAGATAGGAGGCGCTGGAATGATTTGTAAGACATTGGAAACAGTGATGTTTCAGTCCAAGTTAAACACAGTTTATATACGTTACAAAACCCATGCAGATCACCAAGCCGATTTCAACATTAAATATGAAGCCAAAAAGGGTAAGTTGATGCATATCATGAGATATATGACGTCACAACAACGTCATATCGACATAGTCGTCACGTGTATTCACCATGAGTTATTCACCATGGTCGCCATTTCAATATGGGTGATTCATTCAAAAAGTAAAACAAATTGTAAGATATCATAACTTGCTTAACAACCAAAAGCTATGGAAATGCATAAAACCGAAATTTTATAGGTCTTGTCATTGCTTAGCAACACTTTATACGTGTATGGTTCTATAAACATCCAGGTTGCCCGGAAACCTCTGGTCCTCAGGACAGATTTGTCTATCCATACCTAACACTCATGTAAGATTCTTATAGGCCCAATTTTGTTGACGTGTATAATTTTACAAATGCAGAGTGAATAAGGTAAAAGTAGGCAATAATCAGGAAATGGCGCAATCAGAAAGAAATTTCCACTCCACAGACCGAGGGGTGGGAATAAACCCAATTGACATTTAGGTACTTATACCAATAAAACATGTCGTAAGCCGAGTGAGCAGCTATTTCCCAATAGGCGGCCACTCAGTTACCCGAACTGTACTAAAATATGAAAACGTACATAAGGCTCAAACAGCACGAAAATCGACTCCAAAACACAAAACAATAAGAAACACAATAGAAGTATTGTCTTGGAACGATCAGTAATGTAAAATTACTTGGGTTTAAATACCGGTTTAAATATAGACGCCTATTCTCACCTTCATCTTCTGCAGTGGTTCACAAAATTAGTTAGTTGTTCGGTCCTCGAGGTTAATCTCTAACTAGTCCATGAATCATCAAGGACAAACGAATAAATCATGATAACCACCACCCTGATTAATCAAAAACGAGGACTCAACAGAGTCAGTAAGCTGCCTGACGATGGAGATCCCTGGTCGCCGAATAACTTACTGAGTAAAAAAACCAGCTGAACCACGGTGGGCCGAGCAACAGATAAGAAGCTACGGCCCAAACAAACTAAAATGAATAGCTTTATGTCGGGGCCATCATCGAGTCTGAATAAAACTGTCAGAAATTTAACATTACTTCAGTCAGATGAACATACACAACAGATGAGATACAGATTGCATTACGTTTTGAATGACTCACATTTTATGCTGTATTAGCTCTTTGAAGATTTGATGAGTTTACTACGATGAGTTTGGGAATTTGAGTCTTTGATTTTGTCTAAGACTACACAGATGTAAATTCTTGAAATTGCAGCAAAATATCTGGCTTTCGCTGCCAGTTTTATAAAGGGTCACTGATGAAGGTTCATTACCCGAAATTGTACAATATGGCCCATCTTCTAGCTTTGTATTTTTACTGCTTCCATAGGATCTAACAATTATTTTTATTTTTAGTCGTTGTGAACTAGGCCCAGCGTCATCGTTAAGACCCCAACATGTTAAGTAAATCCGACTACATAAGCAAATACACTGTGATTTTTGTTGATAAAATGTGAGAATCCTTTGCATTGCAAAGGATTCTCACATTTTTTTTCAACAACAAAAAATAACAGAGTATTTGTAATATTGCCATTTGAAATCTTAGTGAATCGTTAACTAACGACATCGTTAATTTTGAACAACGGCCCCTAGAGAATAATTCAGATGCCAGTTTCACTCGTTATATCTGCCTGAGGCCGTTAGTAAGCGCACTCCCTGTCACAACGCAAATGCAAAATAAAATGATGAAGATCCGTAAACACGTCTGTCTGGCTTTGGTGGATCGTAAATGCGTTTTATACTAGCATGCGTAATTGATCTAATTTCTTCCAAAGACTTATGGGTCTATTCAAATGACAAATTTATTCAGACAAACAAAGGACATTCAATGCAGAACTGACAGATGTTGTTGGCCTGATAAGCGTCCCAGAGGATGGAAACACCATTCTCTGTAATTATGACTATACATGGAGAATCATAGCAGAGGACAACCACGTTGTACTATTTGAGATCAACCTTATACAGTTGATTGTGTTCGCTATCGGGGATTCTGACGAAATTTTTCAGGTACTTTTGACTTTTACACGTATCTGTATACTCCTGAAACTTATTATGGACCACTAATTTACACGTTTTTAAACCGATTTTGTAAATGTCAAATAGATAACTAGACGAGTAAACACTCCTGTATCCATCGCCAAAAATAGCTCCAATGGAGCTGGCAGAATTGGGCAATAAATCTCAGAAAATATCTTGTATCTTTCAGCTTCTATCATCATTATCAGTAAACTGTGAAAATAACAAGAGCAACAGTCTCCAGATGTCCGATATCAGATTTCTACAGGTTTCATTTTTTTTCTCTTGGACCATTTTGTGTTAGAAATGTCATATTTCGAGCCTGTGGGTACTAATATATATGGGTACTCACAAGTGTGGGTATTCAAAATTTGGGAGCACTTTTAAAAATTTTGTAACATTTTATACTTTTTTTCTAAAATTTTGAGCAGTTAGAATTTGTGGTCTTCAAATTTGTTGGTACTCAAAATATGTGGTATTCAAAAGTGTGGATGATCAAATTTTAGAGACACTCATAATTGGTGGCAATCAGAAGATATAGATATTTTAGTAAGATGTTATTACATAAAGATGCGGTACTCGAAATATTGATGAGTCTTCAAATTTGAGTGTATTCAAAATAAGTGGGTATTCAAAAGTGCATATAAATATTTTTGGGTATTGAAAATGTTGGAAACTATATTTTCTTGTTACACAAAGCATGGACAAATTATGTTGCTCTTCAGAATGTTCACAAAATTCAATCACAAAACTGTGGGTATTCACAATAAGCTGGTTCATAAAATTATGAGTCAAGACTAAAACTGTTTGTACGAAGCTGGTGTGGTCATAGGGTACTCATGGAATCGTTGGTGTTAAAGTTATTTGTATGTAAAACATGTATTCATAAATTATAGAATTTCACACTGTGTGTGCTCAGTATTTGTGGGTACTCAACATGTGGGTACCTAAAATAGCTTGGTCATAGTGCAGAAAGTATGCACATTCATATGAACTGAAAGTCTCAATATGGAAAAATGCCACCTTAATATCTTTATAGACTCAGATCAGTGTTTCATTTAGTCTGATCAGACACTATTTCCATTGTTTTTTATTGAGACAAAGAGTAATTTAGAAGTTAATGGCATATTTCATCTAATTCTTGAAACAAACAGGTGGCCAGAGTCACGAACTTTTATCTTTTTCTCTCTGCTTTAAAAGCAATTATCTTCTTTATAAGAATTTATTGTGACAGCCTTAATGATTAGAAAAAAAAAAAAAAAAAAAAACAGCAAAAAAAAAAAAACTCTTAAAACTGGCGATGGATATAGGAGTGTAAACATGATGAAATAAGTCATTACCAAACTGAAAACTTTTACCCCCAAAACATAAAAAATATTCCGTTGTAAGTGAAGACGATATTACATTGCATGTATACTTCAAATATGGCTACTTTACACTTAGTGAATGGGGTGTTGTTTTTCGTTTTCTTTAGAAAAGTCAGATCAGGTTCACTGCTACTGTACCATGTTATCAGTAGTACTTACTGTCATGCGGGCGGTTGGGGATCGTAACTCAGATTTGCCAGATCTCTACAGCAAATCTAGCTTGGCGGTGGGGGTGGGGGTGGGGGGGGGGGGTGGGCTCATTAGTTTTGACCGATAGTCCACCTAAGACGTTGCAGGTATCTCCATCGTCGGGCAGCTTGCTGAATTCATTGAGTCCTCGTTTCTGATTCATCAGGTTGGTTATCATGATTTACATTGTATTTGTTTGTCCTTGATGATTTATTGACTAGATAGAGATTCACCACGAGGATCGAACAACTAACTTAATGTTGTGAACCACTGTAGAAGATAAGGGTGAGGTTAGGCGCCTGTAAGACCGGTTTAAGCCTCCCCAGCAATTTTATATAAATGATCGTTCCAAGGCGGTACTTCTGTTGAGGTTCCATTTGTTTTATGTTTTGGAGTTGAATTTTTGTGCTGTTTGAGCCTTATGTACGTTTTCATGTTTTCATTTTAGTTCGGGTAACTGAGTGACCGCCTATTGGGAAATAGCTGCTCACTCGGCTTACGATATGTTTTCTAAGTATAAGTACCTAATTGTCAATTTAGTTTTTCCCACCTCGGTTTTTGGAGTGGGAATTTCTTTCTGATTGCGCCTTTTGCATTGCCTATTTGTACCTTTTGGTAGAATCTTCTTTTGATTCAACGGTTCGGAACGACACAGCATTCAGGAAAACGTGTCCGTGAAATGTGTACCCCCTCAAACCCCAATTTTATATAGCAAAACTGGGGTATGCAGGGGTATACCTATTTTTCTTATTTTTGCTCCAAAACATAGATTGTGGGTACTCGTTAGAACCGCCTCGTCGAAGCAACAATTTTCTACTGAAAATTTTTCATTTTTACAACTCTAAAATCTTTGTATATTGCATGGACATGGTTTCGTAATGTTTTGTGGGCATTGTATTTTCTCACAAGTGTCACCTAAGCAGTGTTCTCAGTCACTTTGTTTATTCAATTAATTGATTCAATTAATTGGTTTTGTTTTTCATCGTTGTTTGTCTACTTTGTTTTTCAAATATTACTAGAGGTATGACACCTTTCTCCATGTGGCATACATGATATAGAACTAATTGTATTTATGTTTTGTCAAATACATGTATTTTGCATCTAAATAGTATTCTCAGGCGAGTGTGTGTGTGTGTGTGTGTGTGTGTGTGTGTGTGTGTGTCTTTTTCATTTTATATTTCTTTCTCAGATATTACTGCTATAAATTATATTGTGATTTTCTCAGGGGCACATAGCCTTCTCACGGAGCCAGTAGCTTTCTCTATAGTATTGTGAAGGCCTAGTGTGATGGCAAACTCTCCAGCATTGGATTTCTAGAGAAGAGTTTATCAGAATGCTATCAGTATCATTTGTTTTATTAGCCATTTTCAAGTTCATGACATGACTAGTGTAAACATATTTTAATGGATAATCCACAGCCGCAGCATCTTATTGGCCACAGTCAAGCAAAACAAACTTGTATGTTAGAACATTCAAAGTCAGAAAAAGCACCTAATGCACTATTTACATCACCTTTCACGTGAAGTTGATTAAAATTGTGGAATACAACAGTATTCAACCATAAATATCAGAAAAAACTTTGAATTAAATGCTGGAAAAATTCCCAGGACAAGGCTTTCTTTGAAATAAGCCTATTAAACTGACATATACATTGCAATCTCTGCTGAGAACAACAGCCAATAGACCCCTATCTTCCTAAACCTAACGCTAACACCAGGTGATAGCCCCGGGAGAGATTATAGGCTCCTGGATTTTCTTTATGCGCTAATTGTTATCTTCCTCAGGCTGTTGAGGATCACAGGGTAATATACAGAATGTATGAATCATCGGATCCATGTGAAAACTGCACTTCGTTCGTCACTGAGTACACCAAATTAGATGTTTTTCTCCGTACTGACGAATGGACTTTGCCGAAACAGGAATCATTAGTAGCAAGCTATACGATTGTTGAAGGTAAGCCACCCGATCAAGCACTTCCTGGATGACGTGACTTAAAAACAAACCAAATAAACATAGTGACTAGGAATCATTTAACAAGTATCAGAATCAAAACGTTTAGTTCGTAAACGAGTAAATCACATATATACGATACTCTAGAAAACCCTAAAACGAATTAGGATGAACAATGACTAAATACGTATAGTTGGTACATAAACGAGGCCTAAGTAGGTTTGGCCTTAGCTCACTGCTTCCTGAAATAAAATTAGCCTTTCTTCCATTCCAAGTTTTCCCACAGTTCTCTATTTCTACTTCCCTTAAGCATATACGGTCGTTTAGTTGTCGCTCCCCAGTCACCTCAAAGTATTTTCTAATGCTCCCAAGCACACTGAAGATATATGACCCTTCTTCCCAGCTCCTCAGCACTCCTGGTAGGGACTAAAACCAGTATAACAGAATCTTAACATCTCTCCAGAAAAGATTTTGGTTTGTGTAAGATCTAACTTTGATAGCCAAATCAACGTTTTCATATTTTACTTAAGCTTGGGTAACTGAGTGGCCACCTATTGGGAAATAGCTGCTCACTCGGTTTATGATATGTTTTCTTAGTATAAGTACCAATTAGTAATTGTTATCTAAGTGTTTCCCACCTCGGTTTTAGGGATGGGAATTGCTTTCCGATTGCGCAAATTCTTATCATTGCCTTCTTTTTATGCCACTGCTTAATTGTATTTTGGTTGCAGAAAACCCATTTTGTTCGCGGACGTACAAGTGTCTCGGCATCTCCGAGAACATGACAATCTCACACACCAGGCTGTGTGACAACATTCCAGACTGCCCACACGAAGATGACGAGAGATTCTGTGATTGGACGACAGACAGGTTAACGAAATATATGAGCCAACCCAGCGGGCACATGACGTCAAATGACGTCATATTGACTTCGATATGACGTCATTTTGACGTCAAGTGCCTTCTGGGAAGTCATGAGAAAACTAGAAGAGGTCCGACACAAACCCAGCTGTACAAGCTTAAGAGATGGTTAGAGGCAGGAAATTTTGGATTTAGAAAGTATAGGAATTGTACTATTCGTGTAGCGAAAACAAAGGCGCTGATCAGCATCGCAGTAACTGTTACTGCGAAACTTTGGACATCTCAAGTCTTTGGGCGACCTTTAGTAACGACTGCATACAAGAGATAAACCTTTCAGCATTTGTTCAACTTCACAATCTTCTAAAATTATAAAATACTATCTTAATTGCAGCCTAAATCTAAAACACATACTCGAATCTCGTGCGTATGATTCCTTTGGATAATCACGTCAAAATATGATCACGGATTGCAATAATGTCTTTCCTCTATACGTTGTGTTACGAACAGATATTAGAGTATTTGAAACATGAATTTTAGCAAGACTGGATCAGAAATAAAATATCATTACGAAAACATGCCCATGCAATATACAGAGATTTTTCAAGTTGTAAAAAGTGAACATTTTATGTAGAAAATTTATGATATTTTTCTTATTTTTGCTCAAAACATAGAAACACCGAGGCGGTGGGTACACGTTAGAACCGCCTCGGCGAGGCGGTTCTAACAAGTACCCACAATCTATGTTTTGGAGCAAAAATAAGAAAAATAGCATACCCCAGTTTTACTACATAAAAGTGGGGTTTGAGGGGTACACATTTCACGGAGATATTTTGATGATGTTCAGGACATCTTAATATGAACAATTAAAGAAGAACTAAACGGGAAAATCTCATAATAAAATGAACTGTGGAAATCAACTCATAGTGTCTGCGATAAAAGATCATAAAATGATACCGATAGCCCTGTTGGAGAAGTTTGTCTGTTAAAGCTACAGTCACACTGTCACGTTTCGAGGCCTACGTTTTACTATGTTTCCAAGTCCCACGTTTTGCCCTAAATTTGTCCGGTTTTGCAGGTGGTTAGGTTTCAGTACGTCTATAGCTACGTTTTGCGACGTTTTACTCCGTATCGCTACGTATTGTCCGGTTATCCAATGGCTAAGGGCCACAGTTTCACTAGGGATTGGTACGTTTAGCCACGTATTTACTACGTGCCGATACGTTTTCCTACGATACAGTAGGTTTTATCAGGTTATTACTACGTAGCGTCCGGATAGATCACTTGTACCCGTGACGTATTTATTGGAATTACCGCACCAAAATTAATGAGTTGCATGATGACCACCAAAAGAGGATCAAAGAAAAGCTCCAGGGGTGGCAAATCTGCGCGTGCACCGGGGCTGTTAAGTGCACTGACACAGAAGAGGTAACCTTTTTTCTCTATATTTTGTGACTCGATTTATTGCATTTTTAAAAAACAAAACAAAACAAAAAAAAAACATCACAACCAAAATGTACACATTTAGTGCATATTACTATTTGTTTCTAAATTGCACCCAATTCTTAATCCCATGCGTACTGGCCATGAACATCGTTTTCTTTGGAAATTTAATCGTATGCTTTTGTGTCCTTCTTAAGACGTATGCAATATATTCATATAAACGCCATAATTCCATATCATATAAAATGCTTGGGAAATCAGCATTATCCTCTATTCCATTCTTTGAATTTTGAATTTATTATTGCAGGTGCCTATCGGATCTACAGGTACATCAGCAAGAGGTCGAGGTCGTGGTATTGGTTCTGGGAAAGGCCGTCAAGTTATTCCAGTCACTGAACCACCAGAAGCCAGCCCAGATTCTGAACCACCAGAGCTAGAACCACAAGAACTAGAACCCCCAGGACTATATGCTAAAACCTATCCCTACTGCAGAAGATGCAGAACAAGAAAAACCTGCGGGATAAAGCAACATCAATCAGCTGTAGTTGATCCATGATGTGTCAGCGTACATGTGTTTCTATGGACGAACATGTACATGCAAAGTAGATATGAAATGACATCGATGTTGACACACAATCATGAAGGCCCGTATGCGTAACCAAACGTAGTAATACTTAGTTAAATCGTAGTAGAGCGTGTCAATACGAAGTGATACCTAGTAATACCTGCTGAAACACACTGAAACCTATCAAAACGTAGGGTAACACGTAGCAGGTCGTAGTAAAACGTATTGAAACGTAGTCCCTGCGTATTGATACGTAGAGTTCCACCGGGTTGTAATTTACGTTTTAGTACGTATTTGTTACGTATGTTCTACGTTTTACTACGATTCGACTACGCTTTGCTACGTTTAACTACGTTTTACTAGGTATAAGCTACGTAAATCAGAGTGCCACGTTCGAACTGTTTCTTTAGTTCGAACGTGGCATGGGCCAAGTATATAGCCGTATATAGCCGTATGTAATACGTTCCACTACGTTGTAATACGTTTCACTACGTATATTGCCGTATTGCTACGTTTCAGAAACGTAGTAAAACGTAGGCCTCGAAACGTGACAGTGTGACTGTAGCTTTAACATTTATTTCGCGCGTTGAAGTCCGCTACATGACAGAAGACTCTAGCAAACCTATTAAGTTGCGAAATGTATACACCATAAGAAGCACGGCGAGGAACATCACCATCCAAAAACGGAAATTTTACAATATCAAAACCAAAGTCATCGCGTTTATCTTAAATTGTAGAAGAAACAAATCCATTTGCAATAGAAAGATGTAAATCCAAAAAGGGGGCTTCGGTATGTGTGGTGTTGGCTTTATGTAACTGTAGTTCAAGTGGATAAATTTGATAGACTATGCTTTTATTAGATTTATTTTTATAAATCTGATTGACCATGCCATACTCCACTCTCATCAAGTATAACTGCGGTATGCAGGGTATACCTATCGTCGGTCTCGTTAAAATGCCGTACCTGCATTTTGCCAACTTTTCAGGAGAAGAGAAAAACTGATTTTCTGAAATGCAGTTTCGGTATTATGCACTGCAGTTTCGGTATTTTGATCACAATTTGGAATTTCATAAAATGACGTGTTTTTTTTTTTTCACTTTCTGAATGGTCAGAAGAGCAGATATCGCTGAGCTACGTACGCGGGAATCTATAAGCATGCCGAAAAACCGAACCTGCATTTCGTACAGGTGTAGCTTTTCAAAAGAAGCAAAAAAACGATTTTTCAAAAATGCAGTTTCGGTATTTTTTTGTATCACCACTCGCAGGTTCGGCATTTTACCACATGACATTATTTCCACTTTCTGATTGGCTACATGACCAGGTATCAGCGCTGTGGGACGCGGGAGTCTGTAAGAATGCCAAAAAGCCGAAAAATGCAGTTTCGGTATTTTGCAGGTTCGGCATTTTGTAACGAGACCGACGCTATGTTTGTTATTTTTGCTTCAAAACAAAAATTGTGGGTACTTGTTAGAACCGCCTCGACGAGACTACTTCATTATAATTATGTATGACGCTCTAAGACTTATATACCCACTAAAACTTGATCGAAGACATTTCACATATGAGAAAATCCAAAGTCACCATACCAGAACATTGTGCATCCCGTGCACGCTGTCAACACGCAAGGGCCGGATTTAATCGGACACATGTACTAGTTGAAAACAAAGTTTTGTTTGCCAAAAACCTTAGGACAGTGTTTGTTTAAACTGATGTAATGGCCAAATAATGAAAACAGGGTTCGCTTTACTTTGTGTGGGTTAAATGAAAATGATGCATATTTACGTTACTGTAAATAGCGGTTTAGCTCAACAATTTCAGTTCTGATGCATGTAGGCAGGTTAACGTCATCCATATTCAAACGTTTCTGAAAGCGGAATTTGCATGGACATGCTTGCATGATGTGATTTAATTGTATTAATTTTTGTACCCATTTTTCATACTTAACAATTATATACTACTACTGTTACTACTACTACTTACTATTACTACTTACCATTTACATAATAATACTGATAATAATCATAATAACTTATTATTTAAAGAGGATAACATATTTGGCAAATATGCAAGTCTAACTTATGAATAAGCATAAGTTTATCTCTCTGCAAAATGGATGAAGGGTGGAATTTGAATAAGGCGTGTTCCACGGACAATGTTTCTTTGAGGAAGATTATTTCTCACAGAAGTTTTGGCAATGAGTTTGCGTCCAGACACAGCAAAGGTTACTTATATTACTTAGCTTGCTCCACTTTGTCACAGATATGCGCCAATTAAACTTCGCCACATAATTGAATTTACACGAGCATATTTTTCTGCGACAAACCTCTGAACCTACACTGTCAAAGAAACATTGTCCGTGCAAACGAGGCCTTATTTATCCAGACACACTATTTCAATATGTGGCAAAGGGCACACCCGATGAAGACAAAATTGACCGGAAAAGTTAAGTGAATTTCAATAAATGAGTACACTTCTGGCTTCCCCTAGGAAGAAACTTGCCATTTCATTTTGACTTTCATGCGTGCTATTTAGACTTACGCGGTGGTCTGGTACTTTTGCAATATTTCTGATATCCTTCGATCAATGCTGATATCGCAAGTTTCACATCAGGAAAACATGTCCTTGTAATGTATACCCCCATGAACCCCACTTTTATACAGTAAAACTGGGGTATGCAGGGGTATACCTATATTTCTTATATTTGCTCCAAAACATAGATTGTGGGTACTCATTAGAACCGCCTCGATGAGGCGGTTCTAACGTGTACCAACATTCTATGTTTTGAGCAAAAAGTAAGAATATCAAAAAATTTCTACTGAAATTTTACATTTTTTACAACTTAATAAATCTCTGTATATTACATGGGCGTGTTTTCGTAATGACAAGGTTGGTTAAATCAGTGTTTGTTTGTTTTACATTAACTACATTTTCCTATACTTTAGATGCCTTCCTAACTGCACATGTACAGGACTAGTACAAAACTGCACTGGACGAACATCCTGTGACGTCACATTGAACTATACAACACCAGTTCTTGGAAGAAATTTTACCTTACCAACGAGAATTGTTGATGTTAGTGGGAACCCATACTGGTTTCACAACTTTGATTGGAGGAGAACTATTTTGTTCCCTCTTCTTGAGAAACTCAATATTTCATCGTGCGAAATTTATGTTTTGCCTGACAATTTTTTCGTATACCTGGGTTCATTGAAAGTTCTTGATCTTAGTAACAATGCGTTGGGGCGTTTGCAAACAGGACTATTTAAGTATCTTTCGATCCTCGAGGTACTTCATTTGAATAGAAATTCAGCTATATTAGATATAGACTCTGAGTCTTTCAGTGGCTTAAGTAGTTTACCCAGTTTACAAATGGAATATCTTCACATAGGCAAAATTTCAAGCAAAGCCTTTTCCGGGCTAAGATTAAAAACCTTTCGGTATTCATACGTTATTATTGACGTCATAGAAGATAATGCGTTCAATGAATTGTCTGTCAGTGCCATATATGTAAACTCAACAAGGATAATGTCCACGTCAGATCTCATATTCGAGGGAATACGGGACTTGACTTATATGAAAGCGGACTCATACCGGTTTTGTTGTCTATTACCTTCATATTTGTCTCATATAACGTGTATTCCTAGGCCAGTATCAATAACCAGGTGTCATGATTTACTAGGTCAAGAAAAGTACATGCTATGGATAACTGGAATTGTGTCTTGTGTGAGCAATGCTATGTCCTTCCGACGTCATTTTGCATTTGACCGTTCTAACATTGGCTTTGGACACGACTTCTTTCTGTTTAATCTTGCTATGTCAGATTTTCTAATGGGTGTTTATGATATCCTGATCACGGTAACTGACATTGTATTCAATGGAATTTATCCGTCAGTGAGAGATGATTGGCTCCGTGGCACGATGTGTAGTTTTGCAGGGGTTATTTCCCTTTGCTCCGTCATAGCAACTTCTTTATTGGTGTGCCTAGTTGCTATTGGGAGAATATTGGTCATCATATTCCCAGATGGTGAATTTAACTTTTCAAGAGGCCCATCACTGTTAAGCATTTGTTTGATCTGGACGTTTGCATTCGGCGTGTCGGTCATTCTTATTCTGTTTACGATGGCAGCTCAGACTGACGATGTATGCTTTGGGTTGCGGTTTGGCCATGTAACTTCAGTTGAGATGATTGTCGTCAGCTGTGTCCTTATTTGTGCATCTTTTTCGATTTTCGTGATTAGTGTCTTAGGAAGTCGGTACATCAACACTGAAACAAAAGCGTTTAAGGCCAACCTTATCAGAGCACGACAAATGAGAACGACTGACCTCAGTACATCGAGAAATATTCTGGTTCTGACAACAATTGACGGAGTATGCTTGCTAGTTATTGCCCTGTTAGGTGAGTAGCATGGCAAAAGGCAGGACACTGTACCAATAATTTGGTTGTTTAACATTTGGTCTTGTTTACGTATTTTTTCTATGCGGCTGATATGGATTTTAGCGTAAGGGCATTTTGATACATGTAATAACAATGTCGATGGCATTTTTTAGCGATTCATTATATTTCTGTACGAACGATCGAAACAGGTCATACGCAAGTGTGCATATTTGCGAAAAAAATCGTATAAATGATGTAGCGACTTAGAAAAGTGTTTTTTCTTCTATGTGTGCTGTTTCCTTCTGTGTGCGTTGTTCCCTTTACCAACATTGAAACTGTTTGACTGTCTCCAATTGCACCGCACTCTGTTCTGTGTTGACCATCTACTGTGGCCGTATTGTTTATTGCCACCTTCTCGCGACAAGCATTGTCCCGTCTTAACTGTTTAATTAACGGAACGCGGAATCAACTTGACCTTTGCCACGACACGTTTGCAAAAATACATTATAAGAGGTTTTCATAAACAGCTTTCAACATGACACCACTCAACTTTAATATGAGCCGCCTCATGGGGAAAACCAACAATCTGCATAGGCGAAAACAAAGACGCAGATCAGCTTCGCGGTAACCGGTAACCGCGAAGCTGATCAGCGCCTTTGTTTTCGCTACTCAGATAGTACAATTCTTCTTCTACTTAAATCCGAAATTTCAAGCTTCTAGCTCTTTTCTGTGCTTGTACAGGTCGGTTTGTGACGGACCTGTTCGGAAACCACATTGTTGGTTTTCCCACGAGGTGGCTCAATTATATTGTCTTAAACTACAGTCATGCCTGGCATTGGGATAGAAGAGTATATAAGTCAGCCTCAGTTAACCATGATGGTGATCGTCATATTGTCAGTGTTGTCAGCATTGAACCCTGTCATGTACAATCTTTCGGCATGGGTCGGGCTTAAAGTAAGTCATTATGAATACACACCTATCCATTATACAGTAATATTATTGTTTCAGTTACAGTAAAAAAGTAATTTTCAATTGAACATCAATGTTATTTTTCTTATTAATTTAAAAAAGTAGACAGGGGGTGCACATTAGCACCGCTTGCAAATGTATTGTCATGGCAAAATTATGTCCCTTTGTTAGAACGAATTTGAGCTTTCTCGTCAGAAAACCAACACTCTTGCTTTCCGACCAGGTCTGACAAACCAGCCTGTACAGTCACAGAAGAGAATAGAATCTTGATATTTTGAATTTAAGAGGAAGAAGGTTTGTACTATCTGTAAAGCGAAAATAAAGACGCTGATCAGCTTCAAGGTCACAGCGAAGCTTGTCTGCGCCTTTGTTTTCGCATGTGCAGATTGTTGGTTTTCTGATGGAGTGGCTCTTTTATTATTTCTCAAAACAGTAGTGACTTTGAGCTGAAATGTAAATACAGAATATGGTACTCGTAAAGAAAAGCTTGAAAAGGGATACAGGGATTATAAGATCGACGTACATACATATATATTTCTTATTCTTATTAAATGGCTATTTATTAAAATGTTACAGGGCTTTTCTCCTCATAGCGATGAACAGAAACGCCCGACCTTAATTTCAAAAGGTAATAACACGATTGTAATTGTGCTTTTTATTTGGTCATGACTTAACGTCCCAGTCAACATAGTTTTAATCATGTCGGGGCGGGCAATATGTAATGCCAATATAATGTATGTACAATGGCATCCCAAGTTGGTTTTGTATGACTGAAAATATGATGCACTCATAGTTGTTATTTAATTCGTTTCTTTTCTCTTTATGCACTTGACCTAGGCCCAGAATTACAATTATCAAAACCTTATTTGAGCCATTGCATGGGAAAACCAACAGTCCGCATAGGCGAAAAAAAGAAGCTGATCAGCGCATTGCTTTCGCTACACAGATAGTACAATTCCTCTACTTTCTAAATCCAAAATTTCCAGCCTCTAACCATCTTCTGCGACTGTACAGGCCGATTTGTGTCGGACCTGGTTGGAACTTAAATTGTTGGTTCTCTCACGCACAGGCTCATTTAAGTTGACGACTTAACACATCCAAGGTACTGCAATCAAACTCGTCGGTTTATGTAATTGCAATTCTATTTTCATACGCACGTAGCTGTTTATCTTGGTAATAATGAAATTGAACATTAATTAGAATTATGGGCCCTGGTCTCTATTCGTCGGCGAATCTCCATAACGCAGTTTCATTACGAAAACTTGCCCATGCAATAAACAGATATTTTTTGAGCTTTAACAATTGCAAATTTTCAGCTGAAAAAAAAATGATGTTTTTCTTATTTTTGCTCAAAACATAGATTGAGGTAACACGTTAAAACCGCCTCGGCGAGGCGGTTCTTACGAGTACCCACAACCTATGTTTTGGAGCAAAAATAAGAAACATAGGTATACCCCCGCATACCCCAGTTTTGCTATATAAAAGTGGGGTTTAAGGGGGTATATATTGCACGGACATGTTTTCCTCATGCTTTATGTAACATCTGTAACTGCGTATACGAATGTGGTTCAACCTCCTTCAACTTCGTTAATTCATGTTGACTATAAGATGATTTCAGACAATGTTTGCATTTCACATGAGTCATTTCTACAAAAACATAATGGTTTTAACGTGACTCGGAAGCTTCTAGTCTTAGCCGTAACCTTCAATGGGATGTTATGGAGTCACATCAGATGAAAGGTGAATCGAATTAGTATCTGCATGTGCTGAAAAAGTAAACAACAAGAACTCCGCGGAGGTCGATATCGCACCTGCATCGGGCAAAGTCAATAGACCGTGAAATATAGTTCAAGGGCACCGGGTCAAGGTGCGTGCTTGAAGGGCATGTCAAGGACAATTACTATGCAATGTTTCAGACTCGCAGCTATCTCTGATGTCGAGAAAACCAAACTTCGACGTAAAAATTTTCAAAGTCAGTGGACCGTGAAATATAGGTCAAGGGCACCGGGTTAAGGTGCGTGCTTGAAGGGTATGTCAAGGACAATTACTATGCAAGGTTTCAGACTTGCAGCTATCTCTGATGTTGAGAAAACCAAACTTCGACGTAAAAATTATCAAAGTCAGTGGACCGTGAAATATAGGTCAAGGGCACCGGGTTAAGGTGCGTGCTTGAAGGGTATGTCAAGGACATTTACTATGCAAGGTTTCAGACTCGCAGCTATCTCTGATGTCGAAAAAACCAAACATCGACGTAAAAATTTTCAAAGTCAGTGGACCGTGAAATATAGGCCAAGGGCACTGGGTTAAGGTGCGTGCTTGAAGGGTATGTCAAGGACAATTACTATGCAAGGTTTCAGACTCGCAGCTATCTCTGATGTCGATAAAACCAAACTTCGACGTAAATGTTGACAAAACTTCGACGTAAAAAATTTCAAAGTCAGTGGACCGTGAAATATAGGTCAAGGGCACCGGGTTAAGGTGCGTGCTTGAAGGGTGTGTCAGGGACAATTACTATGCAAGGTTTCAGACTCGCAGCTATCTCTTATGTCGAGAAAACTAAACTTCGACGTAAATGTTGACGGACGAACGAACGGACGAACGTACGGACGGACGGAAATTTGAACTCCTATATCGCACCCTGCTATAAGCAGGTGCGATAAAAATCAGTAAATTACACAGTATAGTATAGTCTAACCCCTTTCTTTTAAATGCATTAAAATACTCTCAAAATATCTGATATTCGACTTTTAATTTTCGTGTTCTACATAACGTATAGAAGAGTATGACAAAATCTTATCCTTAATGGCAAATCCACGCTACTGCCAAAGAGGTTGGAGGAATCGGCGCTTTAAAAGACTTAGCATGATTCTGGACAGAGGAGACATCAACAGGAGAACATGCGCCCTCGTGGCCTATGGGATAGCCGCCAGGATTGTCGGTCTGCATAAGATTGGATTAACGCAACGCGGTCTGGTGGAAAGAGATGTATTGGTAAACAAAAGTATCCGTACCGTAAGTATAGATTCGTATTACAAGCAGAATCTGTCTTTCGGGCTTTGGCGAGAGCGAAATTCCATTTGTCATGTTCACATCACTGTATCTGTTTAATCCGGGTCTTTGTTGGACAATGCTTGATGCTTTGTTATATATATACTCGAAGCCAAAAGTATCTTTACACCTTTCAGGAATACATGTATTTTCATTCGCTATGAATTGTGGCAAAGTATCTGTTGGAGTGTGTCTACAACACGCGTCCGAGCATAATGCATGTAAAGCGGTTGATATAACTTGCGAGTTATCTGTGCTTTTATTAAAAACACAAGATTTTCGCACCAAATCAAAGGCAGACAGAAGATTTGAACATGCTGTGCCAAGGACCATTTATTGTCCTTCAACAATACTGCTCGACCTTTTCGCTCCTGCATTTGGTTAGGTTTTTGCAGGTTTTTAAAATTGCTTTGCATCGGAAATGTCTCCCTGTGAAATAAACCAATAGTAAACTTTAGCCATTTCTGAAAGCTGCTCCTTTAATTGCATCAACCCGAATTACTGAGGCCTCAGTTGAAATGCGTAACAACATTGGCTGGTGAAAAAAAATCCCATCGGTTCGAAAAAAAGGCAAGCAGTTTGTAAGGGGATTTTCCATTGAAACCATTGTTAATGTCGCAAAAATAGTCTTGGACCTGAACTCATCTCTCCAGTGTGTTGTTCGAGCAGGAAAATTTTAACTTAAATTAGCAATACAGTAACATATCTTAAAGACTTTAAAATTGTTAATTCATAAAACTTCAGTAGCACACCCAAAGTGATGGGATATGGGAAAAAAAACGTTATTTTGACCCCTTGCATGTTTTATTGGGACGTGTGGCAGCATTATGATTAAAATCCTCAAAAAGATTTGCCTACCTAATGTGTAATTGATCGGACTTTAACACATATCATACACCTATACCCGAAAAAAAAAAAAAAAAAAAAAAAAAAAAAAAAAAAAAAAACGTATACAAAAACTTTGGCTTTGAGTATATGTACTACTAGTAGTCAAAAAATCTAACTGGCTATCAATGTTGTTATTGATTTTCTTCGAAGCCAAGAGTACTATATAAATTATTTTTGTCTCATTGAAAATACACCAACATCTTCGTTAAGGCTGTTACCAAACAGCTTGGCACAATTCAGAAACATGCAACAGATAGCCCTTGCCAACACAAGTACCATTTATTTTAACAAGTAGCCCAGGGGCAACGATCGCTCACCTGAGAGTCAACAAGTACAATCACTGGACAAAGTAAACGGGGGTTTTTACCATATATGGGTATGGTGGCCATCTTGGTCATGTGACCTTGAAACCCTACTTACATCAGCAGAAGAGCTCTTGTCTGGATTGTGTATCCTCTTTTCTGCCATTTTGGTTCACTTGAAAAAATCATCTAACAAGGTCAGGGTCCGATAATGACACCCGGGATGGGGCCATAGTTGACCCCAGAGGCTAGATTGGCAGGATTTATGTAGAGCTCCACATGCCAATGTTGTATATCAGATATACAGGCTTTGTGTCATGCTGTTGCAGAGAAGATGTTTTCATATAATATCATTTCCATTATAAGTCTATGGTAGATAATGACATGCCTGGGGCGTGGCCTGTATGGATCCCAGGGGCACCGTTGGCAGCATTTATAAAGGAGAGTATTATACATTGGCCCACACAAGATATGAAAGCTCTGGGCCATATGGTTTCGGAGAAGAAGATTTTTTTATGTTTTTCCCATGACGCCCCCGGGACTGGGCCCGTATGGACCCCAGGGGCACAGTTGGCAGGATTTATAAAGAGGACCGCTATACATTGCTAAAAACAAAATATGAAAGCTTTGGGCCTTGTGGTTTCGGAGAAGAATACTTTTTATGTTTTTTCCCATTGTAAGTCTATCGGAGCTTATGACCCCCCGGGGCGGGGCCATTTTTGACCCCAGGGGCATGATTGGCAGAATTTATATAGAGGACCACTAAATACAAAATATGAAAGCTTTGGGCCTTGTGGTTTTGGAGGAGAAGATTTTTTTATGTTTTTCCCATGACACCCCCAGGGCGGGGCCCGTATGGACCCCCGGGGCACGATAGGCAGGATTTATAAAGAGGACCATTATACATTGCTAAACACAAAATATGAAAGCTCTGGGCCTTGTGGTTTCTGAGAAGAAGATTTTTTTTATGTTTTTCCCATTGTAAGTCTATGGGAGCTATCCGTTGCCATGGAAACCAGAGTTCTGATCCGACCTGGCCCAAAACCTAATACAACCGCTTTCCCCCTCCTCAATGATGCTTTAGATAAAATTTGGTCACGATTGGCCTTGTTGTCTTTGAGATATTCAAGTTTGAAAATGTGGACGCACGGACGGACGGACGGACGCCGGCTCGACTACTGTACTATAAGCTCACCTTGTGAGCCTTCGGCTCAGGTGAGTTAAAAATGCGGTCCCCGTGGCCGAGCGGTTAAGAGCACTGTTTAATCACTCGATCATCTCACCGCTGTGTCTGGTGCGGATTCGAGCCCCGCACTGGCCACATGTGAGACAAGCCAAGTTCTGCTGGCGGGTGTGCCAAGTTGTTTTTCTCGGGGTTCTCCCGATTTCGCCCACCTACTGTTTGGCCCGATTCATATGAGCTGAAATAATTTTGAAAGGGACGTAAAACTGTATTCAAAAAAAAAAAAAAAAAAAAAAAAAAAAAAAAAAAAAAAAAATGACAAATAGGGGTAATTTTGTCCATAAACGACGCTCGGAAAGTTCCAAATATTCCGGAAATAAATCAAGGTAAAATGCCCAAAGTTTGAGCATTTCTGGCAGTTTCGGTTTTATTTGTATAAAATAACTGATGCATGATCCGTAGACAATACAATACAGTAGCAAGGTGGAAACCTCTTGTTGTTACATACAGGCGGCATAAATCTGTGTCGAAAGGTGGAGGGGTCATTTTCTGTCGAAAAATATTTGGTCAGAAAACAAGTCACTGACAGGTTCAAAATATTTTGATTGGACAATGGGGAGTGGGTGAGACAACGATTTATAAAAACTTACTATTTCCTATATGATTCTGTATTACGTTGCAAGCTTTTGTTCACTTTCAGTTACACTAAACATACAATAGAAACGTTTTTTTGGACTGCAATAAACTTCATTTCAGTGCATGCATATGTTTAATATGAGGTACTTCAGCCGAAATAAAAAGGTTTTCAGGACGAAAACAAGAGTCGCATCTCAAAAATAAATGAACTTTGCGAATTATTAAGGGGGTATAATTTTCTAGGATGCTGGTTTCTGTTTATTGCTTATGCTTGTTGCAAATGAAGGCAAAAAATAGTGGATGATAATGCGGATTGGTATATATGCAAACCTGCCGTACATACATGTATACAGCGCTGTAGATGTAAGTTAGCAGCAACGGCGATACCCGGTCGGATGAAATGAATGACAACTTTTGTACAAATTTGCATTGGCAAATCGCCAGAGTTACAGTCGAAATATTTAAAATGATATTTTAACGGTTATACGTCATGTTTTGCAGGGCAAGGTGAAAGTCGTGCTGATCTGTCGACCTAAGCTGATCATCAATGACTCGGATAAATACGCTAATATCGAGGAGATTGGGTTTATATTGTCGGCATTGGTTGAAAAGATGGAAGGAAATCCGAAAGAAACAAAACCTGACACGAGCATGAAACGGAAAACGATCTTTGTTAGACTACGTAGATCAACGATGAGCAGAATGTTTAAGAGTTTCAACAAACATTGAGTTGAATGAAATGACTGAACGAACATCACCCGTACATTATGACGGATATTTTATTATTTTCTAAAATTATTTTGTTTATTTTTGTTTTCTTTCTCATTATTTTGCCTTTTTATTGCTTTCATTTAAGTTTGATTTAAATCATTTGATGCGTGCATGAAGAACAAAGACATTATGTAGTATTGTATATATATATTATGACATCTCGGTAGCTTCTTAACGCCTGTCTTACACTGTGCTTGAAATTACTGAGTACATAAAACAAGTTTGTGATCATTTTGCTAATAAAAAAGCGACGAGAAGCATTTAGGGGCTGAGCCAATGCCATAAATTTTGGGGGTCGGTACCATCTGGCCTGAACAAATCCCCTTATGGTTTTCATGTAGGACTATGTTTGTAGACTTGTAAAAAAACCGGGGGTACTTGCATTGCTGATAGTTTTAATGGTGAAACTACACGTTATTTACGATACCCCAGAATTAAAAAAAAAAACGTCATTTTAACACAAACATATGGAACCCATACCCATACCCCCTCCCTCCCCATAGGGGAAGTTTCTACACTATGATTCTCTAAAAGTACACTGAAAAGCTATCAAACCCTGTTTTTTTTTGCCATCTGGAAGTGGAAGCGTTTGCGTTTTACGCTATGTTTTATTAAGTTACTCCAAATATTCCATTTTTGCGTTTTAATAATGGGGTACACAAAGAAAATTGAAATATCTCAATTGTTTTTTATCCTAGACCATTGAACTTGGTCTCATGTTAAAGCTTAGACAAAGCCCTTTCGTCCTATGATAAGTAATGATTGCATATTCATAAATTTTTATTAAAACATTAAAACGAAAAAAGAAGCAGTTAAAAATCAATTATCCCATAAAAACTGATTTCAGGCCTAAACTATCATTGTGGCTCATTGTTATTGTACCAATAATACTATTTGACAAATTTGTTGATGCCATGGTCCTGAATAAAACACATCTCATTTGCATTTTCATGAATATTAATGAAAATGACGAAAATCAGGATTAACAGAGGGAAAATATATTGCCATTTGAAGGGTTTGGTATGGGTTGCACCCTTAGAACAAATTCTCAAGGGTGCCAGTTTGGTCAGAGGATCACTTTAATGCCCATATGTGTCACGTAAAATCACAGAGTATTCACACCAGTCCCTAATAAGCACAGGAAGTAGGGTGGTACACCTATATTACCACATGTATCTTGGCTACTGATAGACCTAGAGAGCAGAAATAGGTATCAAATGATTGTTTTGGCAATGCTACGAGGGTCATTCAATAAGTAATGCAATATTGGCCATAATTGTTTGTTTGAACACGTTATTTAAGTTTGATTTAGCTTTCTTGAAACATAATTCAATTCGCCCTCTGCGAGACAGTTCAACACCTAGTCACATGCTATACTTCCTGTTGCCTAGCAACAATAGAACACTGTGTAAAGGCACTTGGCCACGACTCTTAAAACCGTTGCCATGGTGACAGGAAAACCAAAATAAACGTATTCTCTTTATTTTCTTACACCAAACTTAAAATAGTTGCATTTAAAGTTCAAGATAATGCAATCTGGTTGATATAATTTAAATGACACCCAATCAAAGTTGAAAAAATGAATAAAATTTCTCGATTGAAGTGTGAAAAACGGGGGTAGAGATACAATTTTTGCTACAATTCGACATCTAGTTTGTTTAATCGAATATTTATACGCCTATTTGTATCTGCCATTGACACTTTGTAAACTACTTGCTATAAAATGCAAATCTCAGATAACATATTTCGTTGCCTAGCAACCAAAATCTATGGAAAATGCATTAAACCGAATTCGCATAGGTTCTGGCGTTGCTAAGCAACATTTGACACGCGTGGGGCTGTATGAACATTGCAGTTGCCTAGAAAGTTCCGGCTAAGGTGACATTACACAAACATGTTCATAGATAGCTATTTAAAACACCACCAAAGAAATACCAAAGCTTGATGTTTATTTATTTAAGTTTTAAAAAGTGGTTTTCGCGGCCACGACACCTTCGCTGCCATTCTATGGTTGCTAAGCAACAAAAAGTGTATGGTCCGATTTAGTTGATGTTTATTTTCCTAAATGCAGATTGAATCAAACTTTCAGAAATTAAAAACATTACCTCTGTCAGATAAAAATACAGAAAAATATGCTACATATTGCATTACTTTTTGAGTGACCTACGTATATAACCATGCAATAAGATATAATTATCAAAATTACGTCCTGGTATTCGAATATTAATGAAAACATTATATATTAGACTAAAATCGCAGAAAATGGAGTATCCTAGCACAATTGTTTATATCTCATCACCCAAAAGCTCTAAAGAGCTTGAATTGGTATCAAATGTTTGCTATGACAATGCTCTCTAACCATATAATAAGATATATAAACAAGCTGGCTATCTTAATGCTCAAATATTAAAAAGAACTGCAGATATTCGAGAAAATAACAGATAAATAAAAGGGTTGTATCAACAAAATACTGATATCTCAGCAACCAAAAACTCTAGAGACCTGAAACTTGTATCAAATAATTGTTATGATAATGTTTTTTTAATAATGTGAAAAGATACAGAAAGATTTTGACTTTCTTGGTGTTCAAATATTGATGAGAACTTTTAATATTAGAGAAAAATCATAGACCAATGTAGGGGGTATACCTACAGAAACGTTTATAGCTCAGCAACTAAAAGCCATAGAGAGCTGAAATTGGTAACAAATAATTGCTAGGATAACATGATAAAAACACAAAATAAGATACATTAATAATCAGACTTTCGTGCTGTTCGAATATTGAGGAAACTTTAAATATAAGAGACAAATCACAGAAAATGGAAAGGGTATACCTACGGAAACGTATAATTCTCATGAACCAAAATCATAAAGAACAGACATTGGTATCAAATGATTGCTATGACAATATTCTATAGTTATATAATAAGATATATAAATAAGCTGACTTTCTTGTTGCTCAAATATTTAAGAGAACTTCAGATATAAGAGAAAAATCACTGGCAAACGAAGGGGTATACCGATAAAATTGCTAATGTCTCAATGACAAAAAGCTCTAGAAAGCTGAAATTAGTATCAAACTATTGCTAAGATAATGTTCTAAAGCCATGTGGTAAGACACACAAACAATCTGACCTAGTTGTTTTTCTAATATTGATAAGAATTTGAAATATTAGAGAAAAAATCACAGAAAAGTGGAGGGGGTATACCAATAAAAAGTTTATAACTCGGAAACCAAAAGCTATAGAGAGCTGAAATCGGTATCAAATGATTGTTATGGTAATGTTCTATAATCATTGGATAAGATTTATGAAGAATTTGTCTTTCTTAGTGTTCGAATTTTGATGAAGACTTAAAATAGAAGATGAAAATCACAAAAATAGAGGGGGTATACCAACGGAAACGTATCTCATCAACCAAAAGTCCTAGAGAGCTGAGATTGGCAATCAAATGATTAATATGACAATATTCTATAACCATGTAAAGGGTATATAAACAAGCTGACTTTCTTGTTGCTCATATATTTAAGAGAACTAAAAGATATAAGAGAAAAACGAAGAAGATATACCAATAAAACTGCTGATATATCAGTCACCAAAAGCTTTAGGGAGCTGAAATTGGTATTAAATGATTGCTAGAATAATGTTCTATAATCATTAGGTAAGAAACATAAATAATTTGACTTTCTCGTTGTTGGAATATTGATGAGAACTATAAATATTAGATAAAAATCTCAGAAAAATAGAGGGGGTATGCCAATGCAAACGTATATATCTCAACAACCAAAAGTCCTAGAGAGCTGAAACTGATATCAAATGATTGCTATGACAATACTCTATAACCATGTAAATAGTATATAAACAAGCTGACTTTCTTGTTGCTCAAATATTTAAGAGAACTAAAGATATAAGAGAAAAATCACTGGCAAACGAAGGGGGTATACCAATAAGACGGTTGATATCTCAGAGTGCTGAAATTGATACCAAATGATTGCTATGACAATATTCTATAACCATGTAAGGGGTATATAAACAAGCTGACTTTCTTGTTGCTAAAATATTTAAGAGAACTAAAGATATAAGAGAAAAATCACTGGCAAACGATGGGGGTATATCGCGAAAACTACTAATATCTCAGTGACAAAAAGCTCTAGAAAGCTGTAATTGGTATCAAATGATTGCTAAGATAATGTTCTAAAATCATGTGGTAAGACATACTAACAATCTGACTTACTTGTTTTTCGAATGTTGATAAAAGCTTTAAATATTAGATAAAAATCACAGAAAAGTGGAGGGGGTATACCAACAAAAAATTATAACTCATCAACCAAAAGTTATAGAGAGCTAAAATTGGTGTCAAATGATTTTTTTTTTGGTAATTTTCTATAATCATAGGATAAGATTTATGAAAAGAAATGACTTTCTTAGTGTTTGAATATTGATTAAAACGTAAAATATTAGATAAAAATCACAGAAAAATAGAGGGAAACGTTAATATCTCAGCAACCAAAAGTCCTAGAGCGCTGACATTGGTATCAAATGATTGATACGGCAATAATTAATAACCATGTCATATAATGAGATATATAAACAAGCTGACTATCTTGTTGCAAAAATTTATGAAAACTTAAGATATAAGAGAAAAAACACAGACAAATGAAGGGGGTATAAACTCGAAGATTTTTACCATAAAGCTACCACCTAGAAAGGTTCCCCCGAATTTATGTACTTCTGTACATGCCCAAATTATCAAAAAGTGCGGGAGGATCTGTTCAGGTCGGGTGGTACCGACATCTTAAATAGCTCATCACCTAATTTAACAGATTTGGCATAGTGCATACCCAATTGTAAATAGCAATACGTACGGACGCGAAATCACACGATTGCTTAAGATTCAGTGTGATTGGCCATTAAGACCAAGCATAAAAAATTTCCTCATAGGTCATGCCCATGTAATATACAGAGATTTTTAAAGTTGTCAAAAATAATAAATAATAAAACAATCAGTAGAAAATGTTTGATGTTTTATAATATTTTCCTCATAGGTTAATACCATAAACAGAAGTAAAGTGCGCTTTATGACAGGAGTTTGTCCTTACCAATAATTAAACCATTGTTTTCTACATGCATTTGTCTTAGAGAAGTACAACACGGCTTTATTCGTAATCCCTTGACATCCTTTGACATACAATAAGTAATTTACATAAAAAAAAAAAAAAAAAAAAAAAAAAAAATTGTTAAGACCTATTAACAGCCATACTTGGCATCATTTCCATATAAGTTGTTGTACATGTTTTCAACTGCATGCATGTACTGTACACAAGCTACTCACTCTTGAAACCTCATGTGCGACAACTGTATGCGCCTGTGCGTGAGAAAACCAACAATGGGATTCCGACCAGTTCCGACACAAACCAGGCTGTACAGTCACAGAAGCAGGCTAGAAGCTTGCAATTTCGGATTTAAGAAGGACTGTATCATCCGTGCAGCGAAAACAAAGGCGCTGATCAGCTTCGCGATTACCGCGAAGCTGATCTGCGTCTTTGTTTTCGCCTAATAGTATGAAAATTGTTGATTTTCCCATGCGGGGGCTCGTATCATAATCATCAAAAAAGTATCGAATAGCAAAATGTACCTAGGCGGCCCCTGTGACCGAATGGTTAAGAGCGCTGATAGTTTATTACCGTGCTTAATCATTTGATCATCTGGCCGCTCTGTCTGGTGTTGGTTCGAGCCCCACACGGGGCGCATGTGAGATAAGCCAAGTTAAGGTGTGCCAGGTGGTTTTTCTCGGTGTTCTCTCGTTTTCGTCCAATTTACCGATTGGCATAATGTGCCTATTCGACTAGAAAGGCCGAAGTGTATTTCGAATACCACGGAAGCTGTTTTCCTCTAACGAGGCTTATTGAAGCTTTATAAAAGGTACAAGGTAGGCAATGATCAGGAAAAGGAACAATCCAAACACCGAGGCGGAAAAAAAAAACAAATTGACAAAGGTACTTATAATTAGAGAACATATCGTTAGCCGAGTGAGCAACTATTTCATAATAGGCGGCCACTCAGTTACCTGAACTGAACTAAAACTATGAACACGTTCATGTACATAAGGTTCAAACAGCACAAATATCGACTCTAAAACATAAAACAAATAAAACCAAAACAGAAGTATCGCCTTGGAACGATTACTAATATAAAACTATTGGGGTGGGGGGGGGGGGGTTAACCGGTTTTACAGTGCCCTAACCTCACCCTGTTCACAACATTTAGTTAGTTGTTCGGTCCTCGTGTTGAATCTCTAACTAGTCAATGAATCATCATGGTCAAACAAATAAATCATGATAACCACTATGATGAATCAAAAACGAGGATTTACAAAATCTGTAAGCTGCCCGACGATGGTTATCCCTGGGCACCGAATAACTTACTGAAACTCGGAGCAAAAGAAAAACACCAGTTGAACCCGGTGGGCCAAGCAATAGACAAGAAGCTCCGGCCTCAACCAACTAAAATGAATAGCTTTATGTCGGGGCCATCATAGAGTCTGACGCCCGACCAACCGGCGTGCAATTAAAGAAGGCAGCATAGTTATCAACCATGACTAGGTTAAAAACTAAGCATGCAGACTGTCGCACAACATTCAAGTTATATGTCTGTAACGTGTTATGATTTTTCTGAGCTGAAACGAAACATCATTCCTTCCTACAAGTTTCTTAAATAATGAGCCTGTGCATGGGAAAACCAACAATTTGCATAGGCGAAAACAAAGCCGCAGATCAGCTGTGCAGTAACTGCACAGCTGATCAGCGCCTTTGCTTTCGCTACACGGATAGTACAATTCCTCTTCTTCTTAAATACGAAATTTCCAGCCTCTAGCTTGATTCCGTGACTGTACAGCCTGGTTTGTGTCGGACCTGGTCGGAAACCCAAATTGTTGGTTTTCTCATGCACAGGTTCATTTGTAAACCAAGTGGTTCCGAAAGGCCCTCATGTAAAAACGTCTTTAGCCAAACCTTAAATTTTGAAATCAACTCATAGTGTCTGCGATAAAATTTATATTCTTTTTTAAAGTTTATGATACCGATAGCCCTGCTGGAGAAGTTTGTCTGTTAAACATTTATTTCGCGCGTTTAAGTCCGCTACATGATTGTAGACTCTAGCAAACCTAATATGTTGCGAAATGTATACACCATACGAAGCACGGCGAACAACGTCACCATCCAAAAACTGAAAATCTACTATTAAAAACCAAAGTCTTCGCGTTCATTATATATGTTCATTTGTAACATAAAGATGTAAATCCAAAAAGGGGGCTTCGGTATCTGTGGTGTTGGCTTTATCCAGCTGTAGTTCAGGTGGATAAATTTGATTGACCATGCCTTCAAAGGATTGTCAATGTTCAAAAGGTCATCGAGGTACCTAGAAGTCAAATCAAAGGTCTCAATAACATCAGCTGGATTGTCATGGTTAAGAGAATCCATGAAATCACTTTCGTAGCAGTATAAAAATAAATCAGCTACGAGATGGGTGCAAATGGAACCCATCGGAATTCCAACAGTTTGTCTGCATGGTTCCGAATCTAATATAAATATTATCCAGGAGATAGGGTAAGGCATCGCATACATTCTGACATTACCAAAGTGTATATCGACTTTGGTCAGAGGAAGTGATAAAAAGCTTTTCTGTCATCACAGGCCAAATAAAGTGAATCATAGTTTTTAGTGCTCTTTTGAAGGTCCACTCTATAAAATCGAGAAGTTTTTCTTTAATCAGATTATGTGGTAATGTGGTATACAGAGTATATTGTATTTCCCAAAGCAGTCTTCGGCTTTGTGTCATCCTCACGATCTAGCAAAACTAGGCGGACAGCATCAGCAGCAATTTTCATCTGCTGCACCTGCATATATACAAGTAGTAAACCAGCTTGTTTTTTGATAGACATATGCATCTCATTTAAATAGTGTTTTGTTTGCACGTGTCATGTTTAAAATTTGCATATCTTTTTTCATCTTTTTTGTTTCATAAAACGTTATTGAACGCGGTAAAAGCTCCTCGTGAGAGCAATGAACGCCGTGACAGCGCCTTGGAAACGCCATAGGAAAGCAGTTTAAATGACACGCCGTAAAAAGGTACAAGTAGGCAATGATCAGGAAATTGCGCAATCAGAAAGAAATTCCCACTCCATAAACCGAGGGGTGGGAAAAAACTAAAATGACACTTAGGTACTTATACCACGAAAACATATCGTAAGCCGATTGAGCAGCTATTCCCCAATAGGTACCATCTCCGTGCACACGCCATGGGCTACCACGGCGTTTGCACTACGATCTCACTGTGCGCCCGCGGAGCTACTGGCACGTTGATGAAGTTATCATTGCGTTCTTATGGCGTCCCCACGGCGTACACACGGCGTTCACATGGCGCTTTTATTAGAACACCGAGCGACGGCGTTTGATTTGAGCATGTCCAAACGAAACGCCGATCCTTGGCGTTCTAGGATTCTCCACGGCCTTCGTTTTTGGCCCATATCGTTCCCACATGTAGCCCATATGGGCTTGCCCATATTGGGCCCCATCTCGAGCCCGGTTGCAAATCCCATGTGGGCCCACATTTGTTTTCCCATATAGGGCCCATATAAAAACCCAAATGGGAACCTTATGGGCCCCATATATTTTGCTGGCTGGGGGTTTTCTGCATTTTTCTAGAACGCCGTGTGAGCGCCGTGAGAACGCCGCTCTGGGGTAACAGGGCTTTTAGAATAGGGACAAATAGATTTATCAATTAAACATTCACAGACCTTAATACATAGACTATAATTAAACAAGATTTATAATGTTTTTCCTTTCACCTCGCAGCTGATATCCAACCTTCAATTTACGCTCATAAGAAAGTCACCTAATGAACCCAAAGATATATGTATAGTTTAAACATATTTTATCGCCTTTTATGTACAATGGGGTTGGGCTAAAAGTTCTATCAACATTAGGTTCAGCCCGCCCCCTACAACATAATTATACTGCAGCATGGCAAACATATTTACAAATATATAAATGGCAAATAACAAGTAAGGATAGATAGATAGATAGATAAACTTTAAACTTAATTATTTTACTTCAATTACACAGAAAGCTCATTGAACTTATATACGCGTTCTTGAAGGCGCAGATGTTGGCGTTAAGTGGTCAAGCGTGGTGGAGGAAACCGGAGAACCCGGGGAAAACCACCGGACCTGGACAGGCGACCACTACCCTGCCACATGCCTTGACCCGGATTCGAACCTGAATCGCAGAGGTGACAAGCGAGTGCGTTATCCACTACGCTATCCAGGCCCCCGATAGATAGATAGATAGATAGATAGATAGATAGATAGATAGATAGATAGATAGATAGATAGATAGATAGATAGATAGATAGATAGATAGATAGATAGATAGATAGATAGATAGATAGATAGATAGATAGATAGATAGATAGATAGATAGATAGATAGATAGATAGATAGATAGATAGATAGATAGATAGATAGATAGATAGATAGATAGATAGATAGATAGATAGATAGATAGATAGATAGATAGATAGATAGATAGATAGATAGATAGATAGATAGATAGATAGATAGATAGATAGATAGATAGATAGATAGATAGATAGATAGATAGATAGATAGATAGATAGATAGATAGATAGATAGATAGATAGATAGATAGATAGATAGATAGATAGATAGATAGATAGATAGATAGATAGATAGATAGATAGATAGATAGATAGATAGATAGATAGATAGATAGATAGATAGATAGATAGATAGATAGATAGATAGATAGATAGATAGATAGATAGATAGATAGATAGATAGATAGATAGATAGATAGATAGATAGATAGATAGATAGATAGATAGATAGATAGATAGATAGATAGATAGATAGATAGATAGATAGATAGATAGATAGATAGATAGATAGATAGATAGATAGATAGATAGATAGATAGATAGATAGATAGATAGATAGATAGATAGATAGATAGATAGATAGATAGATAGATAGATAGATAGATAGATAGATAGATAGATAGATAGATAGATAGATAGATAGATAGATAGATAGATAGATAGATAGATAGATAGATAGATAGATAGATAGATAGATAGATAGATAGATAGATAGATAGATAGATAGATAGATAGATAGATAGATAGATAGATAGATAGATAGATAGATAGATAGATAGATAGATAGATAGATAGATAGATAGATAGATAGATAGATAGATAGATAGATAGATAGATAGATAGATAGATAGATAGATAGATAGATAGATAGATAGATAGATAGATAGATAGATAGATAGATAGATAGATAGATAGATAGATAGATAGATAGATAGATAGATAGATTATTTCAAGATCATGTCTTATCTTATGTAGTAAAGTGTTTTAATATAAACTAAGACACCACCGCCGTGATTAGTTCGGTCTTTGCGATAGGGAGGAGAGAATTCATTTGTGAGAAGAATATTTGAATCGTCTATCATATTATCCAGGTGAGTTTCTGTGAAGCATAGGCAGTCAAAGTCGCCAAAGATATATGTATGTACGGTATCGTATATCTCCTTGTATAGTAATTATACAAATAAAATAGTTGAATGGTAAAGTGAAGAGCGTGTCTTTTACATGTTTGTGTGAACCGGTCTTGTCATTTTTACTCATCTGTGATGCTGGCATGTTATTGTAAATGAGTAGAATCGCTGTTGATACCGTTTCATAACTACCATTACAAAAACTTGCCCGTGCAATATACAGAGATTTCTAAGCTTTAAAAACTGAAAATTTTCAGCTGAAAAATTTTGATATTTTTCTTATTCTTGCTCAAAACATAGATTGTGGGTACACGTTAGAACCGCCTCGCCGAGGCGGTTCTAACGAGTACCCACAATCTATGTTTTGGAGCAAAAATAAGAAAAATAGGTATACCCCTGCATACCCCAGTTTTGCTATATAAAAGTGGGGTTTGAGGGGGTATTCATTCCACGGACATGTTTTCCTGATGAAAATGATCATATAAAATAATTGGAAGGTTAAAGGCAGAAATACTGGGATAGATCTATTCAGTTAGTAATACAGTCATTACACATGCCAGGCATTGACTAAACTGGGCGCACTAGAGACAAGTACATGCACTCGTATTTTGTAAATTAACCATAAGTTCTGTTCTGTAGCCGTTTTTATTAGAGGAAAACATTGTTAACTGTTACATGCCCATCACTGGAGGTTGAAGTCACAAAAGCTACATTAATCGAATTGGAATTCTTATAAGTATTGCAATATTAGATTCCCTTACATTATCATAGGCAATAACTGAGCCATATCGTGGGAAAACCAACAATCTGCATAGGCGAAAACAAAGGCGCAGATCAGCTTCGCGGTAACCGCGAAGCTGATCAGCGCCTTTGTTTTCGCTGCTCGGATAGTACAATTCCTCTTCTACTTATCTCCAAAATTTCAAGCTTCTAGCCTGCTTCTGTAGCCGCACAGCACGTTTTGTGTCAGACCTGTTCGGAAACCACATTGTTGGTTTTCCCACGAGGCGGCTCATGACTGTAGCTGACATGCTTTCCTCACTGACTTATACACTGCTTTTTGTCACTACGTCTGTCATTTTCATATTTTGTTCTGTCTATATGCTCGTATGTTTCTTATGTAGCTTTGAGTCTAAATGAGCCGCGACGCGAGAAAACCGGTCTTCGGGGTTTCCGACCAGGTCTGACACAAACCGGCCTGTACAAGCTCAGAAAAGAGCTAGAAGCTTGAAATTTCGGATTTAAGAAGAAGAGGAATTGTACTATCCGTGTAGCGAAAACAAAGGCGCTGATCAGCTTCGCGGTTACCGCGAAGCTGATCTGCGCCTTTGTTTTCGCCTAGGCAAAAATCCGGTTTTCTCACGATGCGGCTCATAATAAAATTGAGTTAAGTTGGGAAAATAATTAGCTCATACAAAAATTGTGCATAGACCAAATGATTCTGCCAACTATAATTAACTCTAAACTCACTGTTATTAAATATCGTGCAAAGTTAAATTGATTTACACTGTTTTATTGTTTTTATCACACATAATTATAATCATACGCGTATACGTATTTTAGCAACATTTTGCATAGCACCATTTCATCTTAAATCTTTAAACTGCGCTAAACTATATAATTACCGCATCCATTCTAATCAGCGCAAAGTTAACGGATTATCAATCTAATTAGCACACACTACTATAGGCAACAGCACGTACATTGTAAACTGCTGAATTAACAACATAACTTGAATATATTAATGTTTACACTCCTGTACCCATCGCCAAAAATAGCTCGGATTGAGCCGGCAATAAATGTTTTCAGCTGTTATCATAATCATTACCAGAGTACATGTAACAGTCTCAAGATGTCCAATATCAGATTTCTACAGGTTTCAGTTTTTTCTCTTTCTTGGACTATTTTGTGTAAGAAACGTGAATCATAGAGCCTGTGGGTACTAAAATATATGGGTACTCAAAATTTTGGGTATTCAAAATTGGGAGCACTTTTATTTTTATTTTATTTTTTATTCTTATTTATTTTATTTTATTTTATTTATTTTTTTGAAACTATACCTTTTAGTTTCTCAAATTTTGGGCAGTCACAGTCTGTGGTTCTTCAAATTCGTTTAGCTCTCAATAGATGTGGGTGTTCAAAAATCATGTGGATGATTAAATTTTGTAGGTGCTCAAAACTGGTCATGTGTTCGAAATTCGGTGCACGACTTTTCGTCGAAAACCCTTTGGTCGAATTGACATTTGATAGAATAAGACACTTGGTCGAAAAAAAAAAAAACAAAAAAAAAAAAAAACAAAAAAAAAAAAACAAAAAAAAAAAAACGATCAACTAAGACACTTCGTCGATTTTTTAAAAGTAAAAGTACGACACTTTGTCGAAACAAATTCGACCATGTGTCTTGAAAATTATAAGAAGTCGCTCTATTAATAAGATGTTAGTACACAAAGTTAACCGTAGGTTTTCAAAATATATAAAAGTATTCAAATTTTCGTCAAACGAAGTGGGTATTCAAAATTGCTCTGTGAATAATGTTAATGAAACTTTGGGAACTACATCTGCTTGTTACACAAAGCATAAGTGCTGAAAACTTATCTTCACTATAAGAGTGATCACATAATGCGATCACACTAAATTGTGGGTAATCACAATAAGCTGGTTGTTAAAATAACGAGTCATGACTTGAAACTGTTTGTATGTAACTGTTGTGGTCATAGGGTACTCGGAATTGTTGGTGTTTATTCGCATGTATTCATTACTTGTGGAATTTCACGCTTGGTATTTGTGGGTACTAAACATGTGATGGATATAGGAGTGTTTATATCATGAGTGCTATCGTTGAAAAATAGTGTTTGATCAGTTGAGTTTAAGCTTGAACGTGTTGTGAAAATTATTGTAAAATACTTATACGCTATTCGCGCACTGTGCACGTATGTACATGTTGCCGGTATGCACTTATTGGAGAATGTGCGCTTATTACAACGAATACGGTATTGATATGTCAAGCGTTTTTTGATGCTTAAAGCCAATAATGGAAACTAATGTTTTCTTCTTCGAACCTATATACATGTATTATTGGTGCCTAAAATAAGCATCTGTCTATCTACATCTTTAGCGTAAATCACGGGTATCGTAGATGTATGTCTAAGTTGACTACAATACTTTTCAAGACTCAGTCAGAATATTTTATTTTCGAACAAGCCCATCCACCTCAAGTTTTCTGAATGTTGATGTTGTTGGTTGCTGCTGATTTTATATCATAAATGGTTCCTTAACGATTCCTTTGCCGCGAAGTGCGATATTTATTGCTTTGTAACAATGGAGCTCCATTACAGATCCATTACATTTGGTGTGGAAACAAATAGATATACAATTACATCAGGATATTTATTTTGTTGACATATTCCATGTATATTTAAATTGCAAATAGGCAGGACTTTAATCATTCCATGGCTGTATTGAATATTTAAATAGTAGGTATTCTAGATGTGACACGTTTATAAACTTTTCTTTTTAAAATAACGTATAAATATTCAGTTGCATAATCGATTGAAACAAAGGGCTTATCCACAGTCACTGGTTGTTCGACATTGTCTCGCATTATTTAGAAATGCTGTATCAGAATTACAGCTGTATTGTAAATCTATTCAACTTTATGTAGTATTTTTGTAATATCTTCCATTTAGCCATTGCTTTTTGTATACGTTTTGCACATCGTCTTCCGATTTCATATGAATAATTTATTGCAAAATCACCGAGTAGAAATAACAGAAGCCCTGAAATTGTCTTAGTTCACGCATCAATTATTACTATATGAGCCGCGTCACGAGAACACCGGAATTTTTCCTGTGCGAAACCAAAGACGCAGATCATCTCTGCAGTAACTGCACAGTTAATCAGCGCCTTTGTTTTCGCTACACGGATAGTACAATCCCTTTTCTATTCATACCCGAAGCCTGCTTCTGTCACTATACAGGCCGGTTTGTGTCGGACGTTGTCGGAAACTAAAATTGTTGGTTTTCTCATGCAAAGGCTCATATATCAATGACAATGGGGTTCATGGGAAAACATTTTATAAAGGTGATCACTGTGCATGCATGAAGTGGAAATAAAATAAGTGCTTGTTTTCTCAGTATTATTGTTCATTGAGACTTCATAAACTATCAGTACTTCGAATTTAAAATAATTTAATAAGTGCTTGTTTTCTCGGTATTATTGTTTATTGAGACTTCATAAACTATCAGTACTTCGAATTTAAATAATTCAAGTCTTTCAGTATGCTATTTCATTTTTAATCAGATTTATGCTGACGGTAATGACTTTAGTGGGAAGGACTTGTCTTAAACCAATTTAAAAACTGTAAAAGGAAACATAACACATGAATTACGTTATTTCTGATATTTCAGAAGAGTATACCGAAAACTTAAGATGAGAATACGAATCAGGACTTTTATCGTGCTGGTGCTACTATTAGCAATCATCACATTGACGAGAATAATAGGTAAAATATATCTCTAACGGGTATGTGTAAAACATCGTGATTGCAAGCATATCCATTTGATGAGTGAAAATGTGGTTAACAGTGGTATAGCTTTTTATTCTTTGCAGCAAAACATAGATTATAGATTGTAGACTTGTGTACCCACAAACATTGTTTGAGCAAAAATGAATAAACTATGGTCATTTTTTCTTCAACTGTTTGTTTGTTTGTTGTTTAACGACGCATCAACCCTAATGGTTCATAAGCGTCTAACAAGGTAGAATGTTAAAATATATTGAAATCATATTAAAATGTAACACTTAGTAAGGAATAAATGTTGTTGAAAAACGATATATGAAATAAATAAGATAAAATGGAAATTTTACAACTGAAACAAATCTCTGTATATACTTACTGCGTGGGCAAGTTTTTGTGACGAGTGTGAAAGATGCTTGAAGAATACTCGGGCTCATGGTAGTTGTTTCCGGTCACAGTATTCCCGCCTAGTCAATTAACGCCAAGTTGTATGTGTAATCTGAATGGAAAAGAGGAACAAACGTTTGTAAAAATGTTCTATGGTTTCCTTCGAAAACCTGCTCCGTAGCCGGTTGGCCTATTTCAATAAAACTTAATGGATTTTACAACAAAACGTTTTATAGCCAGTGACTTGAGTTAATGAAGCCATGTGAGAATTCAAGGCCTATGTAATTTTGACTTTGTCCAAAACTATCTTTCAATATTTTCAAAAGTCATGCTTCAAAGACCAACTCTCAGGTGAGCGTTCTCATGACTATTTGTGAGGCCCTACCAGGGAAGTGGGTCTCTGTTGACTGCTGTCTGAAATAAAAATGATCTTTATACCAAGCTCCTTAAATGGTTTTCCTCAGATCCTTGCTCCCTTAAACCCTAAACGTTATTGCTTGCTCTCCACATCCCTGAACTTGAACAAATGACTACTCCCCAGATCCCTGAAAAAAATGTCCATCTCCCAAGATTCTTAAAATCCCCGGTAGGACCTCATTTGTCCCCTGGCTAAAGTATAGATCATGCATGTAAATAACCATTTGTGTTTTAACTCATTTAAGCCTGGCGTCCCTTTTGTGGGACATAGACAAACAGCATAGCCCCAGATGTGACGCCGCAAAATTCTTTTTGCTTAGAGAAAATTCGTCGAAAAATGAGATAAAAAATTAAAAACACTCCTAACGCCCCTAAAAACGAAAATGGACTTTCCAAATAGATAATGATGGGCAAATCCATTCGTCATATATGTTTTAATAAAGTCTGAGGAATTATATTGAACTCGCTGTTTAATAATTCAAAACTTGACTCCAGCTTCATTGTTTGCAATCTAATAACTTGGGCCAGCTCATTTGCCAAGTTACTTGACGACCATCGTTGATTCGGATGGGCAAGTATCCACGTACCCATTTGCGATTCCAAACGAGACATTTTTTAAATTATAAACATTTTCATGCATCGAACTTGCGTGCTTTGAGAATGAGTGAAAGTATTTCAATAAGATAAATGTACTTGGCAAAAATTTTATAGATACTCGCCATCTTGCTCATTTAACACCGATCACGACTAAAAGACGTTATAGTGTTACAAAATCAATCAACTATTGTTTCAGTAATGAATATAAATCAGCCTCGCCTCCAGATTATCATGAAAACATGTCCGTGAAATGTATACCCCGTCTACCCCACTTTTATATAGCAAAAGAGGGGTATGTAGGGGTATACCTATTTTTTCTTATTTTTGCTCCAAAACATAGATTGTAGGTACTCGTCAGAACCGCCTCGCCGAGGCGGTTCTAACGTGTAACCACAATCTATGTTTTCGAGAAAAACAAGTAGCCCAAGGGCAACGATGGCTCACATGAGAGTCAACAAGTACAGTCACTGGACAAAGTGATTTTTTTTCTTTTTTTTACCCTAAATGGGTATGACGGCCATCTTGGTAATGTTTCAGGTCTATGGCTGCAATAGTTACCATAGGATCATTGGTCCTGTAAACGCTTACCTGAGACCTAGTTGTCACTTTTCCCCATGTTTTCAAGTTTGCCTATGTTTCCAAAATTGACCTTGACCTAAATTAATCACTTCATCTACTCCATTAGTTGTTTGCATCTACCACTTTTCAGGTCTCGGACTGCATTTAGTTTACAAAATATCCATTGTTTTCACCTTTTCCCATGTAAAAAGCCTATGCTTCCAAAATTTACCTTGCCGTAAAATAGGTCAAAGTCATCCTAGGGTCATCATTTTATCAAACTATGATGCGCTGGAGTCCCAAATGCTACATATCAAGTTTCGTGAAAATCGGCTTGCCGGTTCTGGAGAAGAAGATTTTTGAGTGTTTTTTACCATATATGGGCGCGGCGGCCATCTTGGTCATGTGACCTAAATTTCGGGATCACACTTTCGTTACCCCTACCCAGGGATGCTCCACAAAATTTCAGTTTCATTGGCCATGCGGTTTCAGAGAAGAAGATCTTTCAAAAGTGTGTATAGACGACAGATCGGCCAAGGTCAAGAGATGACCTTGATCTAAATTAATTACATACTTTCACTAGTTGTTTTGCATCTACCACTTTTCAGGTCTCAGGCTGCAATAGTTTTAAAAAATCCATATTTTACAATTTTTCCCATGTAAAAGCCTATGTTTCCAAAATTGACCTTGACGTCAAATAGGTCAAGGTCATCCTAGGGTCATTATTTGATCAAACTATGATGGGCTGGAGTCCCAAATGCTACATACCAAGTTTCGTGAAAATCGGCCGCCCGTTCTGGAGAAGATTTTTTTGAGTGGTTTTTACCATATATGGGCTTGGCGGCCATCTTGGTCATGTGACCCAGATTTCGCGATCAAATTTTCGTCCCCACTACCCAGGGATGCTCCATATAAAATTTCACTTTGATTGGCCAAGCGGTTTCAGAGAAGAAGATCTTTGAAAAGTGTGTATGGATTACAGACCCTTCAAGGTCAAGAGATTACCTTGGCCTAAATTAATCACATACCTTCATCTACTCCATTAGTTGTTTGCATCTACCACTTTTCAGGTCTCAGGCTGCAATAGTTTAAAAAAAAATGCAAATTTTTCGCTTTTCGTCTTATAAGTCAATGGGAACTTTAAGTTGCCATATCAACCAAAGTAGTGGGACAAGGACAATAAAAAACACAAACTTTGTAGAGGCTAATATCATAAGCATGTAAACAAAGTTTCAGCTTCATCCGCCTTACAGCTTCTGAGAAGAAAAATTTTGAATATTTTTTCGAAAATTTACCCTTTACGTTGCTATAGCAACCAAACGAATGAAGCGACTTTGACAAAAGTTGCCTAAAACGGGGAGGACTACTCAATAAACATTTATGTAAAAACAAAATTTCAATATCCTCAATGAAACGGCAGAAATTGCAAATTTTCACTTTTTGCCTCATAAGTCAGTGGAAACTTCAAGTTACCATAGCAACCAAAGTAGTTGGACAAAAACAAAAAAACAAAAAAAAAAAAAAAAAAAAAAAAAACTTTGTACGGGCTAATGTCATAAACAGGTATGCTAAATTTCAGCTTCATCCCCCATACGGCTTCTGAGATAAAGATTTTTGGATATATTTTTCGAAAATTTACCCTTTATGTTGCTATAGCAACAAAACGAATAAAGTGATTTTTACAAAAGTTGCCTTAAACGTGAAGGACTACTCAATAAACATTTATGTAAAAACAAAATTAAAATATCCCCAGCCTGACAACGGAAAATGCCAATTTCCACTTTTTTCCATACAAGTCAATGGAAACTTCAAGTTGCCATAGCAACCAGAGTTCTTATCCGATCGAAATAAAAAACACAAATATTCGTTCCCCCCACCTGTTGATGCTATATGTGAAATATGAAAAGATTCGGCCTGGCAGCTTCAGAGGAGAAGTCGTTTGAAAATGTTGACGACGACGACGGACGACGGACGTCGACGCACGGACGCCGGCTCGACTATTATACTATAAGCTCACCTTGTGAGCCTTCGGCTCAGGTGAGCCAATAAGAAAAATAAACAAAAAATCGACGGAAAATTTTCATTTTTATAACCCTAAAAATTCTGTATATTGCATGGGCGCGTTTTCGTAATGACATGGGCTTCGAGATCTGATACGATTGGACTCACCAATAAATTTCTTGACCTTCTATTCTTTCTTTATATGAAGTCAGATCTGTCGTAGGCCATACCGGTACGTGGCCGTTCAATCGTTAACCGTAGCGTCCGTCGTCATCGTTAGCGTATTAATAAAGTGGTGAATAATTGTTTTAACACATGAGCCGCGTCATGATCAAACCTACATTTTGCATATACGGAAAACAAAGGCGCAGATCAGCTTCGAAATTGATTAGCGCCTTTGTTCTCGCTATACAGATAGTACAATACGAAAACATGCCCATATGATATACAGTAATTTTTTCAGGTCAAAAATCGATAATTTTCAGAGGAAATTTTTTTTATATTTTTCTTATTTTTGCTCAAAACATAGATTGTGGGTACACGTTAGAACCGCCTCGCCGAGGCGGTTCTAACGAGTACCCACAATCTATGTTTTGGAGCAAAAATAAGAAAAATAGGTATACCCCTGCATACCCCAGTTTTTCTATATAAAAGTGGGGTTTAAGGGGGTATTCATTGCACGGACATGTTTTCCTGATGTAAAATCTCAAGCCTCCAGCCACCCTCTGTGCTTGTACACCTCGGTTTGTGGCGGACCTGTTAAAAATCCCATTGTTTGCTTTCTCAAGACACGGCTAATAAATAATCTCGATTTCAGTACCGACCGTTACCGTCAGTCTGGTTCGATCCCCTACTCTAAAGCATTACGACGTTCTTCTCAGCGCTTACATGAACAGCGGCTCCACATTCACCGGACGACTGCTGGGTTTCCACCCGGAGTCCTTCTACTTTTATGAGCCACTATGGCACATCAACCTCTGGGGTTACTACAGTGGAAACTGGACCATGTGTAGCATCCAAACAGCATCATGCAGGTGGGATTTTTTGTAGAACTTTGACAAAGATTATCCAGACTGGACTGTATATATGTTGGGTTTACCAGCTTTCCTTAGTGGATAGATATACATGATATATGCAATATGCCTGAATCACTATTAGCAAAGAAGGCTGTAATGCATCAAAGTATCATCGGCCTCCGGGGCATAGCGGGGCTAAAGTGCCGGAATTAAACTTCCGATGACTCGCGGCAGTGCCGGATATATGCCGGTGTTTTATTGTCCCGCCACTGCATAATCACATTAATTAGAATAAATTTATTTAGCCCAGTAAACTGTTGTATTGTTCATAGATGCATCTACTACTTTTGACAATCTAACTTAATTTGTAAATGTATGTGAACACGTACACACAAAATTTCAAACCTTTCCCTCATATATTTTTCATCAGATCAACTATGCCGTTGTTCCTCAAAGTTGCCAGCCTCCGGGGGGTGGGGGGTGGGGGCTTTTAGCTGGTATTTTTTAATAATCATAGATTACGGGTCCGTATGGTAGTTTTAAATAATTCAGAGTCACTGTGGCAGTCAGGTCGTTTACAGCTGATATTTTCAGCGGAAGTGTAAATTAAGAAAAAAAAAGTTCAGTTGCATCTCTATAAAAATGTGACTGTCAATATTGTTGAAATTTATGGAGCAAAATATCAGTATCACTACAGAACTTGCTTTTTTTTTTTTTTTTTTTTTTTTTTTTTTTTAATTGATGTTGTACGTCTCAGTCAACAGTTAAGGTCATGTCGGGATGTTGCCTCCATTGTATGGGACTTTTACCCCAAATGAGGTTGTCATAACATTCAACAAGTGCTTGAAATATAACCACCCAACTTGGCCAGAAAAGGCTTATACGTATGGATGGTATGACTTGAACCACGTTTCCCGAACAGACCAGAGCGGTTTACCTGTTACCAGATGGTCAGCCAGTAGTGTGTAAGCTTTGCCTGGAGGCACAAGCAGCCAATTTATTTCTTTAGGCCCCAATGGGCGGAGCCGATGTTCCCACCCGACCACCCATCACACTGATATGGTGCCCGTAGCTACAAAAATTAACGGTTTACCTGTTACCAGATGGTCAGCCAGTAGTGTGTAAGCTTTGCCTGGAGGCACAAGCAGCCAATTTATTTCTTTAGGCCCCAATGGGCGGAGCCGATGTTCCCACCCGACCACCCATCACACTGATATGGTGCCCGTAGCTACAAAAATTAACGGAGCATATTATTTTGTTTCAGGACATTAAACCGTTTGGAGATGAATAAAAACAGGCCAATACCTAAACGCAAATTGGATCCAAAACTCATACAAGGCATCGACATAGAGTAAGATTCCGCTAACTTCATTCAAAGTGTAACACGACTTATCTGAGTAATGTTAAACGATCCTAGACGATTCTGTGTTAGCATTTGTTTGGTTTTGTTTATGCTGTATGGACGTCGCTTCTATCTTAGACAATATCATGACATCTTTTTTTTTTTGGTGAAATATACCAACACCCAATTGCAAACAAAAAGGTTCATATTAGAATCAGCAGTATGTCCGGTAGTCCCGGCATGTATACAATAACTCTCTAAACGGTGTCAATGTAATTCTTCTTCTCGCAAAATCGTCCACATCATATAATGTAGTTGTCACATCATATAATGAAGTTTGCGCATATAATGAAAAAGTACAAGTAGGCAAAGATCAGGAAAAGGCGCAATCAGAAAAAGACTCCCACTCCAAAAACCAAGGTGGTTTTGCGCATATAATGAAGTTATCGAACCATATAATAAACTTGATGCATATAAAGACAATAGCCCATAATATAATGTAGTTGTCACATCATATAATGAGGTAGTATCAGCATATAATGTAAGTCTACCATAATATAAAGATGTTTACCCATCATATAATCTAAGTCTACCATAATATAAACATGTTTACTCATCATATAATGAAAATTTTCATAATATAAAGAACCTGATCCAACATATAATGGACTCTTCTCATCATATAATGCACACTATACAACATATAATCAAATGTGAGCAGGATATAATGACGATGATGCATCAAATGTTTTTATTCCTTACCATCAGACAGCTTTGGCGTTCCATACAAGCGGTTATGTTCCAAGTATTTGTAACCATTTCCCCATCTATGGGAAGTTTGGGGCATAGTCAGGTTTAAGTGCAGAACATTCAATATTATTGTTCCGTCAGAGCAGGGAAAATGACTGGGTTTTGACATAAGGATCCTTATCCGAGTCATATTTCCTGTTGCACAGGCATTTGACATCCAGTCTGTCCCCTTTAGCCGCTTGCAGGGCGCTGAGGTATTAACTAGTGACTTTTGACAAATACTTTCAGCACTGCTCAACCCATAGAAGTTCCTCAAAAAATTCTCGAATATGTGTTCGGCTGTAAATTATCTGAAATAAAGAACATTATCCAGCCCGGAGTAACAACGAAAGACGTGTTTTCAGGTATGATGGTACATTACGAAACCTTGCCAATATACAGAAATTTTGTCAGTTGTACAAATTGAAAATTTGAAAACTTAAAAACAGTATATTTTAACACATTTGATCAAAACATTGATTGTGGGTACCTGTTAGAACCGCCTTTGCGATGCTTGATTCAAAGAGAGTACCCACAAATTATGTTTTGGAGCAGAAATACGAAAAATAGATATACCCCAGTTGTGCCATATAAAAGTGGTGTACGTGTATATTACATGGACATGTAATCCTGATGTTGAGGGCGCATTTGACTGGCCTTTCATAGCCCTGTTTCGAAAATAGAAACCAGTTTTAAGTGAATTCATTAGTACTACACAATCATGTCAAAAAGTTCCTGTACCAGAACTTACTTCGTCTGTATGTCAGTGGGTTAGTTTAACATAGAGTAACGTTACTGAAATTGCTGATGTTAAGGTCACTTTATTACTCGTAAGTTGACATGTTAAAGGGTATTTCAGATTATTTGCACTACATGTCATGGGGAAAACCACATGGTAAAGGAATTAAACTTTGACTACCCCTGTCAGATACAGTAAAAATGATGGCCTGAAAATCGCTATATGCTTGATCCAAGGAGAGATAATTCATGACGTTGGAAATTTTAAGGCTTTCATTTAAAAAGGTACAAGTAGGCAAAGATCAGGAAAAGGCGAAATCAGAAAAACAATCCCACTCCAAAAACCGAGGTGGGAAAAACCAAATACTTATACCATGAAAACATATCGTTAGCCGAATGAGCAGCTATTTTCTCGATAGGTGGCCACTCAGTTACCTAAACTTAACTTAAAATATGAAAACATGCATAAGGCGCAAACAGCACAAAAAAAAATTAACACCAAGACATAAAACAAAAAGATCCACCACGGATGTATCGCCTTGAAACGATCAGTAACACAAAATTAGTGGCGGGCTTAAACCGGTTTCACATGACCATAACCTCACCCTCAGCTTCTGCATAACATTTAGTTAGTTCTTCGGTCCTCGTGGTGAATCTCTAACTAGTCAATGAATCATTAAGAACAAACAAATAAATCATGATAAACATCATGATGAATCAAAAACCAGGACTCACCTGTGTGCAGGATTAAATTGTATCATACGCATTCGAATAGAGACGAAGTTGTTCAACAAGAATGTCAGCAGCTTTACCCCAAAAGCCTGGTTTTCAAGTTTCTTGCAATATCAAAATTTGAGTCTACGTTACAATTAAATCCTGCGCACTGAAAAGCTTGTCACACTGTACGTTTTCAGGACCGAGTTGGGACTCTTTCCGACGATGTGAGCAACTTCGAAGACCCTTCGAAGACTGTCTGTCTGACATGGAAACAGTTTGCCGTACAGCTAAGCACAGAGTATCTAAGGTACTGAGAATGACACTTGATGGGCTAGGCCCGCTACTCGACCACAATCCGAATGTCAAGGTGCTTCATCTTACCAGGGATCCTCGAGCTATCATACACAGTCGAATAGAGACAAGTGGTCATCCACTTAGAGGTACGAGGAGAGACAGCCGAGATATAATTCAGACTGCGAAAGCATTATGTGACAAAATGAAGATTGATTTAGATGAGGGCCTTAAACTGAAGGAGAGGTATCCCGATAGGCTCCGCTTCATACACTATGAGGATTTACTTCTCAGAGACGAAAGCATTAGAAGACTATACGAATTCATTGGAATGAAATTTGATTCAGTTATCTTTAGGCGCGTTTTTGCAATAAAAACGAACGCACCAGAAAGAAAGGACGGTGTAAAAGAGAAAGACAGAAGAACGAATAATGGACTATGGTGGAGATCTTATTTGAAATACGAAGTTGTTCAGCAGGTTGATAAAGAATGTCAGCATCTTTACCCCAAGCTTGGATATCCTATTATTTACAATAGCACACAACTTAGAAACGCATCTAAGGAAGACTTGTTACTTCAGCTGAAATTTAAGTTATGAGCCGCCTCGTGGGAAAACATACAATGTGGTTTCCGAACAGGTCCGACACAAACCGGCCTGTACAAGCACAGAAAAGAGCTAGAAACTTGAAATTTCGGATTTAAGTAAAAGAGAAATTGTACTATCCGAGTAGCGAAAACAAAGGCGCTGATCAGCTTCGCGGTTACCGCGAAGCTGATCTGCGTCTTTGTTTTCGCCTATGCAGATTGTTGGTTTTTCCCATTGGGCGGCTCTTATAATAATCCCAGTGACCGTACTATACTGATTTGGTAAGTTACCAAGCTTCCAAGTTTGTCACAGTTTATATTCAATAGCTCAGGTTATAAAATATAACAGAATGAGGAGCAATATTACAAATGAGCCGCGACGCGAGAAAACCGGTCTTCGGGGTTTCCGACCAGGTCCGACACAAACCGGCGTGTACAGTCACAAAAGCAGGCTAGAGGCTTGAAATTTTGGCTATAAGTAGTAGAGGAATCGTACTATCCGAGTAGCGAAAACAAAGGCGCTGATCAGCTTCGCAGTTACTGCGAAGCTGATCTGCGCCTTTGTTTTCGCATAGGCAAAAGTCCGGTTTTCTCACGACGCGGCTCATAAATGTGCTGCAATTGCATGCTGACCTCAGAGAAACAAGTAGCCCAACGTGCAACGATCACTCACCCGAGTCAAAAAGTACAGTCACTGGACAAAAGAAGGTAATACTCCGCTAAATAGAGCTGACTTCAGAACTGTACCACAATTATCAAACTGTCCCTTGATTGTGCTTAGGCCCATAAAATTGATAAGAATACTTTGTTTCTGTTTCGTTGTGTTTGTCATTTTGATATGAATAGGTAATATCCCATCTGATGCCCCCAGAGCATTGCCTGTATGGACCCTAGCGGCACGGTTTGCAGGATTTATAAAGAGTTTTAATTGCTACACACAAATATAAAAGACCTGAGCCATGTTGTTTCGGAGAAGTGTTTTTGTGTGTGTTGTTTTGTTATTGTTTTAGTTTGTTTTTTGTTTTTTGTTTTCCATTGGAGGTTTATGGAGCTAATGACACCCAGGGTGGTACCATTTTGAATACCAGGGGCATGGTTGACACGATTTATGTAAAGCTCCATATACAGCTGTTGGATACAATATACAAGCTTTGTATCTTGTGGTACGAGAGAAAACTTACATGTACTCAAAGTATTTCCCATTATTAACCTATGGCAGATAATGATGCCCCTTGGGCGGGGCCTGAATGGACCCAAGGGGCACGGTTGGCAGGATTTATAAAGAGGATTACTATACATATGCATAGTATACATTGCTACACACAGAATATAAAAGCTCTCGACATTGCTGTTTCATATCTCTTCTGATTAATGTTTTCCTGGGCCGGTGAAATTTCGAGCTGATTTCGCCGCGAAACATCACACTGTCAGCGCGATGTCAGAAATGGGGAATTAGCCAAAATACCACTGTATTTGAGCCGCGTCATGAGAAAACCAGCATTTTGCATATGCGTAAACAAAGGTTCAGAACAGCATCGCAGTAACTGTGAAGCTGATCAGCGCGTTTGTTTTTGCTACAAGGATAGTACAGTATCTCTACTTTCTAAATCCAAAATTTCCAGCCTCAATGCATCTTTTGTGTTTTGTCGGGCCTGTTCGGGAACCGCATTGATGGTTTTCTCATGACGCTGCTCAAATGCACATTATGTATGCGATTCGGTCTAAAAAAATACACGCGTGTAAATATACTCCAGTGTGTATTTATACTCCGGTGTGCAAATCAACCTGAGAGTAAATTTAAATTGCATTCGCATGGGTTTTATCGCCAGGAGTATTTTGTAGGTAAATTTATCATTTCTGGATTAAAACCTGTTCATTTAAGTTTTCTGTATTTGCAAAACAAGAAGAGGCTGCTTCAAGGTGTTCATGTAGACTTTGGCAGCAGAGGGGAATCATGTAATGGTCAGGCATAACCTTAGCAGTTATACAGTTCCCTTTTTTCATCCTTTTACAAGGAATTACTGTTAAAATGCCCCAAGAATCCTAACCAAGAATGATGAAGAAATAGTGTGGCTGTTTGCACTCCTTATGATCTAAAATGTTATGAATGGCAATAAACTCTTATTTAGCAACAATGTCCACAGTTTCAGCAACTGTCATATAATCAGTTAGGAACAAAAAAAGTGAAAATTCGTTATCTAAAAGCAGAATATTGACTTGAAATAAAAAATACTCATGGGTAAATTTTACTTTGCGTTCGCATGGGACATAATAGTAAATTTACACGTGTGTATTTGTAAAAATGAAATTTGCATCTGGTCAGACCCAGGAGTAAATTTTACCCATATGTAAATACACTATGGTGTGTATTTGCGTTCGCATGCGCCATTTACTTACCCCGAGTAAAATTTGCACACCGGAGTATATTTACACGTATGTATTTTGGCGCATGCGAATTGGACTTTAGACTGCATTGAAAAAATGTTAAGTTTTAAAATGTTTGAGGCAATATTTGCTGGACGACCCTCGCTTGTCATTTTAATCAGCGATGACCTAAATACGGATAATTTATTTGTATTTATGCGCATACTACAGTTCAAACTTGTCGTTTTGTTGCAATAAATAAACAGGTTCAACGGGGTTTAGGAGATAATAATAATAAAAAATGTTAAGGTATAGTAAACATTTCTTCTTTACTCTTTTAACACGTGCTCTTCTTTTTATTTCTTCATAGAAACGTTCACTACTTTGTTGAAATAAAACCTCTTTTGGCTATCTCATGCTGTTATTCTCTCTCCTTGTAACTTTTTTTTCGCAAACGCTTATTATAAAAACGATCATGTGCATCTTATGTTTTATTTTATGGTTTTGCGAAATAAAGCTTTTTTATTTGGTCTTACTATATACATGTATATCATTTCAAATCTCAAATACTATTGATCTTGTACAGATAAAATATACTGAAATATTAATGAAGCCACGTCATTTGAAATCGTCTCGTCAGGACGCATCATTAAGAGGTTGTTAAGTGAGCCGCCGCACCAGAAAACTTACAATTAACATATGCGAAAACAAAGACGCAGATCAGCTGTGCAGTGACTGGACTGATCAGCGTCTTTGATTTTGCTACACGAATAGCACCATTCCTCTTTTACTTATATCTAAAGATTCAAGCTTGTAGCATACCTTTGTGACTGTACAGGTCGGATTTTGTCGGACCTGTTGGGAAACCAAGATTGTTTGTTTTTTCATGCGAAGGCTCAATCTTTTCATCAAAAAACCCGTAGGATATGTTGATCCCGTTAAACAAGACATAAAGTCATCCATCAAAATCTAGCTTAGAGAAAACGTGTTTTTATCGACCGTTATGTTACGTCTCTTATTCTGTCCACTGAACTTGTACATGTAGGAAGAGGAGCATTTTTGCATGCTTTTACTTTAAAACGATACACTAGTACTATTTTAATGTGTGTCTCTCGCGATAAATACATGTAAAGCTTAATGAAAGATCCATTTCACGAGACACGACTTATCTGTTTTCGTCAAGATGTATTCATCAAGAAAAGTACGTTTATGTCGTTAATTTAATATCGCATTGAAAATACATACAGTTTGGGAGCAGGTCCAGTCAATGATGTAGACAGGTATGGCGTGTAAACAGAAAACACTCGTCTATGGTATGGTTCTGGTTGTGTGTGGGACCTTCCTTCTGTACATGCAAGGTAAGCGTAGTTTAATGCACAATTTTGTTTTCTCTATACCCGAAATGGGGTCAAAAGCATCACTGAGCATCATATGCTTCAAACGTTAAATTTACCGTCGCAACACTCGACCGGTACATTTTAACGTTCCAACGGTAGACGCTAATAAATTTTCCTTGTTAAAAGGAACGCTTGGCTAGTCTGTATATACCATTATTTGTCCGTGTGTTGTGGTTTTTCGTAGGTTTGTGGAGTTTTTCGGTTACTCGATGGATCACATCGGTCATGAACACTTCCTCGCTACGGTGGATTTCAAGCTTTCGTACTTGGTCGGACCTAGCACAAAGTTCCGGGTTTTAACATTATCCGCCCAGAACGCCACCTAAATGTTTAACGTTAGATCCAAATACGTCATTCTTCCCACAAGTCCTTATAAAAACGGCGGAGAGCAAGTCTGGTTTCTGCCTTCAATTGCTTTATTATGCAAGAAGTTTAGCAAAATATTGCGACTGGAACCAGGCCCCTGGATGTCAAAGGGAAACCTCATAGGTTGAAGGAAAAACCCCACAGATTGAGGAGAAATCCTCATTCCGTTTCAATTGCTTGACGCTGTCGCGCCAAGCAAAAATTACATTCTTTATTTTTGGCAATTGAAAGTCTTATGAATTACTCAACGTACATCAGGAAAACATGCCCGTGCAATGAATACCCCCTTAAACCCCACTTTTATATAGTAAAACTGGGGTATGCAGGGGTATACCTATTTTTCTTATTTTTGTTCCAAAACATAGATTGTGGGTACTCGTTAGAACCGCCTCGGTGAGGCGGTTCTAACGTGTACCCACAATCTATGTTTTGAGCAAAAATAAGAAAAATATCAAAATTTTTCAGCTGAAAATTTTCTCATAAGGAAACCGGACTTTTGCATATGCGAAAACAAAGGGGCAGATCAGCTGTGCAGTAACTGCACAACTGATCTAATCAGCACCACTGATCGTACAATTCCTCATCTACCTATTGCCAAAATTTCAAGCTTCTGGCCTTCTTGTGTGACTGTACAGGCCGGTTTTGAACCTTATATACGTTTTCATAGTTTTAGGTCAAAAATCTCTTTTTATTACATGGGCAAGTTTTCGTAATGTCTAACAACAAAGCCAACCGACCAGAAATGAGCCGCGACGCGAGGAAACCGGTCTTAGGGAGTTCCGACCAGGTCCTACATAAAAAGGTTCAAGCAGGCAACGATCAGGAAAAGGCGCAATCGGAATGAAATTCCCACACCAAAAACCGAGGTGGGAAAAAATTGACAATTAAGTACTTATACTTATAGTAATATCGTAAGCCGAGCTATTTCCAAATAGGCGGCCACCCAGTTACCCGAACTCAACTAAAACTATGAAAACGTATATAAGGTTCAAAACCGGCCTGTACAGTCACACAAGAAGGCCAGAAGCTTGAAATTTTGGCAATAGGTAGATGAGGAATTGTACGATCAGTGGTGCTGATTAGATCAGTTGTGCAGTTACTGCACAGCTGATCTGCCCCTTTGTTTTCGCATATGCAAAAGTCCGGTTTCCTTATGAAACGGCTCGAATGGTAAATTGTGTATTTCAGGTTGGAGACTATCGACGTCAATCGTCTCGTCAGAAAATAATAGCAGGAAGGTTGTTGTACGAGATATTTTGGAGAAAGGTTTGTATAGGACGATCAAACGTAACAAATGAACTTTCACCTTTAGTTAGTTGACACATTTACTGCCGCCGACGACGACTGTAGTATAAGAATCTTACATGAGTGTAATAATAAGATTCCAGAGGGTCACATTTTGGCATCACGAGGCTTGCCGAGTGATGCCAAATTGTGACCCGGGGGACAGATTTGTCTATCCATACCTGACACGAATGATGGATTCTTTTTCTTGCTCACCTTAATGCAGCGAAGATTGATTTTTATACTATTTACCTAGAAAAATGATAAAATCGCGGCGTCCGCCATTTTGATTTAAAACGTTTTGACGTCATTGTGACGTGTGCGCTTAGCGACAAAATTACATGACGTCCTATACAACCAGTGTTAAAAAAGAACATTTGAACGCAGGGTGCGACCGGGGTGAGATAACGAGGGTGAGATAAGAATTTCTCACATGGGGTATAAAACGTTGGATTTCTCTATCTGGTGTGCAAGAATCATTTTTATCGTTCTTTGCCACCGACGTTTGTAGTCGCTTTACGGGTATACCGGTATGTCTCGGGTTATAGATGAAAGTTCTAAAGAAGGATAATGGATTGTTTATCAGATTTCCAGCATAAAATGTCCTTCCCGGCCAAATATAGTGATATATGGTATGTGCATACATGTATATCTTTGTATGTAATATTTAATAAATTGATTAATAATAATGTAATAATAAATGGCAGTGATATATTTTAAAATTGTTTGAGATGCGTGACAGTAAAAGTTGGAAAACCTACAATAAGGAGGTTCCGACTATAAGGTTCCGAACTGCAAACTGACAGAAGAAGGCTATAAGCTTCATTTCGCATTCAACAAGAAAAGGGAACGAAATGTCTGCAAAGCGGAAAGAAATGCGCTGATCAGCTGTGCAGTACACGGCTTTTATTTATGGTCATTACTCGGCAGGAAAAGCACGTACTAAATAATGAGATACTGAACGATGCGAAAATCGAGAATAAGTATGAAAAAGTTTTGTTTGTTTGTTTGAATTGATGCTTTACGTCCCAGTTAACAACAACGATCATGTCGGGACGTTACCTCCATTTTATGGGACTTTTACACAACATTAGGATGTCATGACACTCAAAATGTGCTTCATAAATATAACCAACCAAGCAAACCAATTAGGCTTATATGTATGGATGGCTTGACCAAACCACTTTTCCTGGTCAGGCCCAGACTTGAGCGGTTAACCAGTAATCAGATGGTCGGTCATTAGTTTAGAAGCTTTGCCTGGAGGCACAAACAATCTATCTGTTTCTCCTAGGCCCCAATGGGTGGGCATTGTTTGGCATATGAAACTGTAATGAGGCTTCAAAGTAAAGTGAGGTATGGTTTCTCTATTGCTGTTGAGTTTATGTAATAACATCTACATAGACATGATTTAGTCATTCATTAACATTTACAAAATCTCTCGAGGCAACTACCCCCCGGGTTTCAACACTCCGCTCGAAATCTATCGAATATCTGGGCCCAGTTGTTCAAAACTAACGACGTCGTTCGTTTCAAACGTTAATATTACAAATACACTGTTATTTTTTGTTGAAAAAAATGTGAGAATCCTTTGCACTGCAAAGGATTCTCACATTTTTTCAACAAAATATAACAGTGTATTTGTTACTTTAGCTGATATTTGCTTAACAAATTTATGTCTTAACGATATCGTTAAGACAACGATGCTTTGAACAACTGGGTCCTGAATGACAAGTCATGTTTGATCCCCCTCTTTTCAATTTACTAATAGGCGAAAAAGACAGCACCAGGCATTACATAAGTTCCAACACGACGCGCGAAGAACTTGCTATTTCCCAGTAAGGTAGCCATCCCAATAGCATCAACAAAAACAAAGATGACGATCATAAAATGTACAGGGAGGCAGACAGAACAAACGGCAGCAAAGAAAAATGAGCCTCCGCGTGGAAAAACCAACAACGTGCTTTCCGAACAGATCAGACACAAACTGGTCTGTATCGTCACAGATAATGACTAGTAGCTTGAAATTATGGATTTGGAATGCAGAGGAATTGTACTATCCAAGTAGCGAAAACAAAGGCGCTGATCAGCGTCTTTGTTTTCGCATATGCAAATAGTTGGTTTTCTCATGAGGCGGTTCAAATCAAAGAAAAAACGCAATGGAACGGTCAAAAAACTGGAGGGCAACCCGTGAAACGAAGACTGGCCAGTATGGGAATCCATCTAGCCTGTAAGTCACCAGAGCACAGTTCTAGAATACACACGACAAAACGACTGACAGTGTATCATTTATGTATGTATGAGGCGCATCATGAGAAAACAAACAATGTGGTTTCCGAACAGGTCCGACACAAACCGAGTTGCACAGTTACAGAAGACAGCTAGAGGCTGGAAACTTCGGATTCAGAAAGCAGAAGAATTGTACTATCCATGTAGCGAAAACAAAATCGCTGATCGTCTTTGCACTTACTGTAAAGCTAGCTTTCTGTGCCTTTGATTTCGCATCTGCAAAGTGTTTGTTTTCTAATGTCGCAGCTCATATTTTTAACAGATTTCAATTTTTCTGCCAATGGGAGTCAAGACATTTTGTTAAGCGCCTACATGAACAGTGGATCTCGATTTACCGGTCGCTTGTTGGGATTCCGGTCCGATTCGTTCTACTTCTACGAGCCACTATGGAAGTTTTCTACGTGGAAATACTACAAGCCACCTAACGTTTGCTGCAGTAGTACCAACGGCTATTGTAGGTACTTGATGAATTCATCTGCCTTTATATATAGTTTCAATTGTTCGTTTAGACTAAAAGAATCTACACGGAGAACAACAACAACAACAAAAAAAAAACAACTCTTAATTGCCTGTAGATCTAAGATTCAAATTGTTACTCATAATATAAATGAACAGAAGCTCATTTCCTCGTCACTAGCATATACATGTCTACGTAGGCCGAACACATTAATACAGTAAATAGTATCAAGTGCCTACACGTGTTTATATAATCAAAGTGAGAAATCGTTCTGTGGTCACTGATAATGTAATAAAGTGAATACTTTAAATTCAAAACTCTCTCTCTCTCTCTCTCTCTCTCTCTCTCTCTCTCTCTCTCTCTCTCTCTCTCTCTCTCTCATACACACACACACACACACACACACACACACACACACACGCACGCACGCATGCACGCGCGCGCGCGCGGGTTAATAGGAATAAAGCCTAATAGTTTTCTTTTCTTTTTATTACAGCAATATTACTGTTGGCCAACTGAACGAGTATCAGCCTTTTGTCGGTGCTCAAGAAAAGGAGGAAATTATTCCACACTTCCCGAGGTTGCTGCTTTTGCCTAAAATTTCTTCAATTTCTTAGCCGCGTCATGAGAAAATAAACATTTGGCATATGTTAAAACAAAGGCGTAGCAATAACTGCGAAGCTGATCAGCGCCTTTGTTGTCGCTACATGGACAGTACAATTCCTCATTTTTCTAAATCCAACATTTCCAGCCTCTAGCCTTCTTCTGTGCTTGTACCGTACCAGCTCGGTTTGTGTCGGACCTGTTCGGAAACTACGGCCACATTGACGGTGTTCTCATGACGCAACTCAAGATCCAATGATATCTATGAGTCTCAGGAAAATTTGTATTTTTTTTTTCAAAATGAATTTCGTTTATCAATAAATGCTTTTGGCGATGATATGAAAAATGCGCAACATTGACAAATCGACGATCTTCAATTGATAGCTACATGTATCTCCACTGTTAGCGCGCTTGATGTCCAGTATTACTCAGTCACGCGTTTTGGGTTTCTATGGTAACTTTACTCATATTTCGGAAACGTCTCGAGCAAATGAAAGATTTGACGATCATATCACGGGGACCCAACTGTTAATATCATGATTATTGATGCGACGTGGAATGATAATGCATGCTATTATGATCCAAACAGTGAATTATTACTAAACAATTCACTGCTAGAGCTGATCTATTTCTTAAATATGCGACAGAAATGCATCGTGGAAGAATGAGACATAGCAAATGTTACGATACGGAGACAGTGGTGCATTTGCTTCAATTAATGTTTTCTAGGTACAAGTTAAAGGCGTCAATCATGGTTTTATACTGTATTAACATTTGCAGATGCTTGAGAAAGTTGAGCCCGATCGCTAGCTTAATATCCGCTTTTCGTCTTCTCCATATTTCTTTTTTCCAATAATACTATCAATGACCAGACTTCGGTCCTACCAGGTGTTTAGGGGGCGCAAAGAAGAAGGGCCTTTTATTTTCTGGTCATGGGGAAGCGCTAAAATATTTCAAGGGCACTGGTGAGCAAGCAAAATCTTTTTGGGGATTTTATGGAGAAGGGAGTTGGGGAAACCATTTTCTGGAGCTGAGGCTATTTGTTTCTCGGAGAGCAGGGAGTTTTGTAGGGGTTCCAGCTTGCGTCAAAGCCATCGCTTCCCGTAAACCTTCATTAATGGTTCTCTAGTTGTGTCACTCGAATGTTGACAAAGCTGAATCAGAAACCCCACTCTGTGACCTAATTCAAAATAAAAGTGACATATGCTTTTAAGCTCGCTCAGCGAAGTACTGTACATGTAGTCCAAGGAAAAAACATACGCCATGCAATATTTCACATGATAAAGGCACTCGTTATGCTTCTGCATTGACGTAAATAACTTTTGAAAGAGCACAAGAAACTGCTTATTCTTCCATGAATCATTCTAGTAGTACGTACCTTCGTCTTCGATGCATACAAAAGATGTTTATCTTTCTGTTTTTCACGCTCAGTAGATCATTTAGGAAGCCGTTCGGATACATATTTCAATAAAGACCCCACAGGACTGTGTTATACTTCTTAGTTTACGACCAAGACAAAGAAAAACAAAAGGACTTTAAGAATGTAATGAGTTTCCGTGCCACCTTTGTATCTACAGGCCAACTTTATAAACCATTAGCTGAAAAACACAAGTGCCGTAAGTATTCCAATTGACTTCAAGTGGGAACATAGAAAAAATTTTCAGATCATAGTGGACGCCGATTTTGTAAACTCGGTTTTGTTTAATTTTCACGAGAGCAAAACATGTGAGACTTACCGTTCAAGGGCAGAGGATATGCAACGTCGCATTCGTAACGCTCTCGCCGACGCATACGAAACTTCATAATAGCATTCATTAACATTCCACGTCGCATCAATAATCACGATTAACAATTGGGTTCCCGTGCATATGCTACATAAGCGTGTTATCATGCTTCCTTTACTTTCATATATTGTATTTCCAGGACTGTACAGCCACATGTTCTATTGTTGTACGTATTGTCTGCCGTTTACTCCTGTCGGCTTGAGAAAATCAAGAATGTTGTACAACTCAGGGTTCACGACCACCTCTCATATTCCGGTAGGGTTCTATAATTTCCGGCCTGGGTGTCGGTATAATCCTTAAGGTGAACAGTTTGTATGGAAACCGTTATAAACATAAAATAAACTCATCCGCGTTTAATGTTTACTGGTGTGACGTATTTACTGCAAACTTTAAACATTTTGCTTATTTCAATGAGAAACTCTATCCTAAATGCTAGAATGCGTCGGTACTGTTTATACTTTTACCGTTATTTACCTGTCCCTGCTTAACTTGAAATGGTATAGCCTTATTACCATGCATCTTTGAATCTGTACCTACTTTTTCAGGTCCAAGCTGGGGTGTGTTCCGACAGTGTTCTCAGAAGTTAAGAGGCAAGACTGATTGTCTTCGTGAACTTGAAAATGTGTGTAGAAACAAGCTGTCAAGGGTTACCAAAGTTATCCGACTTACAGTTGGTGCATTCGAACCGCTACTAGAAATTAATCCGCGCCTAAAAGTAGTTCATCTGGTTCGCGATCCACGTGCCATAATACAGTCTCGACTTTTCTCGCGAGGTTATCCGGTTTATGGATATAGACAAAATGACTCTTTGGAGCGTAATTTATGCACTAAGATGCAACAGGATATCAAAGACCTTGATCGTTTAAAAGAGTTATACCCCAATCGGGTGTTTATCGTGTATTATGAAGATTTATTATCAAATTTACATGTGAGATTAAAACACCTTTATAAGCGCTTAAACTTAACATATAGTGAAACAGAAGTAAAAACTTTAGCGACTATTCGAGTGAATATATTGCCACCTGAGAAACCATTTACCAAGATAAACCCGGACAGGGTGGCGGACAATGCGAACTGGTGGAGAAAACATATGATGTGGACAGACGTAGAAAAAGTACAGTCAGCTTGTGGACGTGTTTTGCGGACGCTTGGATACGGGGTTTTACAGAATGAAAACGAACTTCGTAACACTAATCGTACTATTCTCAAGATACCGTCACATTTTCAGTTGTAGATACATATTTTTTCGACATTATTTTATATAAAGTTTTATACTTGTATAAACGAGGCAAAATAGTTTAACTAAGTTTTGTTATTGCGCATTTAACATTCGTTGAACTTGGTTTGTCTAAAGTGCGTTATAGCACCACTTGGTCTGAGAAGACGTTCTCACTTCGTTCAGTACTAGTGTTTCTAAACGTACGGTAGTGCAGTACATATTTCTTATTCTTTATTCACGCCTGTGTTGTTTTCTGTTCTCTCGTTGCAAAAAAGATAATAATAAAATCTTCGAAAATAGGTGTAGCTCAGTTTAGCTGTGATGTACAGTTCACTCTATGATCTCTGTTTCACAACTGTTTTTGCACATATTTTTACATGCAGTGATGTATGTTGTACCAATACAGAATTTAGAAATTGATCACTTTCATGCGTCAACATAAGTATCCTTGTTTAGAATCGCCGATGAAGGATTTTCAGCCACTGGTGGCCACATTAACTGCCCAGCGTACTTGTTAAAACCCAGGAAGCGGTGGTCCGTTCCGACATAACTGAAGAATTATTGACTAGACGTTTAACCTCAATACAAACAAACTCATTTTTTGTTGACTTGGAAGTTAATAGTCGATACAAAAAAAAAAAAAGATTAATTCCAACCCAAGAGACAACCAACGCGAATGAGACCAGCTTACGCAGATGAAATCAGTGGACTGTTGTATCATGCAATTACCTGTTTTGGCGAAGTGGTTTTGCGCCGTTTGGGAAGCGTATTTACTCAATATTTCCGTTTTTATTTCATCCGCGTTGGTCGTCCCCAGACGCATTTATATCTGTGAATAATCAGTGTGCGCCTCTCTTACACTATTTTTCTTTTGAATTCTCTGTTCCAGGCAATGCCATAATTTGTTTCAAACTGTTTTACCGAACAAATAAACTCGTTTGGGATCCTTCCTGACGAGCTGTTGGGAAGGATTCCGGACTCCCGTTCACCGGTTTAGCAGCAGCCTTTAGCGAAGCAATGAACTCGTCGCTGTAGCTCAAACGACCCTATTTGCATCAATCGGCGCTGTAAGAAGTACGGGAACATGAACATGCATGTTTTTTACAACAGGTGATAGCAAAAGTAGATGAAAAGGACATTCATAGGCATTTGGTGATACATAGAGCCGCGTCATTAGAAAACCAGCATTTTGCATATGGGGAAACAAAATCGCGGATACTACGAAGCTGATAGATCAGCGCCATTGTTTTTGCTTCACTGATAGTCACGCATGGTACAAATCCTAAATCCGAAATTTCTAGCCTCTAGCCATCTTCTGCGCTTGCACAGCTCGGTTTGTGTCAGACCTCTTCGAAAACCACATTGTTAGTTTTCTCATAACGCAGCTCTATAATGTATTATTAGTCTTTAAAAATTGTATGATAGGTTAACCAGTCTAAGTGAGTAGACTGCGATTTAGCTTTATTCTGATTAAATAGCTTAATGATTAGAAGTGAAAGCATCACACTGACAGGTAAGAGATTCAAAACAAGCATGATATGCCACCGCATACCAAATTAATCACAAAAGTGAGGACTCGATCTCTTGTTAATTATATTGTTCTTCAGCTTTGCTTACCGAATAGAAATTTCCAAGATACTGTTTTTTTGTTTTTTTTTGTTTTTTTGTTGTTTTTTTTATTTATTTATTTATTTATTTATTTATTAATAAAATTGTCATTCAAACGTGGAATTTTACCACATTCCAGACTGCTTTTGTCGATATGGCGTCTTATGTATCATTGCTGTGTTTTACAACGACCTGGCTTAGTCAGTATAATGAACCACCTCGTGGGAAAACCAACAATCTGCATAGGCGAAAACAAAGACGCAGATCAGCTTCGCGGTAACCGCGAAGCTGATCAGCGCCTTTGTTTTCGCTACTCGGATAGTACAATTCCTCTTTTACTTAAATCCGAAATTTCAAGCTTCTAGCTCTTTTCTGTGCTTGTACAGGTCTGTTTGTGTCGGACCTGTTCGGAAACCACATTGTTGGTTTTCCCACGAGGCGGCTCAAATGATAGATGGAATTTTCTTAACAGTTTGTGGTCCATTGCCAGGTATTGTTGCGTAATAGAATAGAAACTTTCCGGTCTTCGATGTTCCTCATGATTTTACTTGAAATTTTAGAAACCATTTACTCCTACTACCGCAACTTATCTTTTGCATTATGAAAACATTTCCATGAGATATACAGATTTTTCTTGAGATGTAAAAATTGAAAAGATTCAGTGGAAATGTTTTGATATTTTTCTTATTTTTGCTCAAACATAGATTGTGGGTGCACGTTAGAACCGCCTCGCCAAAGCAGTTCTAACGAGTACCCACAATCTAGGTTTTGGAGTAACAGTAGGTAAAATCGGTATGCCCTTGCATACCCCAGTTTTGCTATATAAAAATCATGTCATCAGGACAACATGTCCGTGTAATGTATACCCCCTTGAACCCCACTTTTATATAGTAAATAAAACTGGGGTATGCAGGGGTATACCTATTTTTCTTATTTTTGCTCCAAAACATAGATTGTGGGTACTCGTTAGAACCGCCTCGCCGTACCCACAATCTATGTTTTGAGCAAAAATAAGAAAAACATCAAAAATTTTCTGATGAAATTTTCAATTTTTACAACTGAAAAAAATCTCTGTTTATTGCATGGGCAAGTTTTCGTAATGTGGTATAAGAGGGTATACATGATATCGTGATGGCCGCGGGTCTTTGATATTATTTCGGAATAACTCACCTTTTGAGGCAACCGTTGTTGAACAATTAAGTTATGGTGGCCCCCTTGGCCAAGTGGTTAAGAGCGCTGATATTACATTACCGCACTTAACCATTCGATCACCTCACCGCTGTGTCTGGTGTGGGTTTGAGCCCCGCCCTGGCTACGTGTGAGACAAGCCAAGTTCTGCTTGCGGATGTGTCAGGTGTTTTTTCTCGGGGTTCTCCCATTTTCGCCCCACCTACTGATTGGCACCGTCTCATATGAGCTGAAATAATCTTGAAAGGGACGTTAAACTGAATCAAAAAAAAATCAATTAGGTTATGACCCGCGTCATTATGGTAAATGTTTATTGCTTACTGGTACTTCAAAAACACCGAAAGCAATCGAAACCCGTAAACGCAATGGACACAATGTTGATACATTATCTATGGTATGTTAAACCAACCACTTTTAAGCTCACCTGAGCCGAAGGCTCACAAAGTGAGCTTATAGAAGGGCCATGATCTGGATGTCCGTCCGTCGTCTGTCGTTTTCTTCCGTCGTCCACAATTTCAAAGATCTTCTCCCCTGAAACCGCTGGGTCAATCAAAGCCAAACTTCAAAAACGCTTTTACATGTACGTGAGGAACTTTCGGAGCCAGCATTTTTATGGTGACTTGGTTTACAAATTTAAGAAACTTATAGGAATTTCAGTTCAGAAAAAAATTAATTAAACCCATAATGATTGATAATTATGCTGCCTTCTTTAATTGCACGCCGGTGGGTCGGGCGTCAGACTCTATGATGGCCCCGATATAAAACTATTCGTTTTAAATTGGTTGGGACCGGAGCTTCCTACGCTGCCTTCTTAAATTGCACGCCGGTGGGTCGTGCGTCAGACTATGATGGCCCCGAGTTAAAGCTATTCATTTTAGTTGCTTGGGACCGGAGCTTCTTGTCAGTTGCTTGGCCCACTGAGGTTCAACTGGTGTTTTTCGTTTGCTCCGGATTTCAGTAAGTTATTCGGCGCCCAGGTATCTCCATCGTCGGGCAGCTTACTGGCCTCGTTTTTGATTCATCATGGTGGTTATCATGATTTATTTGTTTATCCTTGTTGATTCATTGACTAGTTAGAGATTCACCACAAGGACCGAACAACTAACTAAACGTTGTGAACACTGCAGAAGATGACGGTGTGATTAGGGCCCTGTAATTTTATATTATAAATCGTTCTAAGGTTTTGTTGTGGTTCTATATGTATTTGTTTTGTGTTTTGGGGTCAAATGTTTGTGCTGTTTGAACCTTATGTACGTGTTCATAGTTTTAGGTAGATTGGGTAACAGAGTGACCGCCTATTGGGAAATAGCTGCCCGCTCGGCTTACGATACAACTAAGTATTTAGTTTCCCACCTAGGTTTTTGGTGTGGGAGTTTCCATTAGGAAGGGGAAAGAAATGTTTATATAACTAATACAGGTCATATGACCAAACTGGCCGCCATCCTGATATATGGAAAAAACAGTTCAAAAATCTTATTCACAGGAACTGCTGAACCTATTGCAATGAAATTTGACATGTCGTTATTAAGACTAGAGTACTACAATCTATGTATAAATTTAGACTTTATGATGACCTTGACAGATTTAACGGCAGGGTCAACATAGGTCACATATACAGAAAACTATTAAATAGGAAATACATGTTTCACGGAAAGGTATCATGATGACAACGTTACAATTGCCTCTATGTTTTGATAACGCGATCGTCGTATGCTAAACGTGAGTCCCATGAAGTCCCCACTAGCCACATAGTGTACTCCTATGGATTAAGCAATATTTTTTTTTTTTTTTTTTTTTTTTTTTTTTTTTTTTTTTTTTTTTTTTTAACTGTTGACGGCATGTGTGCGTGGTCATAATGATAAGTAAGAATTTTGGTTTTGCTTCACTTCTTTGATTCATTATCTTATTATTTTCAAATACTGATTTTGGCCTTGTGATTCCAAACATAACATAGGTGAGCCGCGTCATGAGAAAAGTTTGCATATGCGAAAACAAAGACGCATATCAGCTTCGCAGTAACTGCGAAGCTGATCAGCGCCATTGTTTTCGCTACACGGACAGTACAATTCCTCCGGCACTTTCTAAATCCAAAATTCCCAGCCTGTTAACATCTTCTATGCTTGTACAGCTGGGTTTGTGTCAGACTTTTTCGTAAACCACAATGTTAGTTTTCTCATTACGCGGCTCAAAAAGATGCTTTCTGTAAACCTTCAGACAATAATTATATCTACTACTAAGATAACAGATATTCCCGCTTTTTTTTAGATACAATACGTCGTTTCAAATCCTGTCGGAGTAAACACATACTGGATTACAGTATACAAACTCTGATTGTTGAGAAATTAGGATATAAAATCTACTCAGTAGATATTTATTCGCAGATATGGAACTATATAAATATTATATTGTTCTCATGGTGAGTATAAGCAAATGGTGTTGTGTTGTTAAAGTATCTAAAAGTATGTAAACCCGTAAAGCCCTTCCAATTCATGTCTGACTATGATACGCAAGAATATCCCCATGTTAACTGACTTAACCACATCAAACCCAAACTTTTATAGAAAAACGAGGTTTGATCGGTCTATGGAGTATATATTATTTTTATTTATTATTCATAATTTAGTTCAATCAGTAAATTGTTTAATCTAATATTTTCGGTTTCCTAAAATAGATAGAACAGTTATTTATGGGCGTTATCTGGAGTGAGGGTTGCTGATTGATATTTGTGCTTTATCATACACAAATGTTGCCTCATATTTTATCTTCATTAAACCTTTTCAACCATACTTTAGAAACTTTGCTTCAACATTTAAAACAAACCAAAACAGTAGTGTGTATATAAAGTAATGGGTATTGCACATGATGCAACCAGTTGTTCAAAACTAACGACGTCGTTAGTTAACGATTCGTTAAAATTTCAAATGGCAATATTACAAATACACTGCTATTTTTTGTTGAAAAAATGTGAGAATCCTTTGCATTGCAAAGGATTCTCACATTTTTTCAACAAAAAATAACAGTGTATTTGCTTTTGAAGTTGTTATATGCTTAACAAATTGTGGTCTTAACGACATCGTTAAGCTAACGAAGCTTTGAACAACTGGGCCCTGATTTCGGGTTTCAAACCAGTGAAGACTGACCATTCTACCATTACAGCAACAAATAGTGACCTTAAGTAACGAATATAAGTATGATATTGATAGGTCTGTTAGTAAATCATTTATCACTGTGACTGTCTGTGTGTCGTTATTAAGGTCACTACAATTGTAATTATTGCGTTCAAGACAGAAAGACGCCTTTGTCCTTTAATGAAATAGGAAGGGATATGGGTGCAACAAAATATACATGTATCTATTTTAACAACATTTCTGAAGGAAATATATAAATCCGCCGTCCTAATTTTGTTGCTAAGATTATTCCACTCTTGACACAGTGGAAGGTATGCATGGTTTTCGTGAGACCACAGTACGGGTATATACATTTCATAACATTTGCAAGATTTTGACGATTACGTAAAGGATAATTTGTACTTTCTGCAACCACATGTAGTGGTGGGATAATATCAGATATGTAATCGGGGACGAGGTTGTATCGGCATTTATACATGTAACAATTTTCTGGAACAGTCTTCTTTTCGCAAGAGAATCCCAGCCGCATCCGTTAATCAAATTATGATTGACGTAGACCTGGTAAGGCCTGTATTCGAGCAGCTTCATTTTGAAATCGTTCCAATGCTTTTTGTCTTGGTCCGAGCAGCCATCCCAAACAAATGAGGAATACTCAAGTAAAGGTCGCACATAGGATATATACATTTGGTTTAAGGCCTGTAGACTGAACGTGTACTTGAGCTTTCTCATCACACCTAACATTTTATATGCTGAACTTAATATGGTTTCTATAAGAGTATGCCATTTACCATTATATGTCAGGGTCATGCCTAGATGCTTATGACTTTCTACAAAATTAATTATTTATTAGTGTTATTAAAGTTTAAAAGAGGCAGGAAGTCGAGAGGTCGAAGAGTAAACAACATTGCAACTGTTTTGACAGGATTAAAACCAAATAGCCACTTCCTTGCCCAATCTGATATTTTAGCTAAGTCATGATTAATTATGCCTTCAATATTCCTTAGATTTGTTGCAGAAAAGAATAAGGAACTGTCATCTGCGAACAATCGAACGAAACTTAAAAGGTTTTCGGCGATATCATTCACATAAATTAAGAAAAGAAGTGGCCCCAATTCAGAACCCCGAGGGACACCAGCATTTATAAGGAAGGAAGTTGAAGCTGAATTAATCTGAACGCGTCGTTCCTAGATGTCAAATAGTTAGAAATCCATAATAAAAGATAGCCCTTAATTCCATTTTGGCGAAGTTTGAATAAAAGGCCCTTGTGCCAAACTTTATCAAATGCCTTTGAAATGTCACAAAACACCATGCATGAGTATTGCTATTCATCAAACGACTGACATGTATGATGAAAAATGTCAACAAGTTGGTAAGTGGTTGAGTGACCTGGACGAAACCCGGACTGATATTTAAATAATAATTTGTCATTGACCAAATGCTTATACATGTGCTTAAAAACAATACGCTCTTGAATTTTACCAATGTTACTCAACAAAGTAACAGGACGATAGTTGGATATTGTAGATCTGTCACTTTTTTAAACAGCGGCACTAGATTGCCTAATTTCCAAACATCTGGAAAAACGGCTTCACGTAATGACCGATTAAATAATATACAAACTGGTTTCACTATTACAGTTACGACAGGTTTAATCATTTTATTACTTATAAGATCCGGACCAGATGCTTTATTTGGATCCAAGTTATGTATTATAATGACCGTTTAAATAATATACAAAGTGGTTTCAATATTGCAGTTACGACAGGTTTAATCATTTTATTACTTATAAGATCCGGACCAGATGCTTTATTTGGATCCAATTATGTATTGTCTTTAATTTCTTCTTCTGTTACATTTATATTTTCTAATACTTCATGTGTATGTTCTATAAAGGGTGGCAATTCCGCATTTGTGTCATCGGGAGAAGAAACAGAAGCAAAGTAAGAATTTTAACAATCAGACTTTTGCCACGTTTGTTACCAGAAGCATCCGTTGTACAAAGGGGTGGCATCGATGATATTGAATCTTTCTTAGAGATGAAATGTTTGACAGTTTTCCAAAAGTCTTTTAGTTATCGTTAAAACTAGTCAGTAAGGAGAGCTCTAAATTATTGTGAAATGTTTCTTTTGCATGTTTCTTCAGATTATTTACTTTGTTTCAAAGGTTTTTGTATTTATTCCAATCATCTAACTGCTTTGGCTTTTTGGCGGTCACGTTTTCTAGAGAACTTCCCATTACGAAAACGCGCCCATGTTATATACAGATCTTTTCTAAGTTGTAAAAATTGAAAGTTTTCAGAAGGAAATTTTTTATATTTTTTTTTTATTTTTGCTCAAAACATAGATTCTGGGTACACGATAGAACCGCCTCAGCGAGGCAGTTCCAATGAGTACCCACAATCTATGTTTTGGATCAAAAATAAGAACAATAGGTTAACCCCTGCATACCCCAGTTTTACTATATAAAAGTGGGGTTCAAGGGGGTATACTTATCACGGACATGTTATCCTGATGCTAATTTCGGAGTCGTACCATGGTTTATCGTTTGGCCGAATGACTACGTCCTTATGGGGGATACATGCATTTACAAGCTCTATAAATTTATTCGTGAATAAGGCACAACTTCAATTGAGTAAACAACTCCAATCAAAAAGCCTTATATTTTCTTCAAGTTTAACAAAATTTAGCTTTAAATTGAAAACAATAACCAGAAACCGACGCAAGATGCCTATTCTATAAACCAAAGTGCCACACTACCGTTTAACTGCATGAACAATCCTTTGGTTTTTAAAAACAATTTTTCTGGCCGAGACACTGGGCGTATGAAACCGAAAACTGTTTGCGTACCGATGTTTACTGCGTACATCGTACGCACGTATGATTTTGTATAAGCGTGTATTTATCTGGCTATTGTCACCGGTTTAAAAAGGGTCACTGGTGAGGGTTCAGCACCCGAAATCGCACAGTATGACCCATAATACTTCCCATTGAACGTTTTCACTGCTTCCAAAGGAAAGCTTTAATATTTCATTTATCCTCTTATCAAATATTGCGAGATAGGTTAAACCAGTCTAAGTGAGTAGACTGCAATTTAGCTTTATTCTGATTAAATAGCTTAATGATTAGAAGTGAAACCACCACACTGACAGGTAAGAGATTCAAAACAAGCATGATTTGCCATCGCATGCCAAATTAATCACAAAAGAAAGTGAGGACTCGATCTCGGGTTAATTATATTGTTCTTCGGCTTTGCTGACCCGAATAAAAATTTTCAAGATACACATGTACTGTGTCATCTTTTTTCTTTTTTCTGTTTTTTTTTTTTTTTTCAAACGTGAAATTTACCACGATTCAGAGCTCATGTCGATGTGTGTCCCGAGTCTCATTGCTGTTTACAACGACATGGCTTTGTCTATTTTAGCCTAGACGCGAGAAAAACCGGTCTTTGGGGTTTTAGACAGGTCCGACACAAACCGGCCTGTACAGTCACAGTAGAAAGCTAGAATATTGAACGTTTGGATTTAATAAGAAGAAGGATTGTACTATCCGAGTAACGAAATCAAAGGCGCTGATCAGCTGTGAAGTTACTGCACAGCTGATCTGCGTCTTTGTTTTCGCATAGGTAAAAAACGATTTTCTCTCGGCTCATTTAATTGATAAGTGGAATTTCCTCAACAGTTTGTGGTTCAGTGCCAGGTATTGTTGCGTAATAGAATAGAAACTTTCCGGTCTTCGATGTTCCTCATGATTTTACGTGAAATTTTAGAAATCAACAACTCCCACTATCGCCAGAAATCTAGGCATTACCTATCCATGTGCTATACAGCTTATCTTAAGTTGTAAAAATTGAAAAATTTTGATATTTTTCTTATTTTTGCTCAAAACAAAGATTGTGGGTGCACGTTCTAACGAGTACCCACAATCTATGTTTTGGAGTAACAGTAGGTAAAACGGGTATACTCCTGCATACCCCAGTTTTGCTATATAAAAGTTATGTGGTATAAGGGGGTATACATGATATCGTGATGGCGGGTCTTTGATATTATATCGGAATAACTCACTTATTGAGCAACCGTTGTTGTACAGTTAAGTTATGACCCACGTCATTTTTGCCATATGCATTTGGTGATTGTTTTATTGCTAAGCCTAGGTTACATTTGCCCCGATCATCGTACGATTTTTCAGTCTGCGATTTTCTCTACGATTTTTAGACATCGTAGGAGATCGTGGGCTACGACGTATGTGTTTACAATTCATACGGGCATCGTGCGATTTTTTGATCTGCCATTTGTCGACGTTCTCTCACAAAAACGCAAGGCGATCGTACGGTAGTCGTATGTTTCCGCAGATAGTACGTAGATATCGTACGGATCCCGTGCGTTGTCCGTACGGAGTCCCTATACGTTTTGATACAAAACGCTAGGAGGCCGCACGGTAGTCGTAGGGTCTCCGCAGACTGTTAGTGGATATCGTACGGAGTCCCTTGGACATCTGACTGATGTCTCGGTTACATTTGGCCTACGATTAGCTTGCGATGATCGTACGATGCCATTTTTTCATTTTCGTGCGGCCTCCGTAGAGTGACCTTACGATGCCCCTACGATTCTACGACTTCCTACGATCTCCGTAGCCTCTACGATCTTGTAATAGTCTGCACTATTATAAATTTTAAAATCGTAAGACCGTAGCCCGTAGACACGTCGTAGCGCATCATACCCTGCGATAATCGAGCGGTCATTGCACGATATTTTATGATAATTTGGGAACGAAAATCGAACAGCGATCGTAGGGAGGCCGCAAGGGATCATGCCTAGTAGGTTACATTTGCCCCGATCATTGTACGATTTTTCGGTCCGCAATTTCCCTACGATTTTTAGACATCGAATGAGATCATGGGCTTCGACGTTGGTGTTTACAATTCATACGAGCAAGGTTCGATTTCTTGTTCTAGCTTTCTTCGATGTTCTGAGTCGGAACCGTTTGGAGATCGTAGGGAAATCAAAGGGTCTCCGCACACTTTAAGTTGAAATCGTACGGAGCCCGTGCGATGTCCATGAGGAGTCCTTACGATTTCTTGCGGTCTTCCTACGATAGCCGTACGATGTTAGGTGTTCGTCTACCAAACGTGTACAATCTCACAGTACATCATGGCTCCCCGAAAGGAAAAGGCAAGCGTTCAAAAAAGGAAACACCACATCATTATACAGATGAGGAAGACGAACCTGGAGAGAAACAAGCCGCATGCACTGAACGACAGAATCGTGCAGTTTTTCGAAGACCGGCCTTACTTCTACGATATATGTTTGTTAAGTCGAAAAATTCCGGTACCGGTTGGGAACGGGACTGATTTTTCTTCATGTGCCCCTTTAAAGACACACTCGGATCACGAAATATTGTTGCTGATGGTGTTTCCGTTTAGCGGGATGAAACACGCAGATAGTTTTATTTTTAATCTGCTTCAATATGCTTGTGGCGCCTATTGAAACCTAATGGTGAAATGCAACCATATCCCATAAAAATGCACAGCAATCACAGGGCGGCCGCACGATAAAGGTGCGGACGCCGTAGTATGTCCATATGATGACCGCACGATTTCTGTACGATTTTAATAAACTTACGATATAACCGTACGGATGCCGTACGATCACCTACGATTATCTTACTATTTTAGTCCCAAAATTATCATAAAACCGTGCGGTGACCGCACGATCATCGCATGGTTTCCGTGGCGCCGTACGATGATGCTACCTACGACGTTTCTACGGGCTACCGTCTTACGATTTTTAAATTTTGTAAAAGTGCAGCCTACTACAAAATCGTAGAGGCTACGGAGATCGTAGGAAGCCGTAGAATCGTAAAGGCATCGTAGGGTCACCCTGCGGAGACCGCACGAAAATGCAAAAAATGGCATCGTACGATCGTCGCAAGTTAATCGTAGGGCAAATGTAACCAAGGCGTTATTGGTGTTTCAAAAACACCGAAAGCAATCGAAACCCGTAAACGCAATGGACACAATGTTGATACTTTATCTATGGTATGTTAAACCAACCACTTTTTAAGTTCACCTGAGCCGAAAGCTCACAAGGTGAGCTTATAGTATGGCCATGATCTGGATGTCCGTCCTTCGTCCGTCGTTTTCGTCCGCCGTCCACAATTTTAAAGATATTCTCCCCTGAAACCTCTGGGCCAATCAAAGCCAAACTTGAAATACGCTTTTACATGTACGTGATGAACTTTCGGAACCAGCATTTTTATGGTGACTTGGTTTACAAATTAAAGAAACTTATAGGAAGGAATGATTTTTCTTTTCAGTTCAGAAAAAAAAATAATTAAACCATAATGCCTTCTTTAATTGCACGCCGGTGGGTCGGGCGTCAAAACTCTATGATGCCCCCGACATAAAGTTATTCATTTTAAATTGGTTGGGACAGGAGCTTTTTGTCAGTTGCTTGGCCCACCAAGGTTCAACTGGTGTTTTTCTTTTGCTCCGGATTTCAGTAAGTTATTCGGCGACCAGGTATCTCCATCGTCGGGCAGCTTACTGACCTCGTTTTTGATTCATCATGGTGGATATCATGATTTATTTGTTTGTCCTTGTTGATATATTGACTAGTTAGAGATTCACCACAAGGACCGAACAACTAACGAAATGTTGTGAACCACTGCAGAAGATGAGGGTGTGGTAAGGACCCTGTAATTCTATATTATTAATCGTTCTAAGGATTTGTTGTGGTTCTACATGTATTTGTTTTGTGTTTTTGGGGCAAATGTTTGTGCTGTTTGAACCTTATGTACGTGCTCATAGTTTTAAGTAGATTGGGTAACTGAGTGGCCGCCTATTGGTAAATAGCTGCCCACTCGGCTTACGATATGTTTATTAAGTGTACAACTAAATACCTTATTGTCAATTTAGTTTTCCCACCTAGGTTTTTGGTGTGGGAATTTTTTTCTGATTGCATCTTTTCCTGATCATTGCTTACTTGTACCTTTTCATGTGGCGCATCATTAGAAAGGGGGAAGAAATGTTTATATAACTAATACAGGTCACATGACCAAGATGGCCGCCATCCCGATATATGGAAAAAAACAGTTCAAAAACCTTATTCACAGGAACTGCTGAACCATTTGCAATGAAATTTGACATATCGTTATTAAGACTAGAGTACTACAATCTGTGTATAAATTATGACCCTGTGATGACCTTGACACATTTAACGGCAGGATCAACATAGGTCACATATGCAGAAAACTATTAAAAGGAAATACATTTTTCACTGAAAAGTTATCCTGATGAAAACGTTATACAATGAACCTATGTTTAGATAACGCGATCGTCGTAAACAAAACGTGTCCCATGAAGTCCCCACTAGTCACGTGGTGTACTCCCATGGATTTAGCAACAATAAGTTCTTTTTACTGTTGACGACATGTGTGCGTGGCCGTAATGATTAGTAAGAATTTTGGTTTTGCTTCACTTCCTTGATTCATTATCTTATTATTTTCAAATACTGATTTCGGCCTTGTGATTCCAAACATAACATAGGTGAGCCGCGTCATGAGAAAACAGTTTGCATATGCGAAAACAAAGTTGCATATCAGCTTCGCAGTAACTGCGAAGCTGATCAGCGCCTTTGTTGTCGCTACACGGACAGTACAATTACTCCGTCACTTTCTAAATCCAAAATTTCCAGCCTCTTAACATCTTCTATGCTTGTACAGCTTGGTTTGTGTCAGACTTGTTCGTAAACCACAATGTTTGTTTTCTCATGACGCGGCTCAAAAAGATGCTTTCTGTAAACCTTCAGACAATAATTATATCTACTACTAAGATAACAGATATTCCAACTTTTTAGATACAATACGTCGTTTCAAAACCTGTCGGAGTAAACACATTCAGGATTACAGTATATAAACTCTGATTGTTGAGAAATTAGGATATAAAATCTACTCAGTGGATATTTATTCGCAGATATGGAACTATGTAAATCTTATATTGTTCTTATGGTGAGTATAAACAAATAGTGTTGTGTTGTTAAAGTATCTTAAGTATGTAAACCCGTAAAGCCCTTCGAAAACGTGTCTGATATTTCAATAAGCAAGAACATCCCCATGTTAAACACATAAAATTAAAACCTTTATTGAAAACAAAAGAAGTTTGACTGCTGTATTATGAAATTTGAATAAAATATTATATTTTTTATATATATATTAATTCATCAGTAAGTAAAATATTTCATCTAATATTTTCGGCTTCCTAAAATAGCTAGAACAGTTATTTATGGGCGTTATCTGGAGTGAGGGTTGCTGATTGATATTTGTGCTTTATCATACACAAAATGTTGCCTCACATTCTATCTTCATTTAACCTTTTCCAACATACTACAAACTGTGCTTCAACATTTAAAAACAAATCAAAAGTGTGTATGTTAGGCAATGCATAATGCACATAATGCAACTTGACAATTTGATTTCGGGTTTCAAACCAGAGAAACAGATCATTCTACCACAACAGCAACAAATAGTGACCTTAAGTTCCGAACATGAGTTAGATATTGTTGGTCAGTTAGTAAATCATTTATCATGAACCAGACCTGACTGTGTGATTTCGATGGCCCATTAAATCAATATTTTTCTCATGTTTTGGCTGGTATTTTAATTTAATCATTTTACATGTTAAACAGCGTATAGTCCTACTAGTAGTGTTTCAATTAGCATATTCATCATTATTTAGTGTTATGTAACTGTCAGGCTGTCGTCATCCATCATAGCATAACAATTTACGCAGGCCAACAGTCAGACCAGAAATGTTTATCTCCAAATTATCCAGAAATGAGTTCATTTTATTATAAAACGGAGAATGTTATTTCTATAGTTTAATGCATAATATTGTACGCAATTGTCAGGTAATATGCGTTGGTTTGTTTTCGTATGCAGTGATTGCCATTGGTTGTTATAAGCTTACATGTACGTATAGGTGACATGAAACATGCTACTAGAAAACAAGTAGGACTGATAATGAATAAAATATAATTGTTTGATCCTTTGGAATCAGTAAAAAACATTGAAATGGAAAAGGTGGGACATATTGTACATTTTCGGGTAATGAATCTTCATCAGTGACCCTTTATCCCAGGGGGGGGGGGGTACTCTCATTTTTTTGTGGATACATAGGCGAGGCCCCAGCTTCTACCCCCAAACCCAAAAAAATTACTGAGATTTACTGACCACCCCAAAAAAATACCAGTCCTATCAGGCATACCCAAAAAAATACTTGAACTTTTAGCTTACCCCAAAAAATTATTCATCTTTTTTATGCCTATTGATGAAATTTTATCACATCCATATTATGATCTATTACACAATGCAGAAGTGTGTGGCAAAACACCTGGACAGGAAAGAGAGCCAAAGCTACTGAGATTGACAGGTCCTTTGAATAACAGTTAAGGTAGCCTTTGAGCTTGCCTGTACTGTTACCGTAAATACTTTCAAAGAAGCAATTGGCAGTTTAGAAGAAAGTAGTATATGGAACTGAACTAGACCATTATTATCATCACCATTAGCATTGCAACCACATTCACAATCATCATTATCATCAACTTAATAATTTTCACAATATAATTCAGTATTTTTACCTATTTTATGAAGATTCCTCCTTAAAAAATCAATACTTCCTTTGACAGTGTATATGGTAAGATCAAATATATACTACATTTACTGTTATGTTTTAAGGACATGTCAATCATCTAACTTGGTCTCTTTGATGTTTAAATTTTTAACTGGATATGCCACTTCCCAGTAGGACTGCATTTGTTTTCTGACCACCTGGTTTGCCACACACTTCTGCATTTTGTAATAAGCTGTTGGTGGGACCTTAAATTCGAAATCAACCAACCAACAGAACACGTCAAAATACAGTTAGTATATGTAGGAACTAGGAAGTAAATACCAAGTTGGATAAAATTAAAATATTTTATTTATTCTAAGTGTAAGTCTCAAGTTATGATGGTTTTGATTCCATTTGGTTTGCAATTTAAACAACATCATCATGATCAAGCTTCCAAAATTTCATCGAGACCAGTCATAAGGCATGGTCGCAAACAGCTAATACATGACATGTTTACTAGGACGTAAAACAATAAATGAAACAAACCAGAACTTGTTTTCGCAATTAGACAAGTCTACACCGAGGGATTTTTGCTTATGTGAGATTGGCTTTTGACAATAATGTTCATATTTTTTTACACTTTGTCACTTTATCAGAATTCTGATTATACTACCCACTTAGACATTTTAGACCAAAATATCATTCATACCCCATTTGCTACTCAGTCAACAATCTCTACATCATGTTTTAAGTATACAAACCCAAAAAATTACTTAGAATTATAGATGACCCCAAACAAATAATTCAGAAAAGGCATGACCCCCAAAAATATCCATAAAAAGCTCACTACCCTAAAAAATAACTAGTTTTTCTGAAAACCCAAAAAAATATGGAAATTCAAAATTTTGACACCAAAAAAGTCAGCCTCGCCATTTCAGAGTACCCCCCTGGGCCCATTATAAAACTGGCAGCGAAAGCCAGATATTATTGCTGCAATTACAAGAATTTACACCAGTGTAGTCTTAATCAAAGACTCATATTCCCAAAAGGGCCAAATAATCAAAATACTGTTAAGGAGATGATTCTTAACGTACAAATATTTGAAATACTCCAAATATTCTCACTGATCCCAAAGGATCAAAAGAAACATGTAATCTGAACAGCTGGAGTCTCAGTGAGGGAAGCAAATCTGATATTGAATGTACAGGGAATTAACCCACATTTGACGAATGGATTTTCCAATCATTATCATTTGGGCGAGTCCACTTTCATATTTCGGGGTGTTAGGAGTGATTTTTAATTTTTATCTCACTTTTCGATGAAATTCCTGTAAGCAAACAGAATAGTCCCAGATGGGACGCCGCGTTCTGCGGCGTCACATCTGGGGCTATTCTGTTTGCCTATGTCCCACAAAAGGGACGCCAGGCTTATACGAGTTAGAATTATCAGCGACACTAGAGGTACATTGTGGTATGCTTGACGGACCTCCTAACCGCTTAATGCAGTTTGATTTCTGGACTTTATTACATCAATATGGGATCATAAATGCAATAAACGTGCACTACAAATGCTACTGTAAATTGTGCCCTTTAAAGACCTGTACGTATTCCTGTTTATTGAGGATCATTAGCTGATCAGCGCTTCTGAAGCAGCTAAAGTGGTACCACTGTTCATTCGATTTATGACTCTTGGTGGTGCAATATGATCCAGAGATCAAAGGACTATCATTGTGCTTCTATTAGCACATCTCTGCAGGCGGTAATAAAGCGGCACCTTAAAGATAATACCTGTGGGTACCAGTGTTTATTGGTTTTGTGTCCCTGATAACCTGTGCAGTAAAACTGCCTCCCTCTGCAATTGACATTAAATGTTTTCTTATTGGGACATCTACCTGTCTTAAGAACCATTGTCAGGCCATCAGGTTTTCTAGTGTCTTTTCCTTTATCAGTGCTATTGCCCCTCAACAGTCAGGTCTTAACTCATTTAAGCCTGGCATCCCTTTTATGGGACATAGGCAAACAGAATAGCCCCAGATAGGACGCCGCAGAACGCGGCGTCCCATCTGGGGCTATTCTGTTTGCTTAAAGGAATATCATCGGAAAATGCAATAAAAAATCAAAATCACTCCTGATGCCCCTAAAAATGAAAGTGGACTCACCCAAATGATAACATTATGGGAAAATCCATTCGTCAAATATGGGTTAAACACCCTCAGAAGCTCTCCCTTTAAACAATATTTAGCGCTTTGGTAGTCACTGGCAACATCGGAGACAACAAATGCTTCATGCAGATACATTGTAGCATTCAGAAGCTAATAATGAATAATCAATCTTACAAACATCGCTAAAATCCGCCATTTATTTCGTTTTCTACTTCGGGTTCCTTAAGGACCGGCGTGAGTTGTTGATCCTTGTTTAAATTAAGTAAACAGCAACGCTGATTTTAAATAGGCATCTGTTCTAGCTTTCTATTTGTTTAATGAACATATGTACTTGCGGAAATCGTACATCTGCCTAAGTTCTTTCGCGCTACATCCGTTCAGGGTGACCTGGAGTATTTTGGTTGTTTGATTTGGGTTTTCACGTCTCATCAACAGTTAGGGTCATATAGAGACAGGACTTCGGTTTTAATTCTCATCCGGCAGACTGGAGAATCCCGGGATCGAACCTGCGTCCCGTGGTTTACAAAGCGAGGGACTTTACCACCGCAATGCGGAAGCTTCCGGTAGTTTTCTAAATGGAGTATCTTCTGCGGAGTGCTTGTTTGTTAACGCAGTTAACTTTGACAAGACAATGCACCTTGAAGTTCCCATTTGTGGTTTACCCTGTCCTACAGTCACTCATTTTTATTATCGAATACAATATGCAATTCTAACAAGAATAGAGAAATTAGATAATTCAACTGGAAGCAGCAAACGGTAAATTTAAATGGTTAGTGCAAGTTGACTGGCAGCAGCGTTTTCAAGTAGCATGAAATCGCTATAATTGCCATTCAACTTCTAGCAAAGATTTCAACGTTAAAAACGCTGCTGCTAGTCAACTTCCAACTATTTATAGATATTCACGTCGGTATTCTGGATACATGAGGGTCTGGATGGGGTATAATGATGATGAATATTGGCCAAAAAATTAAATGAGAGTGAATAAAGGGTTAATGATTAGTGAATAATAGGGTCCTTAAATATAATGAATAAATTTCCTTTTTAATGAATAGCAGAATATTATAATGAATAGTGAATAACAAGATTTTAAAGAATAATGAATGTAATAAAATTTGGCTCTAGAATGGTCTTAAATGCCCCTGACATTCCAGATGGGGCCTATATGGGGGGGGGGGGGGGGGGGGTAGAGTAGGATAGGATGGGGGTGAGGGTAAGGTTTGTTGTGGTGGCGGGTAGTGTAGAGGAAGGGGTAAGTAGGGTAGTTTGGTAGGTTATACTAGGTGCAGAATATTGTATGGATATGGTTGGGTAAGATAGATACCAGGTCGTGTATCGTTTCGCCTCTGGGTTGTTTCGGCCCCTGGTCGTTTCGGTCACAGATCGTTTCGGCCTCGGATCGTTTTTGGCCCTGATTTTCTTACCCATACTGGAATGCCTGCATATTATTTTAGAGGGAATGGATGGTAGGTTAGGGTATTTCAGTAAAAAAATCAAATCCCCATTTGCCATCTATCTATCTTCAGACAATCTTTTTTTATCATCACCTAAGGTCTAGGCGATATGGGCACTTTCTTAGCTCAGATACTTAATATATATCATTTTGGGGCGTCGCGAGAAACATAGTGCCTTCATTACGTAAAACATTTTATCATCAGGAACGCACTGCAGTCAATTGACTCCTCCGCCAGCAAACTATAACCACGCCCACCCCTATTTCCTTAGACAAACATTGTGTTTTGCACCTATATTTACCTGTAAAAAGCACGTGTTGGTTGGTTTGTCTAACCCCCTTGTTGACCGTTAGCTAATGTGCTGATTTGAATGGTCAATTTAAAAATGAATAGTAATGATGGGTGGTTTGACGGAGGACTCAATTATGTGTAAGCGATTGTGCAAGTTGTTCAACCCACTCAGACCGTAAATTACGTATTGCATAATGTTTTGTGACAATGCAGTCATACGTCTTTATTTGCTATTTATCATTTATCCATTTAGTTGTTTTTACATTTTTTTTTCTATTTTCAGATTGCGGCATTCTCAGCTTCAATTCAATCAACATGGGCAGGTGCGTACAACTGTATTGATGTGAATTATCTTTACGCTGTCTGTCTTGACTGCTAATACTCTATTGTGTACACTTTCTTTGCTAATAGTTGATCCATCTTGCTGGAATTCCATACATTTTGTCATTTTTTTAAAGTGTAATACTGTCTTTTATTGTATGAATATTATTCCTGGACTTTCTATTCTGACTTGTTTGCAGAAATATTACAATAAGTAAGTATGTGCGTAGGTAAAAGAGCAGTCACACATTAGCGTATAACCCAGAAGCGCGCCGAATTATGAAAATCTCATTAAATTTAACAAAGACTGTAAATGGTGCATGCAGCAGATAAATTGACACCAAAATAAGCACAGAACAAAAAGTATCCCACACTGTAGTACCACTTTGGGATAGTCGGTAATATTAATAATTAAGTGGGGGGACCTAAGTTATGTCTTTTTGAAATCATGTGCATACTTTTCGTTTTACATTCTATTTCAGACATATGCAAAAATCAAGCTTTTGACATCGTTTTCATCATTGACACATCCAGTAGTATATGGCATCCAGACTTTGACAGTCAGCTTAAGTTCATCAAAGATGTTGCTGAACAGTTCGATCTAGGGCAAGGAAGGAACCAAACCAGAATCGGTGTGGTTTCATTTGGAGAAACGTATTACTTACAATTTCACCTATGGCAAAACAACAGAAAGGACCTTCTAGAAAATGCGCTTCTAAGGATACGCCATAAGGCAAGCAAGTCCACAAACACTGCAGCGGCACTACGGTTCATGCGGAAGTATATGTTCACGCACAGATATGGCAGCCGGAAGTACTCTACCCACGTGGCCGTGGTCATTACTGATGGCAAGTCGCAAAATCGAAAAGCGACTTTAAAAGCGGCAGAGGCTGCCAGAAATAATGGGATAGAAATCTTTGGCTTTGGCGTAGGAGACGCTGTAGACTTCCGAGAATTAGAAAATATAGCCAGCAAACCAACGTCAGATTTTGTTTATGAAGTTAAAGACTTTCAGTCTCTTGATGCTATGAAGTTTGTGCTTGTCAATCGAGCATGCAAAGGTACGTTATTTTGACCATGCAATATGCAGAGATTTTTAAAGTTTTAAAAACTGAAAATTTTCAGCGGAAAAAAGTTTTTCTTATTTTTGCTCAAGAACCGCTGAAAAAAAATCTCTGTATATTGCATGGTGTGTTTTCGTAAACTGATTTTGGTATGTATTTCCCGCATCATGAGAAACTCTGTACTCGGGCTTTCTGGTCAGCTCTGACACAAACTTAGCTATACAGCCACAGACAATAGCTAGCAATCTGACATTTTAAAGATGAAAGGATCGTAGGATGATATAGAGAAGACTGGGACAATTACTTCGTAGCTGGCATTTATGTTGAATTTTATATTTCTCGTAAAACGGCGCATTTATCTAATCGCTAATGCATGAAACTGAGACCACCTCGGATATTTGCTTTTGCAAAGGTGCGGTGCCATTTGAATTTTATTTTGATTTAAGCACTTCAATTGCATTCATCATTGCAATTTAAGCACATTTTATTGCATTTCTATGCAAAAGCTTTACTTTAGTCATACAGAAGTCATAAATACAGAATGTTCCTGCAATACATCAAACATCCCTACACGATTTTATTGCTCACAGGTATTTCATTGGTATTTAATCGTTCATTTATTTCTATGAGAAGTGCATAGCTACTGCATCATGGGAACACTTCGGTAACAGTCGCGGATTAACCATCAACAAGTGGACAATCATGTGATTTTATGTCACTACGAAATCATTTCCATGTAATGTAGGGTAGTTTTGGCCTAGTATATATATCTGTTCAATTTAACAAAATGATGATTTTCTGACTAAAATGTCTATACATCACATGCTTTGAAAACATAATTTAAAAAGTATATTATCTGATTATAGGGTCTGATTATCCACATGGGATCTGCATCTTTGTAAAGGTTAGATGTGGGGAAAATGCATATAGCAGCTTTTAAACGTGTGGAAAGATCGATCTAAACATTATCTTATTTGATAAGCATTCCAATTTTCAAAAATCAGTTTTTGTCATTCTAAATATATTTTCTACGCAAAATAAGTATACATGTACTTTATTCATAAATAAAGACGTACTTTATTCATAAATAAAGTATTAAACCTCAGTGAAGTGACATTTAATTCTAAAAGAGATAGCTTCTGAATAAGCTTTTCAGTCGATGGAATAAGTGCTAGACCCTACATCGCTGATGTAGCAATAAATCAGCTAATCTCCCACCTGTCAGTTCCTTGTTTATAATGGCTGGGTCATTAGAGTTCAGTGATGCTAAACAGATGTTTTCAAGTTGAAACTGTAGCTTGAATCACAATATTTAGACATATTTTTGTTGAGAGTTAACTTTGTGATTGAACATAATTGTGCAAAATCTCATAATATCAAACTATTATAAAAATCAAAATTGATTGAAAGGATATTATTGCACACACATTTATGTGTTTTTTAAGAAACTGTGAAAGTGACCAAATTTAGATATCCATAAATGAATGATAATAAATTATAGATATCCTAAAATGAATATACGAATATGCATAATGGTATTAGAATGTCCAAAATGGCTATAAGGATTACAATAAAACACTAAAGGATTTCCTAAAACACATTTTAAGATATCCAATATCCATTATTCAATTTATGGACACCATTAATCGAATGATGGAATTATCTTACAATCAATTTCTTAAAAGATATCATAATGTATTTTGTAGGGATATCCCAAAATAATCTTGAATTTAAGATATCATTTTTTCTTTTTTGTCTTTTTTTTTTCTTTTTTTTTTTTTTCTTTTTTTGAATTTCCTAAATTGAATTTAAAATATCCTTTAATGGGCTCATTTTAGGATATTTGATTATTCAATCTGAGGATATTCTTAATCAAATTGTTAAATGCATTTCTTATTTCTCTCCTACTTTTGTGATTTTAGTATATCCATAAACTAATTATGGATATCTAAAAATACTATCCTATTTTAAGATATCCATAAATCCAATTATGGATATCTAAAATTCACATGATGTTAGGATGTCCTTTAATCAAATTATTGATATCCTAAAATAGGATTGTATTCAAGGATATCAATAATTGATTTAAGGATATCCTAGAATAAATTTATGACAGGATATTAGGATATCCTCAAATCAAATTATGGATATATCCTGAAATAGGGTTGTATTTAAGGATATCAATAATTCATTGTCTGATATTCTAAAATCAATTTATGAATATCCATTATTAAGAAAATGAAGGATATCCATTACTTGAATCCTAGGATTAAGATCCTATAAAGAAATCAAATTATGGATATCTAATATTCACCGGATATTAGGATATCCTAAATCTAAATATGGATATCCTGAAATTTGGTTGTATTTAAGGATACCAATAATTCAGTTTAGATATCATAATGGACCCAATTATGTATATCCATCATTCCAACAAATTGAGGATAAACATAAATGAATTATATGTATCCATAAATTGATTATAGGATATCTCTAAATCATTTTATGGATATCCTGAAATAGGGTTGTATTTTCGGATATCTCAAAATCAATTTATAGACATCAATCATTTGGATATCCTTAATGCATTTATGGATAATTTACCTTCCAAAATACTACTTTAGGATATTCAAATATTTTTGTTTTGTGTTGAGGCTTAATGTCCAGTCAACATTTTTTCAGCCATGTCGGGACAGAGCCAACGCTTCCTGACTTTAACCAGTAATGTAGGGAGTTAATAGTTAATGTGTTTTGCTTAAGGACGCAACACGGTGCCACCAGTCAACAATTTTTCAGCCATTTTTCAGGACCTCTCGATTCTGAGTCCGATGCTTTACCACTATGCCACCTCGCTCCCTGTATTCATATATGATTTGTGGATATTTTGAAATGAATTTAGGATAATACATTTATGAGGAATTAATAGATAAACGACACCCAATATAAAAGCGAAAGCGGGTATTTTACATATTTCGGATATCCTCAACTCATTTTGGAATATCATAAATTCATCATACTTAAAGATATCCAAAAGTTAAGATATCCTTAATGAAATCCAATATTGATTTGGATATTCCATATTCCAATGATTTTATGATAACATAAATTCATTTTAGGAAATCTTAAATTATAATTTATATTTATGGATATCATAATATGAGCCGCCGCATGGGAAAACCAACAATCTGCATAGGCGAAAACAAAGGCGCAGAACTGCGAAGCTGATGGCAGCGCCTTTGTTTTCGTTACTCGGATAGTACAATTTCTCTTCTACTTAAATCCGAAAGTTCAAGCTTCTAGCCTGCTTCTGTGACTGTACAACCACGTTGTTGGTTTCCCCTTGAGGTGGCTCATATATTATATATTATGTATGGTCACATATCATAATTAATGACCGATCAGGATAAACACACGATCTGTATGGGTCATTATCAAAAAATGGAGCAATCCTTGTCCTTGATGGTTTTCTCTCAAGCGCGATGTCCGAGGTTTGCTTTTTCCATGTATAATATTAGTTTCCGCGGTGCTTTACTAGAACCGCACGCGATTTCACGTTTCCGAGTACGTTATTTGCAAAAAAAGAGATGCTAGAAGTGCTATTTTATCGATTTTTACCGTGTCCCTGGGTCAGGGTAAGTAGTTTTATTTGTTTCCATTGCAAAAGAAGCTTGACAGAAATCACATTTTCTGTGACCATCTATTGCATAGAATGTTATTGAAGTCAAATTCAAAAATCTTATAATATATATAGTGCTATTTAAGGGTGGGGGCACATATATAGTGTTGTCCCTGGAAAACGTATCAGTGCTGTCACAGTTATTGAAAATCGATTTTGACCAGAGTTACGAGTCATTTTCTCGGATCAAAACAATCGCGTTTTGTAGACGACACAAAGCTGAAGAAGTAATGGTAAAAAACTTTTTAACAAATCGCATTACTCCGTTCCTATACCATAAAGAAATGTCATAATTGGAGTGGGAATTTTACAAGCATCAGTCCTATCACGTGCATTTTGCCGCTTCTTGCAAATATCACATACATTTTAAAACCATGACTGAATTCCAACTTAGGAGCAGTTAGAATAGACATGCAAAGTTTTCATCCTGCATTCTGTTGTTAGTCATTAGAATTAAATTTCTGTGTGAAACTCAGTACTGTCACGGATCAGTGCTGTCACGGTCGTGACAGTAATGATGTGACAGCACTGAGTTGACTTCTGTCAGCAGGTGTGGATTCAGTTAATTTCCTAGGCTGACAAGAGTAAGGTCGCCTTTCACGAGAGGGTCTCAGCTACTAACGCCAGCAGCCAGAAGTGGCCAATTTATGTCGCTTTGAAAATCATTTGAGGTGTGTGTGAGTGATACAAAACTACAAATTCAAAATGCTTCGTCGACCACTGTATACAATTAGCCACGGGGGTGGTACTCCCATAATGATATTTAAACAGTTTGTGTATGTCGCGCGATAAATGACCTTTTTGGTAGTCCATTCCAAATTAGATTACCCCTTTTCAGTAAAAAAAGACATTTTAAGCCCCCACTTATACGGAAAAAAAATCGCCTTTTTGTTTAAAACGCCATCCCTTTCCTCGAGGGGATTGAGGGGCAACTCGGGGTAATGCTGGTACGGATGTGCCGTAAAACCTACCAAATTCATACGCCTCGAAAAAGGGACCCGGTAATATACACACTAGGGGTCTATGATACATGAAAATACGAAAATTTTAACCTTCTCTGACACATTTGTCTTTCAGTGTGTTTGTAAGTTGCATACCATTACGAAAATATGTTACCCAGCGATTTTTTTAGCTTTAAAAATTGAAGAAAAAATATATCTGAGTGTGTACACGTTAGAACCGCCTAGGGTCAAATTTAAGAAACAAAAAGAAGTAACATTGTATACCCCATTTTACCCTGTGTACCTCACTACATAAATGTGGGATTTAATGGGATATGTGTGAAAGTAGATGTGCAGCTCAGCTGCAAGTTAACCTAAATTTGAGGCCCATCCAAGGGGGTATTAGCTCCAAGCTCACTAAAAGAAAAATGACCTTTCTCCCTAGCTCCCTAAAAATCTTTTCCTTGCTCCAAGCTTCCTAAAACCAAGAGTGTTCTCTTCTAGTAATCCCCATTTCCCTTCAATTGTTTTCCAGTTTTCCCAAGCTCCCTGAAAACAAAATGGCCCTGGGGAGCGCGGTGGCGTAGTGGTAGAGTGTCGGACTCTGAAACGAGAGGTCCTGGGTACGATCCCCACAGGCGTCACCGTGATGTGTCCTTGGGCAAGACACATTAGCTCCCTACAGTACTGGTTAAACTCAGGAAGCGTTGGGCTTGTCCCGACATGACTGAAATATTGTTGACTAGGACGTTAACACATACACAAACAAACAAAATGGCCCTGCTACCCAGCTCCCTAAAACCCGTGATAGGGTCCCAAATTTAATGCGGTCTATTGTCGTGAACAATCCTGGTTGTCTCAGACCTGGTCGAAAGCCCCAAAGACACATTTTCTCAGCGCCTCTACTGTGCTCTGCGTGTTACATCGCGTTTGGTTTGCGTGAAGCGAACGTGCTTTGTTAGAGCATTGGATCTACGCAAAGGTGTCCTTGGTTAGAGCGTCAGCCGAGGCTTCGTTGGTTGCGACCTTAAGTGAGTCACTGCCTCTAAGCTCATCGGTAAATGGTCAGAAATTAATCATTTCCGCAAACATTGGGATGAAAAAGGCGAGATTGGATAATTATCAGTGCTGTCACGACATCAGTGCTGTCACGATATCAGTGCTGTCACGGTCATAATTATTAAAATACTCAAAACGCATCATATACAAGTAATTGCCTTTGGTATGTAATGATACCATATTGAAATTGTAAACGTTTAGCAGAACTAATTTTTGGTTTAATCCTACAAGATAATGTCTACAAAAATAAAGCGTTTCAGAAACAGAACAAATCACAGTATGTGCATTTTCATTGAAGATCTCTTCCTCGTTAATTCATTGAAAGTATTTAAGGTTTGTGTGAATTATTGTTCGTAACAAGTTATATATGCCCCCACTTACAGATTGGGGAAGTCTTATCAAATGAGCGTTTTACGCAAGAAAGTTTGTTCGTGACAGCACTGATATTTTTTCAAGGGTACCATACAATTAATTAATGCTGGTGCACTATTTGTTCAGTTAAACTCGGCATATTGTATTTCTATATTCTATATGCTCCTGTTAATAAAACTATCTCATTAAAAAAGAAAAAATGGACAATTATTTTTTTTCGTTTTGCCTTTCTGGATTGCTCCATTTTTTGATAATGACCCGTATATGCTATGATGGGAACATTTAGTCTGTGATCAGAATAGGTGTATACATTTTTTTTTTAAATTTAAAGGAATTTAGATTGAATGTAAAACATACACTGCCCTAAGATTCAGATGAATGAAAAACAAGGTATTTGTATTATAGTGCTGAACATCTGGTTTTTATCTCAGCCCCTAAAATGATCTCCTGCTGTGAAATGGTAATAAATACTGACATGTTAATGATAACCACTGATTGCTGCTACAGCCAGCTTGTAGGTAGTCTGTAAAACCTGGGCTGGGCTCATTGGTCTGGGCTCTGGGCTAGGCTCAAAATTGGGCTATACTCAAAATATTGGGCTGGGCTCATAAGGTTATTTCAGGTGAAAGGCGGAGAAAGGTCATAACCTGGCCCACCATGTACCCTAAGACTGAGTGATCCGGTCCAGATTCCTAATTAGTGTCAGATCAGTCCCTTGAGGATATTGATAATATTCAATGCAGGTCATTATTTACTCCAGAAATCCATCCAAAGCCTTTAATATTTTGATTTGTATTTTCTAAAAAAAATTGGGATCATTTTGAATGTTACACAGTTTGCAGAAGTTGTATGATTATTTTATCAGTGGGCGTTGAAACAGACATAAATTTATGTGATATAGAACAATATGCAACAAAGAAATGGTATTCAGGGGAGCATTCGATTCAGCTTTCTACTGCGTCCGAAAGTGGCTATTTGCACTCAGTGTAGTCAATCAAATAGCTTAGTCTCTTTATATTTTTTGCTTTTTAAACACACATGTGTAAATTATATATACTTAAGTCCAATTCGCATGCGCCAAAAATACACACGTGTAAATATACTCCGGTGTGCAAATTTTACTCGGGGTAAGTAAATGGCGCATGCGAACGCAAATACACACCGGAGTATATTTACATATGGGTAAATTTACTCCAGGGTCTGACCAGATGCAAATTTTATTTTTACAAATACACACGTGTAAATTTACTATTATGTCCCATGCGAACGCAAAGTAAAATTTACCCATGAGTATTTTTATTTCAAGTCAATATTCTGCTTTTAGATAACAAATTTTCTCATTTTTTGTTCCTAACTGATTATATGACAGTTGCTGAAACTGTGGACATTGTTGCTAAATAAGAGTTTATTGCCATTCATAACATTTTAGATCATATGGAGTGCAAACAGCCACACTATTTCTTCATCATTCTTGGTTAGGATTCTTGGGGCATTTTAACAGTAATTCCTTGTGAAAGGATGAAAAAAGGGAACTGTATAGCTGCAAAGGTTATGCCTGACCATTACATGATTCTCCTCTGCTGCCAAAGTCTACATGAACACCTTGAAGCAGCCTCTTCTTGTTTTGCAAATACAGAAAACTTAAATGAACAGGTTTTAATCCAGAAATGATAAATTTACCTACAAAAATACTCCTGGCGATAAAACCCATGCGAACGCAATTTAAATTTACTCTCAGGTTGATTTGCACACCGGAGTATAAATACACACCGGAGTATATTTACACGCGTGTATTTTTTGCGCATGCGAATTGGACTATAGGAAACCGAAAGGCAAATTAAAACAATTTTCCTTATTTTGAATTAGGTCATTAGACTGCAAAGGCACTGCTGTTTTGTCACAGTATGGCTCAGTGTGGCTTTCGCTCATCACATGTATTTTGTATGTTTGTCATGTATGTATAATTTTTCACCTTAATTAACCTTTTGCCTGAAATGACCCTCAATTGAACCTAGCCCATATTTGAGCCCAGCCCAAATTTGAGCCCAGCCCAGAACAAAATTGAGCAGAGCCCAGCCCAAAGTTGAGCCCAGACCAATGAGCCCAGCCCAGGTTTTACAGACTACCCAGCTTGTAGGCACTGGCACTTATTCCAGGGACTGTTTTGTGGTAACAGTGTTTATTCGACTTATGACCCCTGCTGGTGCAATATGATCTAAAGTCTGTTTCCTCCTGTCTGATAATGGTTTTTCGAATACATTTTGCAAGTGCTTACATCTAGATGAAATGTTTTTGTGGCACAATGGAGCAATTAGTTTGTCGCGAAATGTGCAGCGAAAATTTTGAAAATCGGTTAACAAATAAAAAAAATTCTTGTCAAAAACATTTTTGAATAGGGATTTCCTGTACAAAAATCTCATAAAAAGGAGGTAAATATTTTCCCGCAAAAATTGGAAATTCTTGGTATTTCATTATGATTGCCCAAAATCATTATTGAATGACACAAATGACTTACCAGAGACTACATCTTCACGATAGAGTAAGATTTTTCGAAAAATACCCATTTTCATGATCATGGATTATTTCCCTTGCCAATGCAAAATCCCTATTCAAAATTCATTTTGGCCATTAAAACTTTATCTGTTAACCGATTTTCAAAATTTTTGTAGGTCCAATAAGGACAAACTAAGACCAAGCTTTTGACATGAAAATAACTTTCTTATCGTCCACCACACAAAAATTTTCTGCGAAAAACCATTATCAGACGCAAGTTTTTAGACAGTAGAGATCAAAGAACTGTAGTGAGGTGTTATCATCTCTGCATGGAGTAACAACGAGGCCCATAAAAGAAAATACCTGTTACACTACTGCTTATTGATTTTTAGGGGTCCCTGATAACATCTTCAGTAAAACTGCCTCCACCGGCAATCAATATTGAGCCCCTACATGTATTCGGAGTCATTTTCAGGCCACCAGGTAGTCTAGCGGCCTGTCCATTATCAGTAATCAGCTAATGACTTTCAATAGATTGGAATACAGACATTTAACTGAGAACGTCTTGTCAGCTCTGAATAAAACACCATCGTCAGTAATGAAGCAACACGATCTATCACCAGTTTGTGATAGAATTGGTAGCAGATTCTCGACATGGAGCTTCACCGGTTATTGAAATAGTAATAAACATTAAGTGATGCGTGAACCTTAGGTGTGTGTGGCCTCTTAATCTCAGTGCTCAGAGCATACGCTTTGAGAGCGTGCGTACTAGAAAAGTATGGATGGACGGTCAGGATGGATCATTATTTGGTGTCATGACCCTAATCAAGCACTGGTCCCAGTCACTAACCCCTGATAGGCAGTGCATGTCACAGTTCACCAACGCCATTAATGTTGGTCATTTTTGGCAACTGCTTTTGGCCAGACATCCCTTGGGAGGCATCTGGTAACTGAAAATCTGCAATTACAATTGTATGAATCAGAGAAGCGGCAACATAAAAAAGGTAAAAGTAAATCCTTAAAAGTGACACAACATTCAAGCCTTGTTTCTACAATGCATCTAATGGAAGCAGACAATATGCCCATAAGGTAAACAATCTGCACACTTGTTTTGATAGTAAACACATAAAACGACCATGACCTATGAATTAAATCCCTGATATTATGGTCATGGCACCCATAAATAGGATCAAGGTCGGTCCATCACGGGTCAATCCCAAGAGCCCGTCTCTACTTTTCTTGTATGCCTTGGGAGCGAGAGGTCGCGTTTGGTTCGCGTCCGGGAGAATCATACTAAAACTATTCTGCACTAGTGCACATGCCCGTGATTGCGGTGGATAATCCAGAATAATACATGTATATACCATTACGAAAACTTGCCCATGCAATAAACAGAGATTTTTTTTAGCTTTAAAAATTGAATATTTTCAGCTGAAAATTTGGATATGTTTCTTATTTTTGCTCAAAACATAGATTGTGGGTACACGTTAGAACCGCCTCAGCGAGGCGGTTCTAACGAGTACCCACAATCTATGTTTTGGAGCAAAAATAAGAAAAATAGGTATACCCCTGCATACCCCAGTTTTGCTAAATAAAAGTGGGGTTCAAGGGGGTATACATTACACGGACATGTTTTCATGATGAAAGCGTCCATATGAGCGGAGAGGGGACATGTTTCCCTGTGACTATCATCAAGAAAGCACCATTTGTTCGCTTAAGAAAACGAAATGTCCATCCTGATTCAAGAAGCAATGATTGAAATTTCATTTTGACATTCAAAGATCTGTTTTTGTCAACAATTTAACCACTGCCCCTCCCCCCCCAAAAAGCTTAAGTCGTGACAAGTATGAGTAAAACTTTCAAACCTAATTTATTTTGTTGTGTCTTATGACCGCATGTTTTCATAAAAAAAAACACAGTCATCGGTTATACATGTTTCTCGATAAAAGCATTCGAAATCCAGGCAAACTGAATATGATTTCATATACGATTTCCTTTCTTTGTAAACCCGAAAGAAAACGTTACGTGGAACACCAGGCAAGTGCAAAATGGGTATCACCAAATATACCTTGTTCTTCTCGCAACTAACAGTGTAGAGCTTTAAGTGACTTTACAAGCCACTAAACATCATTATTGAACAATTGATACCCAGAAGGTAGTATTAAAAACATTGTCAGGAAGTTGTTCGCTTTTGTTTATCTAAATCAGAAGTTCCTTGTCTGCAACTCCAAACACAAATTTTCTAACGAAGCGGATCATTGTAAAATTAGTGCCAGATCTGTTTAAATGAACAACGTTTTTAATTTCGTGTCCCGAAAACGCAATTATTTTTGGCTTCTTTTAAACTTTATTCAGGTACAGGAAGGTATTTCATAGCGCAGAACATAAACATAGGTATTTACGCTTTGTACCTGTCCTGAGTTCCATTTTATTAACTTATTCAAGCCCGGCGTCCTTTTTGTGGGACATTGGCAAACAGCCTAGCCCCAGATGTAACGCCGCTATTCTGTTTGCACAGAGAAATTTCATCGAAAAATGATCAAAAATGAGATAAAAATTAATAATCATTCCCTTAACCTCCGTAAAAATGAAAGTGGACTAACTCAAATGATAATAATTGGAAAATCCATTCGTCAAATATGGGTTAAGGTGCCGTTGGTAGTTCAAGATTATGGCTCCCGGCCGTGCCGACATGGCTGGAAAAATGTTGACTGGGAGATACAAAAACTTATTCACCAGGCTCGTTGACGCGATGATAAATGATAATTATAGGCGTGTTGACTTTTCTTCAGGTATTTGGCATTATTTGATACGCTGACAAAAACTTATTTTCTGCACTTTTAAAATCATTACGAAAACATGCCCATGCAATATAAAGAGATTTTTAAAGTTGTAAAAAATGAAAAATTTTCCGCTGAAAAATTTTGATATTTTTCTTATTTTTGCTCAAAACATAGATTGTGGGTACACGTTAGAACCGCCTCGCCGAGGCGGTTCTAACGAGTACCCACAATCTATGTTTTGGAGCAAAAATAAGAAAAATAGGTATACCCCTGCAAACCCCAGTTTTGCTATATAAAAGTGGGGTTTAAGGGAGTATTCATTGCACGGACATGTTTTCCTGATGTGATAAACAAACAACTGATGTTATCGCAGATTTGCAGGCATTCCGAAGTCTTGCCTGCATTTCTTTTGATAATTATAATGCAATTAAACAGTTTGTTTACATTAATATCAGGAGATGCTGTTCTGTATTATTTCGAGTTTAGCTATACCTATGCACCAAAAACATCAGGGTAACATGTCCATGAAAAGTATACACCTTTAATCCCCACATTTATAGAGTACAGCTAGTGCAAACAGTGGTATACATTTTTTTTCTTATTTTCGTTCCAAAATACAGATTGTAGGTACTCGTTAAAACCGTCTCGCCGATGTGGTTCTCCCTTGTACCCAATTTAGTCTACCCGTGTATATAAATGTTGTCAGACTTTCTTTTCCCGTTTGTAATGGGTCACTTATAAGTTCGATATGACCCATTTTACTGCTTCAAAAGGAACTACCTTTATACACTGAAAAAAAGTTATAAGAGGCCGCCTTATAGTTTTTTCCTTCTAGTTTAGGAAGTAAAAGCCGATCAATTACAATTCATGATCATATGAATAAACCAATGTCTAACAGTGGCTCTGTGAGTTTCTGCATTCAAAAAAGTGTGATACTTTTCACACAGACGAAGCATGAGTAAAGGTGCCCTCATTTCACAAATTATTTCAAAAATCACACTTAATTAACACCAAATTAAATGTCATATTACGACGTTGTGCTTTACTTTTTAATTTATTCGAAATTGTTATTGACTGCTATGGTGTATTATAAAATCATGTTAAATGTGTTGCTGCAATAAGAATTTTCGTTTCAGTTTTTAAATGCAAGAAGACAGCAACATGAAAAACAGGAATTCAGCTTTTTGTATGCAATTTGCATACAAACTTTGTTCTTCTCCAGTTGCATTATTAGCAGCACTACGGCAATGAAATTTTCAGCGATCATTTATGTTTAATACTTGACTCGGATAGATTTTGACAATTTTAAAAATCGTCCACAGATTTTGTTATTTTGGTCGTTAAAATTTGGCATTGAAACCGGAAGTGTGCGGCAGTCGTGAACTGTTTGTCCTCGAAAATCGTATAAAACAGCTCTTTCGAGGTATATTTCTCATTTCCATGCCTCATAAAGTGAATTTAACAGGGATTAACATGTTTAAGAGGCACATTGTTGATTTTTCCAAAATTTCGAAAATAGCGATTTTTTAAAAATGCGTAGAAAATCTACAATTTGAGAAAATTCGAATGTTTGATGTTTTTCCAAACTGGAATGGCCCCTTTGATGACACCCGTTCCTCATTTTAAAAATATTTGCGCTTTAACCATTTTTTTTTTTTCAAAAACATTGATTTTTGCACTTTTACACGAAAAACGCGTTTAGTGAAAGAATTTTTTTTCTGAACACTTTGCAAGTTTACTTACTTGAAAGACACCTCTTTAGGCAAAAAATTATTCAATTTTGAACATGGCTTATGAATTAAAAATTAGTTTGAAAAGTGGCCTCTTATAACTTTTTTTCAGTGTATTTACTTGTCGCATTACGCACACATACGTCATTCATTGGAGGAATACATTGTATGTAGTTTTGTGTCAAAGTACAGTCTTGCAAAGACTGCATTGCAGCAAAAGAAAAAAAAACTTTGGCCGACGTGACTGATTGGTTCTTTATAATCTTCTTAATAGTAAGTTTGGCCAGTATTATTCTTCTGACCCTTCCACAGTCCATCAGAATAACATGTCCGTGTAATATATACCCCCTTATCACATACTTACACCTATATTTCCAGCGATAACCTCAAGTTTGCATATGTGTTAATGTGTTTCCATCAGCACGGGCGGGCTGATAACCGGAAATCATGCATTTTCAATGGAGAGAGGTTATCATGCCCGCATGCGACGTTGTCGCGCGACGGATTATGTGACGTCAAGTTTTTGTGATTTCAATATTGATTTGAATACGAGCACTAATAACAAATGGATTCACCTAATACAGCTGTTTGATCTTTCACAATTGGTCACGGAGCCTACGCGTGTTACAGAGACTACCGCGACCATTATTGATCACATTTATGTGTCTAATCCTGAAAATATTTCCAACTGTTTTGTGTCTAGACTGTCAATAAGCGATCATTTTCCAATCTGCTTCTCGCGCAAGGTTAATAATAAATTAGCGAAAAATAAGCATACAATGAATTCCTATCGCAGTTACAAGCATTTCGATGAGACCAAGTTTCTTGCTGACCTCTCATTAGACCTTGACAACTTTGAAATTAGTTACACAAATACAGTCGAAGATGACCTAGCAGCATGGTCAACCACCATGACTAAGCATCTAAATAAGCATGCACCCATAAAAACGAAGCGTGTTAAAACCAAACGTCTACCTGACTGGTTTACACCTGAAATTCGTATAAATCAAAACTTAAGGGATAATTGCAAACATAATAAGCAATGGGCGGACTATAGAAAATACCGTAATAAAACTAGACACTTGATACGTACAGCTAAACGTAAATATTTCTCAGAGTCTATAAGTAAATCAAAAGATTCCAAACATATTTGGGCTCACCTGCGCGCGTTAAATGGCGATGCGAAGTCCTCAGGTAAAAACTTACCTGATGAAATCATCATCAATGATCAGCGTATCACTAATTCGGAAGATATCGCTCACAAACTCAATATTTATTTTACTTCCGTAGCTGATATTTTGAACAATGATGAAACCGATGTACCAGATATAGACACTGAATGTATAATTAACTTTGTAAATAATAAGGTTCCCACTGGTACATTCTTTACTATACCTTATATAACTCCCGATCAGGCTTTATCTTACTTGAGCAAACTTGAGTCAGCCAAAGCAACAGGTCTGGATGGACTTGGACCCAGGCTACTTAAAACATCAGCACCAGTCATTGCCCCTTCGATCGCAATGATGATTAACAAAAGTATCGATAGTGGCATATTTCCTTCGCAACTAAAGCAAGCAAAAGTACATCCAATTTTTAAAGGGGGAGATAAGTCTGATCCTAATAACTATAGACCTATCTCTATCCTACCGACTGTGTCTAAAATCTTTGAGAAACACATAAATAAGCATTTAATGGGATATCTAAATAAATATAAACTACTGCACGAAAGTCAGTCAGGTTTCCGCCAAAAGCACAGCTGTCAAACCGCGCTCATAAAATTAATTGATTCCTGGTTGAAATGTATTGATGACGGGGATTTGGTAGGTGCTTTATTTCTAGACTTTCGTAAGGCATTTGATCTAGTAGATCACTCCATCCTCATTAAAAAACTCTCCCTTTATAAATTTAGTCAAGCATCGATCAGATGGTTTACATCTTATCTGAATCATCGTCGGCAAGCAATTGAAAGTGACAAGGGACTATCTGAGCTTGCAGATGTTCCAACTGGTGTCCCCCAAGACTCAATCTTAGGACCCACACTATTCTTATTGTATATCAATGACCTACCGCTTCATTTTGACCGTTGCCTATGTGATCTTTATGCTGATGATGCGACAGCACATACTTCTGATAATGACACTCAAATTATTGAAGAAGATATAACTCATGATTTTGTTAAAGCAGTAGAATGGAGCAAGCCTAATAAGATGCGAGTTCATTTCGGTAAGACTACATGTATGTTGTTGGGAACAAAGAAACGACTAAACATGTCACAGAAAATCAATATAAAAATTGAAAACACTTGCATTAAAAATGTTTCTGAACAAAAACTTCTAGGAATTCACATTGATGAAAATCTTTCTTGGTCAAATCATTTAGACCATCTCTGCTCACTTATCGCTTCTAAGATTTCGCTTCTAAGACAATTATCTGACTACGTCCCAACTGAAGTACAGAAACTTTTTTATCAAGGTTACCTTCTCCCATATATTGATTATGGCTCTATTACCTGGGGTTCAGCTGCAGGCATTCATATTGAACGTTTGTCAAAACTGCAAAAGCGCGCAGCCCGCATTATATTGCATGCCGAGTTTGATACTCCTTCTCCTCAGATGTTTCAACAGCTCGGATGGCTTTCGGTCCCGAATAGGATAAAATACAATAAAGCTGTATTGACATATCGTGCGTTAAACGATATGACCCCTGAATACATATCAAAACTTTTAAAGCCAATGTCACAAACGCATACGTTGAATTTAAGATCATCTAATAATGGCTCCCTTTATGTTCCAAAAGCAAATACAACATTATACAGTGGATCTTTCTCCTGCTCAGCGCCAAAACTATGGAATGCTCTTCCTCAAAACATTAAACATGCAGGTTCACTAAGTTCATTTAAGAAAAGTATCAAAAGTAATTTTAATCAGGATTGATAATTTTACTTTTATATTGACTTTGAATGCAACAACAGTTAATTGATGCAGATGGGATGCTGTCTGGACATTGGCTCCGCCACATTCCTGATGCACCATATTGTTTTGCTCAGACAAGTCTATGTACACTGATTTTATAATTACACTTTTTGCTGTTAAATAGTTCTACTATGTGACTATTTTAATTGTTTTATACGCTCATTTTGAATATGTCTTATCAGTTTTAGGTTTTTAAAACGCTTACATATCAAATCGAAACTGAGAGTTTATTCCATTTTGTTTTTATTTATAACGATTCTGTGTCATTGAATTGTTATTTCACTTGCTTCTTGTAATTTTTATTGCACGTGTTTGTTGTAATTTATGATGTATATATGTAGATTGTTTGTTACAGAGGGCCACAAGGTAGAATAGCTCATTAGCTAATTGTGCCACCCTCTTTAAATATTGTGTAAATAAAAAAAAAATAAATAAATAAAGTGAAATGACGTTACGTCAGTTTATTGGCGCCATTTTATTTTTCTACACAGAAAACGAAATTTTTTTTGCATTTCTATCTATAAATTCTTAGAAACGATGTGATAAACAGATTATAACATGGACACTTTGGTAATCGCCCTAAGTATCATCAGCCCTCGAGCTAAAGCTCTCGGGCTGGATAATGGAGTCTCGGGTTGATACTGCGGGCGATAACCAAAATGCCCATGTGATAATCTCTAATTATACCACATTTTTGCATTGAAAAACTGGGGTATGCAGGGGTATACCCAATTTTCTTATTTTTGCTCCAAAACATAGATTGGCTTAGGCGGTTCTAACGTGTATCCACAATTTGTGGGCAAAAATAAGAAAACAAAATCAGAATTTTTCTACTAAAAATTATCATTTTTAATAACTTTAAAAATCTCTGTATATTGCATGGGCAAATTTTCATAATGCCAATCCAATTTTCACTTGCTTTGATCAACCCTGAAACCCTGAAGAGAATATCTATGATTCAAATTTAAAGAGCAATTTCTCCATTTCTTACGAACATGACGAAGAAGCTAACAGTATATACATCAATCATCAATAGCATAGAAAGTCTGTAGTACACGTTTTAACAACACAAGAAAGAATTTCTGTGTCATGTTTGCCAAAACTTATACTTTTTTCGCTGTAATTCGGGAAAAGTGTTTTTTTTTTTATTGCAGCGGCCAACAATGGGGTTCCAGGTGAAGCAGAAACTCATGGCCTTCGACCAGTCAACGGTACATACCTGTATCGACAAGGAGCTACAGCTATACTACAGTGTACCATTGAAAATCAAGTCACTAAACCGGTATGCCATTTCGCTACGGCGTACATGTGAATTGAACTCTTATATTTTCGTTCCATTTTGTTTCCGTATTTTCTTCTTCTTTTTTTTTTTTTTTTTTTTTTTTTGGGTGTGTGTGTGTGTGTGTGTGTGTGTGTGTTGTTTTATATTTCATTTCTGTGTGTAAACTACGAAACTATAATGCTTGAAACACGTACCGTGCAAGACTCTATTTTAATGACTGTACTTAGGTTTAAACGAGATTAGACACACCAAGAGCACCGCCTTGGAACGGTTGGTAATATAATTGCTAGGGGGCTTAAACCAGTTTGACGGGATCCCAACACTCGCCCTAGGTCTTGGTGTGGTTCATAGACGCCGTTTTAGAAATATTGCCCGACTATGCTGGATAATCATACGGGACTTTAAAAGACAGCCAGGTATCGGCAACTGGCTTGAGCGTTAATAGGGAATAACAATGGAGCCTTTATTGTAATATCTTTAAAACTAATCGATGGATCATTCCTGTGCAAACATATGTTTTTCCTTATTACCTCCCAAACGTCCTGATATAAGTTTAATGAAACTTTTTGGACCTTTTTCATCATTTTAGTTCAAACCTAGAACTAATCAAAAATATAGTGAAATTTCTGTATGAAGTTGGTTCACTGTTAGAAAACCGGTCATAATTCTTTTAATAATGTAAATATTTCTTCTGCGCAAACGGGGGCATATGCGCAATTAAATGGCAAACACGCTGATATGAAATTTGTATAAATAAACAAAAACTAAATATAGCCCTTTTGATATCCAAGCAAGCAAACCATTTTATTTTTCATTAATTTTTCCACGCTTCGCATCTAATCGCTGATTTTAATGTCGCTATCTTAATAGTCTACAGGTAAATCTCTTAGCATTTGCAGGTAAGTCCGTACCCTAATCCATAATCCATTTGATTGACCGAGTTTTATTTATTTATTTATTTATTTATTTATTTATTTATTTATTATCGTCCTTATGCAATATGTTTAAATAATATACATGATAAAACAGGAATTGATAATTTGATACGAAAGGACTTTGAAAATGCCTCACTATAAATTGGCCGCAATGATGATAATTTCTTTTAGAATACAGAATATTTCGGCAAAAATACTTTCTAACAGAAAAGTACAATCAGCCTGCTTTTCATATCAAAACCGAAACGTCAACGCCAGTAATTTATTTCATACAGTATGATTACCAAACGTTACCAAAAATTCAACAAAAACGAAACATATTCATCAGGTCCAACTAAACATGGTTTCTGGAAAGAAACATCATAAGCCAAGCAAACGTTCCATTGCACCAAATTGTGGTAATTACTTCACTTTAACGTTTATGAAAACATTATTTTTGCGTGTAAAATGGAACGAAAATTCGAAAGTTTTCAAACAATAAATAGGCACGGACTTGTGTAAAAACTATCATATTATTATCCTTGATCGCTGTAAACGTATGTATGTGTGTTTTGACAACTTTACGCTTGACCCCATTTTTATTTTGCTTTTTTCTTGTGCCTAATATTGTACGCTATTAACTGAGATGGTTTGTTTGCATGCACAAAAAGCAATTTTTGTAGCCGTCCTAAGGTTTTATTTGACAAAATAACAAAAACGTTACGTATCAAGAAAACAGTAATAGCAAACAATTTAGCAAGCATATCTGTACGAATAAATATAACTGTTAATCATGTACACCCTATTATGTGTATTTTATACTTCAAATTAATTTTAACCAGTTTTAAGCAAAATGATAACCTACGTATAGTGAGGCGTTTTCAGAGTCCTTTAGTATAGTTCTTATGCGATACTTGATATGTGACTGAATGGTTTCAAACCCAACCTACGTTCCTGAACTCACAATTCAAACACAATTAGCTCAACACCGACAGGCTTGAAACCCCTATGATTTCTACAGCCTAAATCAATGATTTCCCAGGAACTTCTATTTGAGACTCCAGATTGGTCCCGTGATTGCAATGATACTGTGAGCAAGGCCAAGCTATCGTAATGATCTCTGTGGTCCAAGAGTCTCAAATGTTCGTTCAGCGCTAAGAGGTTCAACACTTATCGCAATGATCCCTCCTGCGCCGTAGTGAATTAATACATCGCAATCTGCCCTCTAACATCCCGCATTTCTTAAATATTTTAACTGTTTTGCCGCTTTTTGGAAAAAATACCTGCTAAGACTGCTAACTCTTTGCGTCAGTTATTGTTTGGGTTGTTTACAACCTCCTATTGGAGAACAAGAGGTTGGCTTTGCTTGCATTGGTATCTACAAATTATTTACGTTTTTGAACTACAAGGGAGAATATGAAAATGTTTGTTTTCAATGATTATTGTTATTGCACACTGATGAAAGGAATGTGTGTTTTCCCAAATAAAGGACATCCCAAAGATTCATTTATTTTGGAAATCATATTAGTAATATCATAGAGAACATACCTGGTCAGCTTAGTTTACGCTGGAGCTGTTCGTTCGAATTACAGGAATTTCAAATTGAACCGATATAGCTGCTGTTTAATGTACAACACGTTATTCCCTCGTGTTAGTTACAAAACTTTACAAAGACATATTACAGTCGTTTTATTGTATTTTAATGAACCAAGCAATTTATTTTGTAGGTAATATGGAGACGCGATTCTGATCCGTATCCACTCAGTATTGGTGAATTTATTTTCATTGCCGACGACCGCTATAGCATCAATATCTCCAGGGCAAACAGGGAGTATAACCTGACTATACGGAACGTCCAGTTCACTGATGAAGGGGTGTATCAATGTACACATGGCTCGGACGAAAAGACCAAACAATATGTGACATTAAAAATCAATGGTAAGTTCGTATATATATATACATGTACATTCGCTCTTAAGCAATGTGCGTATGTTTTCGAACATTGTGGTTGACATACTCCAACACAGTAACGTTCCGGTTATAAGAACCTACATGACAGCCGCATGTAAGCGCAACTTGAGGAGATTGCTAAGAATCAAAACGATGTATTTGTATTACTTCTCAAAACTAGACAGTTTTCAAGATTCATTGCTTACTTCTAACGGTTACCAAACAATGCAATACACTTCTTTGATGTTCGAAATACTTTTGGCTGCATCTATCGCTTAAGGACTTATGGCTGGTCACTGTATATACATAATTGAAGATTTACCTGTATAAAAAAGCATTGTTTATTTTGTCAACAATGCTACATTCTTTAGCATGCTTTATCATGGGACTATTGAATATGTTGCAAATACATGGATTTGTGTATACATGATTGTGGAATGAGTGTTCAGCTCAGAGCAAGTGAGTCATTTTTCAGTTACTTCCGGGTTGAAATCGTCGGACCCATTTTTCTTAGCTTTTTGAAAAAAATAAGACAGATTTTTCGATGCAGTCATTGACTTCAGTCATATAAGAACCTGAAACAAAAGGCATGTCATCTTTCAGCAAACAATAAGCGCACACGAGCCGCCCCAAGTTACCCAATTTCAGAATTTTCCAGAAAAATATGTTTACACTAACTTTTCCCAGAGAAATACATTTCCATGACCCCAAAATAACCCGTAATTTGTCAGATTATATATCCTAGACATTAAGGCTTTGCGTAATTTTTATTCAAATGCATTCCATTTTCCAGGAAATGGGTCCCACGAAAACCAGTTACATTTCCAATTTTACACCAAGCTGTTTAAAATTTTAAAATAATAACTATATTGAGTCATTCCTAGTATCAGTGACGTCTATTAGCAATAAATACACATCATCATTTGATTGACAGATTCAAGAAAACAGTAGATTTCTGTTTTACATACCCCACCCACTCATGTCAATATTGAGAAATCCTTAAATCATTCCAATTTGCTTGCACGTGTTTAACAAAAACAAAAGGAGCCATTGCGTGGGAAACCAACAATCTGCATATGCGGAAACAAAGACGCAGATCAGCTTTGCAGTAACTGTACAGCTGATCTGCGTTTCTGCTTTCGCTACACGGATAGTACTATCCCTCTTCTTCTTAAATCCGAAATTTCAAGCTTCTAGCCTTTTTCTGTGACTGTACAGCCCGATTTTTGTCAAACCTGTTCGGAATCCCACATTGTTGATTTTCTCATGCACAAGTTTAAATGATTTCTCGTTGAACAACGATAATATACCACGTGCATTAAAAAGAACCTGACAGAAGAATGTCTTTGGGCTGAATTTCGTCTTTGAATGCACTTACTTTACACGATAAAACCCGTGCAAAATATCGGCTTCGAATTAAGAATTTCTAAATGCTTATAGGTATTATAGGTGTGGGGAAAGGGAAACGAAAGGCTGGTTGCTCTGGATATATCCTAATATGCACAAGTAAACTATCCAACAGATGCGTTGCATACATTTTGAAAGCGCTCGGTACAAGCTTTAGGCACGTCAGAATATTTTCAACGTGGTTGTTCTTTTTTGTATTTTGCAGGGAGTCGGACGGGTATTGGGCAACATGCTCCAACAGGTGGGTCAAAGGGAAGTAACATTATTTCAACACACATAAAAAATAACTAAGCGCTAAAATGGGGAGTTTTTACAAGTCGCGTCTCGCAAAATACTGAAATATCCAATATTTAATGTTGTTGTTGTTGTTGTTGAACGACAAATTTGTCTTTTTCTAGTACTATAAAGAATGTTTGAGCCGCATCGTAAGAAAACCTATTTTTTTCCTATGCGAAAACAAAGGCGCAAATCAGCTTCGCAGTAACTGCGAAGCTGATCAGCGCCTTTGTTTTCGCTACACGGATAGAACATTTTCTCTTCTTCTTCTTAAATCCGAATTTCAAGCTTCTAGCCTGCTTCTGTGACTGTAAAGGTCGGTTTGTGTCAGACCTGGTCGGAAACCCCGAAGACTGGTTTTCTCGCGTCGCGGCTAATATTATCTTAAGTTCTGGAAAAATGAAACGGAAATAGACGATAAAAACTTTTGCCATACATATGATAGTCAAATCTCTATGAACCGCGACCCGAAAAAGCATCTTCATTAGTTCCGATCAGATCTGACACAAACCGGTCTGTACAGTCAAAAAAGAAGGCTAGTCGCTTGACATTCTGGATTTTAGAAGAAGAGGGATCGTTTTATCCGTGTGCATGTAGCGAAAACAAAGGAGCAGCTCATCTATGCAGTTTATGCACAGCTCATAGATCTGCACCTTTATTTTCGCATATGTAAAACTCTGTTTTTCTCATGGCGCGGCTGATTTATTTCCAGGTATATCAGTTAATGGAAGACGATTTGTAAACCGCGGTGATACTTTACGACTTGTTTGTAACTTAACGGGGGTAACCGATATAGTGCGAGACATTGACTGGTATAAGGACGGCCATAAAATACACGACAGAGAACGTAAAATAACCATAACCATGGAGCGTTCAGTCGTGAATAAGACGTTAAACAGTGTCTTGGAGATTCGCAATAGTCAGATTGAAAACTCTGGTACATATGTATGCCGAGGTTCGAGCAGATTAGTGGCCAGTCAACGTGTACAAGTACTGAATGGTAAGAATGATTCAACCCATTATGACGAATGGACTTGCCCATCATTATCATTTGGTTGACTCCACTATCATTTTAGGGACATCAGGAGTGATTTTTAAATTGCGTTAAATTTTTGATGAAATTCCTCTAAGCAAACAGAATAGCCCCAGATGGGACGCCGCGGTCTGTGGCGTCACATCAGGGGCTATACTCTTTGCCTATGTCTCATGAAAAAGACGCCTGGCTTATAAGAGTTAACGCTAGCATGCCACGAATACATCGAAAAATGTTTATGTGAATGTATCTTATATCCTCATATTTACACAGGAAGTAACTAGACAATCATGTAGCATGCTGATTAACAAACTGAATGTTTGGGCATACATTAATTATTCGTGACGTTTAAACTGCTCACAGAAAATATGCAACAGGTTGTATATGTATGATAAAATCACCTTGATTTCTTTTGCATGGTTACATATTCATAACTCACATAACTCACATATCCTCGACACCAAAGTCAGACTAGACAGCCTCTGTAGCACCATGTACTAAACGTGTACGGGTGGTGTTTTTTTTTCCAAAACACATTTAGCCGTGATGTTAATAGCCGTCATACAGTTTTCGAAATGAAAATACTCTTGAGTAGACAGCCAAATTGACCTATCTCGACTCGATTTCAGTTGCATTACCAACGACGAGGCATCAACCATCGTCAACATCTAGGACAGGAAGCGTAAGAACACGTGATCCGAAGCGCGGCCAACCAGAGAGCTTCATTCAAGCAGATGTTGACCCCAGGTTAAATGTTACAAGTAAGTTGTTGGAATTCGTTTTTTTTTTTTTTTTTTTTTTTTTTTTTTTATATGAAAGGTGTGAGACATGTTTCTGTTGTTTCTGTCCCTCAGTGCACTTGATTTAAACAAGTTTTGCTATTTTGCATATCGTGATCAGCAATAAATTTAATACGTGATGATATTATCATCTCAAAACAGCGAAATCATTGATAAACAGCTGATAAACTTATTGAGCAAATCTACATTAATTTGCCGGTTCCCAGTTTTCCAATAATCCATACTGGAAATCCAGGTAATCAGTACCCCCCCCCCTCAATTAGTCATTGGTCAATAGTGGACACACCTTCAAATATTGACCAATGACTAGCTGAGGGGGTTTTACTGGTTACCTGGTTTTCCAATATCGATTGTTTGTAAGCTGGAAACAAGCAATTCATATCGATATGGTCAATATAATAAAGTGCAAAATCTTTGACCGTGCTGCATGACCTCACGTGACTATGTTTTGAAAAAAAAAAAAAAATTATTGAGTCCGATCAACAAATGCGTATCTATATCAGATGTTATGCGGCACGATAAAAGTATTTGCACTATATCTTGATTTTGTTCAGACTGTGGAGGGAAGCCCGCCGATGTCTACTTTGCACTGGACGCATCTAACAGTATCTGGCCGGAGGATTTCAAGAAGCAGCTTATCTTCCTCCAAGATCTCGTCAGTCTGTTTGATATCTCGTCGGAAAATACGAGAGTTGGTCTGATAACCTACAGCGACACAGTCAGACCAATCTTCGGATTCGACACCAAACAAGAGAAAAGATTATTGATGGATAAAATAGCAAATGTTACATTTATGGGAGGACGCACGAAAACGTCTGAGGCATTCAAATTTTTACGTGAACAAGGATTTTCGCCAGATGTGGCGAGACGAGAAGTCGCCCATATTGTTTTGACCTTCACCGACGGATTGTCAAAAAACCCACGTGACACAGCACGTGAAGCGGAGCTTGCTAGGCGAAAGGGAATTTATCTATTTTCTATAGGTATTGGCATGAGTGTTGAGAAAACTGAACTTGCAGAAATTGCAAGCGAACCCGAAGACGATTTCGTGTTTCACGTGGCTAATTTCAGCGTTCTGAATACAATAAAAGATATTCTGGCCATCAAAACATGTGCCGTGGACCAGCCTGAGTTTGTTGCTGATGAACACAGATATGGTAAGCATTACAAAAACATACCCATGCAATATAAAATATTTTACAAATTTATGTTGAAAAAATCCATTTTAAGATTCTTTGATAATTTTATTATTTTTGCTTAAAACATAGACGAGTATAATACTAGAACCGCCTCAGCAAGGCAGTTCCAACGTGTACCAACACTCTATGTTTTGGAGCAATGAAATGAAATAAGAAAAATAGGTATACCCTAGTACATCCATGTTTTTGTCTATATAAAAGTTGGATGTGAGAGGGACATGATTGCGTGATGGTTTGCTTTTGTTTTGTACTTCAGTTCCAATTTGTATTTGCACTCATTCTAAAATAAGCAGCGCACCCCCTGTGTCGGGGAGTTAAATAAAAATTGGAGTGACATGGTTCAATATATCACCAAGGTTGGCTGTATTTTCAAAATTTGGTACTATCTCCATTTAAACCGAATAAAGTATGATACCCAGTTATGTTTTTTAAGATCTCTGGCAGTAGTGAATAATGTATGACCCCACCAAAAACGGCATGTCACAAACTGAAATGCAAAAATTCAAAAGGCGATAGAATAAATAAATTCTATTTTCACACGAAAAAACATCGTTCGATTTACTTAATTTGACATTATCTTTTGGTAAAAGGAATGGTTATTTTATATCTTGTAAACAAACAAAAATATCAAACATCAAAAATCGAAAAAAGCATGTCACAGAGATTCTGTAATTTACGTGACGCTATAGAAGATTGTCCGAATCTTAATACTGCTTTCTCCTATTGCATACCAAACTGTGTCAATTGAATAGTTGAATGTGTCCTTTATATGGATAACATATGGATTTTTCATTTTGCTTTACTATTTTGGTCAAATATATCTAATCCCCCTGCTTAACCATTGCGTCCCTTTTAAGATGTAATCATACGTGACACCATTTTTCTACAAATCCATCATGGTATTTGAAACAATGCTAACTGAATATGAAAGTATGGAGGATGAATTTATCTCACAAAAAATAAAGTTAATATCACACGATCCTAAGGTGGTTTTTTCGGATGCTAAAGTTGAAAATGTAATAAACGTGACAGTAGTTTACGTGACGGTACTTACTTTCAAAATACCAATATGGCATATTATATAGCTAAGATTGTGCTTTGAATCAGCGTCAATAAATGTTTTAATGTTCATTATGTTTTTTTCAGTAGTTAAGTTTACGGAATATGATGTTTTTTCAAGCAGTGTCACGTAAATTACACATTTGTCACGTAAAATACAAAGGTAGTTTAAGTCTATTTATCAGTTATAGTTGAAAACAGTTGAATCTAAAAGGATCACACCTCCTTCAATCAAAGACATAGCACTACTACATTTGTTATTCGCATTTGTCCATTCAAAAATACTGACCAACAGTACAATATCAGCCCTGAGATTAATATACATTTTTATCAATATAAAACAGTTTGACTGATCGTTCCAAGTCGATACTTCTGTGGTGGTTCTTTTTGTTTTATGTCTTGGTGTTTAAAATATTTTTGTGCTGTTGGCGCCTTATGTATGTTTTCATATTTTTAGTTAAGTTAAGGTAACTGAGTGGCCACCTATTGGGAAAATAGCTGCTCATTCGGCTTATGAAATGTTTTCATGGTATAAGTACCTGATTGTTAGTTTGGTTTTTTCCCACCTCGGTTTTTTAGAGTGGGAATTTTTTTCTGATTGCGCCTTTTCCTGATCTTTGCCTACTTGACCTTTTTGTTTTACTAAATAATTATGTGGTTAATTAATCGAAGGATTTACTTCTTGTGCAGACTATTCAAATTCCATGCCTTATTTTAAGTAAGCAAAAACTCAAACATATCTAAGTTTAGAAATAATGTAGGTGACTTAAATATTACCGTCACGTAAATTACAGTATTCCGTCACGTATATCACATTTTTATAGAATGTTGTGCAAAAAGAAAATCAATATAAAAAAATGAAATAGGATCACACAATGTTGTCTGTTTGGAGTAAACGTATCCAGATAAAGTCTTTCAGATAATATTTAATGACATTGTGTATCTGTATTGCAAAAATAATTTATGTTGCGGTTTGCAAGTAATATACGTGACGCTGAATAAAACAAGACCTGCCATATAACAAGATGTATTTAGAAAAGTAATTATAAGCTCCGCCACTCATGTAGGACAAATGTAATTATCATTACATGTTTCGATATAATTCTGATGTACAGGTCAGATGTTATTATAGTTGCAAGTTAACAACACTGAAAATTCTGAATCAAGAAGCCTGCATCATACACATTTTATCTATCATTTTTCGATAGTAGATATGAAAGTACGTTTATTGTTTGATTTAATCTACTTGATATTGCTCTTTATTTGAGAAACTGAAGTCTGCTAGTCAGAGATATAAGTTGAGTTTGTGTTATGGTTACATTTAGTTCATATGTAGTGCGTCACGTTGATTACCAAATTGGAATATACCCATCAAGTTTCAAAATGATGTGGAAATTGCAAGAATATCGGGAAGGTGGTGAAATTTGACAGGATGAAGCCTGAATGATCCACAATTATAGCGATAGTATGTCGAAAAAGTGTAATTCTAAAAGTTTATTTTTCTTCATTTTTTTTTCTCCAGGATTTGCACCTTATTTTAGAATGAGTGTTGCTGTCATGTGAGAGAGGTCAGCAACACTTCAATCCATTAATAACCACACCATATCTAATTTTTAGGTTATTTAAATTGGAGAAAATTTCTTGGAAATGTTTTTCGAATGACTATAATTATATTGAGAATAAGGATCTGTTCATTGTCTGCTTATCTTCTAATTTTAGCTTGCGATGTTCAACGGGACACTGACCTGGTCTTTGTTTACGATTCCTCCCAGCTTGGAATGAAGAAAACCAAGAAAATCACCAAATTTGTGTATGACGTCACGTCCGGCTTCGACATGTCGTCTGGGAAACTCAAAGTCGGCCGTCTGACAGAGAACTGTTTATCCGGAGCAGACGTCTACCTATCGTCACAACAACAGTCGATGGATTTTGATCAGATTTATTTTCCCGACTTCCGACGGATGATCCGCAAGCTGGCAGCTGTGGGATTTTCGCCACAGTATGGCGCGAGAAGACACGCAGCGAAAGTTGCTGTGCTGTTTTTAGACGATGAAAATGAGAATTTAAAGCAGGCGGCAGCGGAAGTTGTTCGGCTGCACGAGACGCATAGCTTAGTGGTAACCATTGGTGACATTGATATTCAAACTGCGGCTCAGTTTTCTTCAAAGCCGTTGAATGATTATTTGGTTCATATCCCATCGTATAAGTATCTGCCAACAGCAAGGACGACATTGGTTCAAAAACTGTGTAATGTGATTGCAAACTCGACGAGTAACTTATAAATCAATAATTCGAAAGAACAAGGCACTATTTCAGCCGATCAGTTGCAATTATATTAAATTTTGACCTTCATGATTAAAGCGACGTCCAAAGGGTCACATGTTTAATGCTTGTACACATGATTCTGTTGTTCTGTTCAGACGAAGCCTTTGACATGAAGTGGTCAGCTGTTACAGTAAAGTTCGTTTAGCAAGTTGAAAAATCACGGTGTCACGAGCTACCGAAACGGAGAGAACGGGTCATTTAGGGACCGTTCATTTCGGACCTGGGTCGTTTCGGCCCGTTTCGTTTCGATATTGGATCGTTTCGGTCCTGTGTTGTTTCCGTCCAGGGTTGGTTCGTTCCGGGTCGTTTTGGTCCGGGTTATGTTGGCCCTTGATCGCTTCGGTCTTGTTCGTTTCGCCCCGCCTCGGTTCGGTCTTGGATCGTTCCGATCCTGGGTCGTTTCAGCCTGAGTTTCTCATTAACCCATATTAGAATTTCGGGATGTTAGCGTCTATTTAATGGGAACGAATGGTAGGATGGGGTATTTCAGAAAACAGTTTCAAATCCCCATACTCGATCTATCTTCAGACACTGAGCCGATCATTTTCTGATCATCAGCTCAGGTTTAGGCAGATCTGTGCTGTTGCTGAGCTCACATTTATCAACTGTATTATTTTGGGGCGTCGCGAGAAAGGTAGCTCCCTAATGTTTTATTATGTATGTTGTAACTGTAGCTGCATCTCTTCGCATTGAAATGGCAAATATACGTGGGTCATATAAAAAGTAATGCAATATGTAGCGTTTTGTGTGTTTTATTCTGGCAGAAGTAAAGTTTTTAATTTCTGAAAGTTTGATTCAATATAAATGAGCCGCGACGCGAGAAAACCGGTCGTCGGGGTTTCCGACCAGGTCCGACACAAACCGGCCTGTACAAGCTCAGAAAAGAGATATAAGCTTGAAATTTCGGATTTAAGTAGAAGAGGAATTATACTATCCGAGTAGCGAAAACAAAGGCGCTGATCAGCTTCGAGGTTACCGCGAAGCTGATCTGCGCCTTTGTTTTCGCCTAGGCAAAAATCCCGTTTTCTCACGATGCGGCTCAAATTAAGGAAAATATACACCAACTAAATCGGACCATGCATATTGCTAAACAACTACAAAACAACGACAGCGAAGATGACGTGGCTGCGAAAAACCTCAATTCGAAAATCAAATAAACAAACATGAAGCTTTGGTGTTTCTTTGATCGTGTTTTTGAAATAGTTATCTCAGTCGGGATGCGTAGCCAAGGCGCAATGATATAATCAAAATCGTAGCAACCAAAAACGTTCGAAAATTAAGCCATGCACTTTGAACCGAGAGACAGTGCCTTAAGTAATTCCGTTCGTGTGTACCAAAGACGAAACTGATTTTCATCAAACTTGCAGCCCATTTTAAGCAATGCTAAATCCGCCCTGTGAAGCTGCTTTGTTGTCATGACAGTTTGTCGGCGCATCGATTTAGGGGATTTTCCTTCGCGAGTCAACTGTTGAAAATGTCAGTCGTGTTAAATCGTTTATTTAACGAGTATTTGATTTTCTCCCGTGTGGAGACCCATATTTTCTGAAAATTTAATCTTTTGTGAGAATATTGATGTATGAATCACGATATGATCGGTGTGAACAAATTTTTGTTCTAAAAAAGAAAATTGGTACTGACGATGAGAATGGCGTTTATGCCCCAAAATTAGGCTCAAATTGGTTGAACTTTTATGAAAAAAAGTCAGCATAATCGCTATTAATCCGTCAAATACGGTTCTTTTCAACCGATGCTATATAAAACATTGTCACTTTCATTCAGATTTCAATTTTATCGAGAAATATTTGAGAAAAGGAAAGCCGAAATTGGAAATTGTCGCTGTTTGATACTTTTTTTAGAACACAAGTAAAAGCTTTGAGGAAAATATCAATGTTGAAAAAGGTAGCAAAGCTGCTAGAGATTGTCGGTAGATCCTATATAGAGGACAATATGTTAGACTGACACATTTATCATCATTTTCTTTTTATTTTGTACTGAGTTGATAAATATATCTGACTATTACCTTAGGCAAACATATAAATCCAAGCCTCAGGCCATGGAGGTTCTGATTTAACCTCCATGCTCAGGCTCAGGAACTGTTTAATGGCTTGTGAGTTGCTCAATGCCACAACTTTTATGGCACTGTCTGTTGTCAATGACCTCAAGGTGATTATGCCCTCTTCCCTGCGATTCTCTATGTACTTATCATTTTTGGAAATGGTTGAGGGACACCAGAGCATAGATATGCTGAATGCTCACCTAGTAAGCCTAAAGGCTCAGATGAGGTAAATATGTTCAATAATTGTCACACTGTTATGACTGATATTGTCCAGTGTTTCTAGAAATCAAGCTTGTGTCATTTTCTAATACATGTAGTTTGATTTGTTGTTTTCAGTCTGGTAGTAAACATATGAGGCTGTGTCAAGAATCTCAAATGATCAGCCCAGGCCCTGAGGCTATAAAACGTTTTTCAAGCTCAGCTTAGGTGAGCATTAAATTTCAACTGCTTATAAATGTTGAAATGGTCAAAAATGTGGAAAATTCAGGTTCAAAACTCATAGAGAAAAACTAGTAATTTATCCTGCTAATAAATATTAAAATGCCATGGCATTTTGTTGGCATTTTAACATTTATGAGCAGGATAAATTTTAGTCTCAGCTGAGTTGAGCATGAAAGAAGTTATATAACCTCGGGCCACCAGTCATACATGTGATGAGTTTAAGATGCATCAGAGATTGTTTCTTTCATTTCATGGAGGCATTTGAAAAACGTATATACTCACTATATAGAATGTAGATTTAAGAAAATCATTGGAAGTATCACATGTATAAAGTATTGACGTACACACTACTGATCGAACTGTAATGAGTACTGGGCTCAAAAATTTACAGAACATTTCCTTATATTCTTCAACTTCATGTATGTAGAAACCTTCTCTGTTTGTAAAACCAGGCTATAAGGTGTTGTGTGAATCTGGCTTGGTTGTGGCGTCATATACTTTGATGAATTAATATATGCATGAAACTTCTATGGTTTAAACTTTTAATTCTGTACATGTATGTAAACAACATATAACAAGACAAACAAAGCATTATAAACAATAATTGCATATTATTCAGAAGGAAAACTTTCTTTGTGTGTAGCTCTGCCTGTGATCAATGTTTTTGACATAAAACATGCGCAGATCCAGAAAATTTTGTTCAGGGGGGTCCAAATTCCCAGAAGGGGTCTGACGGAAAATGTCAACATGGCAAAAACTAATAATCTGGCAATTCTAGGGGGTGTGGGGGGGGGCGGACCCCCTGTCCACCCTCTGAATACGCCCATGTTAAATATCGGTCAATTTCTACAACAACGAAGCTCAGCTTTCCATCTTAAACTCATTCGTAAGAAAAGACTTCTGGATTTCTGAGTTGGCAAGAAGTTATAATAAAAACACATTTCCTTTTATTTCTCAAGTCAACTGTGAGCATAAAATAAAAAAAAAAGGAAGTGTTTAGGGTAACCTGACCCTACCTAGATTTTTTGGTGAATCCTAATTTTTTTATCTCAATATTTCTAAGAAATTGAGGATAACAACAGTATTTATGGCAAATTAATGACTTTTAACAGAAAAAATAATAAGAGAATAAAATAAAATTAATAAATAAATATGCACCTTTATAGTAACCCTACCTTGAGTTTTCCAAGATGTTACCCCAAACAAAGCACTTTTTCCAGGCCTTGTTTTATCTCGAGTTCATATATGAGCTGCCAGTTCATATATGAGCTGCGTCATGAGAGATTCCATTTTTAGCCTAGGTGAAAACAAAGGCGCAGATCAGCTGTGCACTGTGCAGTGATCAGTGGCTTTGTTTCCACTACAGGGATAGTACAATTCCTCTTCTTCCTAAATCAATCCAAAACTTCAAGCGTCTAAATTAAACCATGATACAATACGAAAACACACCCATGAAGATTTTAGTTGAAAAATTTTGTAACTTAAGATGGTTGTTTTTGCTGTAACCTATATTGTGGGCACTACATGTTAGAATGGCCTTGGTGAGGTAGGTCTAACAAGTACCCATAGAAGTCTAACAAGTATCCATACTCTTTGGATCAAAAATAAGAAAAATAGCCGTTTAAATAGGTACACCCATGCACACTCCAGTTTTACTATATAAAAGTGTGGTATAAATTCCAAGGCCATGTTAGCCTTTTTCTCCATTGTTTATTTCGCAGTGCAGAATTTTCCTGGGTATTCACACGGTGCGTTCCTTTACCGGAATGGACCGGAATGGACCTGATTACCGGAATGGACTACCGGCATGGACATTTATATGTGTCCTTGGGTACTTTTTATTTTGTTTTTGAGGACAGATTGGCCTAGAATATATACAGATAGTGATTACTTCGAGAATCATGTAGTTTAAATACAGTTGAATTGTGTTCCGTATGGTCGGTAGCCTAGGTCAGGTGCTGATATATGCTAATATAGGTCCCTGTCACAGTACCGGCACATTTTACTCCTTTCTACTTCTATTCATCCATGTGTTTGCTATAGAACAACCACTGGTAATCTCAATATATTTCAATCAAAGAAACCTCTGCACAGTGGTCCTACCCTGGACCCCACCACTGAGCTACCCTAACCCCCTGCTAATTTCTGCCGATGTTGAATGGTGGTTCACCTGTTCACACCAATTTATAAATGCACAATACATTTGTAACCACTGCTCCCCCACCTACAGGGAAGGGCAGGGATTATGCCTTTAAGCTTTCATCGCCCTGCAATTAGCCCCACCCCCAGAGGGCAAACTGGAGGTCAAAACTTTGCTCTTTGCCCTGCCCTTCACAGAACAAAATCTCCCTGGGGTAAGGATCCTAATGTCAAACCCCCCTTCATTTCCCCTGGACTGCAGGGACACTCGAAAAGTAACTGCCCTGCTCTTTAACCCGGCTTTCACCCTTCCTCTCACCCTTCCCCGTAGGTGGGGGAGGGGGCAGTGATTACAAATGACTGGTGCAATTAGGGTTCAGCAAACTGCCATTCAGCAAACTGCCAAAGATCTTTTAGAGACCATTGCTGAGGACCATTGTCATGATTGTGGATAGAGCTATGCTGTAATAAACATATTTGTGGGTACTTACGAGCAGTGTTAGAGTCTCACATGTCTAAGCTGCTAGGTGTACACCCCATACATCTCAGGAAGAGTATCAGAGTATTACATGATCTTCCCCACCCACTCCTCATGTCCATGGAATGATGGTTTGGTAAATCCAGAATTTCATGATGAAATTTCACCAAAATCAAACTGATTAATTAAACCCTTTCCACAAAATGGAGAAAGATGACAACAAGTATCACACATTTTGATTTACAGAGAAGAACGTGTCATGATGTGACTGTTTACACCACAGAAATACTTCAAAAACGACCGCCGACTTTACACATGTGGTGTGACGTAATACGATCTTCTCCAATACACAGAATTAGCCTCAACACGGTCAAATCTATCTTGATGACTTGCGTACGGTCAAATATAATATCCGAGTGTGAACAATTTTTTGTTCTAATATAATTGGCACCCACTAAAATTCACATTTCAGGGGAATGCCGTGACAGGCAAAAGTGTTTCGTGTCGTTTTCGTTGAAAAAAGTTTGTCATGCGGCGTCTCAGTGTAAGACGGCAATATGAAATCCCGGACAAGGCGGATCTAGCTGCACCGTAGAACAGCTATTGTTTTAAGCACAGCAATAAGCGTGTCATTTTGATCGAAATTTCGACCAAAAAGTGGTCGCCATTTTGTTTCGGATTATTTTGCGTTGAGTAAGGTTTCAAAAATAAAATACAATTACCGCTTGCACGCTGGCTGCGTCCTCACTGTCTATTGAAATGTTTGTGTAATGTCACCCTAGGCAGAACTTTCCAGGCGATAGGAATGTGCCACAAGTGCGTTATCTGCTGCTTAGCAATGCAAGAACCTATATAATTTCGGTTTTATGCATTTTTCATAGATTTTAGTTGCTAGGCAACGAATTATGTTAGCTGAGATTTGCATTTAATGGCAAGTAGTTTACAAAGCGTCACTTGCAGAAACATGTTGCAGAAACAAATAGATGAATGAGTGGTCGAGTAAGCAAACCATATGTCAAATTGTTGCAGAAATTGTATCTCTGCCCCCATTGTCCATCCTTTGATCGATGAATTTTAGTGAATTAAAATAAACATAATTTTAATACTTAACAAAACAAGTATGAGTTCGGTGTAAGAAAAAGAAAGTGGATACGATTAAGTTGTCATTCTTGTTACCATGGCAACGGTTTAAAGAGTCTTGGTCTGGCGGCTTTTACCAGTGTTCTGTTGTTGCTAGGCAACAGGAAGTCAAGCCTGTGACTAGCTGTTGAAATGTCTCGCAGAGGGTGAAGTGAATTAATGTTTCAAGAAAAATAAATCAAACGTATAAGGTGTAAAATCACAAAAAATATGGTCATTATTGTATTGCTTTTGAATGACCCACTTATGTTCTTGGCATTAAATTACAATGCGCAAACAATTATGTACGATGCATTCCACTTTAAGATCGACGTACGTGTATGTTTTGAGCCGCCTCATGAGAAAACAAACAATCTACATATGCGAAAACAAAGTCGCAGATCAGCTTCGCAGTAACTGCGAAGCTGATCAGCGCCACACAGATACAAGTACTCACAGGTACAATTCCTCTACTTTCTAAATCCAAAATTTCCAGTCTCTAGCCATCTTCTGTGCTAGTACAGCCCGGTTTGTGTCGGACCTGTTCGGAAACCACATTGTTGGGTTCCCCACGAGGAGGCTCTTTTCTTCTATTCTATTCGGTAAATAACTTGCAACCGGCATTCATTGGCCTCGTCAGTCATCAAGAAGAGTCACCAATATGCATGCATGATGAACTAATATTCAAGAAATAAAGTTGGTCTTTCTCAACGACCGCCTGTGTGAGTTACTCGTTGTCTGAGGGTTTAATAATCAACGATCAATATGTAAGAAAAACATATTTTAATCTTATCTCGAAATAGAAATATATAATCATAACCATCATTTTACATACGTTCGGGTGCATATTAATATCGGATGAAGAATACCGCTAATATCCGGCCTAATTTGTTTTCTCAGAAATTCATTGATGTGTTTAATTGCAAGACAATGTTCCAGGCTTTGATTAATTTATCACAACAAATTGGTAGAATTTCAAACAAGATCTCTGCACGGTTTGTTTGTTATTGTCAGGTTAATTACGCAAAATCCTTGAAGTTTGTTGGTGCCAAGTAAACAAATTTATCTCTGATATCTTGTCAAGTTATTTGGGTTATTGATAATTCTCAACAATATACTGAAAGTACATCCACAAGTTGAGCCGCGTCGTGAGAAAATTGGATTTTTGCCTATGCGATTGTTTTCGCTACACGGACAGTACAATTCCTCTTCTTCTTAAATCCAAAATTTCAAGCTTCTAGCAGTCTTCTGTGGATGCAAAGGCTGGTTTGAGGCAGGCCTTGTCGGAAACTCGGAAGACCGACTTGCGTCGCGGCTCATTTACATTTTCACAAGTTATTTCAAAGATCAAAACTTACACTTAAGTCTACTTTGTACGCGTGCAAAGTTTCTCCAGTGTGCAAAGATATTCCTGTGAGCAAATTCACACCCGGGAAACGGTCAATTTGTACTCCGCCGGTGCTCCATAGAAAGAGAAATTGACGGTTTCCGGTGTAGAAGTTGTTGGGTCAAATCAAAGGTTTGTGTTGTACCCGAGTTTGATTGAGGTAAGTTTTTTTTTTCTTTACCCCCAGTACCTAAAAATCCGAGAATGTCAGATGATGGGCTAATGAATAAAGACCGTGCATACAAAAAGACATGCACAAAAACTTACCATTTATCCACATATCGTTTTTCGCGTTTAGGAAACCCTGGTCTAAACTTGTGTTGTGGGATAAAAAGTGATTCAAATTTCCGATATAGCCATCCCAGGTTTGATCTGGTAGCCTCGAATTAAAACAAAAGTCAGTAACGTGTAATTTATATGGAAAACTAAAAAGTGAAATTTAAAACAGTGGAACCATGGGTCATTTTTTCAAAAGTGTACCAATTGACGATCGGCGTGAAATTTAACTAATGGGAAATTGTGTTGTTAATGATATCTTTATCAACAATGAAACATACATCTATTTTAAAATAAATCTCATGCCGACAAAAGTTTTTTCAGCAAGTTATTATACAAAGATTTGTTTGTTTGTTGCTTAATGATGAACAATGGGTCTTTTTTCTCAAAAGTGTACCAATTGACGATCGGCATGAAATTTAAATAAAAGGAAATTGTGTTGTTAATGATATATTTATTAACAATGGAACATACATCTATTTTAAAATATATCTCATGCCGACAAAAGTTTTTTTTTCAGCAAGTTATTATACAAAGATTTTTTTTTGTTGCTGAATACGTCCCGGTCAACACATTCGGCTCCGGGACGTCACCGTGTCAGTGGCCTCCATTTTATGTTGACTTCTATCCAACATTGGGATGTCATGACATGCGAAATTAGCTTTGAAATATGGCACCCAAGTAACAAATAAAAGTTTATGTGTATGGATGGTTTGACTCAACCACTTTTCAAGGACAGGCTCAGGCCCTTTAAGCGGTTAACCAGTATGAGCGGTTTCCTTGTACGTGGTTTAACGCTGGTGGTTAAAAACATCATCTTTAGTCGTTTTCCCTTAAAGCCCATCTGGAAACTTAAACAAATGATAGTCTGCAAATCGGGGTCTACACACTGTGCGTATACGTGAATTTCTGAATGACAAGGAATAGTTGTATTTAATGCTATATACATGTATCATAAAAAGATGGAAAATCACAAATGATGGGACTGGCCTGACTTGAATATCGATAATTGTGCATGTCTTTCTTCTATTGGGCTGTAATATATACCTGTACATTATTAGATTTCAGTCAACAAAGGCGACACATGCTTCATATTTTATATTTTATTAAATCAATTTGTCCCTGCCAACAGAACTTGTGCTTCAGGGATCTGTTGTAAGACTGATATGGAAAACCAGAGGACCAATGGTCCTGTAAACGCTCACCTGAGGCCTGAGAAATATACCAATAAACTTGTTTGACTAGGATGGTAAAATACATGAATATAACCCAAGGACAGGGTCAGAGCAACCCCTGGAGTCGATTTATTTTTCAAATCATAAAAATTCAGTCCATTTGCCAATTTACTGCAAGTTTTGCACTTCAAATGACATTTTAACAATCTTCCCCATTCAAATGTATGGGCGACCTAAGTTTACCTTGCCGTAAAATATGTCAAGGTCATCCAAAGGTCATGGTTTATATAAACTTTGTAGAACTTCATTGCCTGATGCTTCATGCCAAGTTTCAAAATCATAGGCCTTCTGGTTCTGGAGAAGAAGATTTTTAAAGGTTTCTGCTATATATAGCCATGGCCGCCATCTTGGTCATGTGACCATGACCATTTATATATACTTTCATTCCCACTTTCTAACAATGCTCCACGTAAAGTTTGGCTTTGATTGGCCAAGCAGTTTCAGAGATGAAGATCTTTGAATATAACTGTAATATACATGTATATTGCCCCAGGGTGGGAGCAGACAGACCCCTGGGGTCCAATTTTTTTCAGAATCATCAATCTTAAGTCCATTTCCCCATTTCCTGCAAGTTTTTCCCTACAAATGACATTTTAACACTTTTCCCCATTCAAATGCATGAGCGACCTATGTTGACCTTGCCGTAAAATAGGTCAAGGTCATCCCAGGGTCATGATTTATATAAACTTTGTAGAACTCCTGTCACTGATGCTTGACACCAAGTTTCAAATCATAGGCCTTCTGGTTCTGAAGAAGAAGATTTTTAAACGTTTTTTCTATTTATAGCAATGGCGGCCATCTTGGTCATGTGACCTTGACCATTTATATAAACTTTCTTTCCCCCTTCCCAAGGATGCTCCACATGAAGTTTGGCTTTGATTGTCCTAGCGGTTTCAGATAAGATGTTTGAATATTATGGTCATATACATGTATATAGCCCCGGGGCAGGGACAGACAACCCCCCAAGGGGCTAAAATTTTCCATTAACATTAATCTTCTGTCCATTTGCCTATTCCCAGTAAGTTTTACCCATTAAATAGCATTTTACCATTTTTTCCCATTCAAATGCATTGGCGATCTAAGTTGACCATGCCGTAAAATAGGTCAAGGTCATCCCAGGGTCATGATTTATATAAACTATGATAGGCCCGCGTCCCCAATGCTACATACCAAGTTTTGTGGAAATCGGCCCACTGGTTCTGGAGAAGAAGATTTTTAAAGGTTTTTGTTATTTATAGCCATGGCGGCCATCTTGGTCATGTGACCTGGACCATTTATATAAACTTTTGTTTCCTCTTCCTAAGGATGCTCCACATGAAGTTTGGCTTTGATTGGCTAAGCGGTTTCAGAGGTGAAGATCTTTGAAATTGTGAACGACGGACGGACGACGGACGGACGCCGGAGCATGGGTATACTATAAGCTCACCTGTGAGCCTTCGGCTCAGGTGAGCTAAAAAACCTTGAATCGGTGTTCAGATTCAATTTGGCAGTTAGAGTAATTATCATTAGAATGGCTACACGCAATTCCGATTCCCAAATGAGTTATCAAAAGCAGGATGGATAGATTAGTTCTGTTAGTTTTTACTTTAGCATATGGACTTATTTGTTTCACGAGATGTCAACCTGAAACATTAAATATCAACAATAATTCTTCATCTGAACCTTCTATCTTGAATAGTTTAAGCTGTTTCTGGTACCTATAATCGCGTGTTCACATAAGCCACAAATATCGGAACAAACACTAGAGGGACTGGGCGTCTATATAAAGGTAAGGAGCAAGTTGCTCCACTGTTTAAGTATTGGTCAAATTGTACGCTATATTGTCAATTAGCACACCCACAGAAATTAAGCATGAAGATTATAATCATTTAAGTTTTGCAGGTGAAATACTTATTAGACAGCTTAAAATGTGTAGTGTAACTTGAAATGACAAGGTGAAGGTCAGACTATTTAATAAACAATTCATATGGCAATGCCTTTCGGCAATTTCTAGATTCTTTGCGACAGTGTAGCATGAGCATGCATGAAAATGGGACAAAAAGACATGCACCATTATTTCCGAAAGGGATTTTATCCTCAAAGAAAACAACATGCATCAAAGTAGTGATATCACGGTTCTTATTTTAATTTATTATGATAGCATTGCAAATGCATTAGTTAAATTGCACTCCAGTCGTCAATAATTTTGGTTCCAATATCTTGCAACCAAATGTTATTTTTACACTCAATACCTTAAACAAGTAATGTGTACTCTAAACTTTGCATCTTGTTTTTAATACCACACGTAGAATGTGTACATGACGTAATTCAGGCATTTTTAGACATGTACATTCACCAAATAACCCAGGATTTCAAATGCGAAAACTGATTACTACATACTTTTATAAAGTTTTCATGTAATATGAGTTCCTGTAAAATCCCAAATCACAGGCGCATCATCTGACATTCTCCGATTTTTGAATGGATTTAGAGTAAGGAAAATATTTTACCTTGAAGTGGTTGACCCAGTAAAATTCCCTCTATTTACGTCGGTCAATTCCGGCACCGGAAACCGTCAACTTCACTTACAGTGGAGCACCGGCGGTGTACAAATTGACCGTTTCCCAGGCGTGAAATTAGTCTGCAAGCGGGGAGCGCGGCGACAGTGGTAGAGCCATAGGACCCCGAATCGAGAGGTCCTGTGTTCGATCCCCATAGGCGTCATCGTGTTGTGTCCTTGAGCAAGACACATTAACTCCTCAGAGTACTTGACAAACCCCAGGAACCAGTGACTCCGTGTCGATATAAATGAAAAGTGTTTGTCTTTAAACCTCATTGTTAGTTTGATTTTTTCCCACCTCGTTTTTTGGAGTGGGAATCTATTTTCGTGATCTTTGCCTGCTTGTACCTCAATACAATCAACCTGCGAGAAAATTTAAATCGCGTTAGCATGGAATGGGTTTTATAGTTAAAGCTGTCTGCATATTTTAATGCATGTTCAAAAATAATAGTCTACATCAAGGAGTTCTTGTAGTTCTTGGACGAACTATGTATGTTAAGGCTTAACAGTTCAGTTATCCAGTTCCCAATGATCATCCCTTTGCCAGAAATGACTGCTAAAATGCCAAAGGAATCCTCACCAGGAATAATGAAGAACTAGTTTGGCTGACTGCACTCCATATGATCCAAAATGTCTTCAATGTCAATGCACTGTTATTCAGCAACAATTTCAACTGTTTCAGCTGCTGCCATGCATATTTGAAAATTCATAATCTAAAAGCAGCAACCATGAAAATACACCGCAGCAAATTTACTTTGCGTTAGCAGTGCAATAAACTTAAGGTTTGTAGGTATGCAAATGTTAGAATTGAATTTGATTCTGATCAGATGGAGGAAATAATTTGTACGTATGCAAAATTTGCCACCATGTGTATTTGGTCCATATGCACAACTTGCTTCCCTACTCCACGAGTGAAAGTTGCACAACGGAGCAAATTTGTACACCGGTGCACACCTGGTGCGTTCGAATTAGACTTGCATGTAAGTTTATCATAATTATGTACTGAAAAGAATTGTCAAAATAATCGTATTCATATAGTCGTTTGCATTTCAATCATATTTGGAAAAGATTAGCCCAAATGTATGATAAGGGTATAAACTGCGACACACGAGAGTTGTTGTTGCTAATGCTTCTCCACCGAGTCCTTCCTCCTACTGATGATGATGATGATGATGATGATGATGATGATGATGATGATGATGATGATGATGATGATGACGACGACGACGGTGATGATGATGATGATGATGATGATGATGATGATGATGACGACGACGACGACGACGACGAAGACGACGACAATGATGATGATGATGATGATGATGATGATGATGATGATGATGATGATGGATGCCGACGATGACGACGACGACGATGATATATATACTGAAAATAAAAAAATCTTGCACCACCCTGTTTTTGTTATTTTTATGAGTAAGTAGAGCTATTTTCATTTCTTACATTATTTTTGGTTATTTCCCCTCAAATCTTTGACTTTGCAGCAAGTTCAATATTGTGAATGATCATGCAATTTTTGGGGGGCAAAAAGTGTTTGGAAAAATTGATTATCAATGAAAATTTTCAATGAGTTTTCATTGTACATGTAATCTACATCATAGCAGTAGCAGAAAAGCAACAAAACATTTAGGGAATTTGAAGTTTTTACATAATTTTGAAAAATGGTATTTTCGGACAATTAACTGGTGGTTTTGAAAATTTCCTTAAAACAACAAAGAAAACAAACAAAAATGCAGTCTTAGGCTATGGCAAGTAAACACATACCCCATTTGACTCTTTTGAACGGTTTCATAAACAGAAGTCACAACCGTTTGCCGTACTTATGTCAAAAGTCTGTATGCAAGAATTTTCATTTTAATTTTACAGCTACAAGTTTCTTATTTTTTAAATTTCTATGTGCCATTGTAATGAGTGAGGATAGAACAACTTGTCCAAAACAAAAAAAAATGATAGGAACAAAGCAAATTGTCACAGGAAAGCAGCGTAAAATAGTGCTTTATTTGGTGCTCTTTGCCTTTGTTTTAAAACTGCACCAAATAAAGCACCATCTTAATGCTGCTTTGGTGGGACTGTTTGTTTGGTCCCCCAAAAATGATTATGTAGGGCAAGTTGTTCAATATCAAAACAGTACAATGGCAAAAATTACGAAATGGTAGTTGTGAAATCAAAATTAAAAATTCCTGCATGCAATCCGGAAGTACAGCAAACGGGTATGACTTCTGTTTATGAGATTTGTCAAAAGAGTCAAGTAGGGTATGTGCTTACCTGTCAACCTTCTGTTTATGAAATTTGTCAAAAGAGTCAAGTGGGACATGTAAAAGAATATGTACGAGGTACAGTCGGAAAGTTCCCGGACTGTTCTTGGTGTGTCATTTGTTTTCAAAGAAGAACGTCAAAACTTCGCACACTAGTGGAGAAAACATTTTTCTGCACAACAATATATACATTTAGGGGCTTTTTCATCAAACTACCTAAAATGTAGGGCTCAAAGTATGGACACTAACAACGTACGGAGCAGTTTGACGTTAACAACGTTATTTTGATGTTAACAACCTTCATACCTGAGCGTGTCGGCAAACTCAGATTTCAAACGAGGAAAGATCCACAGGGGCTAAATCGCCGATATATTGCGCATGCCATGGTCTCTTGTATCCTATAAAATCAATAGTCGTCAATGCATGTTACTATCGATGAGCGGATGGTGTTGTCTTCTTGAAAAATCCGACTTTTTATGTCAAACGCAGACCATTTCCTCCCTATGCCTCCCGCTTTTGCGATCGTCATTAATATCCGCGCGTCCTTAGCATATCCCAATGAGCCACAAGACTCCTCAGCATTTTCTATGCTTTTTCCTTGAGTTTTATGAATTTCAAAGTGTTTGTAGGGTCTTTTCTGCTGTTTTACCATACTAAATTACCGCGCGCTGCTCCGTACGTTCCGACGACGTCGGCTTTTTTAACGCTCGAAAATTCACCCATGTCTGTTCAAAACACTGTCAAAATTGCAATTGTTATGTTATCACTCTGATTCTTTGTAGTTGAATCAAAATACTGTTGATATGACATCATGCAAAACTTCACGCCGTTGTGGCGCCGTTTTATAAAGGAATGGGCAGAGATTCAGAACATCAAAAAATCTGATTTAGCGGATTTTCAAAGTGCTCCGTACCCTCGTATATGCCGTTCGTTAATCGGCATTTTAAAACAATTCTTGCATATTCTTTTATTAATTTATCATATAGGAAATAGATGGGATTTGTTATTTGTAAAATTTCAAAGTGATTTAACGTCAAATATCATTTGAAATGGACCAGTCCGGGAACTTTCCGACTGTACCTCGTACATGGTAACTGTAAAATCAAAATTAAAAATTCTTGCATTCAGACCGGAAGTACAGCAAACGGGTATGACTTCTGTTTATGAGATTTATCAAAAGAGTCAAGTAGAGTATGTGCTTACCTGTCATAGCCTAATAATGCATTTTTGTTTGTTTTCTTTGCTGTTTTAAAGGAAATTTTCAAAACCACCTGTTAATTTTCCGAAAATGCCAATTTTCAAAATTTTGTAAAAACTCCAAATTCCCTAAAATTCAAAATGTGTTTTGTTGCTTTTCTGCTTCTGTCATGATGCAAATTACATGTACAATGGAAATTCATTGAAACTTTTCATTGATAATCAATTTTTCCCAAAAAATGCAATTTTACACTTTCTGCCCAAAAAGTTTTGCATGGTCACCCACATTACTGAATTTGCTGCAAAGTCAAAGATTTGATATTGGAATTAATCATAAATAATGACAAAAACAGGGTGGTGCAAGATTTTTGATTTTCAGTACATTTTTGACGGACGCAGGGACGTACGCCGGCTCGAGTACCATCCTATAGTCATTAGGTTCAATAGACTACGAATAAAGAACTTATAGGTAAAACATCAAACTTGTTCACCAGACTACATGTACCATGTCTTGTCTTGCCAAGGGCAAAGACAATCATCAAACTTCTACCATCAAATATCGCACCACCAATGCGTCCGAATTCTAAACCAAAGGGTGGGAGAGAGGCACGCAGTCTTCTGTATAATGTTGAAACGGTTGGCATGTATTTATATATTTACAGTTAAGCATAAGTTAAGCATCACCCTTAATTTTTTCCACAGGTATATTTAATTAATATAAAATATTTTCTAAATTGGGCCACAACGTAAGAAAATGTACCCTCGGACAGTTTTTGATTATTACATGTATAAAAACAATATTACTTTGGATGTATAATGTTTCTAGAGTCTGTTAGTCTTTATTTGACCAGAATATTCAAGATATTTTACGAGTTATGACCAATTTATTACATGGACCCTACAGACGTCATTGTCCTGAAAAATGACGTCAAAGTGGCGTAATGCATTTTAGTAGAGCCGTCAATACTCGACCTGGTTAAGCACTGGTCAAAGCATGTTGATAGAAGCATGTCTTCCTTGCAGGCAATTCGATGAAATTATTTTGTCTATTTATGATGAATAGATGCGGTTGCTATGGCCAGGTTACAATTTAACGATAGTTATAGGTAAATTAAGTATATTGTGGGCTAAATCAAGGGCAGATAACCCCAGATATTGAAAATAAATATGTTTTAAAACTCATTCATTTGATAGCCCTGTGTTCATAGGTTACAAATACAGTGTTATTTCTAAAACATATATGACATGATTTTTTCGCTTTTTTGACGCTTCTACTGATAATGTCAGAATGTCCAAACCGCGTTGAGGTTTAATTACCCAACTTAAAATAAATTTTGACTTTGAATTTGACTTTGACTTTGTTTTGTTAAAAGAGCAGAGAGGTCTAAGTTACAAGCTGAAGATTGGAAATACATTGTATACGTCAAGTAAACCGACCAACGTTGCAAAGATAGAATATATGCCGGTATGGTCATTCGACATGGAAATCTAGTTCCGGTGATAACTACTGCAGCTAAACCACCTTCCGGGCGGCAAACTAACAAGGCATCGAAAAGTCGCGGTATGCCACTGATAATTACCCTTTTGTTATCGTTAATGGAATATTGATACTATGACAAGCACAAAATCTATTTACATGTACGTTTATTCCGACAAGTACTAAGACCATACATATCAAAAGAGTGTCTACTTTCTTCTCCCGCAGTAATCCGGATATTGTCATATTAAATATGTTTACAGATATTTGCAAAAGAAAATGCTATTTCGTTGGTGTAGTGTTACTAAAAAGATGGAGCACTAGCGTCATTATATGAGGCGCTGTATAGCAAAAGTCATCGACTACTACATGTATGATGAACACCAACATCACTGAGACATAGACCAGTTACGATCATACTACGTGCATTAAAACCAATGTCTACGCAATATCGCGTTGTTGTCGCGACCGCGTTATGTTGAAATTGAATTAATGCTTGGCAATCCCGTCCGTTGACGCGCGCGTTATATGGTGGACTCTCGTCATGTTTGATGCACTTATTGAAAAGCTGACCTTTCCATGAAGACATGACAATGCACAGTTGGCACCAGGGTAAGAGATAAGGTGATGGTAATTTCAATATTCAGATGCTTATTTTGTTTTTACCCATGAACGTATAGATTATAGGTACTTGTAGTGATCATCCCGTCCATGCGGTTCTTGTAAGTACCCACAATACTGATACTCGTTTGACAGCAAGATGCTACATCTATAAAACTATCAACTGTCACCACCTCGTATATCACATGTACTTTAATTTGAGCCCTTGACCGCTGCTTTGCGAAGAAAGTTCGCAAAGTAAACATTAAGTCTTTGACGTGCGCACATAACAGGCATCGGGATGATAGGAGGGAGAGGCACTTGGTAGGGACGGAATGAGAGACACTCTTTGCAAGGGTAAGCGCATTACATTATGGTATATTGCATCATACATGTAACTACAGAACTCGATGTAGTGAATTAGAATTTTCATTTTTTTTTTTTTTTCATAAATGTTACAATGTCCGTTATTATTTTCATTTATTTTATTGGCAACACTACTGACCAGAATGCATAATCATTATATTGTTTATCATAAATTATTTTCCCCCCTTTTTTACATTATTACATTATATTTATTATCATTTTTATATAGATTTTTTTTTTTTATTTTATTTTTTTTCCTTTTTTTCACTCTTTTTATTTTTCTTTTTTTTTTCACACCTTTTATTTTTATTAGGTCTTTAAATTGTCATAACATAACATTTTAATACTGACATTATGCAGATCACATGTGCACTGACTATTTATTGGAAAAGACAACCATTTTTGCCCGAAAAAAATACGATTTTACACGTTTTGTCCCAAAACATTTTGCACGACAAACTCCACTCTTGAATTTGCTGTAAGATCCAAGAATTGATATTGAAATTAACTAAGGATAATGTAAAACTAAAAATAAAGTTAGTCATACAACCAAAAAAAGAGTCGTACAGTCATGACTTTTGATTCTAATTAAAATAAAACCGATATCCTTTAAGAGCAGCCATCATATTATTGAGAAAAGGAATGGGCCATACCGCTGTTTCGGCTGCTCAAACCTCATCAGCGACCCTTTACATTTGGCAACATGGGGCCAAAGAGAATCACAGTAAATTTGAAACATTCAATATGGTAGTCTATACAAAGACTTGAATTATCCAAATGGGGCCAAATATATAAATTTTGGTTTAAGAATGAATCATGTTGGTTAAAGAATGAATCTAAACCGATAATAAATTTCTGATTTCTCAGAATAACCTTGCTTATCTCAAAGGACAAAAAGGAAAATATAATCTGTGCTATTGATGTTGTATGTTAAGCCATATATTGATGGAGAATATGGATAAAACTGTAAGTGGGGGTTAACAGAGTTGTTCAGTATATGTTGGTCTATATAAATATAACTATCCAAAGCTATAAAGGCAGTAATAAATGAGCCGCGACGTGAGAAAACCGGTCTTCGGGGTTTCCGACCAGGTCCGACACAAATCGGTCTGTACAGTCTCAGAAGATGACTAGAATCTTGAACTTTCGGATTTAAGAAGAGGAGGAATTGTACTATTCAGTGTAGCGAAAATAAAGGTGTTGATCAGCTGTGTAGTTACTGCACAGCTGATCTGCGCCTTTGTTTTTGCACTGGTTTTCTCATGACGCAGCTCAAATAATGTAGTATTCATCTTTGAAATTTTCTTTTGAAGGTTTTAACACGTCTTAATATGGAACTAACAAATGCCACAAATACCACCATTAACACAGCTAATGCAACACTGCCCTGGAACGGCGCACCTAGCCTGACACATTTTTGGGGTGGAACCGCCAACTTTTCACTGTTCGAGAACTGGACCACCAGCTTGACAATGTTCTTTCTTGGGAATGAAACCGCAAAATTTTCATTGTTCGGCAACGACACCGACAACTTTACACTGTTCGGGAACGACACCGCGAACTTTATACTGTTCGGGGACGGGAACTTGGTCAACCAGAATGCCTCACGCGCACTCACCAAAAGTACGTCGGTCCCTAGATCCTGGGTATCTTACACCGTTGTCACACTCGCATGTATTTTCCTCGTGGTCGGTCTGATTGGAAATGGACTAGCGCTTGTTGTAACGTTGAAGTCAAAAACACGGTTCAAGCCACATAATATACTGATCATGTCCTTAGCTGTTGCAGACACATGCTCACTGCTAACTACTACTGTAACTGTCAGGGAATTTGGTGAGGTATCACCAGTTGACATGATGGCGCTGAAATCAACGAACAATTTCACCTGCAAGTTGTTCCAAGCCACATACCGAACGTCACTTTTCAACTCGACACTGATGATCATGCTGATTTGCATCGAGAGGTTCATCGTGGTGTGGTTTCCACTGAAGACTCGGTACTTTCTGACAAAGCGACTCACAATTTTATCCGTTGCAACCTGCGTGACGGCCACTATTGCATTCGGCGCTGTACCCTCAGTAATATATGGCGGCGTGAGGAACAGGACCTGCGTGTTCAACTTAGACGTTAACGGAGACGGGGAGGCTGACACAATTAAATCGACGCCACTGCTACTGGTTATCCCCCTTCTGTTCGTCGTCACCCCGATGGTGGTTATCCTTAGTCTAACACCGTTGACAATTGTCAAGCTCTATCGCCAACAAGCGATCAGGAGAAGCCTTACAAACCAGGCCACGAGCACCGGATCGCACCGAACGTCTGTCCTGCTAACGGCCGTAGTGGTTGTGTACCTACTTTTGGTTGGGATTCCCCATCTCACATTCTCAGCTATTTCTATGGGTGGAACTAATGTGGCAAGTTCTACTGGGTCGTCTTGGGAAGCAGTCGCAAGAATTTGCCTCTCTATCATTACACAGGTGAATTATTCAACCAACTTTATTATGTATACATGGTTAAATGCCGAATTCAGACAAAATTTATTCAACATGTTTGGTTGTTCTTGCTGATGGGATTAGTTCTTGCAAAGTTACACTGTCTTAAGATTACTATAATGAATATCATAATCTGCAATTATATCAGCTGTGTCAAGAGAAAGCCTACGATTTTTCACGTGCAAACAGACACAATACAGAGTATTTTTGAATTATAAATTAAGGTATGCGTAACTATATGTGTGCAAATCATTAAACGTGTTTTAAACTCTACACATGACCGTTCAATCACTGGAATATTTATAAACAAACTACTTAAAATTGTTCGATTGCTGAAAATATGTGAATTTAATTTAATCATGCATTACGAAAACTTGCCCATGTAAAATACAGAAAAGTTTTTGGTTTTAAAAATGAAAATACTCACTGGAAAAAAAATGATTTTTTTCTTATTTTTGCTCAAAACATAGATTGTGGGTACACGTTAGAACCGCCTCGGTGAGGCGGTTCTAACGAGTACCCACAATCTATGTTTTGGAGCAAAAATAAGAAAAATATGTATACCCGCGCATACCCCAGTTTTGCTGTATAGAAGGGGTTTAAGGGGTATACATTACACGGACATGTTTTCATGATGTGTATTTCTTGTGTAATTCTTTTACATGTTGCAAATGTGTATTATTTGGCAAATAGGTTTATACTGCGTACGTATTTAGTCCGCAACTTTAATATTCATATCTGGGCTTGGTCGGCTGGTCCATCTGTTCAAGTGGGGAGATTATAGAAAAGGGGAACTCAGTCAGCGTAGACCGCTGTCACATATTTCATCAGGAAAACATGTCCGTAAAATAAATACCCCCTCATACCCTACTTTTATATAGTAAAACTGGGGTATGCAGGGGCATACCTATTTTTCTTATTTTGCTCCAAAATATAGATTGTGGGTACTCGTTAGAACCGCCTCCCACAACCTATGATTTGAGCAAAAATAAGAAAAATATCGAAATTCTTCGACTGAAAATTTTCAAAAAATCTCTGTTTATCTATTGGGCATGTTTCGTAATGTTCCACTGATGTCCATTTCAGTAAAATTGGGCAAATTCGTATTCTTATTTTCTAACGGAAACCATACAGTTGAATCTTTAAGCTTTTACCTGTATTAAAAATAGTGTAGGTCTAACAAAGTATTCATGAGATGCCATCCATACAGAATAGTAAGGGTGCCAGCCATCAGAAAAATGGTGATAGGTGGTCGGAGAGTAGCAAAAATTCAATTCATACCCTCTGGCAGAGGACCCCACTGGAAGCGTGAAAACCAATGTTTGGTCAATTTTAAGTCTTGCAAAAGTGTTGAAATTAACGGATGTATAACGCAATACATGACATTCTAAAACACAGTATTCCAGGATGGGGTGTACATACGAAACAGCTCATATCGCAACTAATACTTTGCATATACCAATGAATGTACTATCCTTTTACAGCTGAGATACTGTCCTTTCATTCAGTAGTAAGAAAGGGCAATAAACTCACGTGCATTATTCATACACATTCATGAAATATCAAATATAAGGGATATCAATAATTTCAACTCCATTATAAACTATTTTCAGACCCATTCCATAATTCTGGACCATGATTTGACTGAAGTAATGGCTCAATAGAAAGTCAGTGACCTATTTGCAGAATAATACAGTACCATATTTATTTACAATATAAAATTATTATACGAGATGAGATTTAGGAGAAAATTAAATGACATATATGGCCTGCCATCCAGTACAGGTTTAAAGGGGCAAGTTTCGCACGGAAATGTTGTCATGATGTAATTTGTGAACGAAAACGTAGTGACTGTGTTTATTCTTTTTCTTAGTTACGCGTAGAACATAAGGAATATTCTGGTACCAAAATTGATCAGTTTATTATTATTATTATTATTATTATTATTATTATCATCATCATCATCATCATCATCATCATCATCATCATCATCATCATCATCATCATCATCATCAATGCTGACATTAGAAGGCAACTTGACCATGCAATATAAAGAGATTTTCTCAGGTGGAAAAATTGAAAATATCATTTGAAAGATTTTAATTATTTTCGTATATTTTTTAACATTGACTGTCCGAGGCGGTTCTAACGAGTACCCACAATCTATGGTTTGAATCAAAAATAAGAAAATGTGTACCCTTATATACCCTGGCCAGTTTTACTATATGAGCTGCCGCATGAGAAAACAATCGCATTTGCGTAACTGCACAGCTGATCAGCGCCTTCGTTTTCGCTACACGAAAAGTAATATTACTCTTCTACATATATACAAACTTTCAAGCTTCTAGCTTTATGTTGTGACTGTACAGCCTGGTTTGTGTATGACCTGGTCGGAAACTGAAATACAGTGGTTTGTTTTCTCATGCACAGGCTCATATAAAAGTGCAGTTAACACCAATGATGCAAAGGTCAAGAGAAGATACATCAGCCAGAAATACTGATGCTTTTCATAGTCAAATTTGTGAAAAAAATCATTGAAAATCTTTGTTATTGTTTTGGCAGCCATTTTGGATGTCATCGTTAATATTTATGTCTAAACAGGATAATGTGCTTAAAGGGAGTATACTTTTCATGGACAAGTTTTCTTGATGATATTTACAATTTTGAACGATGGGATTGGTTGTGATGATAATTATTTGTAAATAAAGATGGACGAATTTTTACAAAGTTGGAATTATTTAATATTATTTCTTAAAAAAATGCGACTGAAACTAGATGCATGTAAAGGTATATTAAGCAACCGTTAGAAACAAAATGACTTTTGCTTTTGTTCAAAAGTTTAAAATACTTAATAAACAATAAGCACGAAATGACACAATCAGAACGAAAGTCCGAGACACCCTAAACACCGAGATGGGAAAAATAAATTGCATTTCGAAAACTTGCCCAATGGCTTGCAAAAGATGCAAAAACGATACTTTTAGAAGCTTATGCATTTGAATAATGCCTTTTGTCTATAAGAGAGTATAATTTGATCGGTCTTAACCGCTACAGCTAATAATAGTAAGCCTAAAACTTTTCATGGTTTATACGGTTTTTATCTCCAGTATGCATTTTGTTTAAAATGCGATTAAAGCCTTTAGAGTCCGTGTTTGAAGAAAAGGAGGATAAAAGATGCAAAGCATACATGTCTGTAGTCGTTGAGGTGTACTCAAAAGGTTCCAAACATCTAGAGAGAATGAAAAAAACGGAGCAACTTTAACGTGACGTAACATTTGACCCCCTCCTTGTTGATGGCTAATTTTTGAAGCACAGTTGTGGCTCCTTGTTTAAAAGTGTATCCAATGTGTGGACGAATAGCGTATTTTTGAAATGGGATCAATAAATTTTGTTTATTCTTACGATCTTTATGAAAAATTGATAACGGGCACCATTGCGTTTCTTGTATTCCGCTCCATGAACATAATTATAGTACTTACATCACAATAACATTGAAGTGTATACGCTGCATATGCGAAAACAAAGACGCAGATCAGCTTCGCGGTAACCGCGAAGCTGATCAGCGCCTTTGTTTTCGCTTATCGGATAGTACAATTCCTCCTCTACTTAACTCCAAAATTTCAAGCTTCTAGCTCTTTTCTGCGACTGTACATGCCAGTTTGTGTTGGGCCGGGTTGTAAACCACATTGTTGGTTTTTCCACGAGGCGACTCATTTCATTTCACAGATATTAGTGAAGCTCGTCCGTGTTTCAGTAAACGTGGCGATGATGTGGATCTGTGACGGGCAGAATTATGCCCGGTCTAACAATTGTCTGAAGCGCGACACAAGAAAACCGGTATTCGAGGTTTCCGACCAGGTCTGACCGGCCTGTGCAGCTACAGAAGATGGCTAGAATCTTGAAACTTCGGATTTAGAAAGAAGAGGAATTGTACTATCCCAGAAGCAAAAACGAAGTCGCTGATCAGATGTGCTGTGACTGCACTGACCTGTGCCTTTGTTTTCGCACTAGCAAAAGTCCAATTTCTTTCATGATGCGGCTCATTATTATAGCTTGTTAGTTATCACTGAACCTTTTAACATTTAAGAAAATCTACAAAATACTGTTTTTGAACAAATTTTATTGACAAGAGACAACATGTTTTACACATAGAAAATGACACAGAATATGATGGTAGTGACCGCATTGTTTATTGTCACCTTCCCATGACCAGCATTGTCCCGTTTTAAAACTGTTTAGTTTACGGAACACGGAACCAATATGACCTCTGCCACGACATGTTTACTAAATGACATTACATCAATGACAAAATATCAATGAGAACAATACTGATGATATAGCTCGGCAAATGGGTCACTGTATGGGCGGCAACTTTAATATTCATATCTGGGCGTGGTCGGCTAGTCCATCTGTTCAAGTACGGAGATAATAGAAAAGTCGAATTCAGTCAGCCTAGAGCGCTGTCACATATTTTACCGTTAAAGATCAGCTACCTATTTTGTCCAATCCAGTAAACCAGACAAACTCGGATTTTCATTCTAACGGACAACATGTGAGTTGAGTCTTTCATCTGTATACCTTTAGCTTTTACCTAGGTCAAAAGTAGACCATACCCAATAACGTATTCAATAGGTAACGCCCATACAGTGACCTATTTGCCGAGCTATACTATAGCTCGCTTTTGAGAGGAATAAACCAACCAACAAACAAACACAAAACGTAACTCAAATCATAGTATGAGAAGTAATGTCCGTTGTTTTATTTATTCGTGAGGATTCAAGTATATGAATTCATATGTATTCAAGTATATGAATTCATATGTAAAAATCATTTATCTAACTTTATAGCTCACCTGAGCCGAAGGCTCACAAGGTGAGCTTATAGGATGGCCATGATCCGGCGTCCGTCCGTCGTCCGTCGTCGTCGTCCACAATTTCAAAGATCTTCTTCTCTGAAACCGCTTGGCCAATCTCGTTGAAATTTTATGTGGAGCCTCCTTGGGTAGTGGCATTGTAATTTTGATCGCGATATCTTGGTCACATGACCAAGATGGCCGCCACGCCCATATATGATAAAAAACACTCAAAAATCTTCTTCTCCAGAACCAGTGGGCCGATTTCCACGAAACTTGGTATGTAGCATCGGGAACTTCAGCCCATCATAGTTTGATAAAATGATGACCCTTGGATGACCTTGACCTATTTTACCGCAAGGTCAAATTTGGAAACATAGGCTTTTACATGGGAAAAAGTGAAAACTATGGATTTTTTGAAAACTATTGCAGCCTGAGGCCTGAAATGTGGTAGATGCAAACAACTAATGGAGTAGATGAAGGTATGTGATTAATTTAGGTCAAGGTCATCTCTTGACCTTGGCCAGTCTGTCGTCCATACACACTTTTCAAAGATCTTCTACTCTGAAACTGCTTGGCCAATCAAAGTGAAATTTTATGTGGAGCATTCATGGATAGGGGAGACAAAAGTTTGATCGCGAAATCTAGGTCACATGACCAAGATGGCCGCCACGCCCATATATGGTAAAAACCACTCAAAAATCTTCTTCTCCAGAACCGGTGGGCCGATTTCCACGAACATCGGGGACTTCAGCCCATCATAGTTGATAAAATGATGACCCTTGGATGACCTTGACCTATTTTACGGCAAGGTCAAATTTGGAAACACATGCTTTTACACGGAAAAAGTGAAAACTATGGATTCTTTTTTTAAAACTATTGCAGCCTGAAAAGCAGTAGATGCAAACAACTCATGGAGTAGATGAAGGTATCGTATGTGATTAATTTAGGTCAAGGTCATCTCTTGACCTTGGCCAGTCTGTCGTCTATACACACTTTTCAAAGATCTTCTTCTCTGAAACTGCTTGGCCAATCAAAGTGAAATTTTATTTTGAGCATCCATGAGTAGGGGAGACAAAAGTTTGATTGCAAAATCCAGGTCACATGACCAAGATGGCCGCCACGCCCATATATGGTAAAAACCACTCAAAAATCTATTTCTCCAGAACCGGCAGGCCGATTTTAACGAAACTTGGTATGTAGCATTTGGGACTCCAGCCCATCACTGTTTGATCAAATGATGACCATAGGATGACCTTGACCTATTTTACGGCAATGTCAATTTTAGAAACATAGGCTTTTACATTAGAAAAGTGAAACTATGGATTTTTTGAAAACTGTTGCAGCCTGAGACCTGAAAAGTGGTAGATGCAAACAACTAATGGAGTAGATGAAGGTATGTGATTAATTTAGGTCAATGTAATCTCTAGACCTTGGCCAGTCTGTTGTCCATACACACTTTTCAAAGATCTTCTTCTCTGAAACTGCTCGGCCAATCAAAGTGAAATTTTATGTGGAGCGTCTATGGGTAGGGGGAACGAAAGTTTGATCGCGAAATTCGGGTCACATGACCAAGATGGCTGCCATGCCCAACTATGGTAAAAACCACTCAAATATCTTCTTCTCCAGAACCGGCTGGCCGATTTACGCGAAACTTGGTATGTAGCATTTGGGACTCCAGCCCATCATAGTTTGTTGAAATAATGACACTAGGATGACCTTGACCTATTTTACGGCAATGTCAATTTTAGAAACATAGGCTTTTACATGGAAAAAGGCGAAAACTGTGGATATTTTGGAAACTGGTGCAGCCTGAGATCTGAAAGTTGCTTTCTTGGTCATTTCTTGACCTTGACCCCAGTTCATTTAAATATCAAAATTAAAATTATGGTTTTCTCAGAAATCACTGGGTTTGGAAACTATTGCAGCCTGAGACCTGAAACTTTGCAGATGCAGCCAACTTATGAAGTCAATAAAGGTGTGTGAGTATTCAAGGTCAAGGTCATTTTATGATGACTTAATACTCCAAGATCAGGCTTCAGGTGAGCGTTCTCAGGACCAATGGTCCTCTGGGTTTTTTTTTTTCAATTAAAACACTCAATAACTTGTCTACAACAGAAATCAAGAGCAGCATAATCAGTTCTCACACGGTGCAAGGTGAACGGAAATCGAACATGTACGATTCCCACTTTACGTTTACTATACGCACCTATACGCGCTTATACGACCTTTTCGAATAGTGCCCACTTATGTGACCCGGTATTAGGAAATCCTGGTGTTTGATTTCAGCTGTTCGCCTGCCCTCAAAAACGTGCACCGTATACCCGAAAGTGAACACAGCCTTAGGCCTTATAAAGTGAATAAAGTTATGTCATTGGCGGACCCCGTGGCCGAGAGGTAAAAAACGCTGTTTCTTAATCATACGATCATCTCAACGATGTGTCTGGTGTGGGTTCGAGCCCCGAACTGGCCACATGTGAGGCTAGCCAAGTTCTGTTTGCGGGTGTGTCAGGTGGTTTTTCTCGGGGTTCTGCCGTTTTCGCCCCACCTACTGATTGGCCCGTCTCATATGAGCTGAAATAATTTCGATAGGGACGTAAAACTGAATAATAAAAGAAAAATTTCATGTCTGTCTGTCTGTCTGTCTGTCTACCAATGGCATCAAAGTTAGCCTACGCTAAGCTCACCAAAAGCACAATCGTCTTGCTTTTTCCATCAGAACCATTCGGAAGGGTTTTATCCTCCAAATGTTAATAATGGGATTTAGTGCACTGTTTAACACTGCCATTAAGACAAATATTAAATGTGCATCACGTGGAAGGGTGTCATGCCATAACAATTCAAGTATTTCCACAGAAACTAACGGTGTCATGAAAAGATTCAATGACGCTAACAAGATTCCAAATGTTACCAAAGCACGCCTTTGTAATTTCTGTGCTGGATGTGTATTTTTATTGTTTTTTTGTAATATCGGGTTTGGTTTCTGCTCCACTTGCTTATCCATTGTATTTTCTTCGACAATTCGATCTTGGTCAATATTTTGTGATTGATATTTTGCTGATGTGCTAGGCTTTTGGTCGTTTGTAGCTCCACATTTTGTGTGAGAGTTACCTTTACTGCTGCCAGGTTCTTCGGAACCTTGCGGCGCTGACTGAATCTTTACCTTGCGGTTACACTCGGAGTTTATTTCAACTACCACTGTATTGTTGTCTTTCATTTGTTCTAGTCTGATTTTATCTGATGATTCTATTGGTTTTACGTGCAATATATCAACAGTCCTTAACTTCCTTTTGGTGAAAATTAACAAATATACATAGATAGTGTTAGTACATATGTAAGGTGGGGCAAATAACGGTATTGTTAATAACCAAAGAGCTGTATCATGATAATCGTCCCCAAACAGATGTGCCGCCAAGTCGCATTTACTTACAGTCGTACCAAATGGGACAAAAGCCAACAAGTGAATGCAACAATATATCAAACATCCCACCCAGATTGCACATATTTGCAGTAAGAATGCCTTTAAAGATACTTTATTGCTGTGATTTCTCCTTATGACCCATAGGCGATGAACACAAATCAGAAATGTGTGATATAATGTGGCTGCCTGTGCGACAAAGTACAGATACAGTATAACTGAACATGTTTCAGATCTTGAGAGTAAATTTGGAATCGACGCCAGCACTGGTGAAATCATGGATATACCTACGAGCATGTCAGTCAGACTTAGACTGAGCAGCTGAACATTCACATTGTTTTTCAAGACATTTCGACTTGAAACGAGGCACACAAATACCAGACCATTCGCTAATACAGTCCATAAGGATATTGATGTGAGAATAGTGAGCAATAATACTGACCCATGTACGCTGGTGTCAGTAACGTCATGAACTAGATGTATGTTTGATTCGTTACATTCCATTACATCTATGGATGTAACATTCTCGTATGAGCATGACATATTGGTACTATTCATGGTCCAGTTGGTTAAAGTTTGTGTTAGCAGTGATAAGTTTACGCTAGACATGTTCTTTAAAGTACAAAACTCAAAAATTCACTACAAAAATATCTATATACACACAGAATACTAATACTTTATAGTCAGTCCCGACATCACATATATACAGACGGGAAATTAGCTTAGAGTCAATTCAACACCAAATGAATCGTTTGTCTCTCTGGTTTTCTAGTTGAAACAGCCAATGCTTCTTTAGTGGTAGCAGTTGCTCATGCTTTTGTTTGTCTTTCTCAGTATGCCTGGAAAGAAACAGAAACAAACATTAACTCATATATAATCCGTTCTTTTTATGGGTAGCCTCAGGTGTGACGTCGCAAAACGCGGCGTCCAATCTGGGGCTAATAATAATTATGTTTGCTTAGAAGAATTTCATCGAAAAATGGAATGAAAATTTAAAATCACTCCTGACGCCCCTAAAAATGACAGTGAACTCTCCCAGTTGATGATGATGGGCAAGTCACTAAATGTGTTAAAGGGAAGCACGAGGGTCCGGTGGTTAGTGATTTGGATTCCAGACAAAGTGGTGGGAGAGAGCGAAAAGAATCAAATCAATAAAACAAATCAAAAGGAAAGATTGTATTCTTACCTGCTGAAGTCACCATCGTTTAATGCATCTGCCCCGGGACCAGGATCAAAATGTGATCATTCATGTCTTCCTGAAAATTAAATAAAACAATAAGCCTGCGTATGTACGTTTATAAAAGGAAGTTACTTTATTTGAGTTTAACTGATTAAACAAAAGGCAAGTTCAGCTGAATGTTGTGAATTGGAATGTGCGAGAAAGATCCAATGAAGTGAAAAGGTACAAGTAGGCAAAGATCAGGAAAAGGTGCAGTCAGAAAAGGATACCCACTCCAAAAACAGAGGTGGGAAAAAAACCAAACCAACAATCAGGTACTGATACCAAGAAAACATTTCGTAAGCCGAATAAGCAGCTACATGTATTTTCCCAATAGGTGGCCACTCAGTTACCCAACTAGCGCAAAATGCCGAACAGAAACAACACAATTTATGGAGCCCCGTAAACTAGAGCTATTCAGTAATTTATTTAATGACCGTTCCAAGATTTATTCCATGTCCAAGTCTAATAGATCGGTCATTTATCCACAGGACTATACCTTATTTTTTTGTCATACAACGTACACGCTTAGGGATGTTCATTACTACATAGTGTGGTTCTGGACGACAGTGCGCCACTGGTTCAGGACGAAATATGCGTAAGAATCAGTTTAATGTTTGATGTGTACTCTTTTAGTGGATATTAACACACTAAAAACTGCAAGAATCATATTTTGTCTTCTTGGATTTGTTCAGAATACTTATTTAAACTCAGGACGAAATATGCGTAAGAATCAGTTTTATGTTTGATGTGTACTCTTTTAGTGGATATTAACACACTAAAAACTGCAAGAATCATATTTTGTCTTCTTGGATTTGTTCAGAATACTTATTTAAACTCATTGAATGCGGTTGTAAGATGATCTATACAGTTTACTCTCAGCTGACACAAGTTTTGTTTACAAAACTATATTTGTTTCAGGAAAAGGCGCAATCAGAAAAAGATTCCCACTCCAAAAACGAGGTGGGAAAAAACTAAATTAACAATCAGGTACTTATACCATGAAAACATATCTTAAGCCGAATGAGCAGCTATTTTCCCAATAGGTGGCCACTCAGTTACTTAAACTTGACTTAAAATACAATAGATACCAAGACAAAAACTCCCAATGATGTTATATTTCAACCAGTGGAGAAAATCTCATATGATGAAAATTCTTCAGTTAGATTCAAAAACATCAAACGATTTGAAACTGAACTGAAATGGATAAAATTACTGCAAACACCCTTTCCACTGGGATTTAACGACAACATTTACCATGATGGCAACGTTTCCAAAATGCCCGATTTTGATGTACTTACACTTTCAGAGTCCCGTAAACGTAAATCTAGATCTCATGGTATACGGAAAAAGGGTAATGACAAACGTAAACGGTGCGCTGCATTGAAATTGAACATTTCCATTAATGATTTAGCTGTTAAACTAAAGATTCACGGTCGACATCCAATGCTGTCTTATCTTAGTTCTCTACCTATTGCTGCATTACGTTCCTTGGACACAGAGGCTAATAGATTTTACGATAGAAATCATCAAATGTATGACGCTGCACTGTTAACAAGATGTTATACTCAGCATGCTCTTCGTCCATTTATCGATTCCGAAGCTAATCACATTAGAAGTTTTATAAAAAATATCCTTCCATTAATAAAGGAATTGACTTTATTGATTTACCAAGTATATTCCAAGATAAATCAGTGATACAGTCTATACCTACCTACTTCCAAAATTCAGAACCTCCTACTATTTGTTACAAATATAACAAACCAATCATAAATACTATTTTTAATTTCAATAAACTTGTTTCTGATCTTGATATCCATGCTAATACTCCCAAGTCTTGAGATTGTAAAGATTCAAAATATGTTTATCAACCAGCCGGACATATAGTTACTGGAAATTTAAGAATAATTTCGGATTCTAGAATTCGCAAAATTGTTTCTAAAGGTCCGAAATATAGATTCCCTTTCTACATTAATTTCGACAAATGTAGAGAGGAGATTGCATCTGCATTAAATGATTTCGGTAATCGATGGTGTAAACGAGAGGGTGTTGAGGATAATGCTCTTAAAGAATGGAAAAGAAGTATCTTCACTATCGTGGATAAACGTATTAAGTTTTATTCACAAAATACTAATCTTTTACCTCCTAAACCCAAATCGTCATTTAGGCATTTGAAGCAGGGTATCCAAGAATTTCATAGAAAGTATGTCTTGGTTCCGGCAGACAAAGCCGCAAACAATGTTGTTGTCGTTTGTAGGCTTCACTACGTTAACACCTTGAAACAGGAGCTTGATGGTACCAGGGCTTATCTGGAGACAGATACTGATGAAGTGTCTGTAGTTAATGCCCACTCAAACGATTTACCTGTTAAGTTTTCTGTTTGTGTCAATGAAGGCCAAGACAAACTTCCTACGATGTATTGGTTACCTAAGCTTCACAAAAGACCATACAAAGCTAGATTTATTGCAAATTCTAGCTCTTGTACTACCACTGAACTTTCTAAATTATTAACTTCCTATCTTACTGCTATCAAATCTCATGTTATAAGATACTGTGAAACTTCAAATAAAAAATGGTTTTGGTCAATAAAACATTCTGGTGAGGTGCTCAGTAAATTGAAGTGTAGAGGGTTCCGTGCGACAAGTTTGTCCACGTATGATTTTTCTACTCTGTATACAACATTACCACATAATCTAATAAAAGAAAAACTTCTAGATTTGATAGAGTGGACCTTCAAAAGGGCATTAACAACTATGCTTCACTTTATTTGGCATGTAATGACAGAAAGGCTTTTTTCACTTCCTCTGACCAAAGTCGGTATACACTTTGGTCAGGTCAGAATGTGTGCGACGCCTTGTCCTATCTCCTTGATAATATTTATATTAGATTTGGGACCAAGTTATACAGACAAATTGTTGGAATTCCGATGGGTACAAATTGCGCACCTCTCGTAGCTGATTTATTTTTATACTGCTACGAAAGAGATTTCATGGATTCTCTTAACCATGATAATCAAGCTGATGTTATCGAGGCTTTTAATTCCACATCTAGGTACCTCGATGACCTTTTGAACATTGACAACCCTTATTTTGAAGGTATGGTCAATCAAATTTATCCACCTGAACTTCAGTTGAACAAAGCCAATATCTCAGATACCGAAGCCCCCTTTTTAGATCTACATCTTTCTGTTGCAAATGGATTTGTTTCTTTTAAAATTTATGATAAGCGCGATGACTTTGATTTTGATATAGTAAATTTTCCTTTTTTGGATGGTGACGTTCCTCGTCGTGCTTCATTTCGCAACTTATTAGGTTTGCTAGAGTCTGCAATCATGTTACAGACTTCAACGCTCGAAATAAATGTTAAACGGCAAAACTTCCCCAACAGGGCTATCGGTATCATAAACTTCGAAAAACCTTTTCTAAATTTTATCGTAGACACTATGAATTGATTTCCAAATATAATGTTGGGTTAAAGACGCTTTTAAGTGAGGGCCTTTCGGAACCTGAATTTTATGGTGACTTAGTTTACAAATTTAAGAAACTTATAGGGGTTGGTGATTTTTCTTTTCAGTTCAGAAAAATTATAACACGTACAGACGTATAGGTTATAACTTGAATGTTATGCGACAGTCTGCATGCTTAGTTTTTAACCCAATCATGGTTGATAACTATGCTGCCTTCTTTAATTGCACGCCGGCGGGTCGGGCGTCGGACTCTATGATGGCCCCGACTTAAAGCTATTCATTTTAGTTGGTTGGGGCCGGAGCTTCTTGTCTGTTGCTTGGCCCACCGGGGTCCAACTGGTGTTTATCTTTTGCTCCGGAGTTAGTAGGTTATTCGGCGCTCAGGGATCTCCATCGTCGGGCAGCTACTCAATCTGTGAGTCCTTGTTTTTGATTCATCAGGATGTTTATCATGATTTATTTGTTTGTTCTTGATGATTCGTTGACTAGTTAGAGATTCACCACGAGGACCGAAGAACTTACTAAATGTTATGAACCACTGCAGAAGCTGAGGGTGAGGTCAGGATCCTGTAAAACCGGTTTACGCCCGCCAGTAACTTTGTGTTACTGATCGTTCCAAGGCGGTACTTCTGTGGTGGTTCTTTTTGTTTTATGTCTTGGTGTTTAAAATTTTTTATGCTGTTGGCGCCTTATGTATGTTTTCATATTTTTAATTAAGTTATGGTAACTGAGTGGCCACCTATTGGGAAAATAGCTGCTCATTCGGCTTACGATATGTTTCATGGTATAAGTGCCTGATTGTTAGTTTGGTTTTTTTCCCACCTCGGTTTTTGGAGTGGGAATCTCTTTCTGATTGCGCCTTTTCCTGATCTTTGCCTACTTGTACCTTTTTACAGGTACCTAACCTCACCCTCAGCTTCTGCAGTGGTTCACAACATTTAGTTAGTTGTTCGGTCCTCGTGGTGAATCTCTAACTAGTCAATGGATCATGATGGACAAACCAATAAATCATGATAAACACCATGATCAATAAAACTGAGGACTCACAGATTGGGTAAGCTGCCCGACGATGGAGATCCCAGGGCGCCAAATAACTTACTAACTCCGGAGCAAAAGAAAAACATCAGTTGAACCCCGGTGGGCCAAGCAACAGACAAGAAGCTCCGGTCCCAACCAATTAAAATGAATAGCTTTTTGTCGGGGCCATCATAGTGTCTGACGCCCGACCCACCGGCGTGCAATTATAGAAGGTAACATAGTTATCAACCATGATTGGGTTAAAATCTAGGCATGCAGACTGTCGCATAACATTGAAAAGAAAAATCATTCCTTCCTATAAGTTTCTTAAATTTGTAAACCAAGTCACCATAAAATTCTGGTTCCGAAAGGCAAATTCCTCATTTAAATCGTAATTTTTGTCATTTCATGTCGAAATAGACATGTCATTTCATGTCGAAATAGAAGGGCCATCCGAAAAAAATCACTAGAGATGCCAGTGGATCAGGTAGTTTACAGCTATTAGGTGGAGGTTGTACCGTGACGTCTCATGCAGCGCTGGAGAGAAACGCATTGAATGAACGTATCCGACTTGTGCAAATTTGACGACATCTCAAAACAATTGGCTGGCGTTATGATTGACATCAAAATCTCCAGCATTTATAAGTTTGAAAAACACAAAAAAAAGCCCGCAACCCGTTCTTCAAGGCGACTATGCTCTGAAAGATGAGCAGTCACAAGCGGTAATAAGTCTTGTAGTTGCTCCGTTATTTGAGTAAGCGTGTCACGATCTTGTGCAATGACTTTGATATATATAAACTTAGGTCACTACTGCCTGGACCTATAGAAACAGCTGTTTCTTTTGAGAGGGAAGTTAGTTGCTCTGATTCCATGCTACCTGTTCGAATGATTGTCCGCTGATGGCATGTCACTGAATAGTTTCTTATGCTGTGTTTACACTATGTTCCCGGCGGCCACGGCAGGCCCTTTTGCTCGAAACGAAGCGTGCCGTGGAATTTTGGTCATATTTTTCTCTGTGTTCAAGATCTAACAAGCCGTAGTACTTATAAGCCGGTGTGTCACGGAGGCGCTACTGTACTTTACGGTTATTCACGACCTATCACGATTACTATTACGTTCTATTATGGCCTGTTACATTCCGATGCGGTCAGCTGCGTTTTGTTCAAGGCGTAACACGTTGTTTTTGTGTGTGTGTGTGTGTTTTTTTTCGATCTGTCACGGTCTGCTACGGACGAAACGTAGACATAATGCAATTTAAAAAAAAAATGTGCATTTTGTATTGAAATAATAATAACCGCGTACCTTAACAACCGACTGCAGAGTTGATTAAGAATGCGGGAAATTTTATTATTTCTCCTTCGATGACATAGTACAGCGTATGTTCTCTATTGTTCACTAAAGTGACAGCTCCAATATGAAGGAACTTATCCCCATGATTAACCATTTTATATGTTTAAACTTTAAGCGACGTGTTAACCGTAACATACCGTGACATTCGTAGTACAACGGAGTCAACACAATTCGCCACGGTGTCCACGGTTATCTCGGCCACCCAGCCAGCATGCATTATCGGCCCGTCAGCGGCATTAAGTGGGCATCGCGGCATATCGGCCCCATGACGGCCCGTCAGGGGCCCGAAATAACAAATTGTCTGACAAAAATACATCTCAGTGCCAGGAATTGACATTAATGCATTTCTACATTAGGTAGAAATGGCAAAGAAAGAAAATTATTTGATCTCTGAAAGAAATTCACATTCTCTTAGTGCAGTAAGCGGACCGCTGGCGGTCCGTCAGCGACATCTTGGTATATCGGCCCAACGACGGCCCGCCAGGGGCACAAAATAGGACAATGCTCTACAAAAAGCTGATGCTTGAACGATAAATCCTTGCTTCCTCATATAACTATAACTCAATTATTTAATGAGTGCTGGATCATTGAGTGTTCCACAAACGTAACACAAAATGTAACAAACAAAAACACAAGAGGGCCCGCTGTCGGCCCGTCAACGGCTGCCACTTTATTAAAGGGAAACAACAAAAATCGATAACATCGAATTTTCATTATTTTACACATTGTTCTTAAATAAAGGTGTTTAAATAAATATGTAAACTGTGATACATTTGCCCAATTGGAATCACAAGACATAATTTTTTCTATATATAACATAGTTTTGATAAAATGGCTGCTTTGTGAACTTGCATTTATTTTGAATTTTAATAGGGTTTGTAATGATAATTCATAACAGAGAGTGATTCTGACTATCAATTATTTAACTTTTCTAAGTGTATTACTTGTTTCGGTCAATCTCATGGCACTTCATCTTCGAAATAAATTTTTATTATATATATACACATGGAAAAGTAATTAATTCATAAAAACGCCTCTGGTGTTGAGTACATCTTGTGTGTTCATGGGCATGTCTTAATTCATGCCCTAAAACACACAGATTCTTCGTTTTCGAAGATTCCAAATGCAAACTATGTGATATTTATAAACATTAATAAACTTCTAATTTCTCAATATTTTGCATGTCGATACTGTACAATGGGGGCAACATCGCGGCAACATAGCGTTTTTCCGACAGCGGGCCGACAATTTTTTACTTTTCACATCCACCGGTGGGTCACTGCAGAATTTAGTTATCGGGCCGCTATGCAAATATTAGCGGGCCGTCAGCGATCCCTTATTGCAATGCTGACTGGGCAGCTACGTTTGCCTATCCCGTTCCCCTGCGTTACCTCACGTGGCTGCCGTGACCGCCGGGAACATAGTGTAAGCGCTACATAATAATGAACACTTATCCATCTTATGCATGGGACGTCTGGTTGGGTGGTTGAGACCTGCAGGTGCCCTGTGATTTCATCGAACGCAATATGTTATCATAATTACAGTAAATGTTTCCGTCCCTTATTTTGAAAACCCTGGTCTAATAGTCTAATATTTGGTAGGGAAGTATGTCATGTTTGGCACTGCCATACGTTCATCCAGCTGACTGGCAGCACAGTGCTTGACCACTTCTTCGGGGGTAGAGAACTTTTGAGGGCAATTTCTGCATCTGCTTAAGTGCTCCTGGAAGACAAAAAGTCGTCTAATCTGTTGCAGAAAATATGAAGTCGACCGTCTCCAATTACGCTGTCGTGTCTAACCAGTAGCATACGACAAAATCAAAATCTGTGATTTTTTATCCATTTGAGAATGTGGACATGTTGCAGGTGGGGGGGGGGGGCGTAAACTACTGTGAAAAATCTTATTAATGTTTGCTATATTTATGGCAGAATTGAGCATAATTTAGCACTGATTACATGACTCTGAAGATTTTTAATAAGGGTCATTCTTTTACAATATGCTAATGAAAACTATGATTTGTATTTTTAGAAACGATACATTGATAGAATACATGTAAACAATGATAAAACAAAGTAAAAACGCCACCATGCAATTTTCTGACACTTTAATACACGATATCCAGGGGTAACCCCCTCGTACAAACAAATTGTTAACCAGAACCAGTAACTTGTCATCCAGAACACGTACACTGTCGACCTGAACCTGTAACGTACTGTCGTCCAGAACCACACTGTATAGAAGCGTGACATATAAAAGCATAACATATGCTATAGTAGGCTCAGATAAAGCTCTGCTTACACAGCTTGCAACTGACTCGTGACCGCACCGCGACCGGAAATCACATAATGTGAGTTTTCCTACATTCGCATACACACCCATCCATATTCCAAATAATCTTGGTCAAAGAAGAATTGTCCGTGGAAACTAGGCTTCAGTTGCAAAGAAATCAGTCGTGAGCAGATCGCGAAGTGGTTGCAAGGTCTGTAGAAGGTTGACACTTTTCAACTCCATAGCGGACTTCAATGTATTTTCACCTTTAGGTGATGAGCTATTTAAGATGTCGGTACCACCTGACCTGAACAGATCCCCCCACACTTTTTGATAATTTGGGCATGTATAGAATTAGATGAAAATGTGGGACCTTTCTAGGTGGTAGCTTTATGGTAAAAATCTTCGGGTTTATTCTAGTATACCCCATCATTTATCTGTGTTTTTTTCTCTTATATCTTAAGTTTTCTTAAATTTTTGCAACAAGATAGTCAGCTTGTTCATATATCTTATTATATAACATGGCTATCAATTATTGTCATATCAATCATTTGATTCCAATTTCAGCTCTTTAGCACTTTTGGATGCTGAGATATAAACGTTTCTGTTGGTATACCCACCTCTTTTTTTTGTGATTTTTAATTAATATTTTGAGTTCTCATCAATATTCAACACTAAGAAAGTCTAATTTTCGTAAATTTTATAGTATGTTGTCATATCAATTATTTAATACCAATTTCAGCTCACTAGGACTTTTGGTCGTTGAGATATATGTTTCCTTTGGTATTACCCCTATATTTTCTGTGATTTTTATCTAATATTTTAAGTTCTCATCAATATTAAAGCACTAAGAAAGTCAAATTTTTCATAAATCTTATCTTATGATTATAGGACATTACCATAGCTATCATTTGATACCAATTTAAGCTCTCTGTATCTTTTGGCTGCTGGTTTATTAAGTTTTTTGGTGGTATACCACCTCCACATTTCTGTGATTTTTCTCTAATATATAATTTTTTTATCAATATTAAAAAGTGAGTCAGATTGTTTTAATAGCTTACCAAATGAATTTAGAGCATTATCTTAGCAACCATTTGATACCAATTTCAGCTTTCTAGAGCTTTTTGTCAATGAAATATTAGCAGTTTTATTGGTATACCCCCTTCATTTGCCAGTGATTTTTCTCTTATATCTTAAGTTCTCATGAATATTTGGGCAACAAAAAAATCAGCTTGTTTATATACCCTTTACAACGTTATAGAATATTTTCAAAGCAATCATTTGATAACAATTTCAGCTCCTTAGGATATTTGGTTGTTGCGATATATACGTTTTTGTTGGAATACCCCCTATATTTTTCTGAGATTTTTATCTAATATTTAAAGTTCTCATCAATATTTTACCAATGAGATAGTCAAATTATTTATGTTTCTTATCAAATGATTATAGAAAAATTTTCTAGCAATCATTTGATACCAATTTCAGCTCTCTAGAGCTTTTTGTCACTGAGATATCAGCAGTTTTATTGGTAAAAACCCCTTCAGTTGACAGTGATTTTTCTCTTATAGCTTAAGTTCTCTTAAATATTCGAGCAACAAGAAAGACATCTTGTTTATATACCCTTTACATGGTTATAAAAATATTTTCATAGCAATTTTTGATACCAATTTCAGCTCTGTGGAACTTTTGGTTGTCGAGATATATACGTTTCCGTTGGTATACCCCCTATATTTGGTTTTAGATTTTTATCTAATACTTAAAGTTCTCATCTATATTCTAACAATGAGAAAGTCAAATTATTTATGTTTCTTATCTCATGTTTATAGAATATTATTCTAAAATCAAAAAATCATTTGGTACCAATTTTAGCTTTCTAGAGCTTTTGATCACTGAGATATCAGCAGTTTTATTAGTATACCCCCTTCGTTTGCCATTGATTTTTCTCCTATATCTGAAGTTCTCTTAAGTACTTGAGCTACAAGAAAGACATCTTGTTAATATTCCTTTTACATGCTTATAGAATATTGTAATAGCAATCATTTAATACGAATTGCAGCTCTCTAGAACCTTTGGTTGTTGAGATATATACGTTTCCGTTGGTATACCCCCTATAGTTTTTAGATTTTTATCTAATATTTAAAGTTCTAAATCCATATTCCAACAATGAGAAAGTAAAATTATTTATGTTTCTTATCTTATGATTATAGAACATAATTCTAGCAATCATTTGATACCAAATTTAGCTCTCTACAGCTTTTGGTCACTGAGATATCAGTAGTTTTATTTGTATACCCTTCGTTTGCCAGTAATTTTTCTCCTATATCTGAAGTTCTCTTATGTATTTGAGCTACAAGAAAGTCAGCTTATTGATATATCTTATGACATAATTATAGAATATTGTCATAGCAATCATTTGATACCAATTTATGTTCTTTATGACTTTTGGTTCCTGAGAAATACACGTTTCCGTAGGTATACCCCCTCCATTTTCTGTGATCTTTCTGTAATATTTAAAGTTTCCTCAATATTCGAAAAGCACGAACGTCCGATTATCAATGTATCTTATTTTGTGGTTTTAGAATGTTATTATAGCAATCATTTGTTACAAACTTCAGCTCTTGGCTGCTGAGCTATAAACATTTCTGCAGGTATACCCCCTACATTGGTCTATGATTTGTCTCTTATATTGAAAGTTCTCATCAATATTTGAACACCAAGAAGATCAAAATCTTTCTGTATCTTTTCACATTATTATAGAACATTATCATAACAATTATTTGATACAAATTTCAGGTCTTTGGAGTTTTTTGGTTGCTGTGATATCAGAATTTTGTTGATATATCCCCTTCGTTCATCTGTTATTTTTCTCTAATATCTGAAGTTCTTTTTAATATTTGAGCATTAAGATAGCCAGCTTGTTTATATGTCTTATTACATGGTTATAGAGCATTGTCATTGAAATCATTTGATACAAATTCAAGCTCTTTAGAGCTTTTGGTTGCTGAGATATAAACATCTTTGCTGGTATACTCCATTTTCTGTGACTTTTGTCTAATATATAAAGTTTTCATTAATATTCAAATACCAGGAAGTCAGTTTGATACCCATTTCTGCTATCTACGTCTATCAGTAGCCAAGATACATGTTGAAATATATAGGTGTACCACCTTACTTCCTGCGCTTATTGGGGGGTGGTGGTGAACACTGTGATTTTAGGTGACACAAATGGGCATTAAAGCGATCCTCTTACCAAACTGGCACCCTTGAGCATTTGTTCTAAGGGTTCAAGTTACATCCTATAACCAAAACCAAACCCTTCAAATGGCAATATAATTATTTTCCCCTTTGTAAATCCTGATTTTCGTCATTTTCAGTAATATTCATGACCAGAGGACCATTGGTCCTGAGAATGCTCACCTGAAGCCTGATCCTGGAGTATTTAGTCATCATGAAATGATATTGACCGTGAATACTCACACACCTTTATTTAATTTATAAGTTGTCTGCATCTGCAAAGTTTCAGGTCTCAGGCTGCAACAGTTTCCAAACCCAGTGTTTTCTGAGAAAAACATAATTTTAATTTTGATATTTAAATGATCTTGGGTCAAGGTCAAGAAATGACCTTGGCCTTCATTAATTACTTACCTTCATTGACTCCATTGTTGTCTGCATCGAGCAACTTTCAGGTCTCAGACTGCAACAGTTTCAAAAATATCCATTGTTTTCGCCTTTTCCCATGTAAAAGCCTATGTTTCCAAAATTGACCTTGCCGTAAAATATGTCAAGGTCATCCTAGGGTCATCATTTCAACAAACTATGATGGGCAGGAGTCCTAAATGCTACATGCCATGTTTCGCGAAAATCAGCCAGACGGTTCTGGAGAAGAAGATTTTTGAGTGTTTATTTCCTTAGTTGGGCATAGCGGCCATCTTGGTCATGTGACCTGGTTTTCGCGATCAAACTTTCGTTCCCCCTACCCATGGATGCTCCACATAAAATTTCACTTTGATTGGCCAAGCATTTTTAGAGAAGAAGATCTTTGAAAAGTCTGTATTGACAACAGAATGGCCAAGGTCAAGAGATGACCTTGACCTAAATTAATCACATACCTTCATGTACTCCATTAGTTGTTTGCATCTATCACTTATCAGGCCTCAGGCTGCAATAGTTTTCAAAAAATTCATAGTTTTCACTTTTTTCCATGTAAAAGCCTATGTTTCCAAAATTGACCTTGCCGTATAATAGGTCAAGGTCATCCTAGGGTCATCATTTTATCAAACTATGATGGGGTGGAGTCCCAAATGCTACATACCAAGTTTCTTGAAAATCGGCCTGCCGGTTCTGAAGATTTTTGAGTGGTTTTTACCATATATTGGCGTGGCGGCCATCTTGGTCATGTGACCTGGATTTCGCGATCAAACTGTCGTCTCTCCTACCCATGGATGCTCCACATAAAATTTCACTTTGATCGGCCCAGCAGTTTTAGAGAAGAAGATCTTTGAAAGTGTGTATGGACGACAGAATGGCCAAGGTCAAGAGATGACCTTGACCTAAATTAATCACATACCTTCATCTACTCCATTAGTTGTTTGCATCTACCACTTTTCAGGCTTCAGGCTGCAATAGTTTTCAAAAATTCCATAGTTTTCACTTTTTCCCATGTAAAAGCCTATGTTTCCAAAGTTGAATTTGCGTAAAATAGGTCAAGGTCAACCCGGGGTCATCATTTTAGCAAATTTAAATGGAGTGGCGTCCCAGATGCTACATACCAAGTTTCGTGGAAATCGGCTCACCGGTTCTGGAGAAGAAGATTTTTGAAGGGTTTTTACTAAAAATGGGCGTGGCGGCCATCCTGGTAATGTGACCAAAATATCGCGAACAAAATTTCAATGCCACTACCCAAGGAGGCCCCACATAAAATTTCAACTTGATCGGCCAAGTGGTTTCATAGAAGAAGATCTTTGAAATTGTGAACGCCGACGGACGACGACGGACGACGGACGGACGGACGCCGGATCATGGGTATACTATAAGCTCACCTGTGAGCCTTCGGCTCAGGTGAGCTAAAAATGCAAATGAGATGATTTTTATTTAGGCCCATGGCATCAATAAATTTGACAAATAGAATTATTAATACAATAACAATGGGCCACAATGATACATGTACGTTAGGCCTGAAATTAGTTTTTATGGGATAATTGATTTTTAACTGCTTCTTTTTTTTTACATTTTATTGTTCTAATGAAAATTCATGAATATGCAAATGAGATATTCTCCATTACTTATCATAGGATAAAAGAGCTGTGTCTCAGCTTTAAAATGAGACCAAGTTCAATGGTCTAGGATAAAAGCAATTGATATATTTCTAATTTTCTATGTGTACCCCCATTATTAACGCAAAAATTGAATATTTAGAGTAATTTAATAAAACATAGCGTAAAGCGCAAACACCTCAACTTTCAGATGGCAGAAAACAGGATTTGATAGCTTTTTCAATGTACTTTAAGAGAATTATAGTGTAGAAATTTCCCTTGGGGAGGAAAAGGGATATGGATAGCTAGAAGACTATTCCATACCATTTGTTTGTGTAAACATGACGTTTTTTTTTAAATCATGGAGTATCGTAAATAACGGGTAGTTTCATCATTAAAGCTACCAGCAATGCAAGTCCCCCCAGATTTTTTACAAGTCTACAAACATAGTCCTACATGAAAATCATAAGGGGATTTGTTCAGGCCAGATGGTACCGCCCCCCCCCCCCAAAATTTACGGTATTGGCTCAGCCCCTACACCTTCTGTATGAGCAAATAACAACGCAGAAAATACATTCATGCAGGCAATGCAAAATAAATAAATAAATAAATAAATAAATAAATAAATAAATAAATAAATAAATAAATAAATAAATACTCGTGTATAGAGCACTGACATCATACGTAAATGTGGTAACAATTTGTGCGTCATAAAGTTCTAAGTTTTGAATATACTCTCTAGAGTGTACATGTATGTCTCTGAGAACTTGAAAGTATACATGTATTGCGTGCAACAATAAAAAAAAAATAAAGTAAAACATAAATGTAATAATAAACTATTTACCTTTTATATTGTCACTTGAGTCAAGCCAAAATCACTTTATTATCTCGAAGTGATTTAACATGTAGATACTGAAGTAAGAGATCTAAACGGTTCAAAGCGCATGTACATTCTACTTCAAAAACTACAAATTGAAATCATATAGCACCGATATGGAAGTGAACTGCCAAGTATAATTAACATCATCTCCATGCATGCATATGTATGAACCTTGTCATGGGAAACGAAAGAAAGAAAACAAGAAGGAAAGAGAGCAAGCAAGCAAGTATAAAAGAAAGAAAGAAAGAAAGAAAGAAAGAAAGAAAGAAAGAAAGAAAGAAAGAAAGAAAGAAAGAAAAGAAAGAAATAAAGAAAGAAAGAAAGAAAGTATACTATGGTAACATTTAAAGTACACGGTACATATACAGCATTGAAGCTCTGGTTTTCTTGCGTCCCGGCCATTTGAAATTGAGACACTCTGAAGTTCTGGTAGATTAGCTTTCCTATGAAAGTCTCCGCCTTCTGCATAATAATTTTGAAACTGATCTGGTAGCTCGTCGTGGATTGGTGAAAAAGGAATGATGGTGATATAACCATTCTCAATTGTAAGGAACATTTCGTGATCTTTTAATTTCGTGATCTTTATGCATGGTCAGTCACATTATAACTATCTCTATTTTAAACATACTTCGCTATGTTCTTAAAGATCGAGCCTCGTATTCTACATGTATGGCAGCATCGCCCTAAACTAGCGGCTATTCATTTTTTCTACGGTCGAGGCTGAACCGCTCATTGAGCACCATATGAGCCTTCGCATGAGAAAAGCAACAATTTGGTTTTCCGACCAGATCCGACACAAACCGGGCTGTACAGTCACAGAAGATGGTCAGAGGCAGGAAATTTTATATTTAGAAAGTAGCGGAATTGTACTACACTTGTTGTAGCCATAGCGGATCTGTAGATGATCCGGATCAAAATAATTTTCAGAAGAATTTTACAAAAAATATAAAACAAGATTTTCTTAAAACGAACTTGGCCACTTGACTCTTGATTCAACTATGTTTCATTTCATCGGTCAATGATTGTGGATAATGACGTCAACATCTTGTTCACGTCAATGGTTCCCGGCTCATATACAGAAACACGATGGGAAAAGCTTTCTTTTACACACGGCGGTTTGCCGAATTTCCCGAAAATGAAAGGTACCATGTAAGTTATCTTTCGATATTAGTTGCTAATATTTTCCCCAATTATTTTCTGTCATTTTGACGAATTTTCCGTCCTAAAATCGAATAATACGACATATTTAATTAGAAACTTTGAAATGGTATCATTGTACATGTAGTTACTCCGAATCACGATTAACCGCATACCGTCATTTTATGCTCTCAAAGGACTTGGATTGTTCGATGTTTGTAACTAAAGTTATATTTTTACATTCTGTGTGTTTATATTATAAAATTAAGTGTAAACAATGAAATAATCTGCCTTTTAACAAGCACCATATAATATTCAGACGTTATTCAGATCACCCATGGAAAATCGTGTTTGGTGGGGATGGGATGAGCAAACATGGCTATGGGAAAATGACACTGAAAAAGGCATATGTTTTGGTCCTCGGAATATTTCATAAGGTTCACTGTATGACTACATGCAAAGAATTTGAAGAATAAACCCATCGGTGGTGATATATAGTCCATGATTCGGATTACCTCCAACTGATTCGCATTGACTTCAATTATGCATATACTTTCACGCTCTATTGGTCACAGTCGCGTGCTTGATCAAAAATGAAAAGCATTACAGATGATGAGGAACAAAATTGGCTTCAAGATAATACAAAGTTTATTGTACTCAAATCATTCATATGCGCATGCGCAGCAATTTTCATGAACTTGATCCGGAATGGGTAGAATAATTGTAATCGTGTAGCGAAAACAAAGGCTGCAGTTATGTAGCGTTTACACTATGTTCACGGCAGCCGTGTTTCAGACAACCGTGATCTAAACGGGATAATCGTGAGGCAACGCAGGGGAACGGGATAGGCAAACGTAGCAGGCCGTGATAACCGTGGACACCGTGGCAATTTTTTTGACAGTTTACTCTAGACTGTGGGTACTCGTTAGAACCGTCTCTTCTCGGCACAATGAATGTTGTGAGCAAAGTATTAAAATATCAAAAAGGTCCTGGGTTTAATCCCCACAAGGGTCACCGTGTTGTGTCCTTGAGCAAGACACATAATAAACTCCCTAGGGTACTGGTTAAAACCCAGGAAGCGATGGCTTCGTCTCGACATGACTGAAAAAATGTTGACTGGGACGTTAAACCTCAATAACTATTGACTTAATGTTCCTAACTAGTTGTAACTTAGAAGTGATAGTAGTGCCAACAGCAGCAAACTATCAAAAATGTGCATTTGAAAATTAATATTTTTCGACAGATGAAAAATACCGTGTATTGCAATGAGATGTTTTCCTTATGGGTAAATGCTGTTTTTTATATAATCGTCAACCGACTGGGAGTTTTGTTTAGACATATTAGTTCAGAGGAATGCTCACTATGTTCTTCTATAGGCATTTCTATTTCTGGTTATTTTCTACTCAGTTGCCCTTGTGGATTTGCGTCAAAACGCCGCTCGTTTGTCGATATCGTATTTGTTCGTATTTCTTATTGGCAATATCTATTGTGATTGTGATTAGCTTTATCATAATTTGTCCGTATAAAAATAATCCAGCGGTTCAAAAGTTTATCCCTCTCCTTGGTAGTCTTTAATGGCGTGAAATTTAATTACTGAAAATAGCAGTACGTTTCAAAGGATCGGCATTTTGTCTCCTTAAAATCATCATCATCATCATCATCATCATCATCATCATCATCATCATCATCATCATCATCATCATCGTCGTCGTCGTCGTCGTCGTCGTCTTCGTGGTCGTCGTAACTAGAAGTGATAGTAGTGACAACAGCAGCAGCAGTAGTAGTAGTAGTAGTCGTCGTAGTAGTTGTAGTCGTCGTCGTAGTAGTAGTAGGAGTCGTCGTCGTTATAGTAGTAGTAGTAGAAGAAGTAGTAGTAGTAGCTACTTAAACTAGTACATCAAACGCTAACACTTATTCTTAAAGTGTTTTGCACCTTTTTTTTAAACAAGTATTACGTTACAGATAATAATTTATTATTTCTTTTACACCCACTCTAATTGCCACTTGGCCTCTCCTAAGGTAATTAAATCAATGACAAATAGCCCATTTGCACTATCATCAAGGTAGCCTTCGATAAAATCATTCCCTGAAGTCTGTTGGTTGGTTGATTGGATTCAACGTTTCACCAGCAGCTAAGGTCATATGGAGACGGGACCACGGTTTATAGTCCCATCCGACGGACTGGAGAAGCCCGGGATCGAATCTGCGACCCCTGGTTTACAAGGCGAGTGACATAACCACTGCACCACGGAGGCTTCTGCAGAAGTCTGTGTACTTGATAAATCATGACATGGCGACATCTGTTTACATAAACGACTGCCTGTCAAAAGTATTAACTCCTATTAATGTTTATCATAACAGCAGACTCCCACATCAAATTTGTTTCCTTAGACGTCAATTTCAAGGCATGTTCTAATCTGTAGCCTGGCCTGCATGATCTGTCTTGGCCTGATATGATGTAACAACAAAATTGATGACATAACACTTGAGGCCAAGTCAGCCCAGACCAAAGTTCAATTGAAAGTTCTAATCTATGACATATGCCACTCACTGCTAATTAGTATTCTCGAGAGGCTTCTGCACACATTAAAGAGTCTCGGTGAAGCACACTACCCTAAAATAAGCCACACCATGAGGAAATAGATGGACAACACTCCGTAATTCTCTTTAATGCAAACATAGTTGAAGAAAATATGAGAAATTATGAAGAAAATATTTTCGTGGATTTAGAAAGGAAGCATGTCGTAGCAAAGAACAAATGAAAGATTTTGTCTCGGCCTATCAAATTTTAAAAATTGTGTATCGTTTTAATGTGCATTATTTTAATAATGAGCCGTATTTCTTAAATCTGATTTCTGCATTCCATACGTCACGTGTGTACAAAATTCACCCAAAGTCAATGATGTGTATGTGGGAACAACCTGTTACACACAAAAATGAGAACTGAAAGTCAAAATCTGACATTAGCAAAATTGCAATGTAAACAATGTCAAAAAAGTTTGTCGCCAATGACGTCTAAAGTCTGCATCTCAAATGACAATTTCGTTCTACCATATTGAATATGAGTACTTTTTGTAAGTTTTAAAAATGTGTCCAAAAACACTCTTTCAAAGCAGTAGCCTTATCTTTTGTCATTCAGTATCTAAATAACTGCCGATTTTGAAAAAGCCCATATTGTTTCTGCTGTAACCATCGCGTCGATTAGGGGCGATTGCATCAACATATTTATTCACTGGGGTAAGTTTTTACCAGATGAGTTTTCCTCATGTAAGACATATAATTATGCTAAACTTTTGGCGAAGAGTATATATTGATGTCAAGACAAGGGTTAGCACCAGCAGAATGGTATCAAAGCGAAGAAAATAATATATTTTGCAAGGATTCACAAATATATGTACGAGTACATCAAGGTCTATAAGGTTGCCTCACGTAAGGCGTATCTTCATATTTGTGGCATATCTGTGGCGTATGCGTGACTTAAAAACTGTTACTATGTTTCATTGACTCTCTTTTCATATCCACCGAGCATCTTTAGCTCACTTATGAACTTACTTGTGCATCAACGACGTATGTGCTAGAGACACTCATGGTCAGGTAAGACGATTTTATGGGAGGAACCATATGATATTATGATGGGGAGACAAGTTTTCGAGCATGGAAACTTTTAAAAATTACTTTTCATCAGGGACACTCTTTACCTGTTTCGTTCATCGTCTTAGTATGCAATACCAAGCGAACAATAGAATTTACAGCCCTGGCTTCATCATTGCCTAATAATTGTCCACCACTAAAACCAAGTGTGTACTGGTTGCATCCAATAGTCAACAGCAAAAAATCAACAGCAGCGAAATATTGAACCCACTTACTTTATTTGGAAATTCTATGTCAGCAATATTTGAGCAGACTTATTCATGGAAAGCTCACCTCTTTCAAACGTATAGAGTTTTTCAGCAGTGCTTATTGCAATCTGACTGCAAACCATTAGGCCTTTATTTTGTGATACATATGGTAATTGGAATGGCTATAAACGCCCTACTGATATATGGTCTTTATTCTCCAATCAGAACGGTAACATGGCAGATGAAAATGGGAGAAACATTATGACCCATTATATGTTTCATGGGGCATACATGAATTTGCCAAGGAAATAGTGAATGAGCCTTCGCATGAAAAAACAATCAATCTGGTTTCAGACCAAACTTGTCAGAAACCGGCATGTACAATCACAGACGAAAGCTAGCTAGAAGCTTGATATTTTGGATATATGTAGAAAAGCAATTGTACTAGGCATGTAGTTGTGCAGTTACGGCACACAGCTTATCTGCGCCTTTGTTTTCGCCTATGCGTGTTGCTGGTTTTCTTATGCGGTGGCTTAAATTTAATTTTGAGCTATTCTTGACAGACTGACTTTGTCATGAAAAAATGCATTTCACACAATGCCCAAGCTGAGACGCAGATCAGATATGCTATAAAGCAAGTGGTCATTGATTGAAGCGCATTAAAACCGATTTTCTTGTGATAAGAACCTTTTATTTGTCGAAGACATCTCAGATCATTTTTGACCTGCATCCGGGTTTTTCCTATATGGAAGATGAAAAAGGCAACAAACTGCATCTCTTTAAAAAGCACTTTAAGATGATGTTTTTTACTATACAAGCCATCATTGGTCCTTATTGTTATTCATTTTAATCGCTTTTTGTGTGACGAAAGCTTTTGCAAAGAAAAATTAAAATCTAAAATCTGTGGATTTTGAAATTTTATTATCCATGTAGGCCATCATAGATAAGATGCTTTCTGATTTTCTCCATTAAATATAGGCGTGTTCGGATCAAAGGCTCTGCTCAACAGAACGAGTCGTTTTGGTCCAGCGACTCTTAAGGACTCTCGCCGTAAGGACATTTGAAAAGCATTTCCTCTCAGTCATGTCTGGAGTTGGCTCTGCAAGAGTCATACTGTCTGACTGTCTTCCGTCAGTTTGTCTCTCCTGCATCCTGTACCCTATTGCAGAACAGATATTAATCTTCGACAATTATCTTTTTTAAAGATGTTTCTTGTATTGCATGTACTTTCATGCAGCTGCTACTTATATGTTTTAAGCTTTATTCATCATCCCATTTGCTCACAAAGGGCTACACTTGTATTGGGGGTAATGAGCAGCTGACTTGAACCTGTGTGTCATCACCTCTGTTATTTTTGTAAACAAATCTGATGAGTGAGATCACTACAGTTATATGGATGATATTCTAATTTTGGTCTGGGCTGGTCTGGTCCCAAGTGTTATGTCACCAGTTTTAGTTGTTACATCATATTACATAATCGGGCCTGGACAGACCAGGCAGGCCAGGCTACAGATTAGAACAGGCCCAATTTCAATGGTTACTGGCTAAATACATAATGTCTGCACATGAAAATAGTGATTCTAAGTCAAGCTTGGGCAAGTGTAGTGCCAAGGGGTATCAGTATGAACCCGAGTATTCAATGTATTTATACAAACTTGATCAGCACTTATTGGAGCATTTGTACATATGCATAAATACGGTAATGTTGTTGATAATAATAATAATAATTATACAAATGACATGAATAAAAATATGCTATTTCATATAAATGCTTCAGCAATATGTCAACAGACCTGAACAGCCTGGTTTGATAGTTCGTCTCTCACTAATGAGAAAGACCATCATTATTTCTTGAATAGTGCTGATGTGTGTTGATGAGTTCTTTGATGGCTGACTAGGCCAATTCTGGCTCTAAACTGTCGGTTGCAAGTAGAGCAAGTCAATGTCATAGAGTCTGCTGGTGGCACATTTGTTTTGGCTTTGCGCTCTCTTCGCTTTCTTTCAGCTTCACAGATTCTCTTCTTTTCATAGAGAGCTGCTCCTTTGTTGATGAGACCTCGCCACTTTGATCGCTCCTGTGCAGTCTGTTCCCAGGACCCCATTGGTATTTCGAAATCCTTCAGAGAGGCTTTGAGGGTGTCTTTGTAGCGTTTCTTCTGGCCACCTTGAGAGCGCTTTCCCTCCTGTAGTTCTCCATAGAAAACTTTCTTTGGAAGTCGCGCATCAGGCATTCTTATAACATGGCCAGTCCATCTTAGCTGTGCTAGCTTTAAGACTGTATGCATGCTTTGCATCCCTGCTTTCCTCAGGACCTCTGTGTCTGGAATCTTGTCCTGCCACTTGATTTTTAACAACTTTCTCAAACAGCTTAAGTGGAAATGGTTAAGTCTCTTTGCATGGCGTTGGTATACTGTCCAGGTCTCACATGCATACAAGAGGGTTGGCAGTACCACAGCCTTGTAGACTTTCAGCTTGGTGTCAAGCTTGATACCATTTCGCTCCCAGACATTTGCACGGAGTCTTCTGAATGCCACACTAGCTTTTGCAATTCTGGCAGTGATCTCATCATCAATATGCACTGCTCTGAAGAGAGTGCTTCCCAGGTAGGTGAACTTGTCAACAACTTTCAGTTTTTGCCCATTCACAGTGATGGTTGGTTCATTATATGGTTTTCCGGGGGCTGGTTGGTGTACAACCTCTGTCTTTTTTGTGCTGATTGTGAGATCATAGTTATCACATGACTGTGAGACTTGATCCATGGCTCTTTGCATTTTTAGCTCACCTGAGCCGTCAGGCTCACAAGGTGAGCTTATAGTATACCCATGCTCCGTCGTCCGTCCGTCCGTCCGTCCGTCGTCCGTCCGTCCGTCGTCCACCATTTTCAAAGATCTTCTCCTCTGAAACCGCTTGGCCAATCAAAGCCAAATTTTACATGAAGCATCTATGGGAAGGGGGAACCAATGTGTATATAAATAATCCAGGTCACATGACCAAGATGGCCGCCATGCCCATATATGGTAAAAACCCTTCAAAAATCTTCTTCTCCGGAACCACTGGACCGATTTCAACCAAACTTGGCATGAAGCATTAATGGCTCAAGCACTACAATGTGTATATAAATCATGACCCTATGATGACCTTGACCTATTTTACGGCAAGGTCAACATAGGTCGCGAATGCATTTGAATGGGAAAAATTGTTAAATTGTCATTTAAAGGAAAAATCTTGCGGAAAATGAGCAGTAGGACTGAATATTAATGATTCTGAAAAAAATTGGGCACCAGGGGCTCATCCGCTCCCACCCCGGGGCAATATACATGTATATCTCCATAATATTCAAACATCTTCTCCTCTGAAACCGCTTGGCCAATCAAAGCGAAATTTTATGTGAAGCATCAATAGGAAGGGGTAACAAATATGTATATAAAAAATTCAGGTCACATGACCAAGATGGCCGCCATGCCCATATATGGTAAAAATCGTTCAAAAATCTTCTTCTCCAGAACCAGTTGACCGATTTCAACGAAACTTGGCACGAAGCATCGATGGCTCAAGCACTACAATGTGTATATAAATCATGACCCTGTGATGACCTTGACCTATTTTACGGGAAGGTCAACATAGGTCACCAATGCATTTGAATGGGGAAAACTTTTAAAATGTCAATTAAAGTGAAAGTCTTGCAGGAAATGGGCAGTAGGACTGGATATTAATGATTCTGAAAAAAATTGGACCCCAGGGGCTCATGTGCCCCCACCCCGGGGCAATATACATGTATATTTCCATAATATTCAAACGTCTTCTCCTCTGAAACCGCTTGGCCAAACAAAGCCAAATTTTAAGTGAAGCATCTATAGAATGGGGGAATCAATGTGTATATAAATAATCTAGGTCACATGACCAAGATGGCCGCCATGCCCATATATGGTAAAAACCCATCAAAAATCATCTTCTCTGAAACCAATAGACTGATTTCAAGGAAACTTGGCGTGAGGCATCGATGGCTAAAGTACTCCAATGTATATATAAATCATGACCCTGTGATGACCTTGACCAAGTTTATGGCAAGGTCAACATGGGTTGCCTGTGCATCTGAATTGGGAAAACTGTTAAAATGTCATTTGAAGGAAAAAGCCAACAGGAAATTGGCAAATGGACAGAATATTGAAGATTCTGAAAAAAAAAATGGCCCAAGGGCTTATCTGCCCCTGCACTGGAGTTAAATACCATAATATTCAAACATGTTTATTGGTATATGCAGCTGATCTCAGGTGAGCGTTTACAGGACCATTGGTCCTCTGGTTGCCTCTGTGTTGGCATTCTTATCCATACCATCTGCATAGAGGAGCTCATCTAGCACATCAGTCTGGACCTTAGTTTTGGCTTGCAACCTTCTGAGGTTGAATATGTTGCCATCAAAACGGTACCTGATTGGAAAACCAGTGTCACTGTCCTGAAAAGCATCCATAAGCATGGCAGAAAACATCATGCTGAACAGTGTTGGTGCCAGAACACAGCCTTGTTTGACCCCATTTGTTACTTCAAATGGTTCAGAGAACTCTCCATCATTCTGGAAGTGCTTGTGTGTTGAGAAATAAGATGACATGCGCTATGAAATTGGATTATAGTGAGGAAGAGGTGCGCAACGTCAACCTCACTCTCTAGTCCTCGCCCAGCTGCGCCCAGAGGCAAGACACAGGTCAAGACGTCTGGAGTTGGGTTTGGATGCAGTGGATGACCGTAACATCTTTAGTGCCTTGTCACGCTCTGCATGTTCCACAACATGTTGCTGTATCGCTTTCTGAACCGTTGAATCAGATGATTTCTTCCGCTCCATCTACCGAAACAGTCTTTGCATATCTGGACTAGGCATATCCAGACACACAGGTTTGATTTTGGAGTTTCCTTCTCCTAGATGAATTGCTGGCCACAGCTGAAGAGCTCCATCTACCCTTTCTTAGGTTTTGTTTAGAGACCTGTAAACTCCTAGGAGGGCTGTCAACCAAGACTAATGAGTTCCCCCTGCCCAGCTAGATTTTGTGTAGAGAACTAGCTTAACTCCTAGATGAGTTGCCTTCCAAGGCTAACGAGCCCCATCTGCACCGCATGACAACAGGTAGTACTGATTACATGTTACAGTAGCAGTTAAACTGACCTGAGGAGTATATCCAAAGCACATGCATATCTTCAAAGCATCATCAAGACATCTGTAAAGTTTCAAAAGAATCTGAATTAAAAACTGAAGGAGGAGTTGCGCACACAAGGCACCCACTGTCCATTCACTTTCATTGTCAAAATACCGAAAAACGACTAAGTTCAATTTGCAAAAAAAGTGTCAAAAATTAATCTGAGGATTATATCTAAACCACATGCACATCTTCAAAGTATAATGAAGACATCTGTAAAGTTTCAAAATAATCGGAATAAAACTGTAGGAGGAGGTTTGGTTTAAAATGCTTTTCAACCACCATTTTTGCTTATTAGAGTATGAAAATGATCTAAATCCAAGTTTTTGTTCCCTATATTGTGTATCCATTTTTTGCAAAGAGCTCTATTCTTTGTAGGGTTAGGTATATAGCAAAACACCTTATATCCATTTCCCTTGTCATCATGCAGAATTTTGCCTTGCATGTACTGAGATAACAGACCCCTGCATGTCATGACTGGAGATTTTATCAGCAGTAATGGTAATCTATCTATCTATCTATCTATCTATCTATCTATCTATCTATCTATCTATCTATCTATCTATCTATCTGAATGAATGAATGAATGAATGAATGAAACTCAAAGGACAAGAATATTGACGTGAAATATCAAAGAAAGACATAATAATGTACATGTACTATCTGATTGAGTGAAACTCAGTGAAATATCAAAGAAAGACATAATAATGTACTATCTGAATGAGTAAAACTCAGTGAAATATCATAGAAAGACATAATAATGTACTATATGAATGAGTGAAACTCAACTCAGTGAAATATCAAAGAAAGACATAATAATGTACTATCTGAATGAGTGAAACTCAAAGGACAAGAATATTGACGTGAAATATCAAAGAAAGACATAATAATGTACAAGGACGCCTATGAGGCTTTTTCAACACAGTGAGAGCACGGAAACAAAACTCCAGGTTAACAATTTTGTAGATGGAGCAATTTCATTGGACAATTAATACATGAACCATATCCTCGTTTCTTCTGTATGAGTAAATTTGAACCTGTGCGTGAGAAAACAAACAATTAGGGTTCCGACCAGGTCTGGCACAAACCGAGCTGTACAAGCACAGAAGCAGGCTAGAAGCTTGAAATTTAAGATTTAGGAAGAAGAAGGACTGTACTATCCGTGCAGCGACAACAAAGGCGCTGATCAGCTGTGCAGTTATTGCACAGCTGATCTGCGTCTTTGTTTTCGCCTATGCAAATTGTTGGTTTTCTCATACGGTGGCTCATCATTTAAATAAATATTTGACGTAGTTTCACACTTTAAGCTGTTAATGTCCGCTGTGTTCAAACTGAGCTGTTCTTGATGATTATGTCTGTGATTCCATGGTGTGTTCTTCTGCTGTGTTAGACCAAATCTGATTTCAAACACGTGAATACAACTGTGCCATAGAAGAATTCATTAATTAACTTCTGGCATCGTCATTGGAATGGCACATATGGATACTTCATTGTGTATTAACATCGCCGCTTTGATTTTATTTATTTATTTATTTATTTATGTATTCATTTATTTATTTAAGTTGTGTGTGTGTGTGTGTGGGGGGGGGGGGCTTGAAGATGTTTTCGGGCCTGGATTTTGTTTTCGCTACGATACGATCCAGTCTATTTAATCATGTACAATACAAAACATAGAGTAGAATTTACCCCCTCCTGGATATTTTTTCTGGAATAATCGGTCCTTGATTTTATTTTCGAATCATTTTCCAGCACCCCCACATCCCTCCCCCTTAAATTCGAATATAATTTTGGAGTAGCAAAATTATACATGGCATAACGTAAAGCACTGCAATAAGAAAATTCTTAACACACACTTGATTCAAAGTGCATTGATCCAAACTGGATTTTAATCGACTCAAATGAAAGCCATTTATTTCGGAAGATTGTAGAAACATTACATCAGGAAAACATGTCCGTGAAATGTATACCCCCTCAAACCCCACTTTTATATAGCAAAATTGGGGTATGCAGGGTTATATATATTTTTTTTCTTATTTTTGCTCCAAAACATAGATTGTGGGTATACTTTAGATTTGCATCGGTTCTAATATTTGTAGGTAATTATAATACGTAAATTCAGTCATTAAGAACAGTTAGCCCCGCATTCTGCGGATTGCTAAGTAAAGTATCTGCATCTATCCGCAGCATACGTAAGTGCTAGTGTGACCTAGGCATTAGAGCAAAATAAGAAAATAACAAATATTTTCTACTGAAAATTTTTAATTTTTACAAGAAAAATCTGTAGCCTAAATTGGTAATGGTGAAATACAACTCCGAGTATACAAACTGCTCGTACATGTAAGGTTCTTGCTTTACTGAGTATACTACCTTCCTTAATTGGTTTCATCAGTAAACAGATGGACACAGATAATATCAATTATAACCGACTATAGACAAGTTAGCATCGTTAGCTGTTCGTGTCCTCGCTCACATTTCTTTGCCATTGGTCTTAAAGGAATTGATATTCATGTTACATTTGCAGGGGCGTCATACGTAATTTTATATGTTTTAATAGACAGAACTCATTGAACTATGCACTTATCTCAATTCTATAACAATACAATACAGAATAATTAAGCTGTTAGTTTGTATAAATGTGTCACGTCCACGACCAACAGTACTAATGACACGCCGGGATGGACAGTTATCTTAGCCAAACTGCCCCTGGCAAGCCGCACAAACAGTTTACATGTATCAGAATTATGTGCACATTTCTTTCAATGTTCTTTTTGAAAGGATCTCGGAAGATTTCTTTAGTAAGATTGCCCAAGAAATCTTCAAAATATCAAGTTCCAGGCACTTAATTGAAGTTTATTACAGTCGAAAATTAAGTTTCTGTTGTATTTAGACATGTAAGGTTGTTTGTAAGTCAAGAAGTGACTTCTTTAAAAATTGGACAAAATCTTTGAATATAATATAGTATCATATAGGAAATAGGAAACTTTTTTATAAATCCATGTTCCCCACCTTGCCCAATCAAAATATTTTGAACACAACTGTATTTTTGTAAAGGACATGTTATATCAAAATGTCATGTTTGGGCAAGGGGGGGGGGAGGCTGTCAAAAAGCCCAAAAACCGATAAATGGGCTCAATTCTATTATTTATATTGTACCAAGGCTATGGAAATATACTGTATATGTAACTGTTTATGTTCTACCTGAATGAACAGACTATCTGTCCTATTTTATTAGGTATACACATTAAGTGTAGATGTTTCAATGCATATAAATATACTGTGCAAAAAATGTTTCTCAATTTTTGATAGTTTATGTTTTATTTGAGATATGCGTCCGTGGACTTAAAACCTAACGCTACTTCAGCACCACACGACTATTGGTTCTACCTTAATTTGATACATGCAAGCCATTGTCAGAAGAACTTAAATGATTTCGGTAATCGATGGTGTAAACGAGAGGGTGTTGAGGATAATGCTCTTAAAGAATGGAAAAGAAGTATCTTCACTATCGTGGATAAACGTATTAAGTTTTATTTACAAAATACTAATCTTTTACCTCCTAAACCCAAATCGTCATTTAGGCATTTGAAGCAGGGTATCCAAGAATTTCATAGAAAGTATGTCTTGGTTCCGGCAGACAAAGCCGCAAACAATGTTGTTGTCGTTTGTAGGCTTCACTATGTTAACACCTTAAAACAGGAGCTTGATGGTACCAGGGCTTATCTGGAGACAGATACTGATGAAGTGTCTGTAGTTAATGCCCACTTAAACGATTTACCTGCTAAGTTTTCTGTTTGTGTCAATGAAGGCCAAGACAAACTTCCTACGATGTATTGGTTACCTAAGCTTCACAAAAGACCATACAAAGCTAGATTTATTGCAAATTCTAGCTCTTGTACATGTACTACCACTGAACTTTCTAAATTATTAACTTCCTGTCTTACTGCTATCAAATCTCATGTTATAAGATACTGTGAGACAGTGCATGAAACTTCAAATAAAAATTGGTTTGGGTCAATAAAAATTCGGGTGAGATGCTCAGTAAATTGAAGTGTAGAGGGTTCCGTGCGACAAGCTTGTCCACGTATGATTTTTCTACTCTGTATACAACATTACCACATAATCTAGTAAAAGAAAAACTTCTGGATTTGATAGAGTGGACCTTCAAAAGGGCATTATAAAACTATGGTTCACTTTATTTGGCATGTAATGACAGAAAGGCTTTTTTCACTTCCTCTGACCAAAGTCGGTATACACTTTGGTCATGTCAGAATGTGTGCGACGCCTTGCCCTATCTCCTTGATAATATTTATATTAGATTTGGGACCAAGTTATACAGACAAATTGTTGGAATTCCGATGGGTACAAATTGCGCACCTCTCGTAGCTGATTTATTTTTATACTGCTACGAAAGAGATTTCATGGATTCTCTTAACCATGATAATCAAGCTGGTGTTATCGAGGCTTTTAATTCCACATCAAGGTACCTCGATGACCTTTTGAACATTGACAACCCTTATTTTGAAGGTATGGTCAATCAAATTTATCCACCTGAACTTCAGTTGAACAAAGCCAATATCTCAGATACCGAAGCCCCCTTTTTAGATCTACATCTTTCTGTTGCAAATGGATTTGTTTCTTCTAAAATTTATGATAAGCGCGAGGACTTTGCTTTTGATATAGTAAATTTTCCTTTTTTGGATGGTGACGTTCCTCGTCGTGCTTCTTATGGTGTTTACATTTCGCAACTTATTAGGTTTGCTAGAGTCTGCAATCATGTTACAGACTTCAACGCTCGAAATAAATGTTTAACGGCAAAACTTCTCCAACAGGGCTATCGGTATCATAAACTTCGAAAAACCTTTTCTAAATTTTATCGTAGACACTATGAATTGATTTCAAAATATAATGTTGGGTTAAAGACTCTTATAAGTGAGGGCCTTTCGGAACCTGAATTTTATGGTGACTTAGTTTACAAATTTAAGAAACTTATAGGAATTAATGATTTTTCTTTTCAGTTCAGAAAAATCATAACACGTTAGATTATAACTTGAATGTTATGCGACAGTCTGCATGCTTAGTTTTTAACCCATTCATGGTTGATAACTATGCTGCCTTCTTTAATTGCACGCCGGTGGGTCGGGCGTCAGACTCTATGATGGCCCCGACTTAAAGCTATTCATTTTAGTTGGTTTGGGCCGGAGCTTCTTGTCTGTTGCTTGGCCCACCGGGGTCCAACTGGTGTTTTTCTTTTGCTCCGGAGTTAGTAGGTTATTCGGCGCCCAGGAATCACCATCGTCGGGCAGCTTACTCAATCTGTGAGTCCTTGATTTTGATTCATCAGGATGTTTATCATGATTTATTTGTTTGTTCTTGATGATTCATTGACTAGTTAGAGATTCACCACGAGGACCGAAGAACTTACTAATTGTGATGAACCACTGCGGAAGCTGAGGGTGAGGTTAGGATCCTGTAAAACCGGTTTAAGCCCGCCAGTAACTTTGTGTTACTGATCGTTCCAAGGCGATACTTCTGTGGTGGTTCTTTTTGTTTTATGTCTTGGTGTTTTGTGCTGTTGGCGCCTTATGTATGTTTTCATATTTTTAATAAAGTTAAGGTAACTGAGTGGCCATCTATTGGAAAAATAGCTGCTCATTCGGCTTACGATATGTTTCATGGTATAAGTGCCTGATTGTTAGTTTGGTTTTTTCCCACCTCGGTTTTTGGAGTGGGAATCTCTTTCTGATTGCGCCTTTTCCTGATCTTTGCCTACTTGTACCTTTTTTCCCTAAAGTCTACAAAACAAACGGGGTCACTATTCAAAGTAAAAGTTGCTAAATGATTTTGCATAGTATATTTAAGGTACAGGTTTTTGCAAAAGTGATGGACAGTGTCATTTAGAATTATAAATCTGATAAAATATGATGTACCAGTCATTAGTCTATAAATAATTTTTACCCAAAATTTTAGGTTGCAATAAACATAAACATTTTGTAGTATTTTCTTGATAATCTATGGCAAAAAAGTTGTTTTCTGACAAAATAATTTTTCGAAAAAATCTGACCCCCTCCCACTTTGACACAGATTCAGGCTGCAGGTATGTAACATCAAAAGGTTTCCACCATGTTGTTGCATCAATAAATCCTTTAATTTTATGCAACAAGTTTCCTATAAGATTTACACAGAAGCTTCAAGAAACACTCAAACTTTGGGCGGAAAACCTATATAGTCTTCCGAGATCCTTACGGAAGATGAAGAATGGGATTTTCCCGACCAAAAATGAAAGTATTGTACTGAATGCTACATGCTAAATGTTGAATAAAGCTGTGTGATTTTCTGTGCTCAGATGTGGTGTGTAGTGTGTGGTCTGCTCAGGCGTGGTGTGGTTTGCTCATGTGGTGTGTGTAGTGGTGTGGTGTGTGGTGGGGTGGTGTGGTCTCCTATGGTGAGATGTGTAGTGGTGTTGTCTGCTCATTTTTGGTGAAGTGGTGTGGTCTGCTCAGGTGTGATGTGTAGTTTTGTTGTCTGCTCAGGTGTGGTGTGCGTTGGTGTGGCCTGCTCAGGTGTGGTGTGTAGAGATGTGGTGTGCTCAGGTGTGATGTGTAGTGGCGTGGTCTGATTGGGTGTGGTGTGTAGTGGTGTGGTCTCCTCAGGTGTGACGTGTAGTGGTGTGGTCTGCTCAGGTGTGGTGTGTAGTGGTGAGGTCTGCTCAGGTGTGGTGTGTAGTGGTGTGGTCTGCTCAGGTGTGTTGTGTAGTGGTGTGGTCTGCTCAGGTGTGGTGTGTAGTGATGTGGCCTGCTCAGGTGTGGTGTGTAGTGGCGTGGCCTGCTCAGGTGTGGTGTGTAGAGATGTGGCCTGCTCAGGTGTGGTGTGTAGTGGTTTGGTCTGCTCAGGTGTGGTGTGTAGTGGTGTGGCCTGCTCAGGTGTGGTGTGTAGTGGTGAGGTCTGCTCAGGTGTGGTGTGTAGTGGTGTGGTCTGCTCAGGTGTGTTGTGTAGAGATGTGGCCTGCTCAGGTGTGGTGTGTAGTGGTGTGGTCTGCTCAGGTGTGTTGTGTAGTGGTGTGGTCTGCTCAGGTGTGGTGTGTAGTGATGTGGCCTGCTCAGGTGTGGTGTGTAGTGGCGTGGCCTGCTCAGGTTCGGTGTGTAGAGATGTGGCCTGCTCAGGTGTGGTGTGTAGTGGTGTGGTCTGCTCAGGTGTGGTGTGTAGTGGTGTGGCCTGCTCAGGTGTGGTGTGTAGTGGTGAGGTCTGCTCAGGTGTGGTGTGTAGTGGTGTGGTCTGCTCAGGTGTGTTGTGTAGAGATGTAGCCTGCTCAGGTGTGGTGTGTAGAGATGTGGCCTGCTCAGGTGTGGTGTGTAGTGGCGTGGCCTGCTCAGGTGTGGTGTGTAGTGGTGTGGCCTGCTCAGGTGTGGTGTGTAGAGATGTGGCCTGCTCAGGTGTGGTGTGTAGTGGTGAGGTCTGCTCAGGTGTGGTGTGTAGTGGTGTGGTCTGCTCAGGTGTGTTGTGTAGAGATGTGGCCTGCTCAGGTGTGGTGTGTAGTGGTGTGGTCTCATGTGTGGTGTTGTCTCGGGTGTGTTGTGCAGTGGTGTGGTCTGCTCAGGTGTGGTGTGTAGTGGTGTGGTCTGCTTAGGTGTGTTGTGTAGTGGTGTGGTCTGCTCAGGTGTGGTGTGTAGTGATGTGGCATGCTCAGGTGTGGTGTGTAGAGATGTGGTCTGCTCAGGTGTTGTGTGTAGTGATGTGGTCTGCTCAGGTGTGGTGTGCAGTGGTGTGGTCTGCTCAGGTGTGGTGTGTAGTGATGTGGCCTGCTCAGGTGTGGTGTGTAGTGGCGTGGTCTGCTCAGGTGTGGTGTGTAGAGATGTGGTCTGCTCAGGTGTGGTGTGTAGTGTTGTGGCCTGCTCAGGTGTGGTGTGTAGAGATGTGGTCTACTCAGGTGTGGCGTGTAGTGGTGTGGTCTGCTCAGGTGTGGTGTGTAGTGATGTGGCCTGCTCAGGTGTGGTGTGTAGTGGTGTGGTCTGCTCAGGTGTGGTGTGTAGTGATGTGGTCTGCTCAGGTGTGGTGTGTAGTGGTGTGGTCTGCTCAGGTGTGGTGTGTAGAGATGTGGTCTGCTCAGGTGTGGTGTGTAGTGGTGTGGTCTGCTCATATGTGGTGTGGTCTGCTCATATGTGGTGTGGTCTGCTCAAGGGTGTATTAGTGTGACCTGCTCACATGGTATGTGTAGTGCGTTGCCTGCTTAGGCGTGATGTGTAGTGGTGTGACATGCTTACAGTTTTTAAATGATAACATGATAACTGTAAAATAGAACAACTTCGGGGTCCTCTTTAATGGTAAAGACAACAACCAATGAAATGTGTGTAAAGTTAACAAATTTTATATAATTTCATTATCAACACTATCAAGTGATAAAAACAATAATAGAAATTGTGAAACTATAACAGAACTAGAAGATAACGGAATATGTATCGAAATATATTAATCAAAAATACCTGGGCGGCCCCCGTGGCCGAGCGGTTAAGAGCGCTGTTCCTTAAACACTCGATCATCTCAACGCTGTGTCTGGTGTGGGTTCGAGCCCCACTCTGGCCACATGTGAGACAAGCCAAGTTCTGCTTGCGGGTGTGCCAGGTGGTGTTTCTCGAGGTGCTCCCGTTTTCGCCCCACCTACTGATTGGCCTGTCTCATATGAGCTGAAATAATCTTGAAAGGGGCGTTAAACTGAAATAAAAAAATACCTGGTACAAATCAAACGTATTTTATTCCACTTTAGGTGCATATCATGTATAGTCAAAAGATAAACAATTTACAACACTCTACACGATACTCTCGAAGGCAGAAATGATAAATCGTAGAAACGTCACACACCATGTCAGCTTAGGCCTGACCAACTATTCTGTACAACTAATACTGAAGCGGTAAAGCTTTCACATGACAGTAAACATGTCTGTATGATTAACTATTCTTTTATTCGTTCATTCATACATTCGTTTATGATCGTTATACACAAGGAACGTACTATTTAAAAATAACTTCCCTTCGTGCAACATCATTAAATTAACAAACAATGTTCAAACATTGACACTAAATATACCCATTAGGGCAATTATGAAAATATAACATATAATTAAATGCATATGGCAACAAATAGAAACGTACAGGTCCGAGTACACAACAAAACTGTTGCAGCTTATAAAACGTTATACTTGGGCACATACCACACTGAAAAACTTTCATAGTTTACTCAAAATTTGGAAAGTAATTAGAAAACTTTAAATAAACCGACATGTCATTGCGATTCACTGTAGATAGATAATGGCTATAGAACCATATACATGTACATTGTACATTGTACGGCTGTTGATATAGTCGACTATATAAGTAACAGACCGCTGATAGATTAACGTCAAATTAACACGTACGTAAACAGGACTGGTGTGTTGATGGCTGTTGTAATCACGATTACGTAGTTTGTTATTTTTAAGACCATCATGAACGTCTGACAATATTTTTTCATCAGGATATTTATAAATGTACGTGTCATCAGGTTTTATTCTGGACAACAACGAAAGTGTCATTGAAGATAAGTGAAAGACTTGAGTGAGACAGCTAACGCCAGGCTACATTGACTTTTCTTCAAAGGAATCTATTTAAAACAATGGTGTGTTAACCACTTGATAGCACAAGCACAAACTATTGTATATCATAAAACACATACATGTATTATAGTTTTGACTTCAAGAGGACTTACACGGTAAAGGTAAACAATTTCTTCATTAAAATCTCTAAGCATTTCACCTACAATGCCATTTAACATTGGATAAAAATTTAAGAGAGGCATTTAATGCTATTTTCCATGATTAACACTTAGATATATAGTCAACAATAATGGCGTCAAAAATTAATGGCGATAACATTATATCAACGTATCTGATTTGTTTCAAGAATAGACGGTAATTAATTATTTTTTCCGCGTGAATCTGATTTAATTCAAGTATTGACGTTTTTAATTATTTCTTTTAGTATTTTCCTGAAACGGTTTTGAGTACCAAGACGTTCTCGTAATGGTGACAGCCACACGCAATGAATTGAGATTACGGAATATAAATTGCATTATATGGGCCGCTTCATGAGAAAACCAGCTTTTTGGCATAGGCAAAAACAAATACCCGGATCAGCTGTTGTGCAGATCAGCGCCGTTGTTTTCGTTGTACGGATAGCCCTATTCCTCGTGTATTTATTTCTAAGAATCAAGGCTTCTAGTTTTCTTGTGTGACTACACAGCCCGATTTGTGTCGGAACTAGTTGGAAACCCAAAATGTTTGTTCTCTCATGCGAAGCCTCACATTACAAGTGCGTTCATGAGTCCTAGTATCTTAGTCCGTCGGTATTTTTCTTCGATGACTGTATAAAGCTTCGTGATCTTCTCATGCCGCTATTCTCTGATACCCAGTCAGGGTGTATAATAAAATGTCCTGAACATCTTGGAGTTGTCAACTGAAAGTAAATAAAACCGAAGTTATTGTATAAATATTTTGACTCACTGTTCTGCTTGTCCTGAATAAAATGCCCTCAATATAAAAAAATTCTCAATTGAAAATGAATAGAACTGAAATGATTGTATATAAATTTGACCGTGCTGATTGATCTTATGTGATAGTGTTTTGGAATCACTAGCAACTAGTTGTCTATTAGCTTCAGACATTTACTATATGTAACAGTTCCATGTAGAGCACGTGGCCATGCCTTATGTATATCGTTAGTAGCGCATTGGAAAAGTAATGGATATATTCAAGGCAAAGCTTCTAAACTGATTACTGGTTAATCGCTCAGAAGGCCTGAGCTTCCCAGGAAAAATGGTTCAAGTAAAACCATCCAAACATGTAAGAGTTTTTGGTTCACTTGGGTGGTTATTTGTATTTTTCAAGCACATTTTGGGTGTCATGACATCCTAATGTTGGGTAGAAGTCACATAAAATGGAGACAATGTCCTGATAAATTTTTTTATGACCATAGATGTTGACTGGGACGCTAAGCTACAACTAAAATACTAACAAAAGATTGGCGAACACGCACTAAGGTAATTCTGATATGAGGCATAATTTCATTTTACCCCATCAATTTTTCACAGACCCACTGGGGGTGCATTTTGGTATGCCAGACTGTTTGTCAGAAATTGTTTATAGATACATACCGTAAACGTACTAAACTGGTGCTCATATTGCTCTCCAACCGGGGCTTTTCTAGGTTGTCTAGTTGAAAACGGATATTTGTGGAAGGAATACTGGTAGTTATTTGGCACTGGTTGTTTTCTGTAAATTCGGAAAGTAAACGGTAGTCGATAACTGGGAATCACGCGTCACAATTTCGTCCGGGTCTGGACAGCTAGCATATATATCTACCTATAGGCTAGCCGTCCGGGTCTTATACGATTATCGATTATGAAGTACACACTTTCGCAATGTTCAATGTTATTACGACGGGAGTCGTATGCAGAACAGTAAAAACAATACAGTTAATGATGGCGTCTAGGAAATTCAGTATTCATTTTCCTTTACATATATTTTCATTTTAATGATTAAATCTGACAGTAGAATTTCTTGCCTTGATGGTATTATCAATAATAATAAAGTAATAATAAAATTATATTAGATTTTGCTGCGTATAATAATCTGTGATTCTACCAACTTTAATACATGAATTAAAGCTAAACTTCAATTACAATGTGTTAATCTAAGATAAATGAAAACATACATGTATATAAAGCAACATAAGAAAATGGGTTGTCTAGTAGATTATCTCTCATGGCCTGGCAGTGCCTTGTTTTATTAGATGAACTTACAGATACTCTTAATGGTCTGATTTTGGTATTATCAGGGAAGTTTTGATAACACTCAATGTATTGACAATAAAAAAATCTCTGTATTTAAGCTGAGATAAAGATGTATCTGTATATGTCTCTGATTTAAGCCATTTTCCCTCAAATATGTCGAGTCAGTTTTATATTGTTGCTGTGTGCTGTTCAAGGCTGTGTATATACTTAATTTTTCTAAGAAGTACAATAAGTGATGAAGGCTGATTAAGGCGCTGAATTTTGTTGAATTTTTGTGCTGTCTGCAATATATATACGTTTTAATATTTTAGTTGTTCGGGTATTCAAGTGGCCGAAATCAACGAACCGATGATGCATGACTGACAAAAAAAAGGCTTTACTTTGATGCTTACGTCGTGTTATTAATCAAGTGTATTTAGCAGATTCTATTTGATAAAATTTGTCACACCTTCTTTTAACGGATGCATCTTCAAAAGAACATGTTTACTTTAAGCGCATTTTCATTTATTATTTTCATTTACATTACATAAATTATTATTTCAATTTTTAGACCAGGACGGTTAGTAAAAATCGATAATCATATTGGACCCGGACGGCTAGCCTATAGATAGATATATGCTAGCCGTCCAGACCCGGACGGCTAGACTGCCGGGTCTAAACATCCAGACCCGGACGGCTAGACTGTCGGTCTAAACGTACAGACCCGGACGGCTAGACACTACCTAAAAGATAAAGCAGCTTGTACAATGTAAGCAATGCTCAGCTACCCTGGCAGAGACCATAAGGTATCAAATACGTCATACACATGTCTGCGGCTGATTCTCTACTAGTATGATACATGTACATGTACACAACACAACTGGTAATAATTAAGCTTATTAAACAATTTCAAATCTTAATGCAAGTGTGAGAATATTAGAGATGACTAGTACACAAAATGTGCCATCGTGTTATACAGAAAGACCCGTTTTCTCGTGCCACAGCTCCAATACGTGTGTAAATTGACAGGAGCTGAGAACATGCAAAACGATGTGGCGCTTGCAACATTTTAAGGGGGTACTATTTGATTCTATGGGGTTAGGCGGGGTGATGTTTTCGACATGAGTATGGTTTCACCCGCAGGCGAATATGAATATTTTATTTTTATTTATTATTTTAGTTTCGCTATTATACTGGAAATTAAATTCAGAGTCCAAATAGTCCATCAGGAAAACATATCCGTGTAATGTATACCCCCTTATACCCCACCACTTTTATATAGAAAAATGGGATATGCAGGGGTATACCTATTTTTCTTATTTTTGCTCTAAAACATAGATTGTGGGTACTCGTTAAAACCGCCTCGGTTCTATGTTTTGAGCAAAAATGAGAAAAATAAAAAAAAAATCTAAAATTTTTCAAATTTTACAACTTAAAAAGGATTATGTATATTGCATGGGCGTGTTTTCATAATGTATATAAATGATATATGTATTTTCTCCAGTGATATAGGCTGAGGTTTAGAAATTCAGCCACAATATATAGACTAACCGCAGGACTAAAAAATGGTTTTGAAAATAAAAACAAAACAAGAAAGGCATATTTCTATATGGGCAAGGCTAGAATTTACCCTGTTCTGGCCATTTTATTTCTCGGCAAAATCACGGCTATGTTATAGTTCAAATTTAAAAAACTCTACTAAGAAAATTAAGCCTGGTGTCAAATGTGATCATTTTGCAATGTGCTCATGGTTTTCAGTTTTGTTCTTGTTTTTGTTCTTTTGTTCCCTCCCACGGCTTTCAAATGGCAAATTTATTAAATAGGCTAGATATGTTTAGTTGTGGTTATTTACCCTTCCATGGCTTTGGCAAAATTATTAACGACCATGTCTTCTCTGACGCCCGCACCCCCGGGTTTATGATAGGGGAAGAATGCCTGGTTATAATGTCCTGTTGGAGTGACTGACTGTGACCGTCTAGGCTGGTTATATACGGTGTATGTATCTCTAGGAGGTGGGTCGTTCACGGTGATTGAGGTTAGCCTGTTCTGCTGTGGTTCATAGTGGAACGTGCTTGAGCGGCCCATTTGGGACATCATCTTCTTCTCTTTGGCTTGGATCTCTAAAATTCAGCAAGGATTATTAAATAATAAACAATTTAATTTAAACTGTAAACTCACATAGAGGACACTATATCTTATGTTACTTCCAGGAGAACTACATTGCGACGTGTCTTGCACTCTAACACGGAATAGGTACAACTATACTTAGCTGGTCTTTGGTTACTGAATGGCTCCTTTTGGAAACGAGCGATTGTTCTTCCTGTGTCAGTACTTAATAATATTTGGTATTCTAATTTTTTGCGCCTTGTTATTTTTGGTGCCGTATCTTACCTCCGGTTACACTGGGCTTTCTTACCTGTTCAATTACAACCATCAGGAAAACATGGCCGTGTAAAGTATACCCCCTCAAACCCCACTTTTATATAGTAAAACTAGGGTATGCAGGGGTATACCTATTTTTCTTATTTTTGCTCCAAAACATAGATTGTGGGTACTCGTTAGAACCGCGGTTCTAACGTGTACCCACAATCTGTGTTTTGAGCAAAAATAAGAAATTTTTTTAAAATTTTCTACTGAAAAGTTTCATTTTTTACAAAATCACTGTATATTGCATGGGCGAGTTTTCGTAATGATCATGATGATCGGCAGTAATATGATCTGATCTGATCGTATCAAAAACTAGAAAGGACTAGTGACTTACGGTATTCGTTTAAAAGATCTTCTCCATAAAATTCTGGGTCAATTCCTGGCGGCCCCTTTGAACGAAATGCAATAACGTGTGAATAGGAAGTCATGTTTCGCCGGTTCCAAATATTTGGTCAAGTTGCAACAAGCATATAATTAAGCACGCACATTTTTTTAGAATATAAACATTTTTATGCTCAACTCAGCTGAGCATGAAATTTAAACTGCTCATAAATGTTGAAATTGTCAAAATTAGTGAAAAATTCAGGTTCAAAACACAAAAACCTTAATGTGTCCTGCGTATAAATGATAAAATGCCAACAATATATTTCTAAACAAATAACACACATTCGATAAGCTCCCAAAATCAAAATGGTAAGTGTAATTAAGCATTTTGTAGAATGCAGCATTGCAAGGAGTTAGTATAGCAGAAATCGCATATATTTTACCTTGTTTTAACCACTGATATTCATAGTAAAACACTTGCAACATTTGTAAAGACGTTCAAAGCATTTCATCAGGAAAACTTGTCCGTGCAATGATTACCCCCTTAAACCCACTTTTATGTAGTAAAATTGGGGTTTACATGGGTATACCTAATTTTCTTATGTTTGTTCCAAAACATAGAATGTGGGTACTCGCAAGAACCGCGTATACCCACAATCTTTGTTTTGGAAAAAAGTAAGAAAAATATCAAAACTTTTCAACTGAAAATGTTCAATTTATACAACTAAGGAAAAATCTGTATATCGCATGGGCATGTTTTCGTAATGTCAGAAAGCAGAACTGTGTAACATCTTTTCTTGCACACCAGACAGAAATTGCCACACTTTTTGCCTGGGTGATAAAATTGCATCTCACCCAGGTGTTCTCACCAAGGCTAAAAAAACACGCAAAACCTTGAAATAAACCAGATTTTGGGGGTTGTTGTGCAAGAAAAAGAATCTAATATGGTGTTCTGTTCTAGATTTAAGTTTCCAACCCTCGGCAGAGCCTCGGTTCCGCTCAGCACGGTCATCCCTTGGGTTGGAAACTTCCAACTAGAACAGAACCCCATATAAGATTCTTATATTACCCGACCACCGTGTCATTTTATCAAATGTTAGCGTTTGGTGGAAGTGAAACCCTTTCGTAACTGTAACAGCAAGTGAGTGATAAAGCCACAAAATACCCAAAATACATAAGCAGTCAGTACTGTGTTACCCAATCACTACGCTAAAGCAATGTAACAAGTATAATCCTTACATTGTTTATTGTCGCACCCCCGTGACATGCATTGTCCCGTTTACCTGTTAAGTTGACTGGTGGAACTGGGAACCAAAATGCCATTTGCCACGACATGTTTACAAAATGGAATTATAAATGTAACTTAGCTAGTAAGCTAGTATAATGCCATTTTGTAAACATGTCGTGGCAAAGGTTATATTGGTTCCGTGTTCCGTTAACTAAACAGTTAAAACGAGATTCAGCCGTGACAATAAACAATGCAAGGATTATAAGCGGTAGCGAAGTACGAAATTGTGGGAAAAGTCATGAAAGCATAACGAACCACTGTTACGAAATCCTGTGCTACTGTAGGTCCCATTGTCAAAGGTAAAACATGTACCACTGTAACAGTGTCAAACATGTAGAACTGTAATGCAGTCTGACGGTTATTTCCCTGGGTGACTTAAGAATGTTGGAATATGGATTCTTGAATACAAACTAGATATTCAAATTTTGTAAAGATTGGAGTTTTCCAGTTCTAATCACATGAAAGTAGAACTCGACCACTGTAAACACAGTCTTGCTTTGTAGGTTTATATGCATGTACTTCAAAATACCTAGAAAATAATGGCTGTTTTCCCCCGATTACAAATAATAAGCATTCTTTTTAAAACACCATCTAGTTAACATGTACTTTTGTGATTTGGGGTATACGATTTGTTTTGTGGTTTAGTATGCCAGTCATAGTGTACATGTACCAGTCAATATTATTTCAGTCATTTACGGACGGAGCCACCGCTTCCTAGTTACTAACCACAACTATTATGAGTTATTGCCACATGTCTTAGCAATATATACCCACTTAAACCCAACGTTTTTATAGCAAAACTGGGGTTTACAGGGGTATACCTATTTTTCTTATTCTTGATCCAAAACATAGATTGTGTGTCTCGCCGAGGCCGGGTTCTAATGAGTACCCACAATCTTTGTTTTGAGTACAGATATTCAACATACGAATAAAGTTTTCACTTTTTACAGCAATAATATCCCTATATATTGCATATATAGTCGACTTACCCGGTTTTCTATTTTAGCATGCCCCTTCTTTTCGTCTCTATAGAAACCTAGAGATGTGCTTGGTCGTTTCTTTTCTTTCGGTATAGGCTCGGGCCAGCAGCTCCAGTGCAGGTTTTTCGGGACTGGTGTGTTCGTGCGTAGTACCTCTGGTTGTGGTATCAAGGGTTCGGTATCTACAGAAATCAAGTTGAACATACAGGTATAGTGTTATTACATACATTGCCATGATTAATAATTTTAAAATATCGCATGGTGGTTTCTTTTTTTTTTTTCTAAGAGTATATCTTAATCTTTGAACCATGAACCAGAATGCATATTAAGGGGATGCCAATTGTCAAAAACTAATACTTGTATAATTTTTACCTGTATAAAGAAAAATGACAATTTTTCTTAGGAGACTGGGCATTCTTGACACATTCTTGTATGAGTCATTCAAACATCGAATACATATTCTTTTATGCCCCAAACCTCAGCTCTAGAGGGCTCAGCAGCACGCTTATCAGCATTGTTCAAGTTACTTCCTGGTTTGATTCCATTGTCAACCGTCTGGCATGCCGGATAAATTTTACTAAAAGCTTTCACCGTAAACATGATCTCCAATGTCTTGACTACAATCTGTGAAAGTATTTTGAACAAAAAGTCAATATTTTGGGAGAAATCATACTATTTACTGTATCTGCTGTATAAGGTTTTCAGCATATATGATAAATACCATGTTTTCCCCGAGAAGAAATCATCTCTGAGTGGACAAACTTTCACAGATTGTAGTCTGGCTTTTGGAGATCATGTTTATGGTGGTAGCTTTTAGTAAAACTTATCCAGCATGCCAGACAGATGACTGAGGTTTGGGGCATAAAATAATCTGTATTCGATGTTTGAATGACTCATACAAGAATGTTTCAAGAATATCCAGTCTCCTAGGAAAAATTGTCATTTTTCTTTATACAGGTAAAATTATACAAGTATTAGATTTTAACAATTGGCATCCCCTTATTCACAAACCGCTTAGTTTAGGGGTAAATAGGAAAACTATCGAAGAATGAAGGCCAACTTGAGTTGCCATATATACTGAAAATCAAAAATATTGCACCACCCTATTTTTGATATTTTTTATGACCAAGTAGAACTATTTTTATTTCTAACATTATTTTTGGTTAATTCCAATATCAAATCTTTGACTTTGCAGCAGTTTCAATAATGTGGATGATATGTAAAATTTTTGGGGCAAAAAGTGTAAAATTGCATTTTTTGGGGGGAAAATTGATTGTCATTGAAAATTTTCAATGAGTTTTCATTGTACATGTGATCTGCATCATGGCAGTAGCAGAAAAGCAATTAAACATTTTGAATTTTAGGGAATTTGGAGTTTTTACAAAATTTTGAAAATTTGCATTTTCGGAAAATTAACCGGTGGTTTTGAAATTTCCTTTAAACAGCAAAGAAAACAAACACAAATGCATTCTTAGGCTATGGCAGGTAAGCACCTACCCCATTTGACTGTTTTGAAAAGTTTCATGAACAGAAGTCATACCCGTTTGCTGTACTTCCGGTCTGAATGCAAGAGTTTTTAATTTTGATTTTACAGTTACCATTTTCATATTCTTTTAATTTTTATGTGCCACTGTTATGAGTGAGGATAAAACAACTTGTCCAAAACAATAAATTGATAGGAACAAAGCAAATTGTCGCAGGACAGCAGCTTAAAGTTAGTGCTTTATTTGGCGCGCTTTGCCTTTGTTTTAAAACTGTACCAAAATAAAGCACCATCTTTACGCTGCTTTGCTGGGACTGTTTGTTTGGTCCCCCAAAAGTGAATGTGTTGTTCAATCTCAAAACAGTACAACGGTACATTAAAAATCCAAAAATTAATAAACAATAGTTGTAAAATCAAAATTAAAAATTCCTGCATGCAAACCGGACGTACAGCAAACGGATATGACTTCTGTTTATAAAATTTGTCAGAAGAGTCAAGTGGGACACGTGCTTACCTGCCATAGCCTAAGAATGCATTTTTGATTGTTTTCTTTGCTGTTTAAAGGAAATTTTTAAAGCCACCGGTTAATTTTCCGAAAATGCGAATTTTCAAAATTTTGTAAAAAATCTAAATTCCCTAAAAGTCAAAATGTTTTATTGCTTTTCCGTTATTGCCATGATGCAGTTCACATGTACAATGAAACCTCATTGAAAATTTTCATTGGTAATCAAATTTTCTCAAAAGTGGCATTTTTACACTTTTTGCCCCAAAAAGTTTGCATTGTCATCCATATTATTGAATTTGCGCTGCAAAGTCAAAGATTTGATACTGGAATTAACCAAAAGTAATGTTAGTAATAAATATAATTCACTTAATCATAAAAAATAACAAAAACAGGGTGGTGTAAGATTTTTGATTTTCAGTATACTATAATTCAATTCATTTTGGGTCAAAATGTGTGTCCTAATACTGTCTCTTGATCTAAAATCACACTCAAAATTTTTTGGCCTTGAAAACAAAAACATGAGCTACATGTTTGTTAAAGTGGCATAGTTTATTATTGGACAACCGTTAGGTCGCAAGTTGACTCAAAATCCAATAACATCCAACACGTGCACCAAACTCATTGCGTATACATGTTCCACAATTGCTGATCAATAAAATATGATTATGGTGACCTAAATCGATCGTCAGGTCAAACATGAATTCATTCCCACTCCAAGAGGGACAATCATGTGACTAAAACTGTTTTCTGAGTGCTAGTGTTCGGACACTACCAATTAGCAAATCGGCTATAATTTTCTTAAAACTGAATGAAATTTCATGTGGTAAAGTGAACATACAATGGAACGCTATGCTCTAAGCTGTTATACGACGGATAGTTTTATTCGCGCTTCAGTCTAATAGATTACCCCGAACAAATTTCTGTGTTAAAAATCTAGTTGCTTGGGGTAGTGCTTGGGGTAATGAATTACATCATGTGTCAGTGTACAGCGCTGTGATCAATTAAAAACACACACACACACACACACACACACACACACACAAAAAAAAAAAAAAAAAAAAAAAAAAAAAAAACATTTAGAAAAGCAATTCATTTTAGTACGAGAACTCGAATTCTTATAGGGTCTAAAAGACACAGCAATACATGTATCAGTGAACCATAAAATATAGGTCGACCATTGGGTCCCGCAGAGTGCCTTGCTGCTTACTCCCTCGACCTCGACTAAAAATACATTGGGCACATTTCAAATGAAGAGTGCCTTGCTGCTTACTCCCTGACTAAAAATACATTGGGCACATTTCAAAACCTTAAAATTAGGTCACAATGACTTACATTGTACATGTATATTTTACGCTTCAACTGTCGAGTCATTGTCACATATGAAAGCATATTCACATACTAAATGGGTGTCACGATGTTTGAAAAATAATCACTGTACCATGGAAATTAGGGCAACCCGACCTACGGAACTTCTTGAATCCCATATCAATTTACATAGCTGTGAGATGAATGATGAAATATCTTCTTAGGTTGTTTGAAGCAGGAAGAAAAATGAGCAAATTTTATGTGTGTGATTTTGACCACGTGGATGGACTATTGGATCGAAATGTACACTTAAGTGTACATATAGCCCAAGTGTACATATAGCCCAAGTATGGTTGTCTTCTTTTTGTTAAGTTCATAACATCCTTAAATCTATCTATGCTTTGCACCACCGGATGCTCGGCTTTGCAGATTTTCGGTATAACTTGACGTTCCGAGCGCTTATTAAGTCGGTTCATCACACCTCCTGCAGGTTCACACGAAACAGTATAAATGACCAGACCACGTTCGTTCCTGTTTTATTCAAGTACACATCCAAAATGGCGATGATTCGCGATTTGTAACTAATACAATATATACAACTGATATATGATGCGCCGACACAGACAGTCGAATATGAAGGGAAAAGTTTAAGGGGGGGGGGGGGTCTGAAAAGGCGAAATCATAAACAAAAATGGAAAGAAAGAAATTTAATACCCACCTGCTTTCTAGCAATAACCAATTTGAAATAAACTTTTATTTGTGTGCAACTAAGGATAAGCAGAGAATTAATGCTGGTTTAAAAGGTATTATGTAAATATCCGAGTGGTTTTAGCGGTTTCACGGGGTCTATTCTCTAAGCCGTTTTAATCTGGTGTCGTCCAGATATAAGCTGGTTCCGGTAGTGGTTGTGAAAGATTGAATGTAAACAAAGAAATGGAGTAGACAGGTGGACAGGTAGGTTGCATGATTACTGTTTTATCTTTTGATTTTGAATAAAATCTTGATATGCAGTCTCAAGAGAATTCACAAACGCTAGTAGAAATCAAAACTAGAGTGGCGAAGATGCAATAGGAAACTAGTTTTCGATGTTCAAAGTTTCGATACGTGGCTGTTTTGATATAACAGTTTCGGCCAGATTCACAAGTTTGCCCTAAATTCTGAATATTTATGCACCGGACATTGTCCGATTCGACCCACAAATTAATATAACCAGTACGTACATTCCTGGGAATCGAAATCGCTTCATGAAAGCGAATCCAAAATAAAAAATCTTAGTATAAGCACATTTTTCAGGTGGCCGTGAATGTTAAGACGCTTTAGTACGGTAAACGTGCAATCAGATTGACACTGTACCAGGTACTCATATTGTTTTTGCCATCGCAACCATTCTCAAATTTGAAATAATTGAGCTTGTTTATAGTGGCTCAAAAGCTTAACAAGGATCTCATCCCATCCCAAAACATAAAATGGTCCCTCTTAATTCTGGCGTGAGTTGCATAACGCGAACCCTTGAGATATTGATGAAGCCATTTTGCTCTTCCTTGTTCCTTAGCAACGGCGGGTTGCTTTCAGAGAGGCAGCTCCTGGCAACGTTACGTAGCGCTGGCGAACATTTGTTTGTAACACACCGTTGCATAGGAAATAGTTACGAAGTGCTTGCTAGCGCTAGCATTATTCAACGCACCCCTGTTTGTGTTTAACACGTATCAGCTAATGAGCCTATTCATATCCTACATATTTCCCATGTACATTTGTAGCAAATAATGTCATATGCAGGGTGCATAATTTGCTCAGTTAAGAAATAGACTGTTCTCATTTGTAGTAGAAAACTTAATGATGAGTCTATTCAACTGGCGATTGTTTTAGTGTGGTTTGAAATTAAGTTAAATTGTTTTTTTTTTTTTTTGTTTTTTTTTTTTTGTTTTTTTTTTGGTGTTTTTTTTTTGGTGTTTTTATATAAAAATGAAAGCCGTATACCTAGATCTTGCCTCCGTTCAACCTAAATTATGGACTGGACGTAATGCCCAACTCATCCTCACATCAATGAATACTATGACAAATGCAAAGGATACATTTGGCCTACGATTAGCTTGCGATGATCACACGATGCCAATTTTGGCATATTCGTCCGGTGTCCACTGGATGATCCTACGATGTTCCAACGATCATCATAGCCTCTACGAATTTGTAATAGCCTGCACTTTGACAATTTTTTAAAAATCGCAAAACCGTAGCCAGTTGACACGTCGTGCGCGCGCCGAATGGAGACCTTGCGATGATCGTACGCGCGCCGGGTGTATGAAAAATCTCAACACGCTGAAGACTTTGGACGTATAAAAATAACAAGGAAAGCTTTTAAAAAAAAGCTAGTATCGCCCGTTTATCTGATATTTAGATCTACACCACCATCCATTTAGTCCTGGATTGCGTAAGAATGGTTATCTGTCAGGATATACATGAAGATCAACTGTCTAACATACATCGCGTTACACTTTTATACCTCGGTCTATCCATTTGTGTGCTGGGGTGTAATGTTCTATTGAACATCCTGCCTAATCAAAATACAGAACCGAAGTTTTGTGTCCAGGAGACGAAACGACCTGCGAAACGACTGTGTACAAACATAATCGCTAAATCAAGTCCATCCACAGCAAAGAATACCGAACCAGTTTCAAGACCAAATGTATGATTGGTCGGAATAGATCTAACCAATCACTTTCTGCCTTTCAATAGTCAGTTCCTGTCGGTAAAACGTTGCTGGTTTCCCGCTTTGTCGAATGGCACGTATAATATCTCGAGAACCATACATATTTTCTTATTTGGATTCTGTCGGTTTTCTTCGCTGTTTCTTTGGGAAAATCCTATCGTATATGTCACCCGTTGTGACGGGCGACAATTAATTCCTTTAACTCGCTTTAGCAGTCACACATTAGCGCGTGACGGAGGCGAGTGCCGGACGTATAAAAGTATCAAAGTTTCGGAGTATGGTTGTTATACGTCCCAGACACGCTAACCACGCGCTACAGGCGCGCGTCGAACGTTGAACGCGCGTTTCACACACGCTTGGGGCACGCTACTGAAGCAAAATCTGATAAAATCGGAACGCGCGTGTAACGTACACTGGCGTGCCTGAAACGCGCGCCAAATGCGTTCAGATCGTATTTAACGCGCTTGTTACGTGCGTGGAACTCATTCGGGACGTATTAGTCACACGCCCGAGACACACCGAGCTTCTAGAAAAAATTTAAGCATGTTTAAAACTTTTTCGAGCCCAAACGCGCGCGAAACGCGCAGAGAATTTTAGCGACGTATAGCGACGCGCGCCGGACGTACACCAAACGTACCCAACGAGCTTGTAGCGAGTTTTGAACGCGTTTCCGACGTGCGTCTGGCGTATGTGGAATTTTTCTATTTTTTCAACACGCCTGGCGCGCGTTTCACTTATACGCTACTATGTGACTGCTGTTTTTGTGCAACTGCACATATTAATCGTGGTATTCCCTTTTAAAAGAGTCCATATCATGAACGAATCTCAATAAATAGCGAAAACTTAACAGTTTCATGTTTTTGAAAATATCTCCACCCATGATTTTGTGCTTTGCATTCACACCACCCCTACATTTTATTTTTATACTTCACATGTTTACATGCTGTTCTTCCTCCAAAGCAAAATTGCATGTTATTTCTTGAATATATAAATCATTGAAGACCGACAAATGTACTCACCTTTAACATTCTGCTCAAAATCACAAGTGTGTCGACAAATCAACCAAAATGTACCGCAAGTTTATCTTCTCGCGAATGAGGCACGTGTTTTTATGAGCTTTGAACATTTTCGCTGAACGCTTCTCAAACTTTGGCATAGATTTGTTAATGTTTATTTGATGTTTTAATATGTATCTAGAGACTGCACTTTATAAAATGTACATTGCTGACCTAAGTTCTTATATTTTTTTCATTTTATGAAGAAAAAAATGAAACACCTGACTAAATTGACCCTAACCAGCACAACTCCCGAGCATATTGGCTTGAAGAATAGACCCCGTGGGTTTAACGTGTCTACAATGATTGTTTAATCAAATAAATGACGGTTTGTTAGGCACTTTGGCTTACGACAACATTTACTGTTTAAATACGCACGTAGAGATTAGCGAACCTGCACACCCAGGCATGTTCCTTTATTGAAACAATATTGAAATTGCGCACCACGATTTTAGATAATAAGTGCAGTATTATTACCTATCCAGAAACAGACAAAGCATCCGTCACATTAAGTGGCGCTGTCACAAAGTAAACGCATTAGAATTAATGTGCTTGAAGACCTCCAGACGTAGATACATGTAACATACTGTCGGTCAGTTGTACGCAGATAAATCACTCGCGCTGCGCGCTCGTGATTTGCTCTGCTTTACAACTGACCTCTAAACAGTGATATATTACACAACATTTCACTACTAGAGCTGATCTATGTCTTAAATGAAATGTTTTGTTCGCTGATTTTTATTCTAAATCTGTTATCGAGGCGTGTTGTTTTCTGAAGAAAACATTCCATCGAGGTGTGTTGTTTTCTGTAGAAAACTTTCCAACGACTACCAAAAAATGATTATGTGAATCAAACCATCTCCGGTGAACGACAAGAAAAAGCAAAATAAACATGGTGTTTTTTGTTGTTGTTTTTTTTTTCGCTGACGTCAAGCGTATTTATATAGCGCACAAAGCACAGAGGCGTTCGTTTTCAACACCAAACGCAGTACCTATAGAGGATATTTTTTTTCGATGAATACCAAATATATTTCATCGAGTGAGTTGAAAACATCAGAATTTTCACGAATGCGCAGCACGATTGAAATTTTTTATACTTTCAACTCACGAGATGAAATATATTTGGTATTCACCGAAAAAAAAAAGCAAATTTTCCTTTTATTTTATTCAATACATTGGCATTTTCCAATTCAGAAGGCAGGCGGTGAAAATGCAAAAAACCAAAACTTTTTGAAAACACAAATAATTTTTGTACCACATTGTTCCTTATGATCTAACTAAGAAAATGAATACCCACACTTTATGTTTTTGTTCATAAATAACGGAGTTATATGCGTTCGAATTTCTGAAGTGAGACACATTTAATGACGTCAAGTAAATGGAAACGTCAGAAGTAATCCAAAATCTACAGTGAAGATATATAGAGGATATTTGCTTGTTTGAGGTGAATACCAAATGAGCCGCGACGCGAGAAAACCGGTCTTCGGGGTTTCCGGCCAAGTCTGACACAAACCGGCCTGTGCAGCTACAGAAGATAGATAGAAGCTTGAAATTTCGGATTTAAGAAGAAGAGAAATTGTACTATCCGTGTAGCGAAAACAAAGGCGCTGATCAGCTTCGCAGTTACTGCGAAGCTGATCTGCGCCTTTGTTTTCGCATAGGCAAAAATCCGGTTTTCTCACGATGCGGCTCAAATATATTTCATCGAGTGAGTTGAAAATATCAGAATTTTCACGAGTGCGCAGCACGAGTGAAAATTTTGATGTTTTCAACTCACGAGATGAAATATATTTGGTATTCACCGAAAAAAAAAGCAAATTTTCTTTTTATTTTATACAATACAAGGGCATTTTCCTATTCACAAAGCAGGCGGTGAAAATGCGAAAACCAAAAATTTTTGAAAACACGAATAATTTTGGTACCACATTGTTCCTTACGTTCTAACTAAGAAAATGAATACCCACACTTTATGTTTTCGTTCATAAATAACGGAGTTATAGGCGTTTGAATTTGTGAAGTGAGACACATTTAATGACGTCAAGTAAATGGAAACGTCAGAAGTAATCCAAAAAGTCTGACGTCATTACAGTGAAGATATAGGCTGATATCAGTCACATGTGACTTTTGATATCAGTGAGATTTGATATCAGTGAAATTTCATATCAATGAAAATACCAATTTTATCAAGTTTTGATATACATTGGGTTTCACTGTAAAGTATAAAATAAAGGCTGATATCAGTCACTAGTGACTTTTGATATCAGTGAGATTTGATATCAGTGAAATTTCATATCTATTCAATGAAAATATCAATTTTATCAAGTTTTGATATACATTGGTTTTCACTGTAAAGTATAAAATAAAATGGCAATACTACTTCAATCCCATGCATATTTATCGTCGTTTTCGTGAAACTTTTGAATTCGTTCCAGGCAGTCCCCGTGGCCGAGCGCTGTTTCTTAATCACACGATCATCTCACCGCTGTGTCTGGTGTGGGTTCGAGTCCCGCTCTGGCCACACTTGAGACAAGCCAAGTTCTGCTTGCGGGTGTGCCAGGTGATTTTTCTCGGGGTTCTCCAGTTTTCGCCCCACCTACCGAATGGCTCATCTCATATGAGCTGAAATAATCTTGAAAGGGACGCAAACAAAATCGTTCCAAAACGTTTTAATGCTGTAATTTTCACAATTTGGAGAAAATGAAAGCCAACTAACAGTATTTGTTTGGTTTTAGATGTTTCTTTCGAGAAATCATGTTGGACCTGAATAATTGTTTCGTCCCCGTTGACAACATTTCCCCACAATACTTATCATGAACAATTGAATATGCTCCTGGGGTTAGAAACTCGAAGGCATCGTAAGTACCCCTACTCAGTACCACATATTTACGATGGTCTTAAGATGACCACCTTAAGATTTAAGCCCTTGCAATTCCGGTTATTCTTGGCTATCGTAAAATTTTGAAATGAAAGGTGCCACTTCGTAAGATAAGATGACGCTAAGATGGGTATGAGTTGACCGTAAAGTTACCAAGCTGTTAAGTTGTCACCGTAACTTAATGTCCTTAATACAGTTATTCAACATAATCCCTAAGAGATACTTAAGTTGGTCGTAAGTTGATCTCTGAGCTTTGAATTACCAACCCCAGGTCTTTCTATAGTAAATTCACTAGAGTCGTAGACAGAAAATAGTGGTTCAGGTTGAGCAACTTGCTTCGTGTGTTTATAATTAGTGTTCGTTTAATGATTTAACCATGCTAAAATACTCATAATGTTTCATTCAAAAGTACAATTCGATTAAAAAGATCATTGTGAACAAATGAAATGTATTGAATAACAGGTCTACGTAAATAAGAGCATTTGTTGATAAAATAGTGCACTTTTGCAAATCAATCGTACTTCTGTGGAGGTTTAGAAGTTTTATTAGATGAATGTACGTGTCACATAATTATTTGACTATAAGTAGTAGTTGTGCCCACTCGGTACAATCATGATTTTTTTTTCTTAATTCAGTTTTACGTCCCGTTCAAGATTATTTCAGCTCATATGAGACGGGCCAATCAGTAGGTGGGGCGAAAACGGGAGAACCCCGAGAAAAACCACCTGGCACACCCGCAAGCAGAACTTGGCTTGTCTCACATGTGGCCAGAGCGACAATCATGATTTATAGCATGTCATACGTAGAGACATGTTTTGAAGGTTTGATTTGATAATGGCTTAAAACGTCCCAGTCAACATTTTTCAGTCATGTCGGGGTGGAGCTATAGCTTCCCGATGATATAAGCAAGATAAATTACAGGCTTTGGAGTTCTAAACCTTCAAATTCAAAATAATTGGACTATTTCGTTATTTATGAGAAGTTTAAATTTTATGCTCAGATGAGTTGAGCATGGAAACAGTTTTATAACCTCGGGACCAGTACTCTAGGAGGAATAACGACGACCTTATACGTCGGCAGATATTGAACTCGGAACCTTAAAACAGAACTTATAGTCGGGGCATTGCCAGCACTTTATACTAAATGGACTTCTACCCTAAACTGGGATAATGTACATGTAACCATCCAAATAAACAATTAAGGCTTATTTGTATGTAGGTTTCGACTAATCAACATTTCCCAGGCAGGGTCAGGCACCAGTAACAAGTTGGCCAGTCATTCAATTTGAAAGATACGCTTTGTCTGGAGGTACAAGCAGCTCGTATATATATTTATTATATAGCTATAAATATCAAATAATTAAAACTTAGGGATAAAAGCCGAGTAACAAGTGTGCAGATATCAGACAATATCTGCACACTTACTTGATATTGCACACTTTGTTAAAAACGGAAAATTCGTTTTATGATACATTGCCAAATTCTTGACTTGAGGGTCATCGTACAAAATTGTAAATTTGGGACGTCAACTCTAACGACGTCATCTTCATCTGACGTCGCGTGGAAAATGACGTCATACCGGGCCGAAACGTCAGCTGAAGTTTGTTACTTTCAGATTTAAGCAATTTAAGCCGAAAAAAGAAAATAAAATGTCAGCAATATTGATTCAATTGCAAAATATGCTTCCGAAAAGTAACAGTGCAAAAATGATACCATCTGATATTGCACTAGTGCAAAAATGATATCACTTATGGATCTTATCGCGGCCGTCGTGTAGATATTTCAATTTTGTAAGGCTAACTCTCAACAAAACATCTAATATGAGAAGCAAATATTTATAGCTATATAATAAAAGGGTTATCGCACCGATATCGGTGAATATTGTCCCTCGTTGGGATATCTACGGACGCTCGCAAGCTCGCGTCCTTCGATATCCCAACTCGGGACAATATTCACCGATATCAGTGCAATAACCCTATAATATATCACAGTCCCAATACGCCTTAAGAAGTGTTCTCATGCCCTGACGAATTAGAATCATAAACGATTGTGAGGTGTTCGATGTTCTAGAAGGTGTTCTAGTGCCAACGTATGCCGACGTATGAGATATTTTGTCCATACGTTGGTGTACGTTGCATACGTTCGGCATAAGTTTTGCATAAGTTAGGGGTACGCTACAATACGCTGGCATACGTTGTCGTACGTCGTGTATGTCCAGAAATTTTGTGCATGCACAAAATTTCCAACGTATGCCGACGTACTGATAATACGTTACTCATAAGTTAGGCGTACGCAACGAATACGTTATGCATAAGTTCATGAACGTTTCCTGTAAGTTACTCATACGTTCGCATACGTTGTCGTACGCCAAAGCTCACCTGGCGTTTTTGTTTAGCGTTTGAGAAGCGTATGCATAACGCATTACCAACGTACGAGCAGCGTGCTCGGAACGTACGCAGCGTGTGTTAAACGTGCGAAGAACGTACTCAGCGTATGCACAACTTACGCGTAGCGCATTGGTCCGCGTTCGGGATTTTATGTATAAAAATGGAAGGAATGGGGACTGTGTTCATGATTAAATAGCCATACGGAAGCATCAAAATAATATACTTGGCCAACAACATATTGCACAATAAATTGTGTTCACTGTTGTATTATCGCTTGTCCAGAGAATTTTTTTTTTGTTAGAACTGGATGCCTTCAAAGCTCATATTCGATGACCCTTTATAAAATTATCGACATATAAAGTGTCGAATATTTGTTGAATATTAAAGTCACCTTTTTAAAATATGCTTAAAATACAAAATCGAATATCAAAGGTAACTGAAAATTTAAGCAGGTAGATTCCACAATATGCTGGTTATTTTCAGTACGTGTATATCTAATGATTACATTTTGTAGAAACGAAAAGTTGTTGAGAAATTGTTATGGGAGACTTCCTTAGCCGTGAGAAGTGTTAAGATTGAAACAGAAACAGACGCGAATCTTAAAAACGTTACCCTGGCATCATAATATATGTTTCTACTAGGTCTACTCAAATCAAGAATACAGGCAGTGCCAATTTGTTTGTTTCGATTTTGGTGTGCATGGAAGCTTAGTCACTAAAATACATGTATCGAATACGATGATCTATTGCACAATCAAGTATAGTCTATGTGTTATATCATACAAGTTTTCAGCTCCAGTCAATTATTTTTTATTATTGATGATTTTGTCACTTTTGTTAAGTGACCCATAAACTCAGTTCTACCTAATTAGGAAATGATTCTTCTGAGAAACGATATAAGAAATCCACAAAATGCACCCGAAGAATCAGGTGTGTATATTATTTTGGTCATTTTAATTTCCTTTTATTTATTTATTTATTTATTTATTTATTTATTTATTTATTTATTTATTTTCCATTTTTACTGGATATATGTTTGACTCCCTTTTTTGAAGAACGTCAAGTTCGTTAGAAGCACGCTGTGCATACGTTTGGAATACGTCAGACGTACGTTGTTCATACGCTCCTTATAAGTCACGAACGCTGTGCTAACGCTGGGCGCACGCTGTTATACGCTGTTATAAGTCATGATACGCCAGGGATACGTTATGAATAAGCTACTCATACGTTAGACATACGTTCTGTGCGCTAAGCATACGCTTTGCATACGTTCAGAGAGAGAATTTTCCGGATTTTTAGCATAGAATCAACAGCGTATGACAACGTACAATAACGTACTGGGTGTTTTTTCATACGCTGCTCATACGTTGGCTAATACGTTGTGGTCTGAGCGGGCCTTTACATGTAAATCAAATAAAACCAGATTCATCTTTATACTTAATCTGTAGCTGCAGTTTTGTGAAATCATATATATTAAGCTACTTCTTTTCGTTCATTATTATAGACTATTCTTCTTCTTCTTCTTCTTCTATTATTATTATTATTATTATTATTATTATTATTATTATTATCAACATTATTAACAAAATTGAATAACCAATATCCAGATCACTCACCAAAATATTCCTGAGTAGGAAAGAAAGTAATAGTTTCACGTCGTTTCAAGATCGGCTTTCTGTGGGATTTAGGTAGAATGCATATTCCCTCAGATTTCATACCTCCTTGAAAATTCACACCGATTTAAAGCAGTGGGTAATCGATACCATTTTAAAGCCCTATTATTAAGACCCATGCGGTCCATTGAATAACAATTGTTTTTAATCCAGATAAAGCTGAAGATCATGTTGTCAAGCTATTTAATCTCTTTAAACATTAGGCTGTTACACTGATATACATGATCATATTACATGTAGTTTCCTTTTTATCTATTTATGTCTGGGGCGCAAAGCGCATAATTTAATTAAAAAAAAAATAAAATAAAATGAACTATTACAAAACGCAAGAAGAACATGCAACCGCCAATATCAATGACAATAGGCCAATATCAACTGTTCAAGATTTTTAAAGAATGCTTTAGGTACTTTTGTAACGTATTTAGTTTATACACTGTTTGTACAAAGCTTGGACCAATATCTGAACTTTAATATTCGATATCATAGTCTAACAGAGCACAAAGCAACAGACAGTTTAACCAGTTGACCTATATATACGACGCTGAACTTTTTTTTTAAATCATTAACAATGTATATTATATTAAACATGCATCCAATTTGGTTTATTTTCAAATTATGAGTCAAAACTTGGGTGGAACGGCATTAGATAAATGCCATAAGAGCTTGCGCATTTATAACAGCATAAACACGTGTATATTTGAGACTTTGTAAGTTCGTTCGTTATATATTTTAACACCTTTCAAATCATTACGAAAACATGCCCATGCGTGCTACTGCTGAAAGAATGCAAATTTATTGTTGCATTTCTTTTATTTTTACTTAAATCCTTGGTTGTGGGTACAGGTTAGAACCGACACCCTGAGGTGGATCTTACGAGTATCCACAATCTATGTTTCGAAGCAAAAATAAGTAAAAAAAAAAGTTTAACTCTATACAACACAGTTTAACTAATTAAGTATGGTGTGCACGAAGGTATGCATTACACGGACATGTTATCCTGATGTGACATACACCTGTCAATCTACCATTACTATTTAGTCAAGACTTTCTTTACATATATATTAGCGTATTTGCTATAAAATGCTAAAATAGAAATACATTGTATTTTGAAAATACCAATTGCCTACTTGACACTGCAGGGTAAAGTGTCAAACAAAGATGTCTGTAGTCGAGTGTTTGAATTAAACATTTATAAGCAAATGAATATTTGATAATCCATACAAATATTATTGTATTTGATCAAAGAAAATGTAATTCAATACAAATAAGAGTGTCAATATGCGGGACAATGTGCCGAATATAAAATTAGAATAGTTAATTAAAAATGAAATGAAATAAAATATATTTGATTAAAATTAATATGAAACTTAATAATATTACAGTTCAGTTCAAGTATATGCCTATCAGAATATTGGCTATGCGAAAACTTACTAGTATAGAGCGAATGAAAGGCTTAGTATAATGATATGCAAAACGAATAATCAACCTACTGTGTTAAGCTACTGCAAAGTCTGCAAGCAAGGTCGGTGCACCGAAACTACGTTTACTACCATCGTAGGCTAATTATACGTTTGGTCCCAACGTAGGCTTTTTAAGAAGCCTCTGTGGTGCAGTAGTTATGCAGTAGTTATGTCACTCGCCTTGTAAACCAGGGGTCGCAGGTTCGATCCCGGGCTTCTCCAGTCCGTCGGATAGGACTATAAACCGAGGTCACGTCTCCATATGACCTTAGCTGTTGGTGGGACGTTAAACCCCAATCAACCAACCAACATCAGCTTTAGTATGAACACATTTAAGCGTAGCGTCCTTTTTATGGGACATACTAGGCAGGCAGAGCGCGGCGTCCCATCTAGGGCTATTTTGTTTGCTTATAGGAATTTCATCGAAAAATGGAATAAAATTTTGAAATCACACGTGAAACCCCTATAAACTAAAATGGACTTTGGTCCCATAGTAGACTAATACGTTTGGTCCCAACGTGGGGCTATTAACTCATTTAAGCCTGGCGTCCTTTTTATGAGACAAAGGCAAATAGAATAGCCCCAACGCGGCGTCCCATCTGGGGCTATTCTGTTTGCTGTAGGGGATTTCATCGAGAAAATGAAATAAAAACTCCAAATCACTCCTAACGCCCCTAAACATGAAAGTGGACTCACCCAAATGATAATAATGGGAAAATCCATTCGTCAAATATGGGTTAAAGTATTAATGATGTTCTATGGAAGTACTTTTTTGGTTTGGCTTGCACAGTTCGATTCCAATCAATTTACATGTTTATTACATGTGCGTGCATGTGCATAATGTAAAGCTTGCGTAATGCTCATACAAATCAATGACCGCATTCGTAACGTCAGTTTTCGCTCGAAACGTCATTTCTAGCGTCAGTTTACGATCGGAATACGAAACTATATCCATACAATTATGCAGAAGACTTCAGAAATGTAAAAAGTTTGATATTATTTATTATTTTTGCTCAAAATATAGATTGTAGACATGTTATCCCGAAGAAAACAACATTTCCGCGACAGTTAGCAATATTGAATACTAAACAGTGTCGGAAATTTTGGCGCAAAATCGACGTCGCGCGTAAAATGTACTGAATTCAGCAACGACTACCTCACTTCGCACGCTTATAGCAGGAAAACGAATCCGGTAACTAAGGACTTTCTCGTTATCTATATGTAGTTCAGGAATTTCTCTAATACATAACAGTTTTTTAAAAAATCCTACCGTGGATTTTTTTAGATATATCAAGAAAATCAACAAAAAGGGGTCTAAAAATCGCATTTTACGTTGACGTCAATGTATTTTCGCTCTCAAATTTGACGATTTTGAAGGCCGATATCTCGAAAACAAGCTCGGAACGGTATCGATTTCTTTTCATTTTCGTATGTAGGATATCAAAATACACTCACATGCAAAAAATAAAAAAATTCTACCGTGAGGTCAATTACGTACATCTGGCTTTAAGTCGCAGCTGTTGACGTTATGTTGACCCTACTGTAAAATAGGTAAAGGTCATCCCAGGATCACGATTTATATAACTTTTGTAGAGCTTGAGACCATGATGCTTCATACCAATTTTGAAGCTCCTAGGCTTTTCGGTTCCTGGAGAAAAATGTTTTTTAAAGTTTGGTGGCCAACTTGGTCACTCCCATCCTATGGATAGTTCATATACGAAATTTGGCTGTGATTGGCCCAGCGATTTCAGAGGAGATGTTTGAATATTGTGAACGACAACGACGTCTAGTCAGCTAAACATGGCCCCCCACGCTCGATGGGCGGTTTGCCTTTATTAAGTCAAGTGAACCTTAGTCACCAACATGACAGACATTTCCCAGTGCTAGCTGAGCGCCAAGCAAGGTAGCCACTGGTACCATTTTTTATTTTATTTTTTTTTAAAGTCTTTAGTATGACCCGGCCCGGGATTGAACCCACGACCTCCTGCTCCTGAAGTTGACGCTCTATCCATCACGCTATAGGGATCGATGACGGACACCAGAGCATGCCTATCCTTAACCTGTGAGCCTTCGGCTCAGGTGAGCTAACAAGTATTCAGATGGTGGGTCAGTAAGTGATAAGCTTTACCTGGAGGCACAAGCAGTCCATCATACATTGTTTGCAATTTCTCATTCCGTAAATAAAATACTGTTCTCAAGTATACTTGAAGGTAAGGGGTCTAAATGCAGCACATACCTGCGTTGATCGTTTTAATAGCCTGTCCCAGGACGTTTATATCCCTTGTAGCTTTGTCATCTCCTGCAAACCATTACAATAAAATGTGCCTGTGCGTGAGAAAACCAACAATTTGTGTTTTCGACCAGGTCAGACACAAACAGGTCTGTATAAGCACAGAAGATAACTAGAGGCTGGAAATTTTGGATTTAGAAAGAAGAGGAATTGTACTATCCATGCAGCGAAAATAAAGGCGCTGATCATCTGCGCCTTTGTTTTCGCCTATGCAGACTGTTGGTTTTCTCATGCGGCGGCTCATATTTTTTTAAGTAAAACAAAATATATCATTTAGCCACAATTTAGCTGTAACATGAGTTTTGTTTAGACATTTATGTATTCACATTCTGACCTCAAGGAATTTTAAACTTTATTGAGAAATGAGTCTATCGTTTCCGTCTACCACATGGCGATGATTTCGAGTTTTGGGCTACCTATGAAATGGGTCTGCATACTGGGCTATGAAGCTCCCGCGAATTCTGTAAACTGTTACAGTACTTATCGTTCCAAGGCGATACTTCTGTGGTGGTTCTTGTTGTTTTATGTCTGGGTGTTGAATTTTGTGCTCTTAGCACCTTGTGTGTGTTTTCATATTTTTAGTTAAGTTTGGGTATTACTGAGTTGCCACCTACATATATTAGGAAAATAGCTGCTCACTCGACTTACGACATGTTTTCTTAAAAATAAAGCTGAGATCCTTTAAGACCAGTGAGCATATTAAAGAGAACTAGAAATGCGTGTTTGTAAAACACTATGCCCCCAACTGTATGCTTGTCCCTAAACTGGCAGTTTGTATGATTCATTTATTTAATTTGAATGCAGTCAAATTTAATTTCCTGACGAAGCTGTCGGTTGCATCTGTTTTGACCTCGATCCAGAAACAGAATGTAAGCTTTTTTGCAGGCGAGTTAGAAATGAAGTAAAAATTTAAAAATGGAGTAATTTTGTCAAAATTTGACAGAGAGTCCTCAAAAGTTAATGAGGTGATCTTCTTCTCAGCCCCAACCAGCATACCAAATATGAAGGCTCTAGCTAGCTAGCTCAAATACGTTTTGAGATATCTTGCACACAAGATTTTCAAAATTTGTTTTCAAAGGGACATTATTCCAAAAGGGGCATAACACGTACATAAAAAATACAGGCCAACTATTTTTTCAAGAGGAATCTGTATATGAAATTTCAAAACCCTATCATTCACCGTTCAAAGGTTTCAAATTTCACCGAAAAGTGGAAAAAATCAATCAAAATTTCAAAATTCTGTATTTTTGTAAAAAATTGACGGAAACTTCTCAAAAGTTAATCAGGTCATCTACTTCTCAGCCCCAACAAGCCCTGTACCAAATATGAAGGCTCTAGCTTCAATTCTTTTTGAGATATCTTGCACACAAGATTTTCGCATTTTGTTTTCAAAGGGACATAACTCAAAAAAGGGGCATAATTTGGCCATACAAAAAAATACGGGTCAACTATTTTATCATGAGGAATGTGTATATGAAATTTCAAAACCCTAGCATTCACCGTTCAAAAGTTTCAAATTTCACCGAAAAGTGGAAAAATCAAAAGTGGAAATTTCAAAATTCCGTATTTTTGTAAAAATTTGACAGAAAGTTCTCAAAAGTTAATCAGGTCATCTACTTCTCAGCCCCAACAAGTGTACAAAATATGAAGGCTCTAGCTTTAATACTTTTTGAGATATCTTGCACACAAGATTTTCAAATTTTGTTTTCAAAGGGACATAACTAAAAAAAGGGGCATAACTAAGCCATACAAAAAATACGGGTCAACTATTTTATCATGTGGAATGTGTATATGAAATTTCAAAACCCTAGCATTCACCGTTCAAAAGTTTCAAATTTCACCGAAAAGTGGAAAAATCAATCAAAATTTCAAAATTCCGTATTTTTGTAAAAATTTGACGGAAAGTTCTCAAAAGTTAATCAGGTCATCTACTCCTCAGCCCCAACAAGTGTACCAAATATGAAGGCTCTAGCTTAAATACTTTCTGAGATATCTTGCACACAATATTTTCAAATTTTGTTTTCAAAGGGACATAACTCAGAAAAGGGGCGTAACTCGGACATGAAAAAAAATACGGGTCAACTATTTTTTCATGAGGAATGTGCATATGAAATTTCAAAACCCTAGCATTCACCATTCAAAAGTTAACACACACACACACACACACACACACACACACACACACACACACACACACACAGACAGACAGACAGACACACACACACACAGACAGACAAGCCGAAAGCAATATGCCCTTCCAACTTTTTCAAAGTTGGGGGCATAAAAAGGATGGTCCTGGTTGTTAATTATTTTTTCCCACCTCGGTTTTTGGAGTGGGGGATTCTTTCTGATTGCGCCATTCCCTGGTCGTTGCCTGCATTTGCCTTTACTTACTTAATTATAGCGTGTTATGTAAAACTGTTGTTTTAGCAACGTCCCATTTCGATCGAAACGGTTGATAGCAGCTATTGTTTTGGTTGTTTGGTTTCAAAGGGTTTAAGACCTTTAAAAAGTCTCAACCGACGCTTCTTTGACATGTCAGAACGGAGCCAACTCTTTCTGGGAAGTAACATCATACTATCATGGGGTTTTAATGTGCCTTGCACACGAACACAACACGATGGAGATATGTTCCGAACTCCAAACCACTCGAGTCCTACACTTTAGCAATTGACCTCCGTACTCCCAAACTGAAACTCCTAAATCATGCACATGCATCACACCAAGGGGTACATTTGTTTGAATTATGTACAAAGCTGAACAGCAAGTTATTAAAACGAACTAGATTTCATTATAATTGTCGAGTATTTGCGGTACAATCGTTAGGCAGAAACCAAAAAGTATTTTCCCTCATCAGGAAAACCCTTGAACCCCACTTTAATATAGCAAAATTGGTGTATGCAAGGGTTTACCTATTTTTCTTATGATATTTTTAACATTTTTGCTCAAAGCATAGATTGTGGGTAGAACCGCTTTGGCACCCACAATCTTTGCTTTGAGCAAAAAAAAGATATCAAAACTTTTCTGCTAAGAACTTTCAATTTTAACAACTTGGGAAAATCTGTATATTCCATGAGCATGTTTTCGTAATGATGCTAAAAAAACATACCTTCCATTCGTTCACTGGAATCTTTCGGTACACTAGCCGAATTCTGTTCTTTGTCTTCATCCCTGCTTTCGGCGTTCTGTTTTCTTGTATAATGACTTCTATTCTTTCCTTGCGCCGCTCTGTACGAGAATACTGATATCTTGGTAGCCGCTGGTACATGTAGACGCTTGCTCCATGCACGGGCAGTAGGAGGCTAAAAGCAGGTAGTAATCATCAGTGACACGTATATCCCCTTAATCCCCACTTTCATATAGTACAACTGGGATTTTCATGGATATACATTTTCTTAGCATTACTTTAAAACATAGGTTGTGGGTACTCGTAAGAACCGTCTCATCAACCAATGTTTTGTGAAAAATTATCATCTTATTCCCAATGAATATTTCAATTTTTACAGTTGAAAAAAAAAATCTCTGTATATTGCAAGGACATGGCCAAAATGACTCAGAACTTGAATATTCACATAACTTCATAAACCCAGTAATGTCAGTATCTGAACTTTCAGGTCACTTTTCACATTGAAAAGCGACATGTGTTACCAAATTTGACCTTGTCGTGAAATAGGTCAAAGTCAACCACAGGTCACATGATGGGCCGGAGCCCATGATGCTATATGCATACATTTATCAAGATCCGTTAAAATCGCTCAATATTTTCTGGAGAATATTCATTACGAAAACATGCCCATGCAATATACAGTGATTTTTAAAATTGTTAAAATTGATTTTTTTTTCAGAAGAAAATGTGTGATATTTTTCTTATTTTTGCTCAAAACATAAAATGTGGGTAGACGTTAGAACCGCCTCGCCGAGGCGGTTCTAACGAGTACCCACAATCTATGTTTTGGAGCATAGTTTTGCAGTGATGCTGCAAGTAGGTACTGCAGCATTTGCATAAAACACATTAAACATAAATGAATAATAGCTAAAACGCATGTTTCTGCAGTTATTTCATATGAAATTTATAAAAGCTAGAGGCCTTAGGCGTTGCATTGCTGATCCGTAGGTGTTCACTTTATCACCGAGTTCAGTATAACCAAGAGAAACAAAGTTTGTATTGGCCCGGCTCTATTCCGGTTGGACACGGATCTTTCTTCATAACTCGACTAAAAGCTCAGTAAACTTCTTTACCTTTTTGAGAGCAGGTGGCTTTACATGCATGGTTTGTTTCAACCGTCGACGGTAGTCCTCTTTGTATTGAGTAGACCAGTCTCCCTCCACGGAAGGGGGCATAACTCTGCAATGCAGTTTTATCTAAAAGTTGTCACAGTATTCATGTTAATCCCCGTTTCCACATTCACGATTTTTGGCTACGGTGCCGCTACGATTCGCCACGATTTGTAAAATCGTCGTGTACCGTGGTGTACCGTAGTGATTCGTAGTAGAACCGTGGTGAATCGTGGCGAATCTTGATGAATCGTGATGATTTGGGAAACTCCACGGTAGCGCAACGGAAGTTTTAAACTGTTTAAAACATTCGTGGCGTATCGTGGCGAATCGTGGTGGTAATTGGGCGTGGCCTAATTCGTAGCGCAACCGTAGCGGAATCGTCCTTATTCGTACTGACACCGTAGCTATATTCGCGGCTATTCGTGAAAGATCGTAGCCAATCGTGGAGCTCCGTAGCGAAACCGTGGAATCTTTGGTACCACGAACTCTCACGATTCACAACGAATTGTGTACGGTTATCCTACGAATCATCCACGGTTTCGCTACGGAGCTCCACGATTGGCCACGACGGCTACCGCCGTGAATCGTACTAGTACCGTATCGAACCGTACAAGCACCGTGAGCATTCGTTGTGCCACCGTGGTTAATCCTCCTTGACCGTAGCGTTGCCGTCATGAATCGTCATTGATTCGTAGCGATACCTTACAGACACCGTACTAATATCGTGGACATTCTTACTACTGGAATCGTAGTCACACTGAATATTTCCACTTTTCGCCACGATTCACCACGATTCACCCCGATTTTTCTGACCATGAGAAATCGGGGTGAATCGTGGTGAATCGAAGAGAAAACCGTGAATGTGTAAACGGGGCTTTAAGATTAGAGCCGAATCACGAGAAAATCTGTATTTGGGGTTTCCGACCAGTACAAGACAAATCGGCCTGTACAAAAGCAGAAATGTAGAAGCTTCAGATTTCGGATTTTCGAAGAAGAGTTTGCAAAAATAAAAGCGCTGATCAGCTGTGCTATTTGATTGATTGAATTGATGCTTTACGCCCCAGTCAACAGCAATGGTTATGTCGGGACGTTGCCTTCATTTTATGGGACTTTTACCCAACATTAGGATGTCATGACACTCAAAAAGTAATATCTGAGCCGTGGCATAATAAAACCAACAATTTGCATATGCGAAAACAAAGGCGAATATCAGCTTCGCAGTAACTGCAGAGCTGATCAGCGCCTGTTTTCGCTACTGTAACACGGAGACCCCGAAGACCGGTTCTCTTGCTTCGCGGCTCATGTTTTCTAAAACTCCACTGCCATACATGTAATTAACGGTATGCATTAATTGTAGAATTTCGAGGTCGCAATTCAAACAGTTAAACAGAGAAATTTGTAAATATATAAAACAAAAAGTTTAATACCGATTTCCGTATCCGTTCCAATTTTTAAAACTTTTATACAATAAAAGGAAAGAACCATTTGCCTTTCATGTGTACATGGGAAATCGTGTCATGGGAAATCGTGCCTCTATCCTATTAAAATTACATGATTAGCGCGCCGCAGTCTGGTTAGCATTTTGGTTGAACGGTATTTCGAACTATAAAATGTTCGCGTTTATATCTTGACCAAACAGCAGTAGTAGTTGCAGCTGCATAAGCTACACCTTGAGAAAATCTGTTTTCGGGGTTCCGGCATTGGGCAATGTCTTTCACAAGCCGGCCTATAGGAGCCAGAAATTTTGGATCTACATTAAAAAAAAAATGAAAATTTCCATCGAAAAGATTTTTATACTTTTTAAATTTTGCTCAAAATATTGATTGTGGGTACCCGTTAGAACCGCCTCGGCGAGGCGGTTCTAACGAGTACCCACAATCTAAGTTTTGGATCGAAAATAATAAAATAGGTATACCCCTGTGAACCCCAATTTTATTATATAAAAGTGGGATATCAGGGGGTATAAATTGCATGGTATTAAGGAAGAGGGATTCTACTATCCGTGAAGCTAAAACAAACTTTAAGGCAGTTGCTGAGAGCTGATTTGTGCCTTTGTATGTAATAAGGGTTTTCTCTCACGTTTTTTGCTGTCGAAAGTAGACTTTCTCACAAAGAGGCTTTAATAAACGTTAACAATGAAAAATATTACCATTCATTCTATTATGCGAGGCACATTTAGCAGGTCGGTGGCAAAACTTTTAGTAACAATATATACTCAACAGGAATAATACGAGCCGATTCATGTGAAATATTCATTTTGCTTATGTGAAAAAGACAGGTCTCAATATAGTGACACAGGTGGCTCAGTATCTCAAGTTTTCTAGTCGATCCTGGAGAAATTAAGCCATCTTCTATGACGGACCGAGTTGTGCCAGACTAGGGTCGAAAACCAACGGAGACACTATTTCTAATAACAGGGCTCAGAATAATTATTACAATCGGAAATGGGCATTACCACAGGCTATTAATGTTTATACGATATCCACAATGCCTTAATATGAAAAACGGTTTACAATAAAATACAAAAAGAGATATTGGAGAAAACCGAAATTAGTAACAATAGTAGTTTTAAATCTTTTAAAAAATTCTTAACATCCCAGCAGTATAGACAAGACAATGAATAACAAAACATTCGAAAATAAATACATACAATGTATTACGACTACGATTAATCAGACCAATATATACTGAACAAAAGTGAAAACGCTACTGTTATTTAATAAATATTCAATAACAAAGGTTTGTCGCAGGTTTCATTTTCGTTGCAAACATTTTATCACATACAAGAAACTCATTCTTTTGGCTATAATTTGCACTTCGATTCGTTTCTTTTGAAGCAAAATACACCGTGCTACACGCACGCATTTTGAAAAGTAGGTCAGAAAAAATACCATGTCAATTCAACATCACGTGTAACAGAAGTCGCCAAATTAAGGTATGATATCGCCTGTGGTTGGTCCCATGCAGCGCTCAATTTGTCAAGATCGGTTTCGCGATCTATAGAAATTGCATTGTCATTTTTTCTAGAATACATGCTTTTTAGCTCACCTGAGCCGAAGGCTCACAGAGAGCTGCTCCGGCGTCCGTCCGTCGTCTGTCGTCCACAATTTCAAAGATCTTCTCCTCTGAAACCGCTAGGCCAATCAAAGCCAAACTTCATGTGGGGCATCCTTAGGAAGGGGGAACGAAAGTTTATATAAATGGTTCAGGTTACATGACCAAGATGGCCGCCATGGCTATAAATAGCAAAAACCTTTAAAAATCTTCTTCTCCAGAACCAGTGGGCTGATTTCCACGAAACTTGGTAGGATGCGGGCAAATCATAGTTTATATAAATCATGACCCTAGGATGACCTTTACCTCTTTTACGGCAAGGTCAACTTAGGTTGCCAATGCATTAGAATGGGAAAGAAATGGTAAAATGCTATTTAATGGAAAAAAACTTACTGGGAATAAGCAAATGGACAGAAGATTAATGTTAATGGAAAATTTCAGCCCCTGGGGGGTTGTCCGCCCCTGCCCCAGGGCTATATACATGTATATTTGTCATAATAATGAAACATCTTCTCCCCTGAAACCGATTGGCCAATCAAAGCCAAACTTCATATGGAGCATCCTTGGGAAGGGGGAAAGAAAGTTTATATAAATTGTCAAGGTCACATGACCAAGATGGCCGCCATGGCTATAAATAGCAAAAACGTTTAAAAATCTTCCATCTCCAGAACCAGAAGGACAATGATTTTGAAACTTGGTGTGAAGCATCAGGCAATGGAGCTCTACAAAGTTTATATAAATCATAACCATGGGATGACCTTGACCTTTTTTACGGCAAGGTCAACTTAGGTCACCCATGCATTTGAATGGGAAAAATAAAAATATTTTATTTAATGGCAGAAATCTTGCTAGGAATGAGCAAATGGACAGAAAATTTGTTTATGAAAATATTTTGGGTCCAGGGGGTTGTCTGCCCCCGCCCCGGGGCTACATGTATATACATCCCATAATATTCAAACATCTTCTTCTCTGAAACCGCTTGGCCAATCAAAGCCAAACTTTAAAAATCTTCTTCTCCAGAACCAGAAGGCCTATGATTTTGAAACTTGGCATGAAGCAGCAGGCAATGGAGCTCGACAAAGTTTATATAAATCATGACCCTGGGATGACCTTTACCTATTTTACAGCAAGGTCAACTTAGGTCACTAATGCATTCAAATGGGAAAAAGTAATACAATGGAATTAAATGGAGGAAACTTGCTGGTAGTATGCAAAAGGACAGAAAATTTTGTTTGACCCCAGGAGGTTGTCTGCCCCTGCCCTGGGGCTATATACATGTATATGACCATAATATTCAAACATCTACTCTGAAACCGCTATACCAATAAAAGCCAAACTTTAAATGGAGCATTGTTAGGAAGAGGGAATGAAAGTTTATATAAAAGGTCAAGGTCTCATGACCAAGATGGCTGCCATGGCTATAAATAGCAAAAACCTTTAAAAATCTTTTTCTCCAGAACCAGAAGGCCTATGATTTTGAAATGGCATGAAGCATCAGGCAATAGAGCTTTATAAAGTTTATATAAATCATGACACTGGGATGACCTTGACCCATTTTATGGCAAGGTCAACTTAAGTCACAGAACCCAGAATTCAGGTGAGCGTTTATAGGACCATTGGTCCTCTGGTTTAATTGGAATTGCTTCATCTCGGACCTTTTTAATACAGTTTTGCTTGCTTCATTGTATGTTTAAATTAATTCTTTATGTCCCTGTCAATATTTTTTTTCATTCATGTTGGGCAAAAAGCCACTCCTCCTGGGCACTTGGCCAGTACATTTAGGGGCGAGGGACAGTACATGGGGTTCTGCCCTCAAAGCAGGAAAAAAACATAGTTGAATAGAAAATCACAATTTTATTTTTGAAGATAATCCCTGAAAAGAAATATATGGCACAGATTTTTATTATGTTGAGTCATATGATAAATTATAGTCTGACTATATTGCTCTATAGAATGTAAGCATGAATAATTCAATAATAATTATACATCACAAAAACATGACCATGAAAAGTATACCCCCTTGAACCCCACTTTTATACAGTAGAAGTGGGGTTTGCAGGGGTATACCTTTTTTTCTTTTTTTGCTCCAAAACATAGATTGTGGGTACTCTAACTTGTACCCACAACCTATGTTTTGATAAAAAATAAGACTACTGAATTTTTTTATTTTACAACTTTAAAAATCTCTGTATATTGCATGGGCAAGTTTTCGTAATGAAAGTCTCAGTTGAGCCACAGTCTTTTTCCACCCCTGTGGTGCCTCAGTGTGGGTCCACGCTTGGGATGCAAGCAGCAAAGGGAAAGTCTCATCAGCTCTGTCATGATTCCAAGCAGATCCCAAGAATTAATTCGTCAGAGGAAAAATATGATTAGCTGACCAAGTTGCTCGGTAGCTCAGTAAGCAGCGCTTGCACAACAAGCAGCAAAAGGCCCTGGGTTTGAGCTCTAGTCTGACTGGATTCTTTTTCCTCATCCATTAGTTATAGACTACTTGAAGTAAACCTTTTGTGAGTTTTGTTTTGTCTGTAACATGCTCGACATACTTCATGAAATGAGCCGCCCCATGCGAAAACCAACAATCTGCATAGGCGAAAACAAAGGCGCAGATCAGCTTCGCGGTAACCGCGAAGCTAATCAGCGCCTTTGTTTTCGCTACTCGGATAGTACAATTAATTCCTCCTCTACTTAACTCCAAAATTTCAAGCTTCTAGCTTGCTTCTGTAGCTGTACAGGCCGGTTTGTGTCAGACCTGTTCGGAAACCACATTGTTGGTTTTCCCACGAGGAGGCTCAAATGTACAAATTCAGCCATGGTGTGAGAATACACAAGCTGAGCAGCTATTGCACATCTGATATGCGCCTTTGGAATTGTTAACTTTCTGATAAGCCATCTCAAGTATTTCCCTGGAAGAAGGATGTAATACTCCTACAGCTGGGCATCTTGATGTTAGTCTTCTGTCTCTTGGCTGACTTCTTACCACTTGTGGGTAAACACCTGAAACAGACGAAACAATTGGAGCTGGATGCGAAAAAAACAGTCCTCGGGGTGTCCGACCAGGTGTGACATTAACCTGCCTGTACAGTTTGCGAAAAAAACCAGTCCTTGGGGTGTCCGACCAGGTTCGACATAAACCTGCATGTACAGTCACAGATGCAGGCTAGAAGCTTGGAATTTCTGATTTGAGAAGAAGAGGTATTGTACTATATCTGTAGTGAAAATAAAGGCGTTGATCAGTTGTGCAAGTAACTGCACAGCTGATCTGCACCTTTGTTTTCGCATAGGCAAAATCCGGTTTTCTCATGTCATGGCTCATTTGTTTTTTTTTGTTTTTTTTTTTGTATTGAGGTTTAATGTCCCAGCCAACAATTTTTCAGTCATGTTGGGGCTTAGCCAGCATTTGAGCCGCATCATGAGAAAACCGGATTTTTGCCTAGGCGAAAACAAAGGCGCAGATCAGCTTCGCGGTAACCGCGAAGCTGATCAGCGCCTTTGTTTTCGCTACTCGGATAGTACAATTCCTCTTCTACTTAAATCCGAAATTTCAAGCTTCTTGCTCTTTTCTGAGCTTGTACAGGCCGGTTTGTGTCGGACTTGGTCGGAAACCCCGAAGACCGGTTTTCTCGCGTCGCGGCTCATTTCGTGTTAACCAGTACTAAGGGGAGTTAACCTAAGTTGACCTTGCCGTCAAAAGGTCACAGTCATCCCAGGGTCATGATTTATACAAACTTTGTTGATGCTTCATGCCAAGTTTCAAAATCATAGGCCTTCTGGTTCTGGAGAAGATTTTTAAAGGTTTTTGCTATTTATAGCCATGGCGGCCATCTTGGTCATGTGACCTCGGCCAGTTATACAAACTTTCATTCACTCTTCCTAAGAATGCTCCACATAAAGTTTGGCTTTGATTGGCCAAGCGGTTTCAGAGAAGATCTTTGAATATCACTGTAATATACATGTATATTGCCCCGAGGTGGGGGCAGACAGACCCCTGGGGTCCAAATTTTTTCAGAATCATCAATCTTAAGTCCATTTTCCCTACAAATGATATTTTAACACTTTTCCCCATTCAAATGCATGAGCAGCCTATGTTGACCTTGCAGTAAAATAGGTCAAGGTCATCCCAGGGTCATGATTTATATAAACTTTGTAGAGCTCCAGTCACTGATGCTTCACACCAAGTTTCAAAATCATTGGCCTTCTGGTTCTGGAGAAGAAGATTTTTAAAGGTTTTTTCTATTTATAGCCATGGCAGCCATCTTGGTCATGTGACCTTGACCATTTATATAAACTTTCTTTCCCCCTTCCCAAGGATGCTCCATATGAAGTTTGGCTTTGATTGGCCATGCGGTTTCAGGGGAGAAGATGTTTCATTATTATGGAAATATACATGTATATAGCCCCGGGACAGGGGCAGACAACCCCCCAGGGGCTAAAATTTTCCATTAACATTAATCTTCTGTCCATTTGCCTATTCCCAGTAAGTTTTACCCATTAAATATCATTTTACCATTTTTTCCCATTCAAATGCATTGGCGACCTAAGTTGACCTTGCCGTTAAATAGGTCAAGGTCATCCTAGGGTCATGATTTATATAAACTATGATGGGCCCACATCCTCGATGCTACATACCAAATTTCGTGGAAATTGGCCCACTGGTTCTGGAGAAGAAGATTTTTAAAGGTTTTTGCTATTTATAGCCATGACGGCCATCTTGGTCATGTGACCTGGGCCGTTTATATAAACTTCCGTTCCCCCTTCCTAAGGATGCTCCACATGAAGTTTGGCTTTGATTGGCCAAGCCGTTTCAGAGGAGAAGATCTTTGAAATTGTGAACGACGGACGACGGACGGACGGACGCCGGAGTATGGGTATACTATAAGCTCACCTGTGAGCCTTTGGCTCAGGTGAGCTAAAAAGCCTGTCCAAAAAATCTAAGTACCTTTTAAGCGTTGTTTTATTCCTGCTGTCGCCTCTCTGCTCCTTCAGTATAGCCGAGATAGTTCCCCGACTAAGACATGAATCTACATGGTCATTAAAAGCAGTAAGATCTGACACTCGCTGCTCTATATTACATATAGGACAAACAAGAAGGGTTATTTCTTCCCCATGTGTTGACCTGTCATCAATTTCTTCTTGCATCATATATTCTTCATTTGTAGAGTCTTCAACACAGCCAGAATGTCCTGTTTCATCTGGTATTACATCTCCATCTGAACCACAAGGTCTCTCAGTATCATGTACTGTGGCGCTACTTTCACTTGATACATCCAATTTTGATTGTTTTGTATCTTTCTGAAATGTTTTACGTCTACTGCCTTTAGCACATTCTAACTCAATTGTGTCATCAGCGATAGTTCTTTCAATGAGGCTCTCAATGAGTTTTTCAACCTTTGAGTCATTTAACAATTTATTGTCCATTGACTCATTGTTGTTAGTGCTATCTAAAATGACATTGCCATCATGATTATGTGCCACACTGGTAGAAAATTCACACAATCCCTTATTACTGTCATTATTTCTGTCATTATTTTCAGTTTTGGTAGATCTAATTAAATCTGGATCATAAAGGCCTAGACTTGGTAAGTCAGGTTCTTTTTGGATTTGATTATTCCTGTTTCCTACCATATCATCATCAACATTATCATTTTCATTAGTGCTTGATATAATGTCACACTGATATTCAATGTCACCGGGAGCCTCAGAGACTTCTACACAATTACCAGAATCTCTTAACTTTTCCTTTTCTGGATCTCCAGTGTGTAAGCTTGAAGTGACATTAGATTCCATAGCTTGTGCGTCCTCAATTATAACTGCATCTATTTTAACTGTTCCTGGTGTTTCTACTACACAAAATGTCTTGTTACTATCAAACTCTTCAATGTAGATTTGACGTAATTTGTTTCCATCTCCTGCAATGTCTATATTATTTCCTCTCCTTACAATATGATTTTCCATGGGGATATCTGTTTCAGTTAGTCTCTCTTTTCCTTTAGAATCACCAGACTGTACAATGTCCATCTTAAACTCATTGACACATGGTGACTTATTGTTCAAACATTTGTCACTGACCTCAAGCAATTCATTATTCATATACAAGGCATCATTCCTATTAGACTCCATATGACTTGTTTCTGAGTTTCCTTTCACATTAGCAGTAATGTTTTCTCTACTGGTTCTGATTACTTCTGGAATAGTTTCAGTTTTCTCACAGACCCCAATTTTGCTTCCATCATAATCAAGTTCAGAAATCCCTGATACAACAGTTACTGTTGTATTTTCCATAGTAGCACCCTGTTGTTTTTCAAGTTCAGAAGTGCCTGATATAACAGTTACTGTTGTATTTTCCATAGTAGCACCCTGTTGTTTTTCAAGTTTAGAAATGCCTGATATAACAGTTACTGTTGTATTTTCCATAGTAGTACCCTGTTGCTTTTCAGGTTTACCAACAGCTGCAGGGTAGTGATTACTATTAATATCTTTTTCTGTCATACAATCATCTATATGTTCATTAAACTGATTCAAATCTTTAAACAACATATTCTGACAGCACACAGGACAAACATAAGCTGTCAATTTTGTTCTTGAAGATTGTCTAGAGTTTCTTCTTTTTCTGCTTTCAATGCTCTTTTGACTTCCCTTTCTCCCACTGCGTGTGCAGCGACCTGGTGTGTATATCAACAGATTTTCTGTGCCAGCTTTCACATCAGGCTCGTTATTAGTTGTTTGTTCTATAATTGCATTTTCACTTTCAGCAACTTGATTCCCTATCTGATTTGTAACACCCAATAATGTATTTTGTGTGACTGTTTCACTTTCAGACTTTAGTATTTGCAGCTTATAATCCATATCCATTTTTCTAAATCTTAAAGTATCTTCTTTTTTCTCAATGTCATCAACAGATACATCTAAGCAATGGTTAGGAAAATCTGTTTGCTCTAACTCATCATCCAAATTTTCCTGTTTTTGTTTTTTATCTGGCATATCAACTTCCATTTGAAAATTAACATTTTCTTCCAAATTAACTTTTTGAGGTAGATGTTTACAGCTTTCTTCCCAGTTTTGCTTTGTTCTGTCCTCTTGTTGTTGTTTTCTTTCATCAAACTCTTTAAAATCACTCTCTAAGCTGTCATTCTGGTAACCAAGCTTATCAGCTTTTCCAAGATGTTCATTAGCAACATTGTTAACATCTTTAGGTTCTTTCATTTGCTCACAAAAATTAGTAGTTGGATCTTGTCTATTGGATGCATTTATTATAAGTGGCTCATTTGTATCAAGTGTTTGAAGTCCTGCTCCAGGTTTAATATCAGGTATTCTTCCAACTGGGGTGATCTTTTCTGATGGATGATTTCCTGAAATATTAAAACAATTATTGTTCTCAATAAGCTACTGCACAACGCACTTTCTTAAAGACTCTGTTTCTTAGTCAAATGATACTAAAGTGAGAAAAGAAAACAGTGCTTCTTTATGATGCTGAGTAGAATGCAAGATTTAGTTAGTCCCTTGAAACAATTCTTAATTTACTTGCCAGAGTCCTTACTTCTGTTTGTTTGAATTGATGTTTAACATCCAATTTTGCCTCAATTTTATGGGCCTTTAACCCAGCATTAGGGTGTCATGACACGCAAAATGTGCTTGAAAAATAACCACCAAAGTAAACCAAAAGGGCCTATATGTATGGATGGCTTAATTTGAGACCACTGTTGCTGGGCAGGCTCAGACTTAAGCAGTTTAACTTTACCAGTAATCAAATGGTCAGTCAGAAGCGTATATGCTCTGCCTGGAGGCACAAGCAGCACATCTATTTCTTTAGGCTCCAATGGGCGGGGGCCATTCATAATTTACTTGCCAGAGTTCTTACTATCATAAAAGTATGAAAAAAAAACTGTAACATAATACTCAAAGGTATTTCCTATGTCTCAATCTAAACATCATTACTTTTAGATTCTTGAAGAATCTAAATGAAAGCTACAATTCATTCTCATAAGCATTCCCTACAAATGAGCCACATCAAAAGAAAACCAACATTTTGCATGTGCAAAAGCAAAGGTTCAGATCAGCTTCGCAGTAACTGCCAAGCTGATCAGCACCTTTGTTTTCACTACCAAGATAGTACAACTCCTCTACTTTCCAAATCCAAAATTTCCAGTCTCTAGTCGTCTGCTTGGTTTGTGTCAGACCTGTTCCGAAACCACATTGCTGGTTTTCTCATGACGGGGCTCATGTGTACCAAGATTAAAATTATAATCACCCATTTACAAGAAACAACAGCACTGATTTTAGTTTGCCAATTTTCTATTTTCGAATAAATATTTATGAAGTACTTTAAATTTGTGAGCAAGAACGTATCAGAAGACTATATTTTTAGGTAGGCTGAAACTGCTTGTTTATGGTTCAATCACTCTTCTACTTAAAACTAACATTACAAGCTTCTAGCCTTCTTCTGTGACTGTACAGGCCAGTTTGTGTCGGGCCTGGTTAAAAACTCTGAAGAACGGATTTCTCATGTATCCACAGACCTGGCCCCAAGGTTATAAAACTTTTTTCGTGCTCAGCTCAGCTGAAACTAAAATTTGTCCTGCTCGTAAATGTTAAAATGCCAACAATTGTTGGCATTTTAACATGTATTAGCAGGATAACCTACATGCTTTGGTGATCTTAACTTGAAATTTCAACTTATTTCAGCCATTTTGTCTTGTATGAGCAGATTAAATTTAAAAAAAAAAAGTTTTTCAATTTTTACCAATTAACGGCTCATTTCCTGGAGTCTCCCTGATGATGAGGGAGGTATCACATGTATGAATTATTGTTATATGATAATTCGTAGCTAAGAAATGATGCATTAGTTTGAAAAAATCCCACGTCCCTGATGGGATTTGACTCTTTGGCTCAGTGGTTAGAGCATTGGATTTCTACCCGGCGGTCCGGGTTTGAATCCCATCAGGGACATGCGATTTTTTCAAACTATGCATCATCTCTTAGTTACAAATTTTCATATTCGTAAGAATATCTTGATTTATCATGCTCAACTCAGGACTGAAATTTTTCCTAGCATTTTAACATTTTTCAGTTTGGTATATTATTGGCTTTTATGTTTAAACTTCAATCTTAGAGAAGTTAAGCATGAAATGTACCACTTTTCTAACAAAAAATCAAAATCTCCCTGAAATGAATGATGGATTTTCCTATATATTCTATACATTTTTCAAAAATCTCCCTGATTCTTCTTTCAAACTCATCACATGTATGCAATATATAACCTTGCAGCCATATCAAGTGTACCTGTTCTGATATTGTCTTTGAGTGGTCTACTGGCCGTCTCTGCCATTTTCTTCAACAATCCAGTGATGGTGTTTTGTCTACTGCTCTTGCACTGGCTTTGGTGTAACAGACCAGACATTCTCACACCTATATGTTGACAAAGAATACTGGAGATGCGTCATAACAAAAAACAACAATGTGGTTTCTGACCAGGTACGACACAAACCGAGCTGTACAGGCACAGAAGATGGCTAGAGGCTAGAAATTTTAGATTTACAAAGTAGAGGAATTGTACAATACCTGTAGTTAAAACAAAGGCACTGATCAGCTTCACTGTTTCTGCGAAGCTGGTCTGCGCCTTTGTTTTCACATATGCAGATTGTTCGTTTTCTGATGTGGCGGCTCAATTGTTTTGTAATATGTTTGTTATGCTGTTTAACATCCCAATCAACAGCTATAGTCAAGTGAAGATGTTGTATCAGTTTTATGTGACTTCCACCTGAATTTGGGATGTAATGACACCACAGTGTTGCAATATATGACTGAGCTAACTTCTTTTTGGCATCAACCTTTTTGTAGTTTCTGACCACGTCTGTCAAAAAACAATCTGTACAGTTACAGGAGAAGGCTAGTGTGCAGTAACTGCACAGCTGATGTGCAGATTTTTTGATAGTGTAAAAACAGGTTTTCTCAGCTCATATCACTACCGTGAACCACAATGGCTTGTTTGTACGGATTGTAAGAAACCTAAAGCAAGCCTACTGTCCATACTTCATCTTCAGAAAGTGCCTTTTCTAAAATCTCACTTTTCTGAAACATCTCAAGAATAATATGAATATGTCAACATATTGAATTCCAAAAGTCATAAAACATGCCATAACATTTGAAAATTAGTTAAAAATTATGCCAGAAAATAATTTTGAATTGGGCTTTATCCAATGTGCATATGTAAGCAAGGGAAGTAAGTTAAACTATTTTCCAGGAAAAATCTTTATTTATAGTTTTTTTCATTTTAAATGCATTAAACCAAAATGAAACTGTATAGTATACATAACTGAACTCCATACTCTTTAAATGTTTCCACAAATTTGCCAGATTTTCAATATTAAGGTGTTTGGATTTCATGTTTGAGTATGAAGTTCAGTAACTCTTGCACATGCAAAAGGGCTATTCAAAATAATATGAATATGTCAACATATTGAATTCCAAAAGTCATAAAACATGCCATAACATTTGAAAATTAGTTAAAAATTATGCCAGAAAATAATTTTGAATTGGGCTTTATCCAATGTGCATATGTAAGCAAGGGAAGTAAGTTAAACTATTTTCCAGGAAAAATCTTTATTTATAGTTTTTTTCATTTTAAATGCATTAAACCAAAATGAAACTGTATAGTATACATAACTGAACTCCATACTCTTTAAATGTTTCCACAAATTTGCCAGATTTTCAATATTAAGGTGTTTGGATTTCATGTTTGAGTATGAAGTTCAGTAACTCTTGCACATGCAAAAGGGCTATTCAAAATATTTTTTTGGGGCATAAAGTGAACCGATTTTCAATTTTTTTGTAACACAAGGGAAGTAAGTTAAACTATTTTCCAGGAAAAAATCTTAATTTATAGTTTTTCATTTTAAATGCATTAAACAAAAATGAAACTGTATAGTATACATTACTGAACTTCATACTCTTTAATTAAATGTTTCCACAAATTTGCCAGATTGTCAATATTAAGGTGTTTGGATTACCTCTCTTGTACATGCAAAAGGGCTATTCAAAATAATTTTTGGGCATAAAGTAAACCATTTTCAAACTTTTTGTAACACCTCTTAAGACTTTTGGATGCAAAGGGATGACAAGGTCAAAATTTTCTGCTGGTGTTTCAGAAAAGAGTGATCTTGAAAAAGGCAGTTTCTGAAGGAGACAGTAATTATGAATGTCTTGGGCTTCACTGAAACTATGACTGACTGTGCCATATGCATAGCCTTTCAGATGATGATCCTTTGCATGCTGGACTGAAATCTCTGACCATGGTTGACAAGGCCAGTAGCTTTATCACTATGTCACTGACTTGTGTGTGGATTTTGTCATTAGGTTGCTGTACAAGTTCAAATGATACATATCATCAAGTAATTTAATTATGTCTATGTATTGTCTACATACACCCTTGAACACCACTACTATATAGTAAAACTGGGTAGTGCAGGAGTAGATGTCTTTTTTTTTCCATTCAAAATATAGATTGTGTGTACTCGTTAGAATTGCCTCCGCGTACCCACAATAAACGGTTTGAACAATTATGTTTGAAATTTTTAGTTTTTATTAAAATCACTGTATATTTCAGGGGCATGTTTTCCTTAAGTGAACAATTATAAGTGTAGATGTATAATCAGGATAGTTGAGGGAGAGCAGCTTACCCATGAGCCTGAGCCTGAGAGGTTGTGGATAGCATGCCTGTATCTCTGTTTTCAGCAGGTCTGTAGCAGCCTGTAGTATTGTGTCCTTATCAGCAGTGTGTTCAGCTAGAGTGTGGGCTCTTGTCTTCACATCAAACCCCACAGTCTTAAGCTTTAATGTCACTGTTTTACCCTGCAATAGTAAATATTTAGACTTGCATTCCAAAATGTTTGAGATAATATCTGCTAAGATCCTAAAAAGTTGGATCTGAATCACATATGAGCCGCCTCTATGAAAACCAACAATGAGGTTTCTGAACAGGTCAGACACAAACCGACCTGTACAAGAACAGAAAAGAGCTAGAAGCTTGAAATTTTGGATTTAAGTAGGAGAGGAATTGTACTATCAGAGTAGCGAAAACAAAGGCGCTGATCAGCTTCGCAGTAACTGCGAAACTGAATGCGCCTTTGTTTTCCCCTATGCAGATTGTTGGTTTTCCAATGAGGCGGTATTTTCAATAGAATAAACCCCGTAACAGAAAATATGAGATTTGAGTCCATATTTTCAGTTACTTCAACGTCATTCATTAAAGGCTTTTAGGATAGCAGACATCACATACATTTTGGAATGTGACTTTAAACATCTGATCTCATACTGTCAGTCACAAGTTTGGTCACTGGGGAAGCTCAGTGGCCTAATGGTAAAGCATTAGACTCCGAATCAAGAGGTCCCCATACAGGGTACCATGTTGTGTCCTCGAGCAAGACACATTAACTCCCACAGTACTGGTTAATACCCAGGAAGTGTTGGTTCTGTCCCATGACTGAACAAGAGGACCACTGGTCTTGTAAACGCTCACCTGAGATCTGCTGCATATACCAATAAACATGTTTGAATATTATGGTATTTAACCCCAGTGTAGGGGCAGACGAAGCCCTTGGGCCATTTTCTTCTTTATTTTCAGAATAATCAATATTCTGTCCATTTGCCAATTTCCTGCTGGCTTTTTTCTTCAAATGACATTTTAACAGTTTTACCCATTTAAATACATGGTCAACCCATGTTGACCTTGCCATAAACTGGGTCAAGGTCATCACAGGGTCATGATTTATATATACATTGTAGTACTTAAGCCATAGATGCTTCACATAAAGTTTCTTTGAAATCGGTCCACCGGTTCTAGAGAAGAAGATTTTGAAGGGTTTTTACCATATATGGGCATGGTGGCCATCTTGGTCATGTGACCTTGATTATTTATATACACATTGATTCCCCCATTATATAGATGCTTCACATAAAATTTGGCTTTGATTGGCCAAGCGGTTTCAGAGAAGAAGATGTTTGAATAGTATGGTAATATACATGTGTAATGCCCTGCAGTAGGGGCAAAAATGCCCCTGGGGTCCAATTTTTTTCAGAATCATTTTAAAATATTCAGCCCTACTGCCCATTTCCTGCAAGACTTTCATTTTAAAAGACATTTTAGAGGTTTTCCCCATTCAAATGCATTGGCGACCTATGTTGACCTCGCCGTAATATAGGTCAAGGTCATCCAAAGGTCATAATTTGCCATGCACATTGTAGTACTTCAGTCCCTGATGCTTCATGCCAAGTTTCGTTGAAATCGGTCCAGTGGTTCCAGAGAAGAAGAATTTTGAAGGGTTTTTACCATATATGGGCATGGCAGCTATCTTGGTCATGTGACCTGGATTATTTATAAACACATTGGTTCCCCCTTCCCATAGATGCTTCATATAAAATTTGGCTTTAATTGGCCAAGTGGTTTCAGAGAAGAAGATCTTTGAAAATGGTGGACGACGACGCCGGACGCCGGATCATGGCCATCCTATAAGCTCACCTTGTGAGCCTAACGGCTCAGGTGAGCTAAAAACTGTTGACTGACATGTTAAACACAAACCTGTCTGATTCCAGAGTGTGGCCCTTTCATTAACTAGTCATCAATTAATGCTTTAAGAATGAGCACTGAGCAAGAGTTTAGAATAAGACAACTTAGTCTTCATTGTATGGATAGTGGTTTAATGTCCCAGTCAACATTTTTTTTTCAGTCATGTTAGGACAAAGCCAACCCTTCATATGTAATGAAAGGTACTATTAGGAGATAATAAATGTGCCTTGCTCAAGGACACTATAGGGCAGATAGGTCCAAACTATGATTGTTATTTAAACAGCAGTGGCACATTGGTGTATAAGCCAAACGCGCGCTGGGAGTGTTGATAAAAATGTAAAATACAACATACACCAGGAGCACGTCGGAAACACTTTAGAAGCATGTTACACACATGTTTTGTATGCTTAATATACGTCGCTGTAAGTCGCTGCGCGGTCCAGGCGCGTTTGGGCTCAAAAATTTTTTTAAACATGCTTAAAAATTTTCTAGAAGCTTGGCGTGTCCTGGGCATGTGTCTTATACGTTTCGGATAAGTTCCATGCGCGTTACAGGCGCATTGAATATGCTTCGAACGCATTCAGCGCATGTTTGGGGCACACCAGTGTACGCTACATGCGCTTTCCAATTTAATGAGATGCTGAGTCAGTAGCGTGCCCCAAGCGTCTGTGAGACACGCGCTGTATGTTTGCTGCGCGCCTGTAGTGCATGCATAGCGTGTTTGGGACGTAACACAAACATACTCCAAAACTTTGAGATTTTTTATACATCCAGTACACACCTCAATTACGCGCTACTGTGTGACTACTAAAAGTCAGTTAAAGGAACAAATTGGTTTTTATACATCCAAATCTTCAGTGTGTTGAGATTTTTCATACGCTACAGTGTGACTGCTGTTTTACTGTTGATAATAAACAGAAGATCAGCAAATCATAAATCCTGTTATTAAAGCCAAACATCAATCTCAACTCCAGTTTTATAACATCAATGTATTGTTTGAGGATTCACTTCACTAAATGGGATTTTAAGCAAGATAGCAAAACCAGCAGCTCATCCTAGTTAATCTGGCCACATTTTTGCATTGATATATTGCCATTTATTGATTAAACATCCCACCAACAGCTAATGTCATAAGGAGATGCGGCCTTGTTTCAATATCATCCATAAGACTGGATTAGCACTAGATGGACCCCCAAAACCCCTTGTTTACAAGGCAAGTGGCTTGACATCTGCGCCACAAACTTTAAGGCTTCCACCATTTGTCAAGAGAAATCCAAACTTTTACCTATGTGAAAACAAAGGCACAGATCAGCTGTGCACAAAATAGATAGCTGGTCAGCACCTTTATTTTCACTTCATGGACAGTACAATTTCTCTTCTTCTTAAATACAAAATTTCAAGCGGCCAGTAATCTTCTGTGGTTGCACAGGCTGGTTTACGCAGGTCCTGGTCAGAAACCCTGAAGACCGTTTTTCTCGCATTGCGACTCATTTATTAGACTGTTACAGAACTGTTTTTATATCTGATTCCATGACGGTAAAACATTCCATGGCACCATGGGAGAAACAGTCTTCTTTGATGAGCCTTCTATAGTTTAGGAGGTGAAAATATATAGAATACGGATAGGTTAGCTTAAAATTCATCTCCTCACATTTCTCAAACTTTCTTGGAGAGAGAAGAAATTCTGCCTTAAGGTCTCGTCACATATTAGGGAAAGTCCCTTGACTTAGATTTGTGTAAAAATGTTAATCTGTCATGTTTTGCAATTTCTGAACAACGACGTTATCCTTCGTGTTCCTCCATGTTCTGTTTGTTTAAAAGATTAATTTTATAAAACATCTTCGACTAGAATTTGCAAAAGAATGACAGATTTACCCTTTATGTAAGTGTGCGTCAAGGGACTTTCACTTATGTGTGAAGAGGCCTTTAAATATGAAGGACCATGCAATAGTGCATACATGTTTTTCTAACCTTCATTTGTTCCTCTGTCAAATCCCCGGCTAAGCTCTCACATAATTCTTCACATTTCTTGTACAGATCAGCTGGCTTAGACAGTTCAGAGAATGTCCTGCAAAGAAGTAATCATATTCAATGATGGAAGACATTCCATATTAAACAATAGTTCATTTATTTATATTTCATGTGGGCTGTCTAAAAAGTTCACCCACTGATTCTGAAAGTCCACTTCCCGTATTTAAAATTAAATGAAAACGTGATACGGGCATAATCAATGTTGACTGTATTCATGCAAAATCCCAAACATACCGTATTTGTTTATCTAGCATACTGTGCACTTTTTGTTTTTCAAAATTACCTCCAAAATGCCTTTCTGTCTAATTACACCTCTGGAAAAAAATCTGTTTACTTTCATATAATTGTTACATCAACCTAGATCGATCCATCAGTATTTATTTTTAGCTATCGGGTCGTAGTAAATCGGTCAGCGACACAGGTAAGATATTTTTAGACGCGTAGTTTCCTAAATGAATACACTGTGATATTTTCAAACCAACATTCTGCCTCTCGCGACCTTGAAATAAATGTGTCAACATGGCCATTCATGTCATTGTCATGGGGAACAGATTGAATAAGTCATTAGGCTTCCGTTAGGTTCGTTACGAAAGCCGTCATATTACCATGATGAAAATAAGATTAATTTTTTTCCGAACTCTTGATAACAACCACTGCGCCACGGAGGCTTCTAAAAGATTAATTTTAGCATCGTCGACCTGACCACAGTGAGATTGGAAACATTGTGTCCCATAAAACCATGATCAGACTGGATAATCAACCAGGACATTCAATTATTCTAGCCACAATTTTATGAACAAACCCAGCAGATGCAGAAAGAAGACTGGTGCAGCCAGTCGCTTTTAGAATGACGGACACCGATATCAATCTAATCGTCCCACAAAGTTTTTTCGTCAGACTTGGTTATGGCGAATTTTCAACGGTTCACAAACTGTGTCCAGCATTCTTGTGTAACCACAGCTCCCCAACCTACGGGGAAGGGTGGGGATTATGACTTTCCAGAGTTTTCAATGCCCTCAGCTAGAGACCTCTAGTCGAAACCGTGCTGTTCGTCCTGCCCTTCACGATAGAAAATCTCCTTGGGGCGGGGATCTTAATACCCAAACCCCATCATTTCCCCTGCATTGCCAGGACAATGAAAAACTGTCCCGCACTTTAGACCGGCTATCCCTCACCCTTCCCCGTAGGTGAGGCGTGATTACAAATGATTGGTGCGTTATGACTATAATCCTTGCATTGTTTATTGTCATCTTCTCGTGACATGCATTGTCCAGCCTTCGAAACACAGACCAAAATGTGACCCTTGACACGCCATGCTACTGAATCGCATTTAAATATTAAGAATATGCAAGTGGTATTTTGTCCTCAAAGGTGCTTTGTTTAACTGAACACATACAAAAGCATCAGGATGGATACCATGCATCTTCAACCCCGCTTTAGAAAAAAAAACTGGGGTTTGCAGGGGTATACCTAATTTTCTTATTTTTGATCCAAAACATACCTTGTGGGTATTCGGTTCTAACGTGTACCCACAATGTATGTTTGAGCAAAACTATTAAGAATTTCATTTTTTGTTTGGTGAAATTTCAATATTCACCACTGAAAAAAAAATCTCTATTGCATGGCCATGTTTTTGTAATGGGTTTACTGTAAACAATCCATCCAGTTTTATGTACATGTAGGATAAACTTGACCTTACAAACACCAAAGCTTCCTCCTTTTGAAGTAAACAATAAAGTCGTTTAACTTTAGGAAAATATGAATACTTTGTAACACAAGTACACAACACCGTATAGTGAATGGAATAAAATGTGCACCCTGAACGATAATTCAACAGTGACTGGTCATTATTTAGCATGGTTGTCACGAATATAAAACTATATAATAAGAATATGAGCCTGGACCCCAGAGATTATTTTTGATATTATCTTAATATTTGTTTACCATGGTTATGATGGACATTCTAGTTGAAACTTGTCTTTATGCCTTTTAAAGTTATTCCCTTTTGAATTTCAAGAGGGAGAGAAATGATAATAAATAGTTGTATCTGTTAATTAAAAAGCCGACATGCCAGCGATAAATGAATCAGTGTAAAGATAAGTTGAAGATAGTAGATTGATGGTTAGTTTTGTCAGACTGGTAATGGCTTAACATCCCCCAACAACATAAGTATATAGTAACTGTGTCACAAACTTGCCCATGCGTTATACAGATTTTAAATATTTTTGCTAAAAACATCGAATGTCGAACCACGTTAGGACCGCCTCGCCGAGACCCACGATCTATGTTTTGGAGCAAAAATAAGAAAAATAGGTATAGCCCTGCATATCCCATTTTTGCTATATAAAAGGTTAACGCGGACATGTTTTCGTGATGGACTCTCCCAGCTTCTGAACACCATATTGCACATGAGGCTTTTCCGTAGACAACTTCTCGGACCAGCGATGTCATGTTTCAGATTTTATTTTCAAATACTTGATGGTATTAGAAAGAGGGGAACTGAACTTCCGTAAGACAACATGAAGATTTGTCTGACATTAAACCCCAAAGCTAATCGAATTGACCGAACGATTTGTTGTGTTAACGGCTGTGTTAAACGAAGACATAGACTAGAAACAATGTAAAATTTTAACCCAGCTGTCGTGTAAAACCTGTCGTGTGTTGTGTCATTGAGCAAGACTCATTAACTCGCCTGCAGCTATGTCTCCGTCTCGACACAAATGGACATTTGTTGACTTGTGCATGAGCAAATGAGCCAACAAGCGGATGTCCTGACGGCAGAAATGTGCTAATATATGAGCCGCCTCATGGGAAAACCAACAATCCGCATAGGCGAAAACAAAGACGCAGATCAGCTTCGCGCGGTAACCACGAAGCTGATCAGCGCCTTTGTTTTCGCTGCTCGGATAGTACAATTCCTCTTCTACTCAAGTTAAATCCAAAATTTCAAGCTTCTGGCTATTTTATGTGCTTGTACAGGCTGGTTAGTGTCAGACCTGTTCGAAAACCACATTGTTGGTTTTCCCACGAGGCGGCTCAATTATAACCACCAAATTATGACTTTTATGTTTGGACAACGATGGCTGATCACACATGCTAAATATCTGATTACATTGTAAACGAAGCAAACTCAAGGTCATCGATCCAAAAATACTTCGTTGTCACTCTCTGGCTAAAAATAAATATAAGCGCGTATAATGTATCAAGGTAAATTTAAGGTCGATCGATAGTTTAACGACGATATCGAGGGTATATTGAAAGTAAACAGAATTATTTCCTCAGGCTTAGCAAACAGTGCGATTGAAAACAACATATAAACTGCAGAAGAAATCATGTCAAAAATATGAATTATAATGTAATATAAGTTTTTTAGCCATATCAAAATAGTGTATCATTTGAGGCTAAGGTTTAATGTGTAGGTATTATGGTATTCAGGGTAGAAAGTAATGTCCAAAGTACAGAATATGCTAGTCAAGCAGTGTGCACTTGTTATTCAGAAGAAAAAATCTGGGTGTGCGCTTATTGGAGAATGCATCCTTATTAACTGGGCAAAATAAGTTAAGCCCCATCGATTATCCTTTGGCATGTTCTAAATTTTCTGAGAATTACCAGAATTTGCAAATTTTACTATAGAGATAATAACAGGGAACATTTTGGTATGTTATTAAAATGTGTGGTGCTCCATGGAATTTCTGTTGATGACAATGAAAACTAGCCCATAGTTAGAGGATACATAGAAGATGCATTGCTGCCTCATCACTTGAAATAATATGCAAAAATATTTCTTTCCTTTCAAGCTATGGCAAAACAACTTGGCACTTTTTACATTAAATCTATGGGAAAAACTTTGCTGGGGCTTATTTGGTTAAGTTTAGAAGAAATACAAACTAATGTGCATTTAGCCAGAATTTGAGTTGTTGACCTACCTTTCAGTGCTCATACTCTTTCTCTCATTGTCTCTGAAAGCAATCAAGAAATGAGCCTCGTCATGATAAAACCAACACTTTGCATATGTGAAAAAGAAAGGCGCAGATCAGTTTTGCAGTAACTGTAAAGCTGATCAGGGCCTTTGTTTTTGCTACACAGATAGTACAATCCCTCTACTTTCTAAAGCCAAAATTTCAAACCTCTAGCCATCTTCTGTTGTACAGCATGGTTTGTGTCAGACCTGTTCAAAAACCACATTGTTGGTTTTCTCATGAGGCGGCTCAAATATAACAACGCCTTGTCATGTGAAACCCTGAGTTTTTGCAAATGTATGTCTGCATGTCTGTTTGGTGTGTTGCTTAACATCCCAGTCAACAGTTATAGTCATGTTGCAATCTTGTCACTATTTAATGGGATTTCTTATCTACCTTAACACTGGGAATGTCATGACAATCTTAAGTTAAAGAGCTTATCAAAAACCTTTGTCTTCACTATGAAGCTAGTAAAATTCCACTACTTTCTAAGCCTAAGATTATCAAGATAAGGCATCTTCTGTGTTTATACAGCCTGGTCCAGAGGATTTAAGGTTTTTTTATCATGCTCCAGTCAGCTGAGCATGAAATTTATCCTGCTCAAAATGTTAAAATGACATAAGCTATTACAAGATAAATCTAAACTATAAATTTCTACAAGTTTTGGTTATTTCAGTATTTTTGAGCAATTTAAATATCATAATATCATGATCAGCTGAGTTGAGCATGAAAAACGTTTCATAACCTTGGGTCCAGGTTTGTGTCCCATCTGGTCTGAAAGGCTGTTTTTTTTTTGTTTGTTTTTTTTACATGTAAGACCGACCCTTTCATCGATAACAACTGGGTAGTACAGATTCTATATATTTTGTATCTCACCTCTCTACGGTGGTTGATCCTATACCCAGACATATCCTCATGAAGTAGTTGAAGGAGATTGGTGAGTAGAGGTGATACAGTAGGGCTCTCTTCTCATACAGATCAGTACAGGTATACACACCTAGGGCATTCAGCATTGTCTCTGATACTTTCCCAATGCCACTGATCTAGTAAATGAGCAGCGTCATGAAAAAAAAATGACAAATTGGTTTCCGAAAAGGTCCGACACAAACTGAGCTGCAAAAGCACAGAAGATGGCTAGAGGCAGGAAATATTGGATTAAGAAAAGTAGAGGAATCATGTTCTTTGTGTAGGGAAAACAAAGGCGCTGATCAGCTTCGCAGTTACTGCAAAGCTGATCTTCTCCTTTGCTTTTGCATATGCAAAATGTTGGTTTTCTCAGACATGGCTCAAAAATAATGAGAGATAATCACTTTAAAAGTGAAAACTACATGTAAGAATAAATGGTCCAGATATTGGTAGTTAAGATTTCAAATCCCAAACAAAAGCTTGGGCAAAAGAAGAGCAATACAAGATACTTGAGAAAGTTTAACAAAACAAGCATGAAAGCAAGATGACTAACTCTTTCCTGGCTAAGTTAAATGCCTATAAGAAAACCTATTTTACTGTTCTGCTTTGTTCTGGTAAAATAGTAGACTTAGTCTAGATCAGCTGCAGAAGAAGACAGAATGATCCCCTTTTCACAATAGATCTAAACCAGTTCAGCTTCTGGTCATCCTGCATTGGCTCCACGGCCCAGTTTGTGTCTGCCCTGTACAATCCAAAGACATGATGGATTATGCAATGTTTAGACAATTGCAGTAACCCTACTGTTATAGGCTAATGAAAATGGAGATATGTCACAAAATTTCAATTAATTTCTATGTGTGGGTTTTATATTAAGTTAAATTACGTAGTAAAATGTCTTTAAAATAATGGGAAAAAAAAATAAATTGGAATAATGTTTCACCATAAAGGCTGAAGAAACCTTGAATCCATCAGAAAAACATGTTCTAACATGTACCCACAATCTATGTTTTGAGCATAGATTTAAAAATTATCAAATTTTTTCTATGGAAAAGTTCAATTTTTACAGCTGAAAAAAAAAAAAAAATCTCCAACCATATAATGCAAGGGCAAGTTTTTGAAGTGAAACCAAATATCCACCGGTCACAGGGTGAGTGGCTTATGCACCAGTCATTTGTATCCCCGGCTCCCCCGGGGCCGGGGATAGCGGGGACATAGCGGGGCTAAAGTGCCTGGCTTTAACCTCTGATGTGTCCCGGCAGTGCCGGGGATTTGCCGGGGTTATGATTTCCCGCCAATACACTGTCACATTAATTCAAATTAGATTTTAATGATATTTTTAACATTTAATTATCTTTATGGTACTTATTTAATTTCCAAATGCACCTAAACATTTACATGCATAAAATGATGCCCTTCTCCCATGTTTCAGTTTCATCAGAACAACTCCCAGCTGTTGTTCCACGTTATTGTCAACCCCTGGGGAGCCGGGGCTTCTAGCAGGGGTTTTACCAAAACTCTTGCCCGGCAGTGCCGGGCTTTTAGCCGGGCTTTAAAAATTGACTAGAGGACCATTGGTCCTGCAGCTCACCTGAGAGATTATCACATTGTAAGCTCATGAGATTTAAATTAATAGAGAATCGACCAATGGAAGTCTATGCATGGACACTATTGACCCCCGGGGCATGGCCAAATTTGACCCAGGGGCATGACTGGCACAATTTATAATGGGGACTACCAAACATTGCTACATACAAAATATAGAAGCTCTGGGCCTTTTGGTTTCTTTTAGTTTTTCCCATTGTAAGTCTATGGGGACTATCTACCCCTGGGGCGTGGCCAAATTTGACCCCAGGGGCATGGCTGGCACAATTTATGTAGAGGACCATTAGCCATTGCCACATACCAAATATCAAAGCTGTGGGCCCTGTGGTTTCAGAGAAGAAGATTTTTTAATTTTTTTCCATAGTATTAAAGTCTATGGAGACTATCGACCCCCCGGGGCGTGGCCAAATTTGACCCCAGGGGCATGAACGGCATAATTTATGTAGAGGACCATTAGCCATTGCTACATACCAAATATCAAAGCTGTGGGCCTAGTGGTTTCAGAGAAGAAGATTTTTTTAGTTTTTCCCATTGTAAGTCTATGGGACCTATCTGTTGCCATGGAAACCACAATTTTGATACAATCTGCTCCAAAACCTAATGCACTCAATCCCCCAACCCAATTATGGTTCACATTAAATTTGATCAAGATCAGCCAACTAGCTTCAGATATATTCTTCTTTGAAATTGTGGACGGACGACGACGACGGACGACGGATGCCTGCCTATCCTATTATAAGCTCACCTGTGAGCCTTCGGCTCAGGTGAGCTAAAAACTTAAAAGCCCCGCTATTCCGCGGCCCCGGGGGGTTGGGGATGCAAATGACTGGTGCATTACAAGCTCATACATGTGATATCTCCCCAGGTCTGAGGGATCTCCCTATTTTATAGACTAGAGGACCATTGGTCCTGTAGCTCACCTGAGAGATTATCACATTGTGAGCTCATGAGATTTAAATTAATTGAGAATCGACCAATGAAAGTCTATGCATGGACACTATTGACCCCCGGGGCATGGCCAAATTTGACCCAGGGGCATGACTGGCACAATCTATAATGGGGACTACCAAACATTGCTGCATACAAAATATAGAAGCTCTTCAGAGAAGAAGTTTTTTTTAGTTTTTCCCATTGTAAGTCTATGGAGACTATCTACCCCCGGGGCATGGCCAAATTTGACCCCAGGGGCATGGCTGGCACAATTTATGTAGAGGACCATTAGCCATTGCCACATACAAAATATCAAAGCTGTGTGCCCTGTGGTTTCAGAGAAGAAGATTTTTGATTTTTTTTCCCATAGCAAGTTTATTGAGACTATCAACCTCCGGGACCTGGCCAAATTTGACCCCAGGGGCATGAATGGCACAATTTATGTAGAGGACCATTAGCCATTGCTACATACCAAATATCAAAGCTGTGGGCCTAGAGATTTCAGAGAAGAAGATTTTTTTAGTTTTTCCTATTGTAGGTCTATGGAGACTATCGACCCCCGGGGCGTGGCCAAATTTGACCCCAGGGACATGATTGGCACAATTTATGTAGAGGACCATTAGCCATTGCCACATACCAAATATCAAAGCTGTGGGCCCTGTGGTTTCAGAGAAGATTTTTTATTTTTTTTTCCCCTAGTAAGTCTATGGAGACTATCAACCCCCGGGGCAGGGCCAAATTTGACCCCAGGGGCATGAATGGCACAATTTATGTAGAGGACCATTAGCCATTGCTACACACCAAATATCAAAGCTGTTTGCCTAGTGGTTTCAGAGAAGAAGATTTTTTTAGTTTTTTTCCTATTGTAGGTCTATGGAGACTATCGACCCCCGGGGCATGGCCAAATTTGACCCCAGGGGCATGATTGGCACAATTTATGTAGAAGACCATTAGCCATTGCCACGTACAAAATATCAAAGCTGTGGGCCCTGTGGTTTCAGAGAAGAAGATTTTTGATTTTTTTTCCCATAGTAAGTCTATGGAGACTATCAACCCCCGGGGCGTGGCCAAATTTGACCCCAGGGGCATGAATGGCACAATTTATGTAGAGGACCATTAGCCATTGCTACATACCAAATATCAAAGCTGTGGGCCTGGTGGTTTCAGAGAAGAAGATTTTTTTAGTTTTTCCAATTGTAAGTCTATGGAGACTATCCACCCCCGGGGCGTGGCCAAATTTGACCCCAGGGGCATGAATGGCACAATTTATGTAGAGGACCATTAGCCATTGCCACATACCAAATATCAAAGCTGTGGGCCCTGTGGTTTCAGAGAAGAAGATTTTTTAATTTTTTTCCCATAGTAAGTTTATGGAGACTATCGACCCCCCGGGGCTTGGCCAAATTTGACCCCAGGGGCATGAATGGCACAATTTATGTAGAGGACCATTAGCCATTGCTACATACCAAATATCAAAGCTGTGGGCCTAGTGGTTTCAAAGAAGAAGATTTTTTTAGTTTTTCCCATTGTAAGTCTACGGGACCTATCTGTTGCCATGGAAACCACAATTTTGATACAATCTGCTCCAAAACCTAATGCCATCAATCCCCCAACCCAATTATGGTTCACATTAAATTTGATCAAGATCGGCCTACTAGCTTCAGAAATATTCTTCTTTGAAATTGTGGACGGACGACGACGGACGACGACGGACGACGGATGCCTGCCTATCCTATAAGCTCACCTGTGAGCTTTCGGCTCAGGTGAGCTAAAAATTTCCCTATACTGAAATTCAGAATTTCCCTAAATATCTTATACATCTCCCTATCTGGAATTTCAGATCTCCCTACCAAAAATCATAAATTTCCATCTTTGTTTATTCATTCTCCCTTTTTGGAAAGAGAGATCTCCTTATTTGGCTTCCCAGATGTATCACATGTATGCAAACTATTCTACTTTTTTTTTAATTTCAAGTCTGTACTCACCTTCCTGGTCGATAAATCTCTAATAAAGTGAAGCACTGCCTCCCTGATAGCAGGAATTTTATACTGACCATTGGGTTTGTTCTTATCAGAGCAAACTTTAGCCAGCATCATGTTTGGAGCAATGCCTGGAATACATAAATTGTACACCCATTCAATAACTGTAGATTATCCTATAGGCACAGTACAGAGCCTATGGAGACAAAACTGTGATTAAATCAGATAACGAAAATTAACTAAATTACTAATATTGTGACTGGTCACAGCATGTCCTGATCATCAGTTTGCTCTGGAAAATGGTTACAGAACCTTGGTTTGAAGTCTCATCTGAAAGACTGGAGGATAGGACTGCCTAGGATCAAACCCAAAGAGCCACAAACCCCATAATCAATGGGCAAGTCACTTAACCACTACAACACTGAAATCTTCTTAACATTTTTGTGTTAAACAGTTATCACAAAGGCTTAACAATTGGTATGTTATGCAAAAGAAAACTCTTCTACTGTCCTTACAGAATCTTTCAGAAACTGCCTTTTTCAAAATCATACCTCCAAAACATTATGAGCCTGTCATCCTTTTGCATTCCAAATACTTTAAAAGGTGCCACAATACTTTTACAATCAGTTCACTAATAAAATGTTTATAGCCATCCAAAACCATTTTGGATAGGCCTTTCTTATGTACAAGGAAGGTAATCCAAATGCATAAACATTGAAATTGTAGCAAATCTTTGGAATAGTTATTACATATTTGGAGCTCAGTTATGTAAAATATACAATTTTGCTTTTGACATAATCATATTTTGCTGGAGTTGTATCAGAAAAGTGAGATTTTGAAAAGGGCAGTTCCTGAAAGATGGTGTAGGCATTAAAATCCTACTGGTGTCTTTGACACTGTATCTAATTACCTGCACTAGCAGTAAGCCTGGTCTTCTGTTCAATTCTGGTCCTCATCTCTCGCACAGCCTCTTCATCCCCTGTTCCAAAAGTAACTTTACTGAAGGGAGGCAACTGGAGTCCACAGTCATCACAACTGCCATGAGTTACATCCCCTGAGATAGCTTCTCGTTCCTCAAGTTGTTTCAGAAGCTTTGTTTTCTTTTCCCCTTTATTCAAATCACAGACACAATGATCACCAGTGTCAACATATGATTTATCCCTGCATAGAAAGCTTCTCTCTGATTCAGACATGAAGAGTCTTTTCTCCAGATGCTTAGTAATGTCAAGATAAGCCTCATCTAAACTCATAGGACAGAAGTTTGGGTCGTAGTCGGACATAATCTCACGGACCTCTTTACTCACAGCTGTATATTTTTCAAAGTTTGTTGGTACTATAATTAGATCTGGACACAGTTTCTTGGCTATAAACCCAGGCATTGCAGCTCTCACACCATACTTTCGGGCATGGTAGTTAGATGTAGACTGAAAATTATAAGGTAATATTAAGTAAGAATGTTGAACAATATTAGCAATATGATAAATAAAAATAAAACTGAAAAATCACACAAAACAATAAGCATAAGCATCATTAGATGCTTGCAACTTTTAAACGATTTGGAAGAGGATAAAGCCACAGTATCTTGAGTGAGTATTAACCAGTACTATTGGGAGTTAATGGGTCTTGATCAAACTCAGGACCTCTCAATTCCAAGTACAATGCTCTAGCATCAGGCCACCATGCTCCCCTTTTTGTAGGTTGTGAAACTTATTTTATTCAAGAACAATACCTCCCTCAGAATGGACATTTTTGCAGCAATTTATTTTCGCAAAACTCATTTCTTGTAAAAATAAACAAGAACGCCGTGGAGGTCGATATCGCACCTGCATCAGGCAAAATAACTTAAAATGTGAAATATTATATAGGTCGAGGGCACAAGGTTAAGGTGTATTCTGAAAGGGTATGTGAAGGACATTTACTATGCAAGCTTTCACACTCGCAGCTATCACTGATGCAGAAAAAAACAAACTTCGACATAAAAATCAACAAAGTCAATGGACCTTGAAATATAGGTCAAGGTCAGCGGGTCAAGGTGTGGCTTGAAGGGTATGTCAAAGACAGTTACTTTGCAAGGTTTCACACTCGCAGCTATCACTGATGCAGAGAAAACCAAACTTTGACGTAAAAATTAACAAAGTTAATGGACCGTGAAATATAGCTCAAGGTCAGCTGGTCAAGGTGCGTGCTTGAAGGGTATGTCAAGGACAATTACTATGCAAGGTTTCACGCTCGCAGCTATTACTGATGCAGAGAAAACCAAACTTCAGACGTAAAAATTAACAAAGTCAATGGACCGTGAAATATAGGTCAAGGTAAGCGGGTCAAGGTGCGTGCTTGAATGGTATGTCAAGGACAATTATTATGCAAGGTTTCACCCTCGCAGCTATCACTGATGTCGAGAAAACCAAACTTCAACGTTAAAAATTTCTAAGTCAGTAGACCGTGAAATATAGGTCAAGGTCAGTGGGTCAAGGTGCGTGCTTAAAGAGTATGTCAAGGACAATTACTATGCAAGGTTTCCGACTCGCAGCTATCACTGATGTCAAGAATACCAAACTTCAACATAAACATTTTCAAAGTCAGTGGACCGTGAAATATAGGTCAAGGGTACTGGGTCAAGGTGCGTGCTTGAAGGGTATGTCAAGGACAATTACTATGCAAGGTTTCAGACTCGCAGCTATCACTGATGTCGAGAAAACTAAACTTCGATGTAAATGTTGACGGACGAACGAACCAATGAACAGACGGACGAACAGAAATTTGAACTCCTTTATCGCACCCTGCTATAAGCAGGTGCGATAAAAAAAATTTGGTTGGCTGTATTTTGACACTAACCAACATGTCTGAAATATTTTGAAACTAAACAATACATCAGCAATATTTTGAAACTAACCAAGATATCTGAGCTATTTTGACACTAACCAAATGTCTGACTTATTTTGACACTAACCAAGATATCTGAGCTATTTGGATACTAACATGTCTGATATTTGACACTAACCAACATATCAGCAATATATCAGCAATATTCTGACACTAACCATCATATCTAAGCTATTTTGACACTAACCAACATATCTGAGCTATTCTGACACTAACCAACATATGTGAGGTATTTTGACACTAACCAACATATCTGAGCTATTTTGACACTAACCAACATATGTGAGGTATTTTGACACTAACCAACATATCCGTAATATTTTGACACTAACCAACATATCTGTTCCTCCTACAGCCATAGGTTTATCCTTCAAGCTTGGATTGTCTCGCATCTCAACTGCAGCATAGAATGCATCCATGTCAATGTGAACTACAGTGTGGCTCAGGTCACGTTGATGTTCAAAGTCTTCTAGCAGTCGATCAGCCTACAAAACCTAAATAAATTAGCCACATCATGAGAAAACCAACAATGCGGTTTTTGAACAGGTCCAACACAAACCAAGCTGTCAAAGCACAGAACATGGCAAGAGGCTGGAGATTTTGGATTTAGAAAGAAGAGGAATTATACTATCCGTGTAGCGAAAACAAAGGCGCTGAACAGCTTCGTGGTTACCGCAAAGCTGATCTGTGGCTTTGTTTTCGCATATGCAGATTGTTAGTTTTCTCATGACGCGGCTCAATATCAAAGCTCCTATAAAGCATTAAAATAAGAGTTTAAGAAAATAGATACACATAGAATGGAAGTCATTCAGTATTTAACACTAAAATTCTCTTATTAAAAGTATGAAGCTATGCAGAAGTGAAATTTAAGCCTGCACACACATGGGCCACAACAGAAGAAAACGTCCCTTTGGATATTTTAGAAAAACAATCTTAATTTGAAAGTACACTCTTTCTTATAAAGTCTGATGGTTTTTATTGAAGTTATTTTGTAAGATATGATTTTTTCACTATACAGACCCTACAATCATCATTGTCCTGCAAAATGTTTTAATGCATTTCTGCTGTGAATAGGTGGCTATAAAACTCAAAGCATTGGCTTAAAACAGCTTGCTATAATATAGTAGGCCAGACCCTATTCTCTAGATGGACAAATATCATCCTTACAAGCAATCTGTTGAAATAAGTTTGTATATTCATGTGATATTGTGGTTGCTATGGTAACCATTTAATGCACTAGTCATTTGTAACCACTGCTCCCCCACCTATGGGGAAACGCGGGGATTATGACTTTTCAGCTTTCTGTGCCCCGCTATGAGCCCAACCCCCAGGGGGCAAACTGGAGGTCAAAACTTTGCTCTTTGCCCCACCCTTGGCAATAGAAAATCTCCCTGGGGTGGAATCCTAATATCAAAACCCCGTCATTTCCCCTGCACTGCCAGGACACTTGAAAAGTAATTGCCCACACATTAGCCCAGCTATTCCCCACCCTTCCCCGTAGGTGGGGGGGGGGGAGGGGGGAGGGGGTTGGGCAGTGATTACAAATGACTTGTGCATAATAATACAATATAATTAGAACAGACCAGAGGGCAGATAAGTCAAAACATTGGAACTAGAAATGTTTGGAAACTCATTTATTTAGAAGGCCAATGTTTAAAGTTCACAAATAGTGTTTTATTTGTATAGTGTACATGTGGATATTACAAGAATATCCATCTATTTTGCAGTTTTTATGAGTAACCTTTGAATGTAGAAAGGGACATTTTGTCATGTTGAGGTTGATATGAGCTGCAGCATGAGAAAACCAACATTTTGCATAATGTGGAAACAAAGGCGCAGATCAGCTGTGCCATAACTGCACATCTGATCAGCGCCTTTGTTTTAGCTACATGGAAAGTAAAACTCTTCATAAACCTAAATCAGAAATTTCAAGCTTCTAGTCCTCTTCTTTGGCTGCACAGGCCGGTTTGTGTCATACCTGGTCGCAAACCACATTATTGGTTTTCTCATGACGCAGCTCATATTATTTTCCACCAACCTCAGTCAGCCCTTGTTGTAGCTGCTCGTCTGTGATCTTCCCAACTTTCTGTTTTTGTTCTTCAATCCTACGCTTCATCTGTTCTTCTTTCTTTCTCTCATTCTCATAGAACTTTGATCCTAGTAAAATAATGCCATATTCCTAGCGCACAAAACATCACATGAAGCCAAAATGAAAATTATATTTGTTTCCCCTTACCCGACCAACACTAAAAAATTGCCCCTACCCAAAAAATTTTATTGCAATTTTTCATACAAGATTGTTTTTTTTTTATCATTGTTAATTAATTACAAAGATGCAAACATTTCATGTTTTAGAAGGATACATTGTTTGATAATGCTTTCAATGACAGCCTTCTAGGTAAGTATTATTTCTGCAACAAAGTTTTAGCTATATTAGAACAACTAAAAACAAATTTCAATCTATATAAAACCTGAGAAAATAAAAATAAAATAATATTCTGACCGACCCACCCACACCTGTCAGAGCAACAGGTGAAACAAAACAAAAATATTTCTAAGGTTGGCCTGATACAAGCTGTCACATAAGAAAATCAACAATATGCAAAGACGAAAACAAAGGCACAGATCAGCTGTGCAGTAACTGCACAGCTGATCAGCGCCTATATTTTCGCTACTCAGACAACAATTCCTCTTTTTAAATCAGAAATTCAAAGCTTCTATTTCCTGCGACTGTACAGCCTGGTTTGTGTCACACATGGTCAGAAACCAAGACTGGTGGTTTTCTCATGCGACGGCGCATACAGTGGTGTTATGGCTAAAAACCCACTTTTGCACAGTTCGCGCTGATCACTTGTGATTTTTCGCGGCGAAACCACCGCGAAATTTCACCGGCCAAGAAAAAATTTAAACGTTTAATCGGTTAATTTTTTCGCCGCGAAAATCCGATTTTCGCGGTGAAATTCCGCCGTGTTTCGCGGCGAAATTTGTTTTTTAACGTTTACAACAGGTAAGTTGAAATTTTCTATTTCGCCGCGAAACACGGCGAAATACCTGTAAATGTTAACATAAAATGATTAATTTTTAATTTAATGACAACACTATGATTCATCTGTTCCATTTATAGATCGTTATTTACGTGCACATAATATGTACGATTATACATGTAGAGAAATGAAAAACGTGCATAACGCGACTTTGCTAATGTTTTATCGTACGTGGAACGATAGCGAAATCACGGATTAACGAAAATAATTATAACGTAATGCGCCAGCTCGTTGAATCTAACTTTGTTGTTTGTTTGTTTGAATAAATGCTTTACGTCCTAATCAACAGCAATGGTCATGTCGGGACGCTGCCCCCATTTTATGGGACGTGTTTGAAATATAACGATCCCTCTAAGCCAATACTGCTTACATGTATGGATGGTTTCACTTGAAACCATTTTCCCTAGGCAGGCACAGACTTGAGCGGTAAACCAGTAATCAGATGATCAGTCAATAGCTTATAAGTTTTGCCTGGAGGGACAAGCAGCCTATATATTTGTTTAGGTCCCAATAGGCAGGGGCCATCTACCTCTGTGCCTTGTTTTGTAGCACAAACATTGTCTAAAGGGTAATGCTAAATAAAAAGAATCCTTACTTTCTTTTTTGTAAATTTCCCTGAACTACGATAACTTAATTTGAGCTCAACCATGTAGAAACGACAAAACAAAAATAGGCATATTGACATTTGGGCACCCTCTATGAATGCCAGCATAAGACTAATTGCAATCATATCGATTTATACATTATACTTGCCTTGTAGAAGTACAACTAGCGAAGATCATTTTAACAGTCAACTGTCCCATGGTGACCACACTTTCAGGGTAATACATGTATACCGGTTTTGCTCAAGTACGAAACCCAACGAATATAGGAGGAATCGAACACAGGACATTTAGATTCCGGTCAATTCCTTTAATCCACCACTAGGCTTCTGCGCTCAACTTTGTTCTTATTAATCTAATGCGGCATGCGCTCATATTGCTACGGTGCGTACACGGCCCTTATTGTATATATGTGTTCAAAAATAAACTGAACACTTCATATAATGACGTCAGTTCTTTGTTTTAAACACAGTATCTTCCCTTTTCTAGTGTATTGCGCCTTGTATACAATGAGGTTTTGTCATTCGATATGCATGTAAGCCATCCGTACATGAGGATTTTGGAAGGAACACAACACGCTATTTAATTCAAAACGGTTAGCAAAAATCGACAATTTCGACACAATTTTGTACATGTACGTTGCTGTATTGCTCGTATTCGACCGAATATCGTATCGACCCGGTGGAGGTCGTATGCGACCAAATGTCGTTTCGACTAAATTGATTTCAACGAAACAGCATCCACTTGACGTAATCGAAAATCATTGATGCTTTTTAGCAGTGTCATTAACCATAGGCGATCAAATGTCTAAAACAAAGTTGAAGCCGATTGCTTCATCATGTTGAATCCAAAGACTTGTATTAATATGTGGGTTGGGATCGCGGTGGCATAGTTGTAGTGCATCAGACTCTGAATCGAGAGGTCCTGAGTTCGATCCGCACTGGCGAAACCGTGTTGTGTACATTGATTACCCACAGTACTACTTAAAACCCAGGAAACGGTAGCTCCGTCCAGACATGACTAAAAAATTGGTGAATGGGACGTCCAGCCTCAATACAAACAAACAAATCTGTGGACAATCATACCATGAAAATTGCTAACGCCGCTATGAGCTCTTTTCTATTAATTAAGCTAGATAATAGGAGGATCTAATATTACCGGGTACGTCTGATTAATCTGAAAAAGAAGCATGAAAATAAACACACAAAGCCAATAATCAGGGTCTCAGAAACTTCAAAGTAGTTGAGTCACAAATAAAACACGATAATTATACAAAATTGAAAAGAAAACAAAATATTTATACGACGTGAAAAGTAATAAATGCATACAAATTAAAATAAAATTTAAACAATAAAACTGTTGTGACTGTCGGGACTAAAACGATTATTATACAAAATTGAGAAGTAAACAAAATATTGATACAACTTGAAATGAAATAAAAACATTCAATTTAAAATATTATTTAAACAACAAAAAAAATGTGTGACTGTCGTCTTTTTCGCCGCGAAACACCGCGAAACACCGGTCAATTGATTTTTATGCGTAATAACAGGTAAACTTTTTTTGCGGTGTTTCGCCGCGAAATTTCGCGGCGAAATCTGTAATTTCGCGGCGGAATTTCGCGGCGAAATTCCGCGCTGACTTTTATTTTACACACAATTTCGCCGCGAAATTTTACAATTAGCCGTATACAAATTAGCCGTTAAAACGGCTAATTTGGGTTTTTAGCCATAACACCACTGTATGTTACAGTTATGTTGTAACTGTGCTGCATTTCTCTTGGACATTGTTTGAAAGAGTTTTGTGACTAAATAAATTTTGAAATTTACACATGCAAGGCATAATCCAAGATTTTTTTGGCTAATGGTAGAGCAAAATAAGTCATTTTGGGTGGTGGGGGTAGTTCATGATTTACATCCCACACAAAAACTATGGAGACTTGAACTTTAAGTCTCATCCCTGGTTTACAAGGTGAGTGACATTAACACATGGCTGGAACTGACAGTCTTTTTTATCATTTTATGTGATCCTAACAAACTTTATATAAGGTTTCAATTGCTTTTCCAAGAAACTTACATTTTTAGACCATAATTTCTTTTTCAATTAACAACCCAGCAAAGTACAAACCATATAAAACATTACTTCTCACATTTTGCAACAAATTTCCATGGATATGGGATATGAAATAGGCAAATACTATAATTTACACTTTCTTCTGATTATCAAGAACATAATTCTGATATTTTTCTCAAACGTGATGTGTTTGAAAGAGGCGGGGAGATGTTTCTGCCATTTGAGGGAGGTTTAAAGAAAATGTATAGAATAAATGGGAAATTTTTGGTTCATTTCAAAGAAATTTTGAACTTTCTTGAAAAAGTGGAATTTTGGACAAATTTTAAGTTATTTTATCATTCATTTCCTAAAGTCTCCCTGATGATCAGGCAGGTATCACATGTATGCTTACTGACCAAGCATTCAGAATTTCAAAGTAATCAGGATTACACCCCCCTTATACCACACTTTTATGTAGAAAAAGCCGTGGTATACAAGGGAACGTCTATTTTTCTTGTTTTGAGGCAAAACTTTGATAGTGGGTACTCATTAGAACTGCCTCAGCAAGGGGATTCTAACGTGTACCCACAATCAATCTTTTGAGCAAAAATATTGTTGTTTTTTTTCTACTGACATTTTCATTTTTTTACAGTCAAAAAATCTTTGTATTTTCTATGGGTATGTTTTTGTTATGGCGGACCTTTAGATGCTGTATGTATGATGTTGTTAATCTTCTCCTTGTCGAGGCCCTCCATACCAGCTTTATTGTCATTCAGGGACAGTCTGTTCACCAGGGCGCTCTCGGAGACTGGAAAGCAAACAAAAGAACACACCGCTTATCCTGAGGTAAACCAATATGAAACTCCAATGAAAACTGACTTTAGATCCATCTTCTAAACATTGTTTACCGTAATTATTGACCCGTTTTGGCATGTGTCTTTGATTAAGACTTCCCTTGTGCAAGTTTTTGACATTGCAGTATATAACTGGCTATCATCGCCGATTTTTAAGGGGTCACTGATGTGGGTTCATTACCTAAAATTGCACAGTATGGCCCATACTTCCTCCCTTTGAACGTGTTTACTGCTTTCAAAGGATCTATCTATTATATTTCATATATTGTTATAGTTTAACTTTGGTTCTGATTAATTCAGTAACAAGCCTTTGCTTACACATTCACTGGATGGAAAAGTAAAATCTGCTTAGTTTGTTTTCTCTTTTGAGGTTTAACATCACAGACAGTCAACATTTTTTCAGCGATGACGAGATGGAATCTCCCTAGTTGGCAATTATCAGTATGAGTATTGTGGGAGTTAATGTGCGTTGCCCAAGGACACAACCTGGCACTGCCAGTATGAACCCCACACCTAGCAATCTGCATCTGGGGTCTGACACACTAACCACTGAGCCACCAGACTGTCCAGTGACTTGCTATATGAGCCGCCTCGTGGGAAAACCAACAATGTGGTTTCCGAACAGGTCCAACACAAACCGACCTGTACAGTCACAGAAAAGAGCTAGAAGCGTGAAATTTCGGATTTAAGTAGAGGAGATATTGTACTATCCGAGTAGCGAAAACAAAGGCGCTGATCAGCTTCGCGGTTACCGCGAAGCTGATCTGCGCCTTTGTTTTCGCCTATGCAGATTGTTGGTTTTCCCATGTGGCGGCTCATATATTGATTGAAATGTGAACATCGTCAACTGAAAACCAGATTTTTGTCTATGTAAAAACAAAGGCGCAGATAAGCTGTGCAGTAACTGCACACTGCACAGCTGATCAGCGCCTTTGTTTTTGCTACAAGAAAAATATTATCCTTGAACCCCCATAAGTCGATACCATAAGAAGTTATTTCTTATAAAAATGAAAATCAAATGATAAAAAACCCAAACCACGCTCACTAAAGTAAATCAACTCCTAGGCAATTATTGTCCACCAATAAACTTGAAATAATCCCTTAAGATACCTCAATGTCAGCTTTTTTCTGGATGACCCCCAAATTCAAAATGGCGACTTGCTAGACCCCTAAAGTCGATACCTCAGGAGGTCACCCATCCTATAGAAGCCAAGGACAATATTTTTAGTTTAAAATGTTTAGGTGAAACTTAAGAAGCACCATATCACAATAAAACAAATAAAAACTGCTTCAAGAATGAATGAGGGCAATTATTCATGCAAAAGTAGCATGCCTTTGTTAAATTTGCCTAAAATTGTGTCTGTTCCTCTTGAGGATGAGCACAGTTAAAAAGAATAGCTGCAAGTGGCGTAATATCAAGCTATAAACACTAAGTAACTTCTCTTAATTATCACAACAATGCCATTTATTTGGTTGGATTTAGCATTCTATTTTGGGATGGATAGAAATGAGTGGAAATTGACTTTGCTAGATCCAAAATTCTCCCCCATACCAATAAGCAGCACAACACCGATAAACACATATTTTTCGTCAAATGCCTAATTTGTTTCACATGTTATGCGAGACTGCCATGGCTGAAATGTAAACAACAGCAGACGTACAGAGATCCAAATCTTTGTGTTGTTTATTTCTGAAAAATTAAATGCTTAGTCTGGGACAAAAAAGGTAATAGTGCAAATACTGAAAATAGGCATGGGAATAAGTTTTTGATATGGAACTTACCTATGTGAAGCAGATTTTCTTTCATTTAAAGTTGTGAGTGAAAATACTTTGACAGTAAAAAAAATCCCAAAGTCACATGACGAAAGGTGATGTTCCAACGTGACAAGGAACAAAACAAATATGGTATCGACTTTAGGGGTGTATCGACTTTAAGGGGTTGAACGCTATCCTCCAAATTTTTTTTTTCAAGCCTTTTTCTGAGACTGTTCAGGCCAGTTTGTGTCGGACACCCTGAAGACCGTTTTTTTCGCATAACAGCTCATGTTTACCTGCTATCGACTGTTGCATGGTTTTCAATAGCAAATCTGGTTCATATCTACTGCCCTCAGATGCCTTCACTTCCCTCACTAAAGAAGATATATTTTCTGGACCAGATCTTCCTTCCACATCATGCAAATCACCATGTCTGACCGTTGCAGCTTTTAGTGGTGGCTTTTTAGAATTTGTAGATGTACTATCCTAAATATGAAGAGAAGAGAAAAGTATGAGAAAACCTGACCTCTGATAAAAATCAATTGCATGGCAACAGCCTATTTTTTTTTTTCAGACATGGAAAACACCATAACTTCCTTTCACCATTTTAATACAGATAATACATTATGAAAACTTTCCCATGCAATATACACTATATAGACATTGCTTTCAGCTGTTAAAATTGAAAATGTCAAAAGAATTAAATGATGTTTTTAATATTTTCACTCAAAACATAGATTGTGGGTACATGTAATACTTTCTTAATCCAAAATTTCAAGTCTCAAATCATCTTCTGTGTTTGTACAGCTAGGTTTGTGTTTGACCTGGTCGGAAAGCCCAAAAACCAGTTTTCTCGACTGGGTATTCACCTAATACCCACCTTCCTCAACCTATTGCTGGGTGTACATGCATGTGGTAGGACAGGTTGGGCCCAGGTAGTATCCGTCCAGTCTTCATCTTCTACCAACCCATCAATAGCACTGGATAGTAGCTCATCATCAGAGTCATTCATTGTCTGAAACCAAACACAGAAGACTGCAGTTACCTAAAATGAGCCACAACCCCTAAAATGAGCCACAGTGTGTCAGAGTGAGAAAAACGGTCTTCGAAGTTTCTGACCAGCTATGATACAACTAGCCTGTACAGTCTCAGGCAAGGCTTAAAGCTTAAAATTTTAGATTTATGAAGAAGACAGGTTGTAGTGAAGTTAAAACAAAGGTGCTGTCAACTGATCAGCTGTGCAATTACTATACAGCTGAACTGGGCCGCTAAGGCTATCCGCACGATAGTCATGCAGATAACACGGCTTATCCCATCAGGAAAACATGTCCGTGAAAGGTATACCCCCTTAAACCCCACTTTTATATAGTAAAACTGGGGTTTGCAGGGGTATACCTATTTTTCTTATTTTTGATCCAAAACATATTTTGTGGGTACTCGTTAGAACCACCTCGGCGAGGCGGTTCTAACGTGTACCCACAATGTATGTTTTGAGCCAAAATATTAAAAATATTGATTTTTTTCCAATGAAATTTTCAATTTTTACAACTGATAAAAATCTCTGTATATTGCACGGGCAAGTTTTAATAATGGCATTCATTACTTAATGGCATTATAGGCAAGACAGTCACTCCGATAGCCTGTACAATGAGCATTGGTTAACTGCACGATGGGAGAATGGGATATGAGTAAAAATATATAAGCCATTTCCTAGGGGACAAGTTCAAAACTTGAGGGGCAAGTTTAGTCTGACTAGTCAACCGTCAAAATGGTTCCTTTTGTCAAAATGATAAACATTCAGGTATCAAAAATTCATTTTGGCGGCTGAACAGTCAGGCTAGGGCAAGTTCAAATGAAACTTCAACTTATTATCAAGGTGGGAGACTAGGTGGGACATGGAGTTCAACCCCTCGAAATACCAGGTTGTACATGTGTCAGGCTCTAAAAAGCTCATTAAAAGAGACTACGTACTGCACGGGCAAATTCTGGAGTCTGTCACATGTGCAAAATATCTTGGGGTTGCCATCTCCAGTTCCCTCTCCTGGAACTCTCACATTAACTGGATTGTCCCAAATGCAAACCATACACTAAATTTTGTGCGCCGTTACATTGAAACTATGATGCCAAAGATACGTGAAACAGCCTAAATAGTAAGACTGCAGCTTGAGTATGCCTCACCTGTGTGGGACCCAAACCATAAGAAGTGGATTTCCAAAATTGAGCTAGTCAAACGTGGAGCGGCACGTTAGACTGTACATAATTTTGAACAAAAGGCCAGTTTAACTGAAAAGATTAATTATCTAGGATAGGGCATGTAGGGATGACGTCATACGGGTAAGTTTGTTCATTCGGTGGAGGTACATTACTCGGTGTTTATCGCTATGCATTTACTAAATTTGGAGTGCAAAATATTCAATCAATATGATTTTTTTTCATCGAAACATTGCACATTCTTTTAGATTTAGGGATAAAATGTATTACAAGGTAAGAAATTTGTAATATTTTGGACGTATTTTGATTTTAATAGCGTCTGAAAATAGTAATCGCATAATGATAATGACCGAGGTTACCACCTCTGCCGAATGACGAAACTAGCGGGAATGGTGACTGATACTGATTTCTTTTCACGGAAGAGTACCTTGCCGACCTGCCCTATGCCATGGCGTACATTGGAGCAAAGAAGGGCTGATACTCCCCTTTGTTTGTTTTACAAAGTTGTACATGGTCTTGTCGCTGTACCTTTCCTGGACTAAATACAGTACAGTAAGTGAATATCTAGGTAGTGTGGTGTCTGGATGTTGTGCCGTGTGCAGGCCCTAAAAGGTCTCCCCATACATCATACGCAGTGCAGATTTTATTTTCCTTTTGGTCCTTTGAGAAGATATTCTGACTTATCAGAAATAGATCAATTTCAGATTATCTCTGCACATACCTATCCCACTAAAACCTTAAAAATGACGATACAGGCCCCTGTGCCAGGCTGTGGTCCCCCGTACAACACTAACAACTTTTTCCTTCTTTGTCTTTGCTCCTGTGAAAAGCTGGAATCCCACCAAAATCTATTTTTATATCTGTATTTTCCAATAAATCAGCATCACTGAGCAGCTCAGATAGATAAGGAGTATGAATATTTATAAGCAAATTCAAATCTGACAGTTAGAAATTCACAAAGTTTTGTCATTAAACAATCAAATTTTATTTTCTTTCTGTTGTTAACATATTTTTTAAGTATTTCCTGTCTGCAAATGTGAAACTGAAAGAAAAATTGATTCAAAAAAAATATAATTGATTTACTTTCCAAATATGGTTATATATGTAAACAAAAAGTAGGGTCCAAAAACATGCCATGACTCTCGCAGCAAACGTGTGACTCAAAATAATTTTGATATATTATGAAAATATAGACATCATTCTTTCCAGGAAAAGTCTGACCTGGCTCAGGAAAATTCATTTAAAGGCTATATTCCAGTGTCCAAAAACATGTAAACACAGGAAGTGGTACTAAATTTCCTATTATATGGGCAGTTTCAAAAAAAAAAATGGCTCCAAAGTGTGACATTGGGTTTTAACACTGAAAGTGTTATTTCGCAGACAAATCTGGCCTTATTTGTACCTTAGGACCTCTAATTTAATATATGGAATAGAATCAATAAATATGAAGGATGGTTCTTAAAAATGATGGGGTTTCTTTGAATTTTTAGCCGTTAAGTGGAAAAAAAACGTTACACTCCTGACGTTTTTAAAAAACACTCATAAAAATGTTATGAAGTAACAGAGCTAAACCAATTGTTATGTTAAGTGATTTGGGGCCTGAGCTTAGTATTAACAGTAAGAAAATAAATGACAACCACAAGTTTTAAAATTTGCTGTTCAATAATCTTGAAATGTTACACTCCTGACTTTTCGACCCCATGTTGATTTGGGCGCGGAGATATAAAAATCTGAAAATACCATAGTGGCGGTGTTGTTCATTCTTTTTATCTCTATATTCATATGTTTGATATTTTGTATCTCTTCAATTTCTATTCCTTAATTTGATGCAGTATGATAGCTTTCAAATTTGACTTCAACGAAAAATGTCACACAAAAAAGCGTTTCCCTCCTGACATTTTTTGGTTACTTCTTTTGCTACATTTTTTTTTACTTTTTGACCGATTTAGACAATTTTTTCAGAGAATCTTCAGTGACATATGACACAACTTTTGGCATTAAAATAACATATAAACTCAATATGAAAATGTGTTTTTAAAGCAATAATATCATTCTGTAGAGTCTCTTGGAGCCATTTTTTTTTAACATATTCTTTGACGCTTCAAAATCATTTTTTTTATTAATTTATATTTATAAATGCACTATTTTAGTTCTCCTTCTGACACTTATCATTGCAAGGAATCAAAAGTAATTAAAACAAGAAAATATTTAAATTACCAAAATTTGGTAATTTTATCAAATTATGGCTGCTAATCAGGTCTAAGAAACTCATAAAACGACATAATTATATCAAAGGACAGATATTCTGTTGTTTGACAGATTGTATGATGGTACCTTTGAAATTCGGTATAGTTAATGTTTAGTTGCAAAGTACAGCTCTCTCTTAAATATCAGGTTCAAAACAGTTCTTGCACATGTGCACTGACATATGCTGTACTGATGCATAATTGAGAAATTGATCACTTTCATGCATCAACATAAGTATCCTTGAATACAATTGCTCAGGTAGGATTTTCAGCCTGACCAAGTCATTTCTAAATTCGGCGTAGTGGCAAACAAAGTTCAAATTAAAATTATCCATTGGTACCACAACAGCCAGTTTCAGCATTTTGTAGAGCTGGATATCCCCAAAGCACTCATGGTACTATCCTGCCTGGTTTATATACGAGTTAAATCTAATCTTACTTAGGGACAATATTTTATTAAGAATTTCCTTGTCTTCACTGTTGAAAAAATGGATGCTCGAATATAAATGCTTGCGGACTTACACAAAATTGTTGTTCAGATACAATTTTCATACCATTTTAAAGTGCAATCATCTATGTTTCAACTGGGGTTAAAAACTTCTCAAAACACTTCACATAGAATGAGAAAATGTGAGAAACATAAATTATCCCGAATTTCAAATTGCACCGAATTTAGAAGATTCCGCCATACCTATCTATGAAACGACAGATACCTGGATTTTTATCACAATTTTCACATGAAGAAGGTGATTGCATATCCAGAGTAACAGCAAAATATGACTTTTGGACTTCCGCAGAAAATGCACTAATCTAGGCACTTCTGATCTTCACTAAACGGAATGTTCCATTGAAAATTAATGATTTCAACATGTATCTCAATGCGGTTTTGTTGATTTGCATGTTCTTCTCATGAAAACGACTTTTGAAACAGCATGTATCTGTCAATCGGTAGATACCGGTAGTCAGATCTGTCAAATGACAGAACTTCTGTCCTTCGACATAATTTTGTGGTTTCATGAGTTTCTCTGACCTGCTGACGAAGCGAGGTAGCCGAGTGGTTAGCGCACTGGCTTCTTGTGCTAGAGGTCCCGGGTTCGATCCCCGCCGGCGGCGAGGAAAATTTGTTGGTCCGAACTTGCTTCCCTTCGTGTCATTTGCAGGAATGACATGATACAGTGCACCGTCCTTCGGATCGGGACGTTAACTGGATGCCCCCTGTGCAGGGACAGTCATCCCCTGTGCAGGTTAAAGATCCCTACACAGGTTCTATCCTCATGCATGTAGGCTCATCCTGCAAAAACACATCGGAGTGTACAATGTACACCTCCCAAGAATAATCAGAAATTGATTGATGGGAGTAACAAGAAAACAAAACAATTATGCAAGAGCAAAAGGAGCATAGAAAGTTAGTGTGTACAAGTTGTCAGGTTGTTTCCTGCGTCTTATTTCTTACAATGGTTTCGCGATTTACTTCGCAAAACAGTTGCGAGGAACTCACATGCCAATGAGATACTAGCTCAAGCAGAGAGAATGAATATCATTATTTGTGTGATGCCAAATGGAAAACGAAAGTAGAAGATTTTGCGCCAACTTTTTCAAGCCAAGAACGATAACTCCTTAATTGTTTTCTAGCAGCTCGACTATCGTGCTAAAAGTATCGTGCTTACATATCCAGGTCATCTCGGCCTGACACCAGTGCGCTCGGGATACCGCGGTCCGGACAACTCGGTGGAGTCGGTTCACTGTTTATTTTTCTTTTCTTTTCTTTCTTCAATATTTATCTTTATGTACTATCACAATCACATGCACTCGCAAGATGACCTGAATAGCATAGGACAATGGGAGACCGATTGGCAAATGAAATTTAACGTTGCCAAATATCATTCAATGAGGGTGACGCGGCACCTCCCTAGCAATCAAATACACTTTAACGGGTTATGGTCAACTCGTACTTTTTCCAACTCGTCCCTAGTCAAGTCGTACTTTTCAATTGGTCAACTCGTACTGACGTAAACTCGTACCTTTAGTCAACTCGTACTTTTTTTGGTCAACTCGTACTTTTGAAATAATCTTATATATTTTATAAATATTTATTTGACAAATATGATTTCGTATGATGTTTTGCATTTTATTGTGCCTTTTCTTGAAAAAAAAAAGAAGATGTAATCACATGCAAGCACTACATGCATGACGTATTTATGCTTTAGTTAATTAAATCATTGACCGTGTGAGCAGAATTTATCTGAATCTCATATTCAGGCTTAGACATGCATGGCGTAAATCATCACCTGAGTGAGTGGATTTTACTACATAATAGTAACTGTTAATTGAATATTTTACCTACATGACCATGCAGAATGGGAACGACTGCGTCTTTTAAATGATTTTAAATAAAGTTTTATCAGTTTTATGATTTTATCAAACGCACTTTTAATTTTTGCAAAACCGTTTTAGCTAGAAACAAATTAATTTTAAAATTGTGCCCTCCAAATTGTTTTATAAAAGTAAGATTATTTGTATGATTTTCATTACCCGAAATTGTACAATATGGCCCATCTTCTAGCTTTGTATTTATACTGCTTCCAAAGGATCTAACAATTATTTTTATTTACTTGCATTACACATTTATTAGTTTGACATTTTATTATTATTTGTTTAAACTTCAGTAGAAAATAATGCTAATAAAGCTATTGTTGTACATTTTATGGAGTTGCTTTGATCTTTGTAACCAGTTTTGCAAGAATTAAATATATGAATAAATTCTTACTTGCTTTTATGTCTGAAAAACGTAGTCTAACCCCTAACAAAGACTCACTGATTGCTCCATAATTGGATACAATTATCTACTCTAATTAACCCCAAGATAACAAAAGGGGTGCGATTTGGCAAAAGTACGACAAATTATAAAGTACGAGTTGACCAAAGTAAAAAGTACGAGTTGACTAAGGTAAAATGCGGTACGAGTTTTTTAGTACGAGTCGACCACAGTACGAGAAAAAAAAAGTACGAGTTGACCAGCACCCCACTTTAACTACTCACTACATCAACAAACATTGGAACAGGTTCAGTCCACCAAATACCTTGGAATTACTATCACTGACAACCTGGCATGGGGTCAACATGTTCAGTGCTGAAATTTCTTCTTAAGCAACTAAGACTTTGGGTTTTCTTCGGCGCAATTTGGCACCTGCACCTAGGCATACAAAGGAAGTTGCATGCCAAACATTGGTTCGCCCTCAGCTCGAGTATGCAGCTCCTATTTGTTCAAAAATAACGATTTTTGAGACTTTGTCTAAATTCTCAGATAAAGCTTAGTCACTCATCTCTTCGACAAAATGGGTTGATTTGGCATCAAACACAGCATGTAGCACCCCTGACTGCTAAAGAGAAGGTACTGCTTTTCAACCCGTCCAAATTCAGACTTTTTAAAAAGCTGCATTTCGAAAAGTGCTTATGCCGTATCTTTGACATGAGATCACCTTTAAGAGAAAGAAAAGAGGTGGTATGTTTTCGTTTCAAAACATCCCATATTGATCCAAAATTTATAGGGATATTGATTTTACTCATTTTCTCCAATATTTATGATTTTTTTTGTCAAAAAATGCAATTTTGTCAAAAAAGGCATTTTTATCCAGATTTTGAGATTCTTTAAAAATGTTTTTAGGCTCAAACAGGTCTGCAACTACAGTTCCTGTGCTGCTTTGCCACTCGCCCATCGCCACAGGACTTTTGTAGGTATGTGGGTCCATGTGTGATGAAAATGTTGTGTATGCAAGTGCTTGTGTGTTGAGAAATAAGATGATGTGCGGTATGAAGTTGGCTTATAGTGAGAAAGAGATGCGCAGCGTCAGCCTCACTCGCTCGTCTTCACCCAACTGTGCCCAGAAGCAAGACACAAATCAGGACATCTGGAGTTGGGTTTGGGTGCAGTGGATGACCGTAACATCTTTAGTGCCTTGTCAAACTCTGCATGTTCCGCAACATGTTGCTGTATCGCTTTCAGAACCGTTGAATCAGATGATTTCTTCCGCTCCATCTACCGAAACAGTCTTTGCCTATCTGGCGCATACTACGAACCATAGCAACACAGAACTTGCTTAAATAAGCATGTCACAAATATTAAAGATTGTGTCATTTGAGTGTTCCAATCGTTGCTAAACAGTGTTTGAACATTTAAGGTTAAATTTCAATGCAGTTTATAAGTGTATTTTTGAGTGAATTTGTGTAAAATACCAGTATGCTAGTCGAGCTGTGTGCGCTTATGCACATTTTTCGGAAACGACCAGGGTGTGCGCTTACTCGCTCATATGTGCTTAGGTCAGGTCAGTTTAATTAACTGCTACTGTAACATGTAATCAGTACTACCTGTTGTCATGCGGTGCAGATGGGGCTCGTTAGCCTTGGAAGGCAACTCATCTAGGAGTTAAGCTAGTTCTCTACACAAAAATCTAGCTGGGCAGGGGGAACTCATTAGTCTTGGTTGACAGCCCTCCTAGGAGTTTACAGGTCTCTAAACAAAACCTAAGAAAGGGTAGGTGGAGCTCTTCAGCTGTGGCCAGCAATTCATCTAGGAGAAGGAAACTCCAAAATCAAACCTGTGTGTCTGGATATGCCTAGTCCAGATATGCAAAGAATGTTTCGGTAGATGGAGCGGAAGAAATCATCTGATTCAACGGTTCAGAAAGCGATACAGCAACATGTTGTGGAACATGCAGAGCGTGACAAGGCACTAAAGATGTTACGGCCATCCACTGCATCCAAACCCAACTCCAGACGTCTTGACCTGTGTCTTGCCTCTGGGCGCAGCTGGGCGAGGACAAGAGAGTGAGGTTGACGTTGCGCACCTCTTCCTCACTATAATCCAATTTCATAGCGCATGTCATCTTATTTCTCAACACACAAGCAAGTGCATACACAACTATTTCATCACACTTGCACCCACATACCTACAAAGTCCTGTGGCGATGGGCGAGTGGCGAAGCAGCAGGTGTAGGACACACTGGGAGCTGTAGTTGCAGACCTGCACACAGGCGGCTCAGTTCTAATGGTCGCTTTCTGTGAGGAGAAGCAGTAAGCAGAATTCGGCAGTCGGCTGAGTGACTGAGCAGACCTATTTAGGACCGCACTGCTCACCCCCGTAGCATGGGGAAGGGGCTAGAAAAGGTGCCCTAAACAATTGCCTGCTTCAAACCCCCTGGCTGGTTAACCGCGATCAGCGGGGATCCCCTTAAGCGGTCGAAATACAAAGAAAAAAGCTAGAGTAATCCCCTTACGGATTGGCGCATGGAATGTGCGCACTTTAATGGATAGTGCTGGGTCAGATAGACCACAGCGTAGAACGGCCCTTGTGGGCAGAGAACTTGGGAGGTATGATATACAGATAGCTGCATTGAGTGAGACTCGGTTCGCAGATGTTGGGGAGATCAAAGAAGTTGGTGCTGGATACACCTTCTTCTGGAGTGGACGCAAAAGTGAAGAGAGACGTGAAGCAGGAGTTGGCTTTGCCATCAAAACAGAACTTGTTGGTAAGCTGTCAGGATTGCCAAAAGGCATTAATGACCGTCTAATGACATTGAGACTTCCTCTGTCAGGCAATAAACATGCAACTATTGTCAGTGCTTATGCACCCACAATGACCAATCCAGATGAGGTCAAGGACAAGTTCTATGATGACCAAGACAATGTTATTTCTGCAACACCCCGCGCAGACAAGCTTATCCTTCTTGGCGACTTTAATGCCAGAGTGGGTATAGACCACCAGACCTGGGAAGGAGTTATAGGTCCAGAAGGGGTTGGAAAGTGCAACAGCAATGGTCTCTTGCTTCTCAGGAAGTGTGCTGAACATGATCTTCTAATCACCAACACAGTCTTCTCCGTCTACCTAATAGGAACAAAACATCCTGGATGCATCCCCGTTCCAAACACTGGCATCTCATAGACTATGTCATAGTGCGGAGAACAGACAGGCAGGATGTTAAAGTGACAAAGACTATGTGTGGTGCAGACTGCTGGACAGATCATAGACTGGTTGTCAGCAAACTCAACCTAAGAATACAGCCTGCGAGGCGACCTCAAGGCAAGAAAGCTCCTAAGAGACTGGATGTCTCAAAGCTGAATAAAGACAGCATGAGACAAGATTTCTTAACAGACATTTGCAACCAACTGGATGCAATGAATCTCAGTTCAGAGGACCCCGAAGAAAACTGGACAGTTTTCCATAAAACAGTTCTTTCTTCAGCTGCAAGCACCTTAGGCCATCCATCTCGCAAACATCAAGACTGGTTTGATGAGAATGATGATGAAATTCAGAGGCTTCTTGAAGAAAAGCACCGTTTGCTCAAGGCACATCAAGATGATACTAGCTCAGTATCAAAGAAAGCAGCCTACACCAACATTTGTAAGACAGTCCAGACCAAGCTTAGGGACATGCAAGATTCCTGGCTGAGGAAGAAAACAGAAGAAATTCAGTCTTTTGCGGATAGAAAGGACATGAAGAAATTTCATGATGCACTGAAAACCATTTATGGTCCAAAGAGTTCTGGAGCCACCACATTGCTCAGTGCAGATGGAAACACTCTTCTCACAGATAAAGAAGCTATCTTGGAAAGGTGGGCAGAACACTTCAATAGTGTGCTTAATCGACCATCAAGCATCAATCAGGATGCAATCGACAGACTTCCACAGATAGAGTGCAATGTTCTGTTAGATGAATTTCCTACCGTTACAGAAACAAGAAAAGCAGTTCAACAACTATCATCTGGCAAAGCCCCAGGTGCAGATGCAATTCCTGCCGAAGTTTACAAGGCTGGGGGGCTACCCATGGCAGAGAAACTGTTGTTTCACTGTATGTGGAGGAAGGAGGCTATCCCACAAGAATATACAAGCGGAAAGGAAATCCTCAAGTCTGTGACAATCACAGAGGCATCTCCCTACCATCAATTGCTGGGAAGATACTTGCAAAAATTCTGTTAAATCGTCTGAATGCTCATCTTGATCAGACGGGACTTATCCCAGAAAGTCAATGTGGATTCAGAAAAGACAGAGGGACAATAGACATGATCTTCACAGCAAGACAGCTTCAGGAGAAATGCCAAGAACAGAATGTAGATCTATACATGACGTTTGTTGTCCTCACCAAAGCTTTTGACACTGTTAGTCGTGATGGACTCTGGAAAATCATGGCCAAATTTGGCTGTCCACCCAGATTCATAGCTATGGTACGGCAGTTTCATGATGGCATGCAGGCACGTGTGCAAAATGATGGAGAGTTCTCTGAACCATTTGAAGTAACAAATGGGGTCAAACAAGGCTGTGTTCTGGCACCAACACTGTTCAGCATGATGTTTTCTGCCATGCTTATGGATGCTTTTCAGGACAGTGACACTGGTTTTCCAATCAGGTACCGTTTTGATGGCAACATATTCAACCTCAGAAGGTTGCAAGCCAAAACTAAGGTCCAGACTGATGTGCTACATGAGCTCCTCTATGCAGATGATATGGATAAGAATGCCAACACAGAGGCAAAAATGCAAAGAGCCATGGATCAAGTCTCACAGTCATGTGATAACTATGATCTCACAATCAGCACAAAAAAGACAGAGGTTGTACACCAACCAGCCCCCGGAAAACCATATAATGAACCAACCATCACTGTGATTGGGCAAAAACTGAAAGTTGTTGACAAGTTCACCTACCTGGGAAGCACTCTCTCCAGAGCAGTGCATATTGATGATGAGATCACTGCCAGAATTGCAAAAGCTAGTGTGGCATTCGGAAGACTCCGTGCAAATGTCTGGGAGCGAAATGGAATCAAGCTTGACACCAAGCTGAAAGTCTACAAGGCTGTGGTACTGCCAACCCTCTTGTATGCATGTGAGACCTGGACAGTATACCAACGCCATGAAAGAGACTTAACCATTTCCACTTAAGCTGTTTGAGAAAGTTGTTAAAAATCAAGTGGCAGGACAAGATTCCAGACACAGAGGTCCTGAGGAAAGCAGGGATGCAAAGCATGCATACAGTCTTAAAGCTAGCACAGCTAAGATGGACTGGCCATGTTATAAGAATGCCTGATGCGCGACTTCCAAAGAAAGTTTTCTATGGAGGACTACAGGAGGGAAAGCGCTCTCAAGGTGGCCAGAAGAAACGCTACAAAGACACCCTCAAAGCCTCTCTGAAGGATTTCGAAATACCAATGGGGTCCTGGGAACAGACTGCACAGGAGCGATCAAAGTGGCGAGGTCTCATCAACAAAGGAGCAGATCTCTATGAAAAGAAGAGAATCTGTGAAGCTGAAAGAAAGCGAAGAGAGCGCAAAGCCAAAACAAATGTGCCACCAGCAGACTCTATGACATTGACTTGCTCTACTTGCAACCGACAGTTTAGAGCCAGAATTGGCCTAGTCAGCCATCAAAGAACTCACCAACACACATCAGCACTATTCAAGAAATAATGATGGTCTTTCTCATTAGTGAGAGACGAACTATCATGTGCGCTAAATAAATTAGAACGAATACGGTACATCCAACGCAACGAAGCGGACATCAGGTTTTCTTGTGCACATAATGGCACTGGCACATAAGCATACTAACTAAGGTGCATACAAAACATTGATTCGCATTAAATTACAGCTGCGTAATATGTATACCTCATATTTGTCATCCCTATAATGAAACACAGATTTCTATGGTGGAGAATGTGCAGAGGACTGCCACCAGGTGGACCTGCAGACGATGAAGGAACACCAGCTCGTAGCGTCGGCGATATGGAAGGCGAACTTGAGTGCCCAACGAGGAGTCCCGCAGAGAGCAGTCCTCCACAGTAACAAGATTTTAAAAGATGCACTACTGTACAATGACACTCTAATCGAGCATCAGTCGAATAACAGTACACAATACAATTTCTGGTTTGGAAAAGTCTCTTTTTCAGTGGTCACATCCAAGACAATAATTATGGAGGAATCAAGTTAAGGCTTTCATTTACATGTAAAAGGACACAGAGGCATGCGTTTTAGTATGGCTCTGATTTATACTGTATATTGTAAAAAGTTTTAATGGCTAACCCAAAATGTTTTTCTCCGTTGACAAAATTCTAAATTTAGCCAACCATATCAGAAATTGATCGACCGTCAGTATCAGAAGATTATCTATTTGTAATATACAATGTACAAGAAAAGGGATGAGTATAAGTCTCTTACTCCGAAATAATAACTCACATCAGGACCATTACGAAAACTTGCCCATGCAATAAACATAGATTTTTAAGCTTAAAAAGTGAAAATTTTCAGCAGAAAAATGTTGGTATTTTTCTAATTTTTGCTCAAAACATAGATTGTGGGTACACGTTAGAACCCAACAATCTATGTTTTGGAGCAAAAATAAGAAAAATAGGTATACCCCTGCGTACCCCAATTTTGCTATATAAAAATGGGGTTCAAGGGGGTACACATTACACTGACATGTTTTCTTGATGAGTATAATCCGTCAAACAGATACACTGTCAACAACGAATAAATAGCATTGTTTGACTCAGTGACTCGGGATCTGGTAATGAACTTCAAGAAACTTCCTTGGAGAAAAAAAAAAACTGATTTAAACTACAATCGAGTTCCCTAACAATGCGCGGCCCCAAACATTGTGCATATGGCATGTCAGCCAGATTTCAAATATATCTTACGTGACTTTCAATGCCATTTCCTTATATTTTACGCACAACAAGAATGCATTTATAAGATTTATTTTTAAAACTCATTTAAGCCTGGCGTCCCTTTTATGGGACATAGGCAAACAGAATAGCCCCAGATGTGACGCCGCAAAACGCGGCGTCCCATCTGGGGCTATTCTGTTTGCTTAGAGTACTTTCATAAAAAAATTGAATAAAATTTAAAAATCACTCCTGACGCCCCTAAAAATGAAAGTGGACTCATCCAAATGATAATGATGGGAAAATCCATTCGTCAAATATGGGTTAAAGACACAAATGACGCTCCTACCTTCCACATAACACAATTAAGTAACATAATATGATTTTGTTTGATTTTAAGATTCTGTATGATGACATATTATATATGCAAGCACTCAAAGCATGCTTTTCATTGAAACGTCTTGTTTGTGATTTACACGGCAACAAACAGCTCCGGGGTCCTATTTGACTCGGACACAACTTCATTGCGCCAAAAGTACATTTGGCAAAATGAGAGAAATTTCCGATCTGCTGTTTATACGATTCATCCCCTAGTGTAGTTGCTATTTCATCTTAAATTTTGACCATCAGTTATATTGATTAGAATAATAATCGAGGTACACAGAACGTTGTTTGGCTGTATCCTTTGCTAAATACAGAAACCTACCCTTGAACTTGATCTAATCCGAAAACTAAATGAGTTGGCGTCGCAGATGCTTGGCCAGTATGTTGTGACTTTATCATGCCATCCTACTTTAAACAACCTTCATGAAAGAAAAGATAATAGCATCTTTTAAATGTCGAGTGGAGAAATCGTCTGAGATGCAAATTAAATGCACAACGTACACATTACTGCGAGCATCTTCAGACAGATAATTGTTGTTTGCACAAGTTGTTAAGGATGTCTAGACCAGCATAAAAACGCAAGAATTACAGACAAATCCGATTTTTCATGCAAATATAAATCAAAGTGCTAGTGAAATTTGACAGGTTTAATCATGCGTATTGTTCCGTAAATGGCACCCAGATAGCGAGCACTTTGCAGACAGCAAAACGTGTGAAACAAAGGTCATGGCTGAAATCTCTAGTTAGATGCTGTTTCACCCTATAACCGGTATACTTAAAAAGGTACAAGTAGGCAATGATCAGGAAAAGGCACAATCAGACAGAAATTTCCACTCCAAAAACCGAAGTGGGAAAAACTAAAATGACAATATTAGTTACTTATACTAAGAAAGTATATTGTAAGTCGAGTGAGCTGCTATCCATACTATTACAGTGTTAGCAATGACAGAATATTGCACCCTGGTCAGCAATACCCTGCGACTTATACATGTATGTTCCACGTTACATTGTCTAAAACAATCAACGACACCAGAAACAGAACATAACATTACGAAAACTTGCCCATGCAATATACAGAGATTTTTTCAGCTATTAAAATAATTGAAAATTTCACCAGAAAAAAAAAATGATTTTTTAATAGTTTTGCTTAAAACATACATTGTGAATACACGTTAGACTAACGAGTACCCACAATCTATGTTTTGGAGCAAAAATAAGAAAAATAGTTATACCCTTGCAGACCACAGTTTTTCTATATAAAAGTGGGGTTTAAGGGGGTATTGTTTGCACTGACATGTTTTCCTGATGAAGCCCGGTTTCTATTGTAATGAAGGCCCTTCTATTTCAATACTTAATAATAAGAACTGGGTCAATTGATTCCATAATAACTGGGTTCTCAAGTTGATGGTTGATGCTTCTAGATGATAATCCCAGAAACCCGATATTTTTGTTGACATTTGCCATGGCTAACATTATTATCACAGCGGAGCCCGATCTGCTTCATTTATGAGCCGCGACATTACGAAACCGATCTTCGGGGTTTCCGACCAGGTCAAGCACAAATCGATTTGTGCAGACTCACAGAAAAAGACTATAAACTTGAAATCACGGATTTTAAGAAGAAGGCAGATTGTACTATCTGTGCAGCGGAAATATACACGCAGATCTGCACAACTGTGTGTGGCTTTGGTTTTGCATATATGTACAAAAATATCCCGTTTTCTTGTGACGTAGCTCTAATCACAGAAAATGGAATAAACGCAGCTTTGTCAAACGAAATCATGGTGTGTGCATTTTTTCATACATTGTACATTATGCAAACATGCCCATGCAATGTACATAATTTTATTGGGCTGTAAAAATTAAAAAAAAAATCATTGGATTTTTTTTTTATATATTTTTCTTATTTTTGCTCAAAACATAGATTGTGGATACACGTTAGAACCGGCTCGGCGAGACGGTTCTAACGTGTACCCACAATCTATGTTTTGAGCAAACATAAGAAAATTATCAAAACATTTCTACTGAAAAACTTCCTTTTTCACTAATTAAAAAATCTCTGTTTATTGCATGGGCAAGTTTTGTAATGCACAACCTTGTCAAAGGAAATCATGGTGTGTGCATTCTCTTCCTACATTGTAATTATGACAGAGAGCCTCTTTCCTTGATAATGTTAGATGGGTTGGCCCAAGTTTGTTTTTAATTGCTTTCTTGAATTCATAAGCCTGTAGTATACTCGAGTCGGCTTAGTTTATTGCAGAACATTTTTCATTAACTGTCGGTATTAATTTAAAGAAAACGTGTTGTTCCTCATATCAAAAACAAAAAAGCTATAAAATGATCATATCACAGAAAATTGGTATTTGCAAAACACAATATGACGATATGAAGATATGAGATATTATATCATATAATGACTTTCTATTCATACGATCCAGTCAGACAGGGCCCAGAATTACAATCCTACCTTAAAGTAAAGGAATACCTTAGATAAGGTGACAAACTTTCACAATAAAACCAAATCAATAACTGCTTTTTATCGCACCTGCTTATAGCAGGGTGCGATAAAGGAGTCCAAATTCCCGTTCGTTCATTCGTTCGTTCGTTCGTTCCGTCAAGTCCGTCAACATTTACGTCGAAGTTTCGTTTTCTCTACATCAGTAATAGCTGTGAGTCTCAAACCCTGGATAGTAATTGTTCTTGGCATACTCCAAGCACGCACCTTGACCCAGTGCCATTGACCTATATTTCACGGTCCATTGACTTTGTTAATTTTTACGTCGAAGTTACGTCGAAGTTTGCTTTTCTCTGCATCATTGATAGCCGTGAGTATGAAACCTTGCATAGTAATTTTCCTTGACATACCATTCAAGCACGCATCTTGACTCGGTGCCCCTGACCTATATTTCACGGTCCATTGACTTTGTTGATTTTTACGTCGAATTTTGGTTTTCTCCGCATCAGTGATACCTGCGAGTGTGAAACCTTGCATAGTAATTGTCCTTGACATGCCTGTCATGACCTATTTCACGGTCCATTGCCTATGTTAATTTTTATGTCGAAGTTTGGTTTTCTCTTTTGTGAGTGTGAAACCTTGCATACTAATTGTGCGCTTGATGTACCTTTCAAGCACACACCTTGACCTGTTACCACTGGCCTATTTTTCACGGTCCATCGACTTTATTATTTTTTATATTATGTCAAAGTTTGATTTTCTCTGCACCTAAGGTAGCTGCGAATGTGAAACCTTGCATACTTATTGTCCTAGACATGATCTTTCAGCGCACACATTGACCTGATGCCCTTGACCTATATTTCACGTTCTTAATTATTTTGCCCGATGTAAGTGCGATATCGACCTCCGCGGCGTTCTTGTATCATATGACGTCGCTGTTTTCCAGTGGATAACGTCATGTAGTAAAAGTATTATGAACACACGTGTATTAACACTTTTGCGGAAATACGTAAAGTCATTGACGACGTCCGTAACAATAATTAAATTTTTCATTGAAAATATGCCAGTTTTGAAGGCGATAAAATCATTATTTAAAACTCATATGATAAAACGAATCGTACACTCGTGGTCATTTCATATGAAATTTATTAAACACGCCGAAGGCTCGTTTAAATTAATTTCATATGAAATGACCACGAGTGTAAGATCCTCTATTTACAAGAATGTGCAAGTGTGTAAAATAATACATGTTTGTCATTTTCATATCAAAGCCGATAATTTTGATTTCAGAACGTTTTGGACGCAACTTTTCGGATGCTGAAATTTGTCACCCTAATTAAAGTCTTCCTTAACTTTGAACGAGGATTGTCATTCCGGGCCCATGTGATTAACCTGACTGTAATCCTTAGGATAGTGGAACACAGAATTGCCATTCCGTCATGACTTTAATGGATAAGTGACAGCTGCAAAGCATTAATGCACTCTACAAATGCCAAAACATGAATCCATTTCCCTGAGACGAGCTAATGCCGTATATAGAAATGGTTGTGGATCTGTTTCCAGCAGATTTTAAGATTTTGAATGACAGTTTAATTGAAGCAATTCCTTGAATATCTCATCATTCTATAGATGTTTTTGTGTTCTAAGGCAACAATACAAAATGTTCATTAGTTGCTTTGTTGCTTTTTTAACACAGTCGTTTTACTATTCATACGTTTTATGGTGACTTCTGTTTTCATTTAATAATCAAATTCATTTAAATCTTATTTCGCTAAAAGTCAAATGCTAAACAAGCATTCTTGGCATATTATATAGATTGTGGGTACTCGTTAGAGCCGCCTCGGCGTAATACCAAGAAACGCGACCTCAGTAATTTGAAGGGGTTACCACCTCCTAGCGACAAACATTTATTGTCAAATGAACCGCAGTAGATAAACACACACCCGATGGTAGACTGCTGGCACACATGACATCAAGGTACAATGTCAGTCTGCAACTTACAATGATTCCTTAAGCTACTACATGTAAATGTCATGTTAACTTTGAGTCTCCTCTTCATGTTGCGATATAGGGATAAAACATGATTTTCCATTCATTAATATTTGCTAGGTCCTGAGGGTAGTGTTGAAAACCGAGGGCGTATCCCGATGTTTTCAACACTGCCCGAGGGACCTATCGAATGTTAATGAATGAAAAAAAAATCATTTTTGACCGCTATTATTGCATACATTCTGAAAGAAATAATGGTGCACTATATTTTACAGCCTCATCACATATTCACACGCGTAAGAGCTTTCGTTCCGGGAGGACTTCAGTTTCTCATTCAGTTCCGGGACAATATACACGTTAATTACCATGGCATTCAAATCTTCTCCGAAACTGCTTGGCCAATAATAACCAAATTTTACATGAAGCATCTGATCTGTGAGGGTCTGGATGGGGTATAATGATTAATGAATAATGGCCTAAATTTTTTAATGAGAGTGAATAAAGAGCAAAAAATTAAATGATTAGTGAATAATGAGGTCCTAAAGAATAATGAATAAATGTAAATTTTTAATGAATAGCAGAATAATATAATGAATAGTGAATAATAACATTTTAAAGAATAATGAATATGCTAAAATTTGGCAATGGAATGGTCTTAGATGGCCTCCCTGACATTCCAGAATTTCATTTTTTTTCTTGGGTCTGGGGGCGTCCAGACCCCAGACCCGATTAAGTTCAAATGTTGTATTCATATTTTAGAAATCCTTGAATGTTCGGAAATACGTATGTCTGGAAGCCAAGCATGTAGGGACTCACCTCATGGGCCAATTGAAAACGTGTCACTTGAAGGCAGAGAAAAATAAATTAAATCATTCTGGATGATTACTGAGACAGATACTATTTCACTGTTTCGCTTGCATATGTATATGTATTTTCTTTTTATTCTATTACCCCACTTTGTCCTTATTATGTTTGTTCCAGTCCTATAATGATTATCTTTTCTGTAGATGGACATCGTCTGACAGAACATAATTATAGTGTCTTTTGCAATCAGAAACAAGGCAGCACTAAGAAAGGCATATGTCTGAGACCCAAGCATGTAGGGGCTCACCTCCTGGACAAATTGAAAAATAAATGTGTCATTTGAAGGCAGAGAAAAATAAAATCAAATCATTCTGGATGATTACTGAGCCAGATACTATTTCACTGTTTCGTTTGCATATGTATATGTATTTTCTTTTTATTCTATTACCCCAATTTGTCTTTATTATGTATGTTCCAATCCTGTAATGATAATATTTTCTGTGGATGGACATCATCTTGGTGTCTTATATGACAGGCCATAATTATAGTGCATTTTGCGATCAGAAACAAGGCAGCACAAAGAATATTCATGCCAATCCATCTGACAATTTAAATGGCACTACATATTTTTCCTCGCTCGCTTCGCTCGCTCGGTATTTAAGACATTAATAAAATGTATTGTACAATCAGGCGCAAGCACAAATCCATACATCACATATTACTCCTATGCTAACCAGTTTGCTAAATAAAAACAACACCATTTTATTATACCTTTACCCCTGATGTTACATTTTTCTTAAATGACCTTTGGTATTCATAATTGAGGAGAAAGATTCAGGATATTTAGTATTTAAGGTGGAGGGGATTATACTCCCAATAGATTTAAAAGGCTAAAACAATCAGTCCTTGTGGCTTGAGATAAGGGATGTCTTAAGGCCTATTTACATGGTATGCTTTAGCATATGTGCTAAAGCATATATGCTAAAAGAGCACATACGCTTTTCCGTTTACACAGTATGCTGAGAGCACATATGTTCTGATTTTCCCTCCATTTACCTGGATATTTATAATTGTCTGTGTTGCAAAACACAAGAATGGAGACTGAGGACATGTTCGTGGTTCCAATTTGCATGTTGTTTATTGCACATGATTATGAGCAGTTGCAGCGTATATTTTTATTTTAAATGTCTGTTCTTCTGTCAGTTTTAATTCTGGCTCATTATTTTTTTCTATTAGAACTCATTATTGAACAAAGTAAACATACATGTACAAATGTAAAATTCCTCAAAGACAGGTACACTAATTATACCTCTGTGGCATTATCAGGTCTTGCTGAGATTGAAAAAGCAATTAACCCCATTGAACTCTCTGTTGATTGGCCAAAAGCGTATGCTTTTTAGCATAAGGATAGAGCAAGTTCTATTCCGTATGCTTAGCATATGTGCTAAAGCATAGCAGTAAAAATTTCAATTTAGACGGTATGCTTAGCACATATGCACAAAAGCATATATGTAAAAGCACACCGTCTAAACTAGGCTTTAGGTGGGGAACACCTTTTTGCTTATGCTTATTAGCTTAGCGAAGAAGGCGCGACTAGTAATATTTTAATGAATAATCGAGCTAATTTTAATGAATAAGCCAAAATTTTAATGACAGTGAATAAATGGCTAAATTTTTAGTGATTAGTGAATACCAGGACCCCCCATCCAGACCCTCATCTGTATGAAGGGTGAAACAATGTGTACATGAATAATTTAGGTCACATGACCAACATGACCACCATGCACGTACATGTATATGGTAAAAACCCTTCACAAATCGTCTTCTCTGGAACTAGTGGACTGATTTCTATCATCAGGGACTAGAGTACTACAGTGTGTACTTATAATATGATCCTGTGATGACCTTGATTTATTTTATAGCAAGGTCAGCGTAAGTCGCATATTCAGTAAACTGTTAAAATATCATTGCAGGGAAAAACTTCCATGAAATGGGCAAATGGACGGAATATTTATGATTTTTAAAATAAAACTGACCCCAGGTTCATCTGTCCATGCCCTGGGATACATGTATATGACCATAATAGTCAAACAAGTTTATTGGTATCTACGCCAGATCTCAGGTGTGTGTTTACAGGACCATTGGTCCTTTGTTTTTTCTTTCTTCATATCGACATGCAGGACGTTTTAGTTAAGTTTGCAAGCATTTGCGTACAATACACCATGATAAGAAATTCGGCATCTAACATAGAACAAATAAAATCCCCAACCAACTGAAGGAAGAGCAAATGAAATTGATGGTTATATCAAATCCCATTTTACGGGATCAAAACCTAGCACCCAGATTCTGCAGTGGTTCACAACATTTACATAGTTTTTCGCTCCTCGCACTGAATCTTTAACTCAAAGCCAGTGCATCATCATGTCATTTTAGTCTAGACTGAAATAAAAACCTATTTTTGATATGCATTTGAGCACATAAGCATGGTAAAATGTATGTATGCAAGTCACACAGTCAACCAGTAGCTAATCTTTGTAATTAGACTGTACTCCGTCACCGGGACAAGTTTCCAGTTCATGAATATTGTTGTTTCTGAGAAGAGAAGCGTCTTAGATTAGTATGTTTCAACAGTGCAGTAGGTCTTCCATTCACAAACAAAGCTTAATGAAGACAATGTCCCGACATGACCTTAGCAGTTGGTTTGGGCGCTTAAACAAAAACAACAAACAAACAAACAAACAATAATTATGATACTTTTAAATTACTGCTTTTAAATCTCGATAAAGTACAGGGCTTCTTAAAATCACGAGGAAGCTTTTTAAAAATTCTGTAGTGTAGGAAAATATGTCCTTGTGATTAGTAAAAATGAAAATATAAACGTAGACCCATTGGAAGCAGTTACAGAATTCAGGAGAAATGCGGGTCAACTGGTCCATGAGCTATTTAAGATGTCGGTACCACCTGACCTGAACAGATCCCCCCCGCACTTTTTGACAATTTTGGCATGTATAGAATAAGATAGAATCGAGGGGACCTTTCTAGGTGGTAGCTTTATGGTTAAAATCTTCGAGTTTATTCTACATGTAGTATTCCCCCTTCATTTGTGTGTGTTTTTTCTCTTATATCTTAAGTTTTCTTCAATTTTATGAACAAGATAGTCAGCTTGTTCATATGTCTTATTATATAACTTGGCTATTAATTATTGTCATATCAATTATTTGATACCAATTTTAGCTCTCTATGACTTTTGGCTGCTGAGATATAAACGTTCCTGTTGGTATACTCCCTCTATTTTTCTGTCATTTTTATCTAATATTTTAAGTTCTCATCAATATTCAACACTAAGAACGCCTAGTTTTTCATCAATCTTATCCTATGATTATATAACAATACCATAGCAATCATTTGATACCAATATCGGCTCTCTAAAACTTTTGGTTGCCGAGTTATAAAGATTTTTTGTTGTATACCCCCTCCACTTTTTTCTGTTATTTTTCTCTAATATTTATAGTTTTTATCAATATTCAAAAAAGTAAGTCATGTTGTTTGTGTGTCTTACCACGTGGTTTTAGAACATTATCTTTGCAATTATTTGATACCAATTTCAGCTTTCTAGAGCTGTTTATCATTGAGATAGTAGCAGTTTTATTGGTATGCCCCATTCATTTGCAAGTGATTTTTCTCTTATATCTTAAGTTCTTTTAAATACTGTATTTGAGAAACAAGAAAGTCAGCTTATTTATATTCTTGTTGCATGGTTATAGAATATTGTCATAGCAATCATTTTATAACAATTTCAGCTCTATAGAGCCTTTGGTAAATGAGATAACAGCAGTTTTATTGATATACCCACTTCTTTGCCAGTGATTTTTCTCTTATATCTTTAGTTTTCTTTGAGCAGCAAAAACGTCAGCTTGCTATATACCTTTTACATGGTCATAGAATTTTGTCATATAAATTATTTGATACCAATTTCAGCTCTCTAGGACATTTGGTTGTTGAGATATATATGTTTCCTTTGGTATACCACCTATACTTTTCTGTGATTTTTCATCTAATATTTTAAGTTTTCATCAATATTCAAACACTAAGAAAGTCTAATTTTTCATACGTCTTATCTTATGATTATAGAGCATTACCATAGCAATCATTTGGTACCAATTTAAGCTCTATGTATCTTTTGGTTGCTGACGTATTAAGTTTTTTGGTGGTATACCCCCTCCACTTTTCTGTGATTTTTCTCTAATATTTAAAGTTTTTATCAATATTCAAAAAAGTAAGTCAGATTGTTTAAGTGATTTACCAAGTGGTTTTAAAGCATTAGATTAGCAATTTTTTGATACCAATTTCAGCTTTCTAGGGCTTTTTGTCGATGAGATATTACCAGTTTTATTGGTATACCCCCTTCTTTTGCCAGTGATTTTTCTCTTATATCTTAAGTTCTTTTAAATATTTGAGCAACAAGAAAGTCAGCTTGTTTATATACTTGTTACATGGTTATAGAATATTGTCAAAGCAATCATATTATAGCATTTTCAGTCTCTAGAACTTTTGGTTATTGAGATATATACGTTTCCGTTGGTATACCCTCTATATTTTTCTGAGATTTTTTATCTAATATTTAAAGTTCTCATCACTATTTCATCAATGAGAAAGTCAAATTATTTATGTTTTATCACATGATTAAAGAAAGTTATTCTAGCAATCATTTGATACTAATTTAAGCTCTCTAGATCTTTGTGAGATATTAGCAGTTTTCTTGGTATACCCCTTCGTTTGCCAATGTTTTTTCTCCTATAGCTTAAGTTCTCTTAAATATTCGAGAAACAAAAACACATTTTGTTTATATACCCTTTACATGGTTATAGAATATTGTTATAGCAATCATTTGAAACCAATTTCAGATGTCTAGGACTTTTGGTTGTTGAGAAATATACAATTCCGTTGGTATACCCCCTATATTTTTCTGAGATTTTTATCTAATATTTAAAGTTTTCATCTATATTCCAACAATGAGAAAGTCAAATTATTTATGTTCTTTATCTTAAGATAATATAACATTATTCTAGCAATTATTTGATACCAATTTAAGCTCTCTTGAGCTTTTTGTCACTGATATATCAGCAGTTTTATTGGTATACCCCCTTCGTTTGCAAACGTTTTTTTCTTCTATAGCTTAAGTTCTCTTAAATATTCGAGAAAAAAGAAAGACATTTTATAAATATATTCTTTACATGATTATAGAATATTGCCATAGCAATCATTTGATACCGATTTCAGCTGTCTAGGACTTTTGGTTGCTGAGATATATACGTTTCCGTTGGTATACCCCCTATATTTTTCTGAGATTTTTATCTAATATTTAAAGTTCTCATCTATATTCCAACAATGACAAAGTCAAATTAATTATGTTTCTTATCTTATTATTATAGAACATAATCATTTGATTCTAATTTTAGCTCTCTAGAGCTTTTGGTCACTGAGATATCAGCAGTTTTATTTGTATACCCCCTTCGTTTGCCAGTGATTTTTCTCCTATATCTGAAGTTCTCTTCAGTATTTGCGCTACAAGAGAGTCAGCTTATTGATATATTTATTTGTATAATTATAGAATATTGTTATAGCAATCATTTGATACCAATTTCTGTTCTTTATGACTTTTGGTTCCTGAGAAATACACGTTTCCATAGGTATACCCCTCCATTTTCTGTGATTTTTCTCTAATATTTAAAGTTTCCTCAATATTTGAACAGCACAAAAGTCTGACTATTAATGTATCTTATTATGTGGTTTTAGAATGTTATCATAGCAATCATTTGTTACAAACTTCAGCACTCTATGGCTTTTGGCTGCTGAGCTATAAACGTTTCTGTAGGTATACCCCCCTACATTGGTCTATGATTTGTCTCTAAAATTAAAAGTTCTCATCAATGTTTGAACACCAAGAAGGTCAAAATCATTCTGTATTTTTTTACATTAATATAGAACATTATCATAACAATAATTTAATACAAATTTCAAGTCTTTGGAGTTTGTGAGATATCAGAATTTCGTTGATTTTTCCCCTTCGTTTATCTGATATTTTTCTATAATATCTGAAGTTCTTTTTAGTATTCGAGCATTAAGATAGCCAGCTTGTTTATATATCTTATTACATGGTTTGTTAGAGAATTGTCATAGCAATCATTTGATACCAATTCAATCTCTTTAGAACTTTTGGTTGCTGAGATATAAGCAACTGTGCTGGTATTCTACATTTTCTGTGATTTTAGTCTAATACATAAAGTTTTCATTAATATTCGAACACCAGGAAGTCAGTTTGATAATAATATCTTATTACATAGTTATATAGCATTGCAAAAGCATTTGATACCTATTTCTGCTTTCTAGGTCTATCAGTAGCCAAGATACATGTGGTAATATAGGTGTACCACCTTACTATCTGCACTTATTAGGGGTGGTGTTGAACACTGTGTGATTTTAGGTGACACAAATGGGCATTAAAGTGATCCTCTGACCAAACTGGCACCCTTGAGCATTTGTTCTAAGGGTTCAAATTACATCCAATAACCCAAACCAAACCCTTCAAATGGCAATATAATTATTTTCCCTTTGTAGATCCTGATTTTCGTCATTTTCATTAATTTTCATGAAAATGCAAATGAGATGATTTTCATTTAGGCCAATGGCATCAACAAATTTGTCAAATAGAATAGTTGATACAATAACAATGAGCCACAATGATAGTTTAGGCCTGAAATTAGTTTTTATGGGAAAATTGATTTTTAACTTTTTTTTTCATTTTAATGTTTTAATGAAAATTCATGAATATGCAAGTGAGATAATATCCATTACTTATCATAGGATAAAAGGGATATGTCTTAGCTTTAAAATGAGACCAAGTTCAATGGTCTAGGATAAAAAACAATTGAGGTATTTTCAATTTTCTATGTGTACCCCCATTATTGACGCAAAAATTGAATATTTAGAGTAATTTAATAAAACATAGTGTAAAACGCAAACGCCTCTACTTTCAGATAGCAGAAAACAGGATTTGATAGCTTTTTCAATGTACTTTTAGAGAATAATAGTTTTGAAATTTCCCTTGGGGAGGAAAGGGGGATATGGAGGGCTAGAAGACTATTCCCTACCGTTTTTTTTGTGTGTTAAAATGACGTTTTTTTTTAATTATGGGGTATCGTAAATAACGTGTCGTTTCACCATTAAAGCTACCAGCAATGCAAGTCCCCCCGATTTTTACAAGTCTACAAACATAGTCCTACATGAAAATCATAAGGGGATTTGTTCAGGCCAGATGGTACCGACCCCCAAAATTTACGGCATTGGCTCATGGACCAAACCGTACGGCGCCGTATTGTAAAGAATACTATTTTTTCCAAACTGGCGACGAAAGCTGGACAATAATTCATTTATTTGGTTTCATTTTCATTAATCAAGAAGTTCAAATTAATGTTATATAGTCTTCGGTGACTGTACATAACACACTAAAAAGTTTTGAATTTCGTGATTTACTTATAGTTATTTATAGAGAACCTCAAATGAGAAACCTAAAAAAGCTAGTCAGTCAATGATTTTCACGTACTTTCTTTAATTTGGTCATCAACATGTACGTTGCTAGAATATACGCGCGTAGAAGTACAAAGTAATGACAATGACAGAATGTTGGTTCCGAATTGTTGTTACAGTAACGTTTCTTAGTTTCTTTTCGTGCTACAAAAACATAGATTAACTGTTAATGGTTAAAATGTAAGTGTTTCGAATGGACTATATCGTATTTCCTTATTTCCAAGAAGTAGTTATATATATATATACTTAAACACAAAAGAATGTTGATACTTTTTGTCTGTGTTCCACTCGTACAAAACTAATCCTAAACCAATCCTAAAACTAAAGACAAATGTTTATTTGAACATCAGGATAACAAAGATTATGTCTGTAGAATATTCATAAATAAAATCCAAACAATACGTTACGATGCCAAAAGTGGCGTTTTTGACATTTTTTTGTACGGACGTATAGGTCTGTTGGAATTTATGAAATAATTTTACGTCGGTAATGCCAATACCATTGCCGATAAATTTTGCAACTGCTTACTGTAGCACTTGAATATTCAACATATAATATGTCTATAATCTATAATAATCTAACATTTTTAATAGAGGCATTGCACAAGAAAACCAACAATCTGAGTTCCCGTCCAGGTCTGACACAAACCGGGCTGTACAGCCAAAGAAAATAGCTAGAAGCTTGAAATTTCACATTTAGAAAGAAGAGACTTCACACCATCTATGGAGCGAAAACAAAGGCGCTGATCAGCTGTGCAGTTACTCCAAAGGTGGCAATTTAATAAGTCAAACCTGAACTGAAATATACGAATGCATGTAGTATTGTATTGTTAGTTGTCTTGTCCTCTTGGTAGATCCCGTAACTCGTCAATAGGTCATAATATCTCGGTTACCCTAGTCTGAATTAATGACCTGATTTTGTTGAATGGATTTTATTTGCATTCAGGCGTATGCGTTGCTTCACGTTTACCCTTAATCCTGCTGCTGTTGAAAGCTGATATTTTCACGCAACTAATTCTTTCATTCCAAGGAATCTTAATAATTGCGTTTGAAATTACTCAAAGTTTTACCACCTCGTTTAGTAATTGCCATACTACGTTGCATTGTAGCTAAAAGGTTGTCTCGTAATTTTTTACAAATTGAGTTATGGGTTCGTTAAAAATATAATACAAGTAAAACTGCATGTTCGCAGCATCAGTGTTATTTGTTGGGTACTTCATATATGTACATGTAACCAGTTTCAATAGTCGGGTTATCATCAAAAAGTCAACCAAAAGTTTATGTTTGTAACCAGTATAGGTTGAGTAGACTGGTGCAGTGGTAGTGGAGAAAACTTTCGTCCTAGAGATCTCAGGTTCGATGCTCATCCGGGGCGCCGTTCGTTGTAACATTGACCATGTCAACGAGGTACTGGTCAGACAAGAATCATTGTATAATGTTACTAGGATATCGGAAAAGGTTTTCATGTTGAAAAGATATATTACGAAAAACTTGCCCATGTAATGTACACAGATTTTTTTCAGAAACAAAAATTGAAAATTACATTTGAAAAAAAAAAAAAAAAAAAAAAAAAAAAAAAAAGAAAAAAAAGAAAGAAAAAAAGAGAAGATTTTTTAACATTGTGGCTCAAAACATACATTGTGGATACAAGTTAGAACCGCATCGGCGCGGTTAATGAGTACCCACAGTAATAAGAAATTTAGATTTACTCCTGCAATCCCCAGTTTTACTATATAAAAGTGGGATTTTTGGGGTTACACATTTCACGGACACGTTTTCCTGGTGCGTTCTAGAAATGTTTTAAGTAAAAAGTGTATCGAATACATTTTCTCTTTCATTCACATTAAAAGTCACTTTCAAGTCGACGTTATAAAATATATGGCTTCATCATTATAAACTAAGAAAAAGCTTTTGAGTCTAGAGAAAAATGAATTTTGACAAGTGTACTTTAAAATTTGTTCATCTCTGTGGATAATACAAATAGATATTACTCGCCTAAGCTAAGATTTACTTTGACTTGAAAATACAACAAACATTGACAGAATGTCAGGGATTATACCAAGATCAATTTCATTTCATCGACGCACTTTTATGCGCCAGTCATTTGTATCGCCAGCCCCCATAGGGCCGGGGATGTTGGGCAAACAGTGGGGCTAAAGTGATTGAGTCCCGGCAGTGCCGGGGATGTGCCGGGCTTTTAATTTCCCGCAAAACTTCACGGCTACAGTAATTAAATAAGATATTAGTTGTATTTTTAACATTCAATTATTATTGTGGTCCTTATATAATTTGCTAATGTATCTGTACATTTACATGTAGAAATTTAAGCCCCTCTCTCATATGTCTCATTAAAACATCTCTCAGCTGTTGTTCCACATTGTTGTCAGTCGTCCCCGAGGAGCCGGGACTTTAAGCAGGGACTGTACCACAAATCTGACTCGGCAGTGTCGGCTTTTAGAAGGGCTTTTAAAACCAAAAAGCTAAACGCCCCGCTATTCCACGCCCCACTTGACTGGTGCATAATAACTATTTCATTTATCCAACTGTTTGTTCGTCCGTTCTTTCATTTGTTTGTTGTTTATTTCTTTTTTTTTCACGACCGACTCTCTCTCTCTCTCTCTCTCTCTCTCTCTAGAAAAAAGTAGACAAATAATAAAGTAACAAAGTGGGCACGGCCGACCCTAATTTTACTAACTGCTTTCGTATCCATTTTGACCTTCTCACCCAATCATTTTTGAATGGACGATCTAATTGTTTTTACCATTTGCCGATATTGTATGGTCGATAATGAAGGCCAAGGCCGAGCCGAACTGTCGAGTATACAGATATTTTCTATCAATAATCTCTTGAAATATGTTTCTTGTAGAAAAGAAAACAAACTGATTGAATCTATAAATCGGATTGCGTTTGACTAATTTACAAATAGTGTGTCTGTTGTTTATTTGAAACTCCAGTAATCAATGAAAACATCCATAAGAAGGAGTAAGGAATGCACGTTTTGTGCATCACTGATTCAGAACCCTGGCGGGGAAACAGCGGCTCTCTCCTGGCAGTACTGAGACAAACGAACCCCGTTGATTGGATATTAACTTATAAAATGGCTAAATGGGAAGCATAGTGTGCGCTAAAATAAACAACAACAATTTTTATAGTCCAGCAGGAAATCAGTTTGACATTGCAATGAGGTTTAAAGTTTTTTTCTTTGCTGAACTTCGAGGTTAAACCTCGTCTTTGAAGAATCCAACTGATGACATCTTGTCATCATTGGGGAATTTGAGAAAATCAAGATGGCGTCCAAGGGGTCCACCACATAATGAAAATATACATATTGTCAAATATTTCATCCCTAATTTAATGAAAAGATGCATTTATTTCCTCTGAATATTACTATCATCAACATATCTTACTCATGCTGTTGTTTAAAAACTTTCCTAGTTATGATGGCATCAAAGATGGCCGCCAAAACTCGAAAAACATGGACGTTTGTGCTTTGTATAGTTTTGACCATGAACAGCAGACTAATAATACGTTGTTAACTCCAATTATTGTTGGTGTCAATGTATCTAGCTGCAGCTATTTATTTCTGGACTCATGCATCAATAATGGTGTCCAAGATGGCTACCAGAATAAAGATATGAGTTTCAAGATGGCATCCCACATGTCTACATGATAACAATTCTTACTATAGTATATGACCTAAATGGCGTTTTTATGAGATCATGGAGTGAGAATAATTTGCTGTATGTCTGCAATTTGGAAAGATGTCATTTCCAAAATTGATGGTGTCAATGATGGTCCCCAGATTATTTTTTCAAACTGGAATGCTATGGAGATGTAAAATTGGCTGAAAATGTTGCATACACCAATGTTACCATCAGGAAAACATGTCCGTGAAATGTTTACCCCCTCAAACCCCGGTCACTGTTATATAGCACAACTGGGGTTTGCAGGGGTATACCTATTTTTCTTCTTTTTGCTCCAAAACATAGATTGTGGGTACTCGTTAAAGGCGGTTCTAACGTGTACCCACAATTTATGTTTTGAGCGAAAATTAGAAAAATAAAAAATTCTACTGAAAATTTTCATTTTTTTACAACTTTAAAAATCTCTGTATTTTGCATGGGCAAGTATTCGTAATGCCATTCTAGGATGATTTAAAATGACATTAATGATATCTATTCTACACAACTGACATATGTACAAGGGTTGTTCCAAAAGTCTCATTACACTCCCTGTTTTGCCAGAATTACAGCATGTCAAGTCTTGAAACAATTATGATCACCAAGTACTATATCTTGGGGCTTTGGTGGTAAATTTTTGTACTACTGCTTGCATCTGTTAAAACGCAGTGGCGTTTTGAACACTTGCATTCCTACTAGAGCGGAGCAGGTCTAATGACGTTGCCGTTAATTGTGATTTTTTCTTGATATTTTGCCGTTTGGATAAATATGCTACAAACAAGAAATATACTAGAGGACTTTGAAAACGCCTCACTGTACATCGGTTATTTTTTGCTTAAAAACTTCATTAAAGTTGAGCGGATGTACAAAATAAACATACATGTAGTATCGTGTACACCAGCACGATAAACAATATTTATCCATAAAGATCCATTAAAATTTGTTCGCTCGTTTGTTTGCTACAGCTGTTTTCACAGACGTCATAGACACGCATGAAAACCTTAATACGGCTACAATAACCGGATTTTGTATAAACAAACCGTCTCTAGTGATAGCTAACGACCTTAAGCACAAGAAAAGGCAAAATCAAAATGTGGGATTTCTTTCAATGTCGTTTGAGGCGCTAACGTTATTTGATGACGTCAAGCGTAAGTGTTCAAAATACCTCTAGCCATTCGATTACAGCGTCGAAAGTAACTGTAATTTTTACGTAGGTCGTTTCCTATTCATTGTGCACAAAATCTTTTGAATTCGTTTCATTTTACACGCAAAAAACAATGTTTTCTTTAAAAACGTAAAAGTGACGTAACTGCCGCTGCTTTAGTGCAAATGAAAGCAAACCAACAACATTTGCTTGGCTTTTGGTGTTTCTTTCCAGAAATCATGTTGTATCTTATGAATATTTGCCGTCCCCATACTTTGATTTTGTTGAATTCTGGGTAACGCTTGAATTCATTGTGTATTGCGTTAATACCTGGCGTTGACGCATCGGTTTTGGTATCGAAGTTAAGCAGACTTGATGTACTTTTTAGTTCAAAAATATTTTTGCATAATTTTATATTGATATTTTATATCATGTTTTCTGAGAGTAAGGAGCAATAAAACAAGTGAGGCGTTTTCAAAGTCCTTGAGTATATATCTCAAAATTATACCAATATCCAGCTTAATGATACTGTAGAATATTGTTACGCACTACCGCGTTTAAATATAAATGGCACACGAATAGTGATTTGTTTATTCTTTAGTCAACCAGACAGACGCCAGGCCAGTCGGGGTATACTCATGGAACAGTCTGATCTTAGCTTGTTGGGATATGCTAATCAAGCAGGGGACTTCAACTTGCTTGGTTTGCGAGTGTTATTTAATTCAATTAATTAGTCTCTAATGTGCATTGGAAAGAACATAGAAACAAGACGTTGGAAAATTTGCAGAATTTATATGAGCTTCTGTTTCTTTGAGCTCAGCAAACTTTTAGACAAAATACAAGCAATGAAGAATTTAATAAACAAGACATCAAATGAAGTTCAATTCACAAACAACTTACGAAAACATGGTAGCGTGAAAGTTAAAATTTAATGCTCCGGTTAATGAACAGAATGCAACACCAGATTATCTATTCTTCAAATAATCGTTGCCAAAACACTTACGATAGCTGCTTATGCTAGAAATGACAAGTCAAATTTACTGCCGTAAAAATGAAAATGTCTGAGCAGTTTAAATTCCGTTAAAATATTTATTTAAGCTTTAAAACTGCCAATAAATAAACAAAACCTACTTCTTGTGCTTAAGATGCCTTTTTAATGTTTCTTTCAAAATTAATTACGGTTTAGATTGCTAAAATTGGCTAACGAGCGTTTTAGAACAAGCTGAAATATTTTTGTGACTGTTCAGTTCAGAGTCAAAATACGAAGTCCTCGTGCATTCTACGCTCCAGCCTTATATACCCTACGGTCCCACAACGTACACTGTGGGCAAAACAATGCGCGTGATGCAGACAGCAAACAATGAAGGATCGCAACGGACGTTCGAATGCACGCAAACATCGCCGCCATTACGAAAACAAAGAAAATCATCTAGGCAGTCGCCTTAAAACACTGCATACAGCGAACAAATAAACGAAAATACCGAACATTACACATGAAACGATAGAAGAATCAATCTAGAAAATGACTGTATAAATGTTCTGAAATTTAAATGAAATTTGACAGAGAAATGCTTCATTGAACATGAAATTTCGAGTCTGACAGTTGAGAAATGTCAGCTGACGGTTTACAGTGTCCTTGACAACGCTCCCTGACGTCATAAAAAGTACACAAAAGTGACGTCACGAAATCGCTAACAAACATGGCGCACTAAAGTGACAGCTGATTCTGTGCAAGAGAAAAATAAATAAAAATGGACTTGTGCATGTTTACTGAAAAGTGACATCGTTATAAAAACTTCAGGTAACATTGTTAGTTTTCAAAACAACAACTGTCATTAATTTACAATTATGTACATTGCAGTATTGATTGTCAAATAAGGAATGTGCGGTAATGAGAGTCGATACGATAGGCACCTAAGCTCGGACACCGGGGCATTACACAACCCCCCTCCCAAGGCGTTAAAGTTCCAACTAACGCCTAAAAAGGAGTGCAGAAAAACACAAATAAACCAGTTGACAGAAAAAAAAATCGACTCACATTAAGCGGCACATATCCTGGTCACGGCACCAAATAAATGCACATGTAAGAAAATTTTATATACTATAACATTGCTTCAACAAACACAATTCACAAGTAACTTATGCACAAATTATGCAATGCATGAATAAGAAAACATATAGTCCACATCATTAAGATACAAAATTGTACCAATAGGTAATACAATAATGGTTGTTCAACAATAAAAAAAATATTGCAAAAGTATCACCAGATTAACTACATAAAACACATTCCCAAGGATGACGCAGCAAAATGTTAAGTTAAACTTGTTAAGTTCCTCATAACATTCATTACCCTAATGACACGACTAAACATTTAAAAAAATAACCCTAAATTACATTCATCTTAAGACCTACACTTAAACTTAACTTTAAACAACATCTTTAAAATAAATTGCAAACCTTACATTTCTACAAATCCTTAAGACAAAATTAAAACTTGAATTTTCAAAGTCTCTTCAACTCCCTTAACCACTTATTTAATCTGTCATCATCTATTGTCTCTTCCTAATCTTCAACTGTCTTGTCTTCGTCGCTTCTGCTACTCTCCTCAATGATTGGGTTTTTCTCCTTCCCTCTCTCATACTTCCAACCGTCTCCACTGTCATCGTATCTCTCTCGTCGTCTCTGTCCTTCCTGTCGTCTGCTCCGATCGCCGTCTTCCTGCCACTACCTACTCCCATGAGCTGTAGAAAACATCCATTTGATTTTTCCCGGGCGTTCCATTGCCATAAGTGAGCCATCAATAAACACCTCATATGCGCGACTCGCATGTGCTTATACCAGCCCCACCTCTCTGATGAAAACAACCCTGGTTGCCCGTATTAGACTACTACACGCCACATTGCGTCAAATACACCGAACAAACCCTTGCTCTTCCCACTAGTACTTCAGTTAAATACCCGAACGCATAACACAAGTCATATGCCACCCATATCCGATATACCGATCAATAACTTTTAACTCTGAAACGCCATTCGCAACCAATCATCAGATCTCAATAGGCTTTAGCTCACTTAAAGGAATGACAACTTCGCCAAAACCATACTGTTTGTATAAAGCTCAAATATTAGCAAGTATACTCAGGATTCAAGAAACATGTATACTTCCCCATCCCTGTTTCTTCACTGATAAAGAATATACTCAAAATCACAGCCTTAAAATCGAGACTGCAAAACTATTTTAAAGCATCTAATATACCACACTATATACACATATGTATATATCAAAAGATTCACCGAAAACTCTCTCGGCTCCACAAATGATACATATAAACAAAACAAACGCGGTTATACCAAACCCGCATAAAAAATACAGAAGTTATCAAAGAACATCTCAGTTTCATGAAACGAACATCTATTACTGCTCTTTCACGAAGATGCTCATTACTATATTAATGCGACACATGAAGGACTCTCCTTCGGGCCCTCTCGACGCATGGAGGTAATGGATCGCCTTCATAAGGTTCGAGCTTGTAGCAACTGACGCCCTTAGTTTTTAGCTCTTCAACGAGTTTCGTCTTCTCCGCAGTAAGCACCAAATATTCACAGCTCACCGAATGCGTAATTGGCGTAGCACTTTTGGTATTGACTGACCCTGCTCGTGACTTTGTTTTTAATCTTGTTCTAGTTCGCTTTTTCCGACGGCCGAGGGATGAGCGATACATTTCAGATTGTGGCTGCAGTCTTCTTATTCTGCCGTCAGGTGCTTTTCCGACTAGAACTTCCTCATGCCCTATAGACATCGGAAATCTTTCTATTGGCTCAGCAGTACCAAGGACTGCATTTTGCTTAATGGTTATAGCGTTAGCAAAAAGATTTACAATCCTTACCTGGCATGTGCGGCTTTGTGTTACATCTACCAATGTTGGTGACATATGTAAAGGATGTTCTTTTTCTACAGGGCGTATTGTGTACTCATTTTCAGATGAAAAATCATCATAAGCTTTGCCCTCGACATGCACATCTACCATTACCTCGCTCTGTGCAGGTATGATATTGTGACCAGCTGCCGTTACATCTCGAATGCGCTCACTCATACCTATCTGTATAATGGGCACTTCCTGATTATTAAGTTTCATGACTCCTTTGCTAAGCCATAAGTCTGTTGGACCGTCTACGCCATTTTGCAAAACATCGACACCAAGAAGAACATCGTCTTCAATGTCTGCCACAATGGCTTCTATCTGCATCTTCACTGTTCCCAGTTGTAGTGCAAATGTTGCTCTACCCTTTAAACTAATTGGTGAACCACTAGCACCTACTATTTTTGCAGCCCTACTCAATTCTGGTTTATCCTCAGGATTCATTGATTCAAAAATTCGTGAAGACACTATTGTCTTGGATGCGCCAGTGTCAGCAGTAAAAAGTATTGGATACCCTTGTACACTGCCGCGTATGTATACCCCATCAGGCAATTTTCTTGTCTTGATGGATTTCACGACAGTATCCCCTGGCGTACTTTCTTTTACATTTTGGCCTTTATTGTTAATACAGGCTTCTCTGTGGCCGCGAGAGACAGCCTCCCCTAGTTTAAAGAACCGACTGGGTTCTCATTATTTGACCTATTGTAACTTATAGGATTTCTACTCTGGTCACCTGAGTTCGCATCATCTGTTCTTGCTGTTTTCCTAGGACAATCTCTAATGACATGCCCTTCTTCATTACACTTGAAACAAACCACTCCTCTACGACGTTGATTATTTCTCGTCTGTGAGATTTGTGTACCCTGTTGTCCATTCGCTATGGCTGTTATTTGGGTAACCAAAGTCTGAATAAGATCCCTTGTCTCTGTCAAAAGCTTAAGTTGGATTTCGGATTCCGATTCATCTTTTTCTGACTTCACTTCTTGGCTCTTAGGATTCTTTGTTACTGGTCTTTCAGACTTCTGGGGCACTCTATATACATGTTCAGGCTCCTCAGTGTCACTGCAACATTCTTCATCTGTATCATAGTACTTGTCTTCAGTCGCTCGCCTAGCATATTTCTTAAGCTTTCGATCCAGAAATGTATCAGACTTACTTCTCCGTTTTGTCTGTATGAAATTAACAGCATGATAGACGGCTTCGTCAATATCTTCTGGCTCTTTGTTATATTCAATTTCGAACCTAGCATCGTTATCTTTGAGGCCATCTAGAAATTTTCTTACAAGATCTTCTTGTCTTGTTTTGGCATCTCTTTGCTGGTATGCCTTGGAATAAAGCCTTTTCAGATCTGCAGCGTATTCTTCCACTGCTTCATTCTCCTTTTGTACCCTCTGGCTGAATTTCGAAGCAAATGTTCGCTTTGTCTCTACTACACGGAATCTGCTATTTAACTCTTTCACGAGTTCTGTATAGCATCTCAATGTATACTTAGGCAACTGGGTGAACACAAAGTCCCCCGCTCTGCCTTGCAGTTTAGGTAATAGATTGTCTAGTTTCATGTCATTGTTCCAGTTTCTCCTCTCAGCAATTTCCTCGAACCTGCTTATCCAGACTTTCCAGTCTTCTTTGCCATCGAATGAGGGAAGTTTTATACCATAGTTGTATGAGCTCTGTCTTCCGTTTTCTTGTCTCTGATAACGTTTTTCAGTGGTGTACGTGCTATCATCGTAACTGTGAAAACTATCACGCTCGTGGCTCATTCTATCATCGTGTCGGTAATTCGGCATATCTATGTCACGGTTAACTGTCTCGTTTGTCATATCGCCTGGTGTGTTGTTTATACTATATTGGTTTCGTCTTGTGTAGTTTGGATATGTATTCGTCTCGTACCTTTCGTGAACCGGATACATCTGTCTCTCGTTCTGTTGGTGAACTGTCCCGTCTGTGGTGGGATTAGTTCTAAGCTCTATGTCACCCTGCGTCTGCAAAGCACTATTTTGTTGACTGTAAGATTCGCCACCTTGAGCCCTGATATTGTATGTATGGTCTCTCGCGTCCGGCGCTGTCATAGATTCTCGGTAAACCGGCTCGCTTATGGTTCGGTTTGCCAATCTTGCATCAAATCTCTCTGCTACGTAGTTGTTATAACTAGCTGTACTGGACTGACCACTGTCTTGTGTCAAGTTTCGGCTACTATTTGCCCTTGGCACTAAAGAAGCGGGTTCGTTCTCTTGCGTGTATGAAATAGAACTGTTTCTTTGACAAGGTTGGCTAACGTTTGAACCATTTGAAACCAACTCCCGTCGGGGTTTTTGCGGTGCATCGTTAGACACTGTAAACTGAGCAGAAACGCTGCTCGTTTCCTTCTGACTATTAGTCAAAGCAACTGTTCTCATTTCTTGCAAGACAGCAACAACATTTTGAAATGCGCTTTCAAACAGCTCTTGTTTCTGTTGCATATTATCTTGTTTCTGTTGCATAGATTTGAGAGTTCTGCTCATACCAAATATGACATTTTGCAAGTCCAGGTTAACATTATCATTTTGCACGGAATTACCACTAGCCTGTGTATACTGGACCGTTTGCTGTTGGTTTACACCATTGCTATAACCTGGTCTCTGCTGCCAAAATCCCGTAAAACTGTACGGCATGCTTTGCTCGTGCTGCCTGATGTCACCGTTTATCGTGACTCTGTTTCGGTTCGCCTCGTGTGAGATTTGGTCGCGAAAATGTACCAACGTTTCAGCGGCTGCCTGGTCCGAAATATCTTCGGAACCGTCTGCCTGACTTAAACCCGTACATTGCGACCCATCTTCGTTCTGTGGACCACGTGACTCTAGCACTGTCTGTGGCTGGTTATTAAAACCTGTTTCAACATGACCATTTTCTCTACTTATAGGGGGTGTACCATGTATATTTTCAGTACTCATTTTTTAGTATGAAGGTTCGTATCTCACGACTTATATGTAGAAAAAAGAAAATAAATCGCACCGCCGCTCACCACTTTAGTTGTTACGCACTACCGCGTTTAAATATAAATGGCACACGAATAGTGATTTGTTTATTCTTTAGTCAACCAGACAGACGCCAGGCCAGTCGGGGTATACTCATGGAACAGTCTGATCTTAGCTTGTTGGGATATGCTAATCAAGCAGGGGACTTCAACTTGCTTGGTTTGCGAGTGTTATTTAATTCAATTAATTAGTCTCTAATGTGCATTGGAAAGAACATAGAAACAAGACGTTGGAAAATTTGCAGAATTTATATGAGCTTCTGTTTCTTTGAGCTCAGCAAACTTTTAGACAAAATACAAGCAATGAAGAATTTAATAAACAAGACATCAAATGAAGTTCAATTCACAAACAACTTACGAAAACATGGTAGCGTGAAAGTTAAAATTTAATGCTCCGGTTAATGAACAGAATGCAACACCAGATTATCTATTCTTCAAATAATCGTTGCCAAAACACTTACGATAGCTGCTTATGCTAGAAATGACAAGTCAAATTTACTGCCGTAAAAATGAAAATGTCTGAGCAGTTTAAATTCCGTTAAAATATTTATTTAAGCTTTAAAACTGCCAATAAATAAACAAAACCTACTTCTTGTGCTTAAGATGCCTTTTTAATGTTTCTTTCAAAATTAATTACGGTTTAGATTGCTAAAATTGGCTAACGAGCGTTTTAGAACAAGCTGAAATATTTTTGTGACTGTTCAGTTCAGAGTCAAAATACGAAGTCCTCGTGCATTCTACGCTCCAGCCTTATATACCCTACGGTCCCACAACGTACACTGTGGGCAAAACAATGCGCGTGATGCAGACAGCAAACAATGAAGGATCGCAACGGACGTTCGAATGCACGCAAACATCGCCGCCATTACGAAAACAAAGAAAATCATCTAGGCAGTCGCCTTAAAACACTGCATACAGCGAACAAATAAACGAAAATACCGAACATTACACATGAAACGATAGAAGAATCAATCTAGAAAATGACTGTATAAATGTTCTGAAATTTAAATGAAATTTGACAGAGAAATGCTTCATTGAACATGAAATTTCGAGTCTGACAGTTGAGAAATGTCAGCTGACGGTTTACAGTGTCCTTGACAACGCTCCCTGACGTCATAAAAAGTACACAAAAGTGACGTCACGAAATCGCTAACAAACATGGCGCACTAAAGTGACAGCTGATTCTGTGCAAGAGAAAAATAAATAAAAATGGACTTGTGCATGTTTACTGAAAAGTGACATCGTTATAAAAACTTCAGGTAACATTGTTAGTTTTCAAAACAACAACTGTCATTAATTTACAATTATGTACATTGCAGTATTGATTGTCAAATAAGGAATGTGCGGTAATGAGAGTCGATACGATAGGCACCTAAGCTCGGACACCGGGGCATTACAATATATTTGGAAATCTAAGTAAAATTATAACGAGCAAATCGTCAAAATAATGCTATAAAGATCAGTCATGCAAACTAAGTAAAATTAACTAGTGCTATCCACTGTTAATAACTCCCCATGTTTCAGTAGGTCATGTAATATTACTGTTACTAAATAGCAGAAATATCATTTTGAAAAAATATGTTGTGTAATAGTATTGAAGTCCCAAAATAATATGAAGCTAAACAATTGCATGGTTTCCATTAAAAAAAAAAACAACAACATGTTTTAGATGGTTAAACATAATGACCCTATATTTTTGCCCCGCAAGTTTTTGCCGATGTCACAATTTTGCCGTTGAAACTTTATAGGTAAGCTTCTTCATTTTTCTCCATAATTATCAAACTGTCCTCAAATTTCATAACATTATCAGTAAATGATGCTCATAGAATGCTAGTAAGACTGGTATATTTTTCTAAATGCTCACATTATACCTATGTTGATTTAACAGATAACAAAAAATGGAAGTTCCGAAAACATTTTCCATAATTTGACCTGCTCCGTTCATGCCTACTCATGGTTACCAAGGTAACTGTAGCAGTGAGGTTATTGAAGTGAGTGTCATGTTGTGCAGTAAAATAAGTTCCAATATAGCCATTTAATCTGCATGAGAAACTTTGATCGGTTCCTGTAATGTGTTCAGAATAAAATACATGTGTAACAGGACTTTTATGACAAGCCACGTACATGACTACAATGTAACAGGTACAGATGAAATATAGAGTTCAGTAGCAATACCTGTACAGAGGTTAAAAGTTACCAAAATAAAGACACTGTACATTATGAGAAGGCGAATAAAACTCTTAAAATTCAAGCCCGGACATCAGGCGTGAATGATAGGGCATCATAAGATATCAAAAACTGTACCTGATCAAATAAATAAATATATCCAACAAACCTATGATTTTTGCTTGACCATATCACAGGTGGTTGATCAACACTAAGAACGTATTTTTGATGTGCAAGTTATGATTGTTGGAGATTTGTTCAATTTTACACCATGTTCTGAACGAAACCACCGCTTCCTGGGTATATACCAGTATAGTACTGTGGTGAAAAAAAATGTGCACAGAGCACAGATAGTCATGCTCCGGGAGGCTTGCTCAGGAACAGTGCGGTTATCTTAAATGACATTAGCTTTTGATAGTGCACGTCATAAAAAATAAATGCAATCTGACAAAAACAAAATAAATAAAAAAATCTTGCATCCTCCTCGATTAATAGCTGATAGTCTCAAACACAAAGACGTGTGAAACAAACATTAGTCTGTCATTGATTTTCGCGAACTTTTATCGGTGACACAGTTATACATTACTCAGTAAAAGAACATAAAACTACAAATTGATATCACTGAGAAAAGCATAGTTCCGACTTATTTAAATAAACTTCATTCATTTAGAGTACTTTTCATAGTGTATTATCGTGCTATGGAACCATTGATTAACTTTAAATGGTTCAAATGTGAAATTTAAGTTCGAATATGTATATCTTATTTCCTCATTTCCAAGACGTAGATATCTAAATTGGAAAAAGTAGAAGTATGCATGAACTTTATATGCTTTGCACTCCTAACATTATGAAAACACGCCCATGCAATATACAGAGATTTTTAAAGTTGTAAAAACACGAAAGTTTCAGTAGAAATTTTCGATTTTTTTTTATTTTTGCTCAAAACATAGATTGTGGGTACACGTTAGAACCGCCTCGGCGAGGCGGTCTAACGAGTACCCACAATCTATGTTTTGGGGCAAAAATAAGAAAAATAGGTAAACCCCTGCAAAGCCCGGTTTTCTATATAAAAGTGGAGTTCAAGGAGGTATTCTTTTCATGGACATGTTTTCCTGATGAATTCTTCTACTCATTCTAAATGATTCTTCGCCTTGTACACTAATTTTGTCATACCTGATTTTTTTTCGAACAGCAACCTCAACAGCTACTGTTATTCATTTTGCTTTCAAACTGGTTTTCCAGATTTAAAAAGGGAGTTTGATAGAAACAGAGACATATACAGATCTTTATCTCAGATAGAAATTGGTGTTATTCAGAAACTTTCACTGATATCAAAATCTTTAAAAATGACAAATTTTGCATTAATAGTTATGCCCCTTGTTAGCAAGCCACAAAGTGAACTTTTAGCGATTGTACTTTCTAGGATGAAGTATCCATGTTTTTTATCTATTTTCAGAGAAGACTGTTTAAGTCTGTACTTGAATAAGTTGTTGAGATGAGATGGTCGTATAAGTGTCATCATAATAATTGAACCACATCATCAAATGAGAATGCGGAAATAATTGTAGGTTTCTCATGCTTCTCAACTTATAGTTGGAACAGCTGATACCCTAGCATATCTCGAACGGGACTGATTCATCACGAAAACTTGCCCGTGGAATATACAGAGATTTTTTTCAGCTGTAAAAAATGAAAATTTTGTCGGACTTTTTTATTTTACATTTTTCTTATGGTTGCTCAAACCATAGTTTGTGGGTACATGTTAGAACCGCCTCGGCGAGGCGGTTCTAACGAGTTCCCCCAATCTATGTTTTGGAGCAAAATTAAGAAAAATAGGTATACCCCTGCATAGTTTTTTCTGTATAAAAGTGGGGTTTAAGGGGGTATATATTGCACAGAATTGACTTTCTGGTGTCTCGATAAAACTTAATTCATTTAGAGTACTTTTCATAGCGTATTATCGTGCTATGGAACCATTGATTAACTTTAAATGGTTCAAATGTGAAATTTAAATTCGAATATGTATATCAAATTTCCTCATTTCCAAGACGTAGATATCTAAATTGAAAAAAAAGTAGAAGTATGCATGCACTTTATATGCTTTGCATTTCTAAACTCTTCTTCTCGTTCTAAGATTCTTCGCCTTAAACGAACGTACAGTAATTTTGTCATACCAGATATTTTAAACTGCAATCTCAACAGCTACTGTAATTCATTTTGCTTTCAAACTGGTTTTCCAGATTTAAAAAGGGAGGTTGAGAGAAAATGGTGTTATTATGAAACTGTTACTGATATCAAAATCTTTAAAATGACAAATTTTGCATTAATAGTTATGCCCCTTGTTAGCAAGCCACAAAGTGGTAACTAAAGGCTGGTACGACTTCCTATGCACGTTGTACTGTCATGTACTTTCTAGGATGAAGCATCCATGTTTTGTTCTACATTTAGCTGAGTATCTATTTTCATAGAAGACTGTATAAGTCTGAATTTTAATGAGTTGTTGAGGTGAGATGGTCGTATAAGTGCCACCATGATAAATGAACCACATCATCAAATGAGAATGCGGAACTAATGTCACTAATTCAAAATAAGTGTGTGTTTCTCATGCTATGTAACTTACAGTTTGTACAGCTGCTAGCCTAGAATATCACCATTTCAGTCTCAATAAAACTTATTCATTTACAGTACTTTTCATAGTGTATTATCGTGCTATGGAACCATTGGTTAACTTTAAATGGTTCAAATGTGAAATGTAAGTTCGAATGGGTATATCAGATTTCCTCATTACCAAGACGTAAATATCTGTATGAAGTATGCATGAATTTTATATGTTTGGCATATCTTAATAAATATTCTTCTCATTCTAAATGATTCTTCGGCTCATACATTTATTTCGTCATTCCTGATTTTTTGTTCGAACCACAATCTCAACAGTTACCGTAATTCATTTTGATTTCAAACTGATCTTTCAGATTTAAAAAAAAAGGAGTAAGAAAGGAAATGTTTTATTCACAAACTGTTACTGAAATCCAAATCTTTAAAAATGACAAATGTTGCATTAATAGTTATGCCCCTTGCTAGCAAGCCGCAAAGTGGTTAGGCTGATACGACTTTTTATGAACTTTTATCGGTTGTACTTTCTAAATTATTCATGTGATTGTCATGATATCTCACAGTAATCGCCCTGAATAGCTGCTTATTTATGTCCAATCTCAGAAATTCACAATCGTAGGATATATATACTGCGACATGAGTTTGGGTCTTATTTACGTTTGTGTTTCTTTCAGGGCGTCATATCGAAAGAAAGAAGTGCACTGGAACGGCCTAACAACTAGATGACATTTACATCATCTCTTCATTCCTTCAGAGAAGTACAAATGTTCGAAATGATTTTTTTTTTTTCATTATTATTATCATGTTTTTATTTATTTATTTATTTTTTATTTATTTTTTTTTTATTTTTTTTTGTAGTCAGTGAGTTAGGGGCATGCCCATTTTTGACTTATCAGGTGCTTTCGCTGATAATTATACTTCTTGTACAGCCGTGAGTGTATGATTCCTGATGTTCGAAGATTTAGGCCCCAGTGGGTATAACGGCTTTAAGTCATAGTAAATGATTAAAGCCCATCGTCTGATTGTTAGACAGCTAAGAAACACGTGGTACGGAGTGACGCCAAAACAATATGGCGACGTACATGTGTCTTCCTGCTGAAGAGCTGTAATAAGTGAAAGCGCTAGAGGAATTAAATTGTTGCTGTAACTTCATTTCTTTCTTTTTTTGTGTTTAACCCGACTGAACGTCCAAGGACCATTTACCCTTTGATCTGTATATGCCTACTTTGTTTTAACACATGTTTGTTATTATAAATGCTGTGTGTTTTGAATGCTTGTGTTGTGATGCTGTCTTATGTCTTTTATTGTAATTTTAGAATACGTGGTCACTTTTGTGACCCATCGTCATCGATATTGTATCTTTTATGTTTTTTTTTTCCACTAACTGATCAGGTACAAACCATTGGTTGTGTTTCAGATGACAAAACATCATAAATATACTTAGCGTCAATGAAAGTTGCATGTACCTGTAAATCAGGCATAATTAACACATGACAATATTTGTTTCATTCTGAAAAGACACATGCCGATACGACAGCATTTATATTCATGGCATAGAATACCATCCATCATTGCTTTTGTGCTCATCACAGCCAAACAGCCAAAGCGTTTTTGCAGTTCAACTTAAATGCAATTAAGCTAATTATTGCCATGTTTCATTCAGAAAACATGTCCATGTAATGTATACCCCCTCATACCCCACTTTTATATAGTAAAACTGGGGTTCACAGAGGTATGCCTAATTTTCTTATTTTTGACCCATTGTGGGTACTCGTTAGAACCGCCTCAGTGAAGCGCTTCTAACATGTACCAACAATGTATGTTTTGAGCGAAAATATTAAAAAAAAAAAATCATTCGAAATTTTCATTTTTTGCTTCTAAAAATATCTGTATATTGCATCCTGTATATGTTTTTGTTATGTATATCGTGCCATTTTTGATAACTTTATATCTGCATGTTTGCCTAAATATCTGCATGTTTGCCTAAATGAGAAGCTATGAGTTATATTCATATTTAGGCCCTCGTTTTGGGCTCTTTAGTATCGTTCCCAAGTGGCACCACATACGTATGCAAAAACTGATTTTGGCTCTCGGGTGAAAACAACATATTAAAATATTTTTCTTTTAAAATTTCTATATATTTCATATTAGAAATGGAAGATGTATGGGCAAGGTATTACATTACTGCATTACGTTATACATTTGTTTATATTGCACGAGCTCAGGCTCTATCTGCTTAAGCTGTCTCTCGATAACCCCTATGAATTGTCTCAAGATTTGTTTTTGTCATCTTTGTCATATTCCTGTTTATATGTAGTGTATAGCTAGCGGCAATTGTATTTTGTTGATTTGCTAATAAATTTGGTTGTTTGCATACATTTAGTTGCAAAAAATGATTTTTGTTCTTACCTCCCGATTTATCAACACTTTGATATTAACGATTGGCCAACATGATTCAAGGACGATCTGAAGTATTTTTGTTCAATGACAAAACACTTTCATCTCTTGTAGGCCCGATTTATCAACACTTTGACATTAAAGGTTGGCCAACATGATTCAAGGACGATCTGAACTGACGCAATGTTTTTCAATGATCAAACTGTAGTAGTCTCAGAGCGTAATACCCTTGAGGGAATGTTTTTATTTGTGATTACAGGCTAATCGCATTTACTCAATATCGTCTTTAACGTACGTGTACGAATGAATTACAATGTAATTTACAATCCTAGACCAAGAGGTTACGTAATCTGGAATATGTTTTGTACAGATTGGAGAAATAAGCGTATTTTATGTGCCAGTAAATAGGACAGAAAGAAATGTTAATAGTGTTGTGTAAGTTAAAACCTTGAAAATGAACTTACAAATTCAAAGGGTTACAAAGACATACTGTATCAGCCCAAAAGAAGTTGTTAGTCTTATTTGTCCCTTCAGGGGAAAAATAAATCATGATACTCACTATGATGAATTTAAAACCAGGCCTCACAGATACAATAAGCTGGCCGGCGATGGGCACCAAACAACATTACTGAAAATCGGGAGCAAAAGAAAAACACAAAGTGGACCCCGGTGGGCCAAGCAACAGACAATAAGCTCCTGTCCCAACCAACTAAAGCGAATAGTTTTAAGTCGGGGCCATCATGGAGTCTGACGACTGACCCACCGGCCGGCGTGCAATTAAAAAGGAGGCATAGTTTTCAACCACGATTGGGTTAAAAACTAAGCATGCAGAATGTCGTTTCACATTTAAGTTATATTCTATACGTTTGTTATGTATAATGATTTTTCTAATCTGAAAAGAAAAAGGAAAGGGTTAGTGCAAGAACTTGTCTAAGTCCACTTTCGTCAGAAATTGAGTTTTTGGTGCCACTGGGTTCTACATATAAAAAGCTACAATCTGACATATAGTTTGTGCTGCCTTTCAAATTCATTCTTCTTGAATTCACATATTAAAATTTTTCAGGGAGTGCCAAGTCCATGTTCAGTGCAAGAGCATGACTTGTCTAAGTCCACAGCTTTTAGTGCAAGAACATACCTTAGTCCGCTAAATGCGTAACTGTCCGCTGATTTAAAAATAATTTGATCTGCTATACTTTCAAAAGCTTTTAAAAATAATCCGCCTTATGCAAATGAGTAAATACACCTTTATAAAATCATGTATTTGAACCTATTTTCAGCTTAATACTGTAGGTTACGATGGTATTGGAAATCGTAACAGTTTCAAAATGGGTTGATATACTGGAAAATATACAAATGAAGATCATATGATAACAGAGGCAAGAATGGCACGGTGATTTCTGTTTGTCATATATATTTGAAAAGGCATTTAAGGCAAATGAAATATGTTACTAAGATTCTAAATCGCGCTTCTTGAGTGCACAAAATGAAGGCTGCGACCCTACTGGTTAGAAAATGTTATTTTTGAAATGTTAGTTTAAATGTGAAAACTGAAGCGCTCATGAAATGAGCCGCCACATGGGAAAACCAACAATCTGCCTAGGCAAAAACAAAGGCGCAGATCAGCTTCGCAGTAACTGCGAAGCTGATCAGCCCCTTTGTTTTTGCTACTCGGATAGTACAGTTTATCTTCTACTTAAATCCGAAATTTCAAGATACTAGCTCTTTTATGTGACTGTACAGGTCGGTTTATGTCGGACCTGGTCGGAAACCAGATTGTTGGTTTTCCCATGAGGCGGCTCAAATGTTTATATGTCACAAGATATACATAATTAAGTACATGTAACACGTTTTTAGTTATATAGGCGCGGCGGTTTCGAATATTTTAAAACAAGTATATGTATTCTTAACATCGATGCCTTCGTTACATGGGCGAATAAACAATAGACTAGTTTGAACGCACGGATTCACGAAACTTGCTCTATGAGGGCATAGATCCAAAAAGGAACACGTTAAAATTATCATTCATGCTTCATCGATAAAAAAAAAACCCGTGGCCAACAGTCGTTCGACAATTAAAATCGTTTCGCTCTTGGATCTCCATGGTGCTATGAAGGATCAAACCCTGGTGAAATAACGTCATTTGGCGTGTCACCAGTAAACTATTCAGATTCAGATTCAGATAATTCATAGAAGGATTCGTACTCAAGTCTATTCGTACTCAAGTCAATTCGTACTAATTTTGGTCAATTCGTACTAAAAAAATGGTCAATCCGTACTCATTTGGTCAATTCGTACTCATGTCCTGGTCAATTCGTACTCATTTTGGTCGATTTGTACTCATTTTGGTCAATTCGTATTCATGTTTAAATGTGTTTGAATTGGCAAAAATGAGTACGAACTGACCAAAAGAAGTTCAGATAGGGCATTTCTCATCTCGCATTTCTAATTTCATCTTATCTGTTAATGTGATATGATTTCAGCTTGGGTGTGATAAATTTACTGCGCCATTTACATTCCCTTTTCGAGAAAGAAAGAAAGAAAGAAAGAAAGAAAGAAAGAAAGTATTAATTAAATGGTGTTTTCATTCTTTTCTGAAATGGAATGTTGAATTTGATTCAGGAGTGGGTACATGTAAATCAGCCAATGCAACTTCTGAGCCTACTAATGACTACCCGAAACTGCACAATATGGCTTATACTATCTCCCTTTGAACAATTCACTGCTTCCAAAGGATCAAACTTTTATATTTTATTTGCTATTACTGCAACTGGCGTCGTGCCTTGTGGCGGCCAAAAAATACTCCCCGTGCATCATCCATAGTGCAGATTATATTATATATTTTCGTTCCTTTGAGATCAGTAAGAATAGTCAGAGTTTCACATCTGAACGTTTAGAGCCATGTTCTAAACAATGCTTTAATTATTTGGCTCGGTTTAGGCGTGTGTCTTTGATTTAGATTTCCCTTGTATAAAGTTTTGAAATTGCAGTTAATTTATCTGGTTGTCGTCGCCAGTTTATAAAGGGTCACTGATGAGGGTCCAGTACGCGAAATTCCGCAATATGGCCCATACTACATCCCTTTGAACGTTTTCACTACTTCCAATTGATCAAATGTTTTTATTTTATATGCTATTACTGCAGCTTGCGTTGTGTCTTGTGGCAGCCCTTAAAAGTCTACCCGTACATCATCCATAGTGCAGATTATGTTATTTCTTTCGGTCCTTTGAGATCAGTAAGAATAGTCAGAGGTTCAAATTTGTACGTTTAGAGCCATGTTCTAAACAATGGTTTAATTATTTGGCTCGGTTTAGGCATGTGTCTTTGATTTAGACTTCCCTTGTATAAAGTTTTGAAATGGCAATACATTTATCTGGTTGTCGTCCTCAGTTTACAAAGGGTAACTGATCAGGGCTCCGTACCCAAAACTGCGCAATATGGTCCATACTACTTCCTTGTGAACGTTGTCCCTGCGTCCAAAGGATCAAACTTTTATATTTTATTTTACAAGTTCGATGTATCCAATGCTTCTGAAGATGACGAGGCACTTTTATTTCGAGTAAATAAAACAATTTCAAAGCTTGAAAGTAGCTTACGTTCACAGTCGGATTATAGCGGAGACTTTCAAATCTCCACTAAAAATCCCACCCTGCGTGGAATGCTCGTTTGTAAAACCACTGCTGTTTTCCCCCGCAGCCTGCTATCTTTTAATTTCACGGCCCTTCTTTGCCTTTATATAGTACCCCGGGTTCTTTCCCCGCACTGCCGTGGCAAAACTTTGGTCAAAGCCCCTCTCATTTCCACGGCTAGCCCTCGCCCTCCCCCGGGTTGGGGGCGGGCCGTTGTTACAAATGCCTAGTGCATACCAGAGGACCATTGGTCCTGAGAACGCTCACCTGAAGCCTGATCTTGGAGTATTAAGTCATCATTAAATGACCTTGACCTTGAATACTCACACAGTTTTATTGACTTAATAAGTTGTCTGCATCTGCAAAGTTTCAGGTCTCAGGCTGCAATAGTTTCCAAACCCAGTGATTTCTGAGAAAACTTTAATTTAAATATTTAAATGACCTTGGGTCAAGGTCAAGAAAGGACATTGGCTTTCATTAATTACTTACCTTAATTGATTCCATTAGTTGTCTGCATCTAGCAAATTTCAGGTCTCAGGCTGCAAGAGTTTCCAAAATACCCATTGTTTTCGCCTTTTTCCATGTAAAAGCCTATGTTTCCAAAATTGACCTTGCCGTAAAATAGGTCAAGGTAATCCAAGGGTCATCATTTCAACAAACTATAATGGGATGGAGTCCCAAATGCTACATACCAAGTTTCGCGAAAATCGGCCAGCCGGTTCCGGGAGAAGATTTTTGAGTTGTTTTTACCATAGTTGGGCATGGCGGCCATCTTGGTCATGTGACCCAAATTTCGTGAACAAACTTTCGTTCCCCCTACCCATGGACGCTCCACATAAAATTTCACTTTGATTGGTCAAGCAGTTTCAGAGAAGAAGATCTTTGAAAAGTGTGTATGGACGGCAGACTGGCCAAGGTCAAGAGATGACCTTGACCTAAATTAATCACATACAGTACCTTCATCTACTCCATTAGTTGTTTGCATCTACCACTTTTCAGGCCTCAGGCTGCAATAGTTTAAAAAAAAAATCCATAGTTTTCACTTTTTCCCATGTAAAAACATAGGCTTTTACAGACTGGCCAATGTCAAAAAATAACCTTGACCTAAATTAATCACATACCTTCATCTACTCTATTAGTTGTTTGCATCTTTTCAGGCCTCAGGCTGCAATAGTTTTCAAAAAAATCCATAGTTTTCACTTTTTCCCATGTAAAAGCATATGTTTCCAAAATTGACCTTGACGTAAAATAGGTCAAGGTCAACCCAGGGTCATCATTTTAGCAAATTATGATGGGGTGGAGTCCCAGATGCTACATACCAAGTTTCGTGGAAATCAGCTTACCGGTTCTGGAGAAGAAGATTTTTGAAGGGTTTTTACCATATATGGGCGTGGCGGCCATCTTGGTCATGTGACCAAAATATCGCGAACAAAATTTCAATGCCACTATCCAAGGAGGCTCCACATAAAATTTCAACTTGATCGGCCAAGCGGTTTCAGAGAAGAAGATCTTTGAAATTGTGGACGACGACGGAAGAAGGACGACGACGACGGACGGACGGACGCCGGATCATGGGTACACTATAAGCTCACCTGTGAGCCTTCGGTTCAGGTGAGCTAAAAAGTTACATATATGATATAAGTACGAGTTGAGCATTATGAGTACGAATTGACCAAAATGAGTACGAGTTGACTGAATTTTACAAGGAGTGCGAGTTGACCAAAAATGAGTACGAATTGACCAAAATGAGTACGAATTGACTTGAGTACTAATTGAAATGATATATGTTCGATATAGTTCTATTTCAGGTCGCTGCGATCGGGACAGTAAGAACGGGGCCAAATACATTAGGAGAATTTTTTATTTAAAGTTATGATAAGGCTTTTTACAATGTAAATACTCGAAACGCTAGCTCAGTGCCGACTTCTTATGGCATACGTCTAAAACTATTGGCATCAGACAAACATGAGGTGATCTCTCGATAAAATGTCAACTTCAGGCTCCGCTCTTAGCTTAGATTAAGCCTTTAAATGCCCATAATGACAATTCGGAAGCTATTTGATCAGACTACCTCCGACATTAAATAATAATTGCACATTAAAGCCATATGATAATTCTCAAGACATCTGAGCCACCTCGTGGGTAAACAAATAATGTGTTTTTTCAACAGGTCCGACACCAATCCAGCTGCACAAGCACAGAACAATGCTAGATGCTTGAAATTTTGGATATAAGTAGAAGAGGGATTGCACTATTTGTTAAGCGAAAACAAAGGCGCTGATCAGCTTCGCAATTACCGCGAAGCTGATCTGCGCCTTTGTTTTCGCATATGCAGATTGTTGGTTTTCTCAAAATGTCGTTGATTGCAAAATGAGTCCTCAGTGTTCGGTAAAAAACAATGATCTGAGCCGCGCCGTGAGAAAACGGGAAAACAAAGGCGCAGATCAGCTGTGCAGTAACTGCACAGCTGATCTGCGTCTTTGTTTTCGCTACACAGTTAGTACAATAATTATTAATCCTCTCCTTGCTAAATCCGAAATTTCAAGCTTCTAGCCTTTTTCTGAGACTGTACAGGCCGGTTTGTGTCGGATCTGGTCGGAAACACCGACGACCGGTTTTCTCGCGTCGCAGCTCATCTGTCATTCATCATGAAAACATCACTTACCACCAATGTCCATAGGTTGCATCATTTGTTTGCAAGACATAATATTTTAGACTGGCTCTGAACAGTCTCTAATGTCAAATCTTTCTCCCTGTAAATATGATGTCCTCTCGGATAGTTATTCAAGAACTGAGCTCATTTCAACCTTTGGCTTAGACATATAAATCTCGCTATCAGAGGGGGAATTTGATGGCAAAAAGTTTGGTAGGAATGAGAAAATGGACAGACGATTTATGTTTATGAAAATGTTTTGGGTCCAGGGGCTTGTCTGCCCCTGCCCCGGGGCTATATACATGTATATGACCAAAATTTTCAAACATCTTCTTCTCTGAAACCGCTAGGCCAATGAAAGCCAAACTTTATGTGGAGCATCCTTAGGAAGAGGGAATGAAAATTTGTATAAATGGTCAAGGTCACTTGACCAAGATGGCCGCCATGGATATAAATATAAAAAAAACCTTTAAAATCTTCTTCTTCAGAACCAGAAGGCCTATGATTTTGAAACTTGGTATGAAACATCTGCGAATGGAGCTCTACAAAGTGTGTATAAATCATGAACCTGGGATGACCTTGACCTATCTAACGGCAAGGTCAACATAGGGCGCCCATGCATGTGAATGGGGAAAAATAGGAAAATGTAATATAATGGCAGAAAAACTGCTAGGAATTAGCAAATGGACAGAAGATTTACGAAGCATCAAGGAATAGAGGTCGACAAAATTTGTATAAATCATGACCCTTGGATGAGAGAGTCTGATGTTCCACCACCATGTCACCGCGTTTCCCTTTTAATGTCTTCATAAACTGAACGTGAGTGGAAAACATAAAGATATGGTTTCTTGAGACGAGGATTTCAAATACAACCAGACGAAGAAAAACTGACATGAAGAGATAAGACCAATGACGTTAGAAAAATACTAACCACATGGGAATTGACTTCTATCAAATTTCAATATTGTAAACCGAGAGAGCGTCTGTACTCTTGACTTAAAAGACAATATGTATATCTTCGTATATATATCAGTACCTCAATACGTTTTAACGATAAGTGAAGCATTATAGCATACATGCGATACATATGGTTGAAAATACTTAAATAACACATCGAAATATAAATCTTGCAAACCAACCACTAGCACAGAAACAAAAAAAAACACAAACTTAGTTTTACAAAGCATTTAATTTTGCTAGGCTTGAACAAAACAGTTTAAAATATACAAAAATAGATATAAGTCGTGTAAATTCTGCTTTTGCATGATTCAAACATAATACGAAAATAATAGATGATCAGACAACTAACACGGGGATGATGCCATGATGTAGTAAAGAAAGGTTCACTGAGAACATCTTTGAGGCACTGCAATCTTCTAGCAGCTTTATTTTTACTAGGAAAAAATCTCTTTTAGACGTGCTATAACAATTACAGTCATTACCCAGCGAGAAATAGTTATTTCACATATCTGACAAAAGTTATGTTTTTGCAAATCTGATATCATTAGGCGAAAATGGGAGAGTCACTGTATTTAAGCGTTTTCCAAGGACAACTAGGCAACTAGATCAGTTTAATACCTTGCGATAAGGCTTAAAGCGTACGGCTTCATTAAGGGCTTTAAACATATTAAGCTATCCAATTCAGGGACAAGTTAGGAGACGTTTGTTGGCAAAATGTTATTATTATACTGAACACAAGAAAAAATGAGGATTCCAACAGATAATCTCTCTCTCTCTCTCTCTCTCTCTCTCTCTCTCTCTCTCTCTACTGTCTTGTTCATAGACCCAATGTATGAATATCGACATGGAACATTATGCAAAAAATGCAACACATTTTAGGGCCAAGTAAAAAGATTTCTTCTTCGCACATATTTGCATAGTTTTCTTAAGCAATTCAACATAATTGTGGAGCGGGGTGGCCTGGTGGTAGACCATATCGACTCCCAATGATCAAGATGTCATGCTTTTGATTAGAGGTTAAAATAAAGGTGCTCACATTTTAACAACTCAGTCAGTTTCAAATAAGTCAGAACACACAATACGCGTTTTAATATGCATTTTAACCTAACACGTTGTTGAAGCCAAATTATCTATCAATCTTGTTTATTTGATGCACAGAAAGTCACCAGCAGTGCTAATTCTTGCCGTAAAACAACAGCTGGGTTTATTCACTATTCTTTACCAAATTGACCTGCCATAACCTTTGAGTCAAACTCTTCTGAACCGATATTGAACTCTAAAGTATTATAAATCTAACTATTATATTGTTGAAGATGACTTGTGCATAGGAATTTATTGAAATAAAAAAACTCACTAATGCCGAGGAAGTGTCATTCCGTATGGGTTGCGGTTCGAGGAAAAAAAAAAAAAAAAAAAAAAAAATTGACCTTGACGTAAAATAGGTCAAGGTCAACCCAGGGTCATCATTTTAGCAAATTATGATGGGGTGGAGTCCCAGATGCTACATACCAAGTTTCGTGGAAATCAGCTTACCGGTTCTGGAGAAGAAGATTTTTGAAGGGTTTTTACCATATATGGGCGTGGCGGCCATCTTGGTCATGTGACCAAAATATCGCGAACAAAATTTCAATGCCACTATCCAAGGAGGCTCCACATAAAATTTCAACTTGATCGGCCAAGCGGTTTCAGAGAAGAAGATCTTTGAAATTGTGGACGACGACGGAAGAAGGACGACGACGACGGACGGACGGACGCCGGATCATGGGTACACTATAAGCTCACCTGTGAGCCTTCGGTTCAGGTGAGCTAAAAAGTTACATATATGATATAAGTTCGAGTTGAGCATTATGAGTACGAATTGACCAAAATGAGTACGAGTTGACTGAATTTTACAAGGAGTGCGAGTTGACCAAAAATTAGTACGAATTGACCAAAATGAGTACGAATTGACTTGAGTACTAATTGAAATGATATATGTTCGATATAGTTCTATTTCAGGTCGCTGCGATCGGGACAGTAAGAACGGGGCCAAATACATTAGGAGAATTTTTTATTTAAAGTTATGATAAGGCTTTTTACAATGTAAATACTCGAAACGCTAGCTCAGTGCCGACTTCTTATGGCATACGTCTAAAACTATTGGCATCAGACAAACATGAGGTGATCTCTCGATAAAATGTCAACTTCAGGCTCCGCTCTTAGCTTAGATTAAGCCTTTAAATGCCCATAATGACAATTCGGAAGCTATTTGATCAGACTACCTCCGACATTAAATAATAATTGCACATTAAAGCCATATGATAATTCTCAAGACATCTGAGCCACCTCGTGGGTAAACAAATAATGTGTTTTTTCAACAGGTCCGACACCAATCCAGCTGCACAAGCACAGAACAATGCTAGATGCTTGAAATTTTGGATATAAGTAGAAGAGGGATTGCACTATTTGTTAAGCGAAAACAAAGGCGCTGATCAGCTTCGCAATTACCGCGAAGCTGATCTGCGCCTTTGTTTTCGCATATGCAGATTGTTGGTTTTCTCAAAATGTCGTTGATTGCAAAATGAGTCCTCAGTGTTCGGTAAAAAACAATGATCTGAGCCGCGCCGTGAGAAAACGGGAAAACAAAGGCGCAGATCAGCTGTGCAGTAACTGCACAGCTGATCTGCGTCTTTGTTTTCGCTACACAGTTAGTACAATAATTATTAATCCTCTCCTTGCTAAATCCGAAATTTCAAGCTTCTAGCCTTTTTCTGAGACTGTACAGGCCGGTTTGTGTCGGATCTGGTCGGAAACACCGACGACCGGTTTTCTCGCGTCGCAGCTCATCTGTCATTCATCATGAAAACATCACTTACCACCAATGTCCATAGGTTGCATCATTTGTTTGCAAGACATAATATTTTAGACTGGCTCTGAACAGTCTCTAATGTCAAATCTTTCTCCCTGTAAATATGATGTCCTCTCGGATAGTTATTCAAGAACTGAGCTCATTTCAACCTTTGGCTTAGACATATAAATCTCGCTATCAGAGGGGGAATTTGATGGCAAAAAGTTTGGTAGGAATGAGAAAATGGACAGACGATTTATGTTTATGAAAATGTTTTGGGTCCAGGGGCTTGTCTGCCCCTGCCCCGGGGCTATATACATGTATATGACCAAAATTTTCAAACATCTTCTTCTCTGAAACCGCTAGGCCAATGAAAGCCAAACTTTATGTGGAGCATCCTTAGGAAGAGGGAATGAAAATTTGTATAAATGGTCAAGGTCACTTGACCAAGATGGCCGCCATGGATATAAATATAAAAAAAACCTTTAAAATCTTCTTCTTCAGAACCAGAAGGCCTATGATTTTGAAACTTGGTATGAAACATCTGCGAATGGAGCTCTACAAAGTGTGTATAAATCATAAACCTGGGATAACCTTGACCTATCTAACGGCAAGGTCAACATAGGGCGCCCATGCATGTGAATGGGGAAAAATAGGAAAATGTAATATAATGGCAGAAAAACTGCTAGGAATTAGCAAATGGACAGAAGATTTACGAAGCATCAAGGAATAGAGGTCGACAAAATTTGTATAAATCATGACCCTTGGATGAGAGAGTCTGATGTTCCACCACCATGTCACCGCGTTTCCCTTTTAATGTCTTCATAAACTGAACGTGAGTGGAAAACATAAAGATATGGTTTCTTGAGACGAGGATTTCAAATACAACCAGACGAAGAAAAACTGACATGAAGAGATAAGACCAATGGCGTTAGAAAAATACTAACCACATGGGAATTGACTTCTATCAAATTGCAATATTGTAAACCGAGAGAGCGTCTGTACTCTTGACTTAAAAGACAATATGTATATCTTCGTATATATATCAGTACCTCAATACGTTTTAACGATAAGTGAAGCATTATAGCATACATGCGATACATATGGTTGAAAATACTTAAATAACACATCGAAATATAAATCTTGCAAACCAACCACTAGCACAGAAACAAAAAAAAACACAAACTTAGTTTTACAAAGCATTTAATTTTGCTAGGCTTGAACAAAACAGTTTAAAATATACAAAAATAGATATAAGTCGTGTAAATTCTGCTTTTGCATGATTCAAACATAATACGAAAATAATAGATGATCAGACAACTAACACGGGGATGATGCCATGATGTAGTAAAGAAAGGTTCACTGAGAACATCTTTGAGGCACTGCAATCTTCTAGCAGCTTTATTTTTACTAGGAAAAAATCTCTTTTAGACGTGCTATAACAATTACAGTCATTACCCAGCGAGAAATAGTTATTTCACATATCTGACAAAAGTTATGTTTTTGCAAATCTGATATCATTAGGCGAAAATGGGAGAGTCACTGTATTTAAGCGTTTTCCAAGGACAACTAGGCAACTAGATCAGTTTAATACCTTGCGATAAGGCTTAAAGCGTACGGCTTCATTAAGGGCTTTAAACATATTAAGCTATCCAATTCAGGGACAAGTTAGGAGACGTTTGTTGGCAAAATGTTATTATTATACTGAACACAAGAAAAAATGAGGATTCCAACAGATAATCTCTCTCTCTCTCTCTCTCTCTCTCTCTCTCTCTCTCTCTCTCTCTCTACTGTCTTGTTCATAGACCCAATGTATGAATATCGACATGGAACATTATGCAAAAAATGCAACACATTTTAGGGCCAAGTAAAAAGATTTCTTCTTCGCACATATTTGCATAGTTTTCTTAAGCAATTCAACATAATTGTGGAGCGGGGTGGCCTGGTGGTAGACCATATCGACTCCCAATGATCAAGATGTCATGCTTTTGATTAGAGGTTAAAATAAAGGTGCTCACATTTTAACAACTCAGTCAGTTTCAAATAAGTCAGAACACACAATACGCGTTTTAATATGCATTTTAACCTAACACGTTGTTGAAGCCAAATTATCTATCAATCTTGTTTATTTGATGCACAGAAAGTCACCAGCAGTGCTAATTCTTGCCGTAAAACAACAGCTGGGTTTATTCACTATTCTTTACCAAATTGACCTGCCATAACCTTTGAGTCAAACTCTTCTGAACCGATATTGAACTCTAAAGTATTATAAATCTAACTATTATATTGTTGAAGATGACTTGTGCATAGGAATTTATTGAAATAAAAAAACTCACTAATGCCGAGGAAGTGTCATTCCGTATGGGTTGCGGTTCGAGGAAAAAAAAAAAAAAAAAAAAAAAAAAAAATTGACCTTGACGTAAAATAGGTCAAGGTCAACCCAGGGTCATCATTTTAGCAAATTATGATGGGGTGGAGTCCCAGATGCTACATACCAAGTTTCGTGGAAATCAGCTTACCGGTTCTGGAGAAGAAGATTTTTGAAGGGTTTTTACCATATATGGGCGTGGCGGCCATCTTGGTCATGTGACCAAAATATCGCGAACAAAATTTCAATGCCACTATCCAAGGAGGCTCCACATAAAATTTCAACTTGATCGGCCAAGCGGTTTCAGAGAAGAAGATCTTTGAAATTGTGGACGACGACGGAAGAAGGACGACGACGACGGACGGACGGACGCCGGATCATGGGTACACTATAAGCTCACCTGTGAGCCTTCGGTTCAGGTGAGCTAAAAAGTTACATATATGATATAAGTTCGAGTTGAGCATTATGAGTACGAATTGACCAAAATGAGTACGAGTTGACTGAATTTTACAAGGAGTGCGAGTTGACCAAAAATTAGTACGAATTGACCAAAATGAGTACGAATTGACTTGAGTACTAATTGAAATGATATATGTTCGATATAGTTCTATTTCAGGTCGCTGCGATCGGGACAGTAAGAACGGGGCCAAATACATTAGGAGAATTTTTTATTTAAAGTTATGATAAGGCTTTTTACAATGTAAATACTCGAAACGCTAGCTCAGTGCCGACTTCTTATGGCATACGTCTAAAACTATTGGCATCAGACAAGCATGAGGTGATCTCTCGATAAAATGTCAACTTCAGGTTCCGCTCTTAGCTTAGATTAAGCCTTTAAATGCCCATAATGACAATTCGGAAGCTATTTGATCAGACTACCTCCGACATTAAATAATAATTGCACATTAAAGCCATATGATAATTCTCAAGACATCTGAGCCACCTCGTGGGTAAACAAATAATGTGTTTTTTCAACAGGTCCGACACCAATCCAGCTGCACAAGCACAGAAAAATGCTAGATGCTTGAAATTTTGGATATAAGTAGAAGAGGGATTTCACTATTTGTTTAGCGAAAACAAAGGCGCTGATCAGCTTCGCAATTACCGCGAAGCTGATCTGCGCCTTTGTTTTCGCATATGCAGATTGTTGGTTTTCTCAAAATGTCGTTGATTGCAAAATGAGTCCTCAGTGTTCGGTAAAAACAATGATCTGAGCCGCGCCGTGAGAAAACGGGAAAACAAAGGCGCAGATCAGCTGTGCAGTAACTGCACAGCTGATCTGCGTCTTTGTTTTCGCTACACAGTTAGTACAATAATTATTAATCCTCTCCTTGCTAAATCCGAAATTTCAAGCTTCTAGCCTTTTTCTGAGACTGTACAGGCCGGTTTGTGTCGGATCTGGTCGGAAACACCGACGACCGGTTTTCTCGCGTCGCAGCTCATCTGTCATTCATCATGAAAACATCACTTACCACCAATGTTCATAGGTTGCATCATTTGTTTGCAAGACATAATATTTTAGACTGGCTCTGAACAGTCTCTAATGTCAAATCTTTCTCCCTGTAAATATGATGTCCTCTCGGATAGTTATTCAAGAACTGAGCTCATTTCAACCTTTGGCTTAGACATATAAATCTCGCTATCAGAGGGGGAATTTGATGGCAAAAAGTTTGGTAGGAATGAGAAAATGGACAGACGATTTATGTTTATGAAAATGTTTTGGGTCCAGGGGCTTGTCTGCCCCTGCCCCGGGGCTATATACATGTATATGACCAAAATTTTCAAACATCTTCTTCTCTGAAACCGCTAGGCCAATGAAAGCCAAACTTTATGTGGAGCATCCTTAGGAAGAGGGAATGAAAATTTGTATAAATGGTCAAGGTCACTTGACCAAGATGGCCGCCATGGATATAAATATAAAAAAAACCTTTAAAATCTTCTTCTTCAGAACCAGAAGGCCTATGATTTTGAAACTTGGTATGAAACATCTGCGAATGGAGCTCTACAAAGTGTGTATAAATCATGAACCTGGGATGACCTTGACCTATCTAACGGCAAGGTCAACATAGGGCGCCCATGCATGTGAATGGGGAAAAATAGGAAAATGTAATATAATGGCAGAAAAACTGCTAGGAATTAGCAAATGGACAGAAGATTTACGAAGCATCAAGGAATAGAGGTCGACAAAATTTGTATAAATCATGACCCTTGGATGAGAGAGTCTGATGTTCCACCACCATGTCACCGCGTTTCCCTTTTAATGTCTTCATAAACTGAACGTGAGTGGAAAACATAAAGATATGGTTTCTTGAGACGAGGATTTCAAATACAACCAGACGAAGAAAAACTGACATGAAGAGATAAGACCAATGACGTTAGAAAAATACTAACCACATGGGAATTGACTTCTATCAAATTGCAATATTGTAAACCGAGAGAGCGTCTGTACTCTTGACTTAAAAGACAATATGTATATCTTCGTATATATATCAGTACCTCAATACGTTTTAACGATAAGTGAAGCATTATAGCATACATGCGATACATATGGTTGAAAATACTTAAATAACACATCGAAATATAAATCTTGCAAACAAACCACTAGCACAGAAACAAAAAAAAACACAAACTTAGTTTTACAAAGCATTTAATTTTGCTAGGCTTGAACAAAACAGTTTAAAATATACAAAAATAGATATAAGTCGTGTAAATTCTGCTTTTGCATGATTCAAACATAATACGAAAATAATAGATGATCAGACAACTAACACGGGGATGATGCCATGATGTAGTAAAGAAAGGTTCACTGAGAACATCTTTGAGGCACTGCAATCTTCTAGCAGCTTTATTTTTACTAGGAAAAAATCTCTTTTAGACGTGCTATAACAATTACAGTCATTACCCAGCGAGAAATAGTTATTTCACATATCTGACAAAAGTTATGTTTTTGCAAATCTGATATCATTAGGCGAAAATGGGAGAGTCACTGTATTTAAGCGTTTTCCAAGGACAACTAGGCAACTAGATCAGTTTAATACCTTGCGATAAGGCTTAAAGCGTACGGCTTCATTAAGGGCTTTAAACATATTAAGCTATCCAATTCAGGGACAAGTTAGGAGACGTTTGTTGGCAAAATGTTATTATTATACTGAACACAAGAAAAAATGAGGATTCCAACAGATAATCTCTCTCTCTCTCTCTCTCTCTCTCTCTCTCTCTCTCTCTCTCTCTCTCTCTACTGTCTTGTTCATAGACCCAATGTATGAATATCGACATGGAACATTATGCAAAAAATGCAACACATTTTAGGGCCAAGTAAAAAGATTTCTTCTTCGCACATATATTTGCATAGTTTTCTTAAGCAATTCAACATAATTGTGGAGCGGGGTGGCCTGGTGGTAGTCCATATCGACTCCCAATGATCAAGATGTCATGCTTTTGATTAGAGGTTAAAATAAAGGTGCTCACATTTTAACAACTCAGTCAGTTTCAAATAAGTCAGAACACACAATACGCGTTTTAATATGCATTTTAACCTAACACGTTGTTGAAGCCAAATTATCTATCAATCTTGTTTATTTGATGCACAGAAAGTCACCAGCAGTGCTAATTCTTGCCGTAAAACAACAGCTGGGTTTATTCACTATTCTTTACCAAATTGACCTGCCATAACCTTTGAGTCAAACTCTTCTGAACCGATATTGAACTCTAAAGTATTATAAATCTAACTATTATATTGTTGAAGATGACTTGTGCATAGGAATTTATTGAAATAAAAAAACTCACTAATGCCGAGGAAGTGTCATTCCGTATGGGTTGCGGTTCGAGAAAAAAAAAAAAAAAAAAAAAAAAAAAAAAAAAAAAAAAAACGAACGGAGAAAAACACTATGCTCCCATCTATATGGTTACCCATAATCTGGCATAGTTTATCCCGTCTGAATTCACGGACAAATGGTGAAATCTATCAATAAAATTATGTAATTCTTTCAAGATGTTGAAAAAACTTCTCAAAAGTTAATCACGTGATCTACTTTTTTTCGTTCCAGTCAGCATACCAAATAGGGCTCAAAATGGTTTTGAGATAACTTGCACACAAGGTTTTCATATTTCGTTTGCAAATGGACATATTCTAGAACAGGAGCATAACTTGGACATAAAAATATATGTCAACTATTTTTGCACCAGAAATATGAATATGAAATTTCAAAACGATTGCATTCCCTTTCATTTTTTTTTAGTTTCACTAAACATTGATAAAATCTATTATAACATTTTCAACATTCCGTCATTTCGCCAAAAGTTTGCAAAAAGTCATGAAATTTAAAGCTAATCGTGGTAATCTTCTGTTTAGTCCCAATCAGTATACCAAATTTGAAGGTACTAGCTTTAATCCTTTTTGAGATATTTTGCACACAGGATTTCCCAAAAAATATGCAACAGAACATACATGTAAGTAAGAAAATGGGCATAACTTGGCCATGACAAAAATACGGATCAACTAATTTTTCATGAGGAATATGTTTATGAATTTTCAAAACCATACCACCGTTTAAAAAATTCAAATTTTACAGATAACGTGACACACACACACACACACACACACACACACACACACACACACACAAAGCAATATGTCCATCCATTTTTTTCAAAGTTGGCCATGTAGAACTATATTTATATACTAGGACATAAAGATTAGCAAGGCAGTATATATATACTGTAAACCATTTTTTCGCGGCTATTTATTTTCGCAATTTTAACAACCGGGACATTTTCGCTGCTATTTATTTTCGCAGATCTGAAAAAATTGAAAAACATTTTTTTGCGAATTGACATGCTCTGGCCTATTTGAATTATATGTTATTTTGGCATGTACCGTCTCGATAAATGATCTCGCTCGATGGAACATCATCGATGATTGTCATTGTTAACATTGTTTGTGAATGAAATTGCAAATAACACAACAAGAACCAAAATATGTTGTTAAATATTGTAATGCGTTTTTATTCCTGGTTTAGTTAGTTTCATGGTGTATTTAAATTATAAATGCTGTGTGTGCGATATAAACATTAAATGTTATACATTTTCTGCTGCCACCTTTATTTGCTTATATAACCCCAAAAAGAGTAAACACTTTCAAGGCGATTGAATTTCTCGATTTCTTCCGCCTCGCGAAAATTTATCTTTCGAGAAAAAAAGTTGGTGTACAGTATTCTCGTTTTGGTGACGTTTCTTAAAATGTGTCAGATTTCCGTTAATGTTCGCAAACGTATGTAATAAAATACACGCTTAAGTCGTTCTGACGTCATGACCGATTTTTCATTATGGTGGCGTCAAATATAGCCCAATAATTCGGCACACGAAGGCAACACAAATCTAAAATTTTGAATTTCGGGCCAAAATTGTCACAAATTTGGTCAAGTGTCACGGCCACACTCAACATCAAGCCTTTTTTAAAACCAGAGGACCCTTGGTCCTGAGAACGCTCACCTGAAGCCTGATCTTGGAGTATTAAGTCATCATGAAATGACCTTGACCTTGAATACTCACAAACCTTTATTGACTTCATAAGTTCTCTGCATCTGCAAAGTTTCAGGTCTCAGGCTGCAATAGTTTCCAAACCCAGTGATTTCTGAGAAAACCATAATTTTAATTTTGATATTTAAATGACCTTGAGTCAAGGTCAAGACATAACCTTGGCCTTCATTAATTACTTACCTTCATTGACTCCATTATTTGTCTGCATCTAGCAACTTTCAGGTCTCAGGCTGCAACACTTTCCAAAATATCCATTGTTTTCGCCTTTTCCAATGTAAAAGCCTATGTTTCCAAAATTGACCTTACTGTAAAATAGGTCAAGGTCATCCTAGGGTCATCATTTCAACAAACTATGATGGGCTGGAGTCCCAAATGCTACATACCAAATTTTGCGAAAATCCGCCAGCCTGTTTTGGAGAAGAAGATTTTTGAGTGGTTTTTACCATAGTTGGGCATGGCGGCAATCTTGGTCATGTGACCCATATTTCGCGATCAAACTTTCGTTCCCCCTACCCATGGACGCTCCACATAAAATTTCACTTTGATTGGCCAAGCAGTTTCAGAGAAGAAGATCTTTGAAAAGTGTGTATGGACAACAGACTGGCCAAAGTCAAGAGATGACCTTGACCTAAATTAATCATATACCTTTATCTACTCCATTAGTTGTTTGCATCTACCACTTTTCAGGTCTCAGGCTGCAACAGTTTTAAAAAATCCATAATTTTCACTTTTTCCCATGTAAAAGCCTATGTTTCCAAAATTGACCTTGCTGTAAAATAGGTCAAGGTCATTCTAGGGTCATCATTTTATCAAACTATGATGGGCTGGAGTCCCAAATAATACATACGAAGTTTCATGAAAATCGGCCTGCCAGTTCTGGAGAAGAAGATTTTTGAGTGTTTTTTACCATATATGGGCTTGGCGACCATCTTGGTCATGTGACCTAGATGTCGCTATCAAACTCATTATCTCTACCCATGGATGTTCCATATAAAATTTCAGTTTGATTGGCCATGCAGTTTCAGAGAAGAAGATCTTTGAAAAGTGTGTATGGACAACAGACTGGTCAAGGTCAAGAGATGACCTTTACCTAAATTAATCACATACTTTCATTAGTTGTTTTGCATCTATCACTTTTCAGGCCTCAGGCTGCAATCGTTTTCAAAAAAAATCCATAATTTTCGTTTTTTTCTATGTAAAAGCCTATGTTTACAAAATTGACCTTGCCGTAAAATAGGTCAAGGTCATGCTACGGTCATCATTTGATCAAACTATGATGGGCTGTAGTCCCAAATGCTACATACCAAGTTTCGTGAAAACCGGCCTTCTGGTTCATGAGAAGAAGATGTTTGAGTGGTTTATACCATATATGGGCGTTGCGGCCATCTTGGTCATTTGACCTGGATTTCGCGATCAAACTTTCGTCACCCCTACCCATGGATGCTTCACATAAAATTTCACTTTGATTGGCCAAGCGGTTTCAGAGGAGAAGATCTTTGAAAAGTGTGTATGGACGACAGACTGGCCAAGGTCAAGAGATGACCTTGACCTCAAATTAATCACATACCTTCATCTACTTTATTAGTTGTTTTCATCTAGTACACTTTTCAGGTCTCAGGGTGCAACAGTTTTCAAAAAATCCATAGTTTTCACTTTTTCCCATGTAAAAGCCTATGTTTCCAAATTTGACCTTGCCGTAAAATAGGTCAAGGTCATCCAAGGGTCATCATTTTATCAAACTACGATTGGTTAAAGTCTCCGATGCTACTGTGACGAAATGAGAGCTGCATGCAAGCCAAACTAGGCAAACTTACCGTCTATGATGGTCACACCCAGTCTCCCGAATGAAGCCCTCTGTATTTTATTGTATTCTTATTCAGAAATTGCTTGAAATGTCTATATATGCACTTTATTTCCTTGTTTTCGTGTTGAATTTCACCAATTCCATGGGGGCCGCCATGTTTTAATCAGATCAATAGACGCTTGTAATCAAACGCCTCGCTTAATAAATTGATAATGGATGGAACCATTTTTTTATGAGGAAAACAAGACATGTTTTCCAAAGATTTAATTCTTTGAAATATGAAAATGCAAGAAGCATTTAGCAGAACATCGTCTATGCATACGAATCATTTACTTTCATGTCGATTTAAGGTAAAGAAACCTCCAATTAACATTTTAATCAGATTTATGAGTTCAACCTGTTCCCCTAGATGGCTAATGGTACAGCCCAAATATGGGTATAAAAGCGAGCGAAAATTGAGAATTGCCGTCTTGCTGTCCAGTTATTCAGACGGTGCAGATCGAATTAGCAGAAGGCAGTAGTGATTGTCAACTGGAGAAAGCTTCGTGGCACGAACTGAAGGCAGTGTTAGGTTTCTAAGGGATCATTGCGATACCTGGAGACCAAAGCATTGCTTAAGTTCATCATAGTGCTGAGCACACCTGAGGCCTATACGGTTTAAAGGACCATTGCGGTACTTGAACCAGCTGGTCTCGGACAAACTCTTGGGAAGCTCCAGAGACATATTGGCTATAGAGAGATAGCCATATAGACGTTTAGGCTATAGGATAGCCTTGCAACTAGGAGTTGCAAACCGTAGAGTTGTGGGAAGGTTTGACTTGGATAGTCTTTGAGCAGCAAGTGGTCTGTGAGGTTTCAGACCATCTCAGTTGAGAACAGCTTGAACTCGTATATATGTTTTCTGGTGATTATTCTGTGATTCTTTTATTGCTCAATGAAATCCTAATCAAGATTGTAGACAAAGTAGTCTAGTTTTTGTTGTACAGTAGTTATATGCATAACCAATCATTTGACAATCAGTCCTGTGGAAAATTTATATAGTGTTTTTAATTGTTGAATTTGTGGATAGGACCGCTCGGAGCTTTACCAAAACGTTACAGTGGTGGCAGCGGTGGGATATTTGATAAACTAACATTATCACGAATCCAAGCTTAAATCTAAGAAATATGGACGATCAGGATAGTCCAGGAAGGCTTCAAGCCTCTGTGATGATGATTGAAAAGCGGCTGGAAGTCATGAGGAAAAAGAGTGAGGCCAGCCTGCTTCAGAACGAAATTTTGTCTTTGGAAAGCGAGCTGCGTCAGCTGGAGCTGCAACATGAGGATGTAGAGATGCGAGAACAGACTAGTGAGCAAAGGCCGAGAAGGGTTCTGCCAGAAATACCCAGAGGTAGAAGGGCTCACATAGGCACTGAGGAACCACCCCAGCTGAACCTGTATGATGACAGTAGCATAGGGGGCACTTATACCCCATTGCCAAGACCGCAACCAGGGACTGCAGATGTGCAGGAGGCAGGACATATGCCCATCACCTCGACTCCAAATGTAGCTCAGCCAAGCTCACAAGCAAGTGGAAGCGTAAAAGAGAAACCAGCTACGTTTGACGGCACAGGCTCTTGGCTAGACTACCGGGCTCACTTTGATGCAGTGGCGGAAATAAATAGATGGAGCCAGACGGAGAAAGGCTTATACTTGGCTGTTTCATTGCGAGGACAAGCCCAGGGCGTGTTCGGGAACCTCTCAACACAGTCCAAAGACTATGATAAGCTGGTGCAAGCGTTGGAGCAGCGATTTGCTCCACCAAACCAGACAGAACTGTATAGAGTACAGTTAAGAGAAAGAAGACAGACTGCATCAGAAACGTTGTCAGCATTAGGCCAGGACATAAGAAGATTGGCAAACTTGGCATACCCGACCGCACCAATTGATGTACGGGACACCCTGGCCAAGGAGCAATTTATTGACGCTCTGCATAGTTCTGACATGCGATTACGAGTGAAACAAGCCAGGCCAAGCGATTTAAATGATGCAGTTCGCCATGCTGTCGAACTCGAGGCTTACAATAGGGCTGAGAAACGAAAAACTGAGGGTGAAGGATATTTGCGCTCAACCAATGCCATGGAGCAGAAGACGAGCACCGATTCAAAGTCGGACAGTCAAAGCGATAAGTTCGAAGCTTTGACAAATACACTTCAGCTGATTCAGAAGGAGCTGAAATCACTGAAGGCACAGAAATCAGAATACAGGGATGGTAGATCACAGGGTGATCGGAGGCCTTATCAGAGACCCCAACCATACCCACGCACACAAAACTCGTCTGAGAGACAGACCTGGAAACGAAGATGTTTCACATGTGGCTCAGAAGATCATTTAGCAAGAGACTGTGAGCAGAACCAAGCAAAATCGGGAAATCAGCAGCAGGACAAGGACAAAGGTTCTGGGAAGAGTGCCAAGGTGTCTGGCATACACAACTCTGGGTTGTTTGTTTCAGCGCTTGTGAACGGCCAGCCAATTAATTGCCTACTAGATACTGGAGCTACCTTGACCATAATATCTACAAAGGTCTGGGAAACATTGGACCGTTCAAAACTGACTCTGATCGCATTTGATCAAAACATTTCTACCGCATCGGGGAGTCCAATAGAAGTGACAGGAAGAACAAGGGTTCAACTTAAAGTAGCAGATTACTTGTGCTATCTGGATGTGGTGATAGCAAATATAGACAATGAGCTGATATTGGGTCTTGATTTCTTGAAAAAGATGAATTGTAGAATAGATGTTGCGAAGGAAACTCTGGACATACAAGACCGTTCAGTAAAATTGGACAGCCTCGGCTATATTGGATGCAGTAGAATCATTGCCAGAGAAATGATCCAAATACCACCTCGGTCAGAGAAAATAATCCAAGGGAAGATGGTTGAGTCCACCCTGGAAAATGGTAGGTTATGTATGATTGAGCCATCAGTTAATTTCCTCAAGAAGGGAAAAGCTATGGTTGCTAAAACCTTGACATATAGCCAGAACACAGTACCAGTACGGCTTATGAATGTTTCTGATGAAACATGCAGCATATACCCTGGGACAAACATAGCCAATGCATGTTCTGTCACCGAGGTACAAAAAGTAAGGAGCAAGGCTACACCAGTTGGAAAAGCAGTTCCAGATCATCTAGCTGATTTATACCAGAGAACGGTTGAAGGCATGAGTAGTAGCCAACAGAAACGAGTTGCTCACCTGCTAAACAAGTACTCATCAGTGTTTTCTGAAACTGATGATGATATTGGACGAACTGGGGTTTTGAAGCATCGAATACCAACAGGTGATGCACAGCCCATCAAACAGCCACTTAGAAGGGTTCCATACCATATGCAGAAAGAGATGGACGAGCAAATCGACAATATGTTGCAGAAGGATGTCATCACACCCTCAAAGAGTCCATGGGCCAGTGGCATTGTACTAGTAAAGAAAAAGGATGGAAGCAAACGCTTTTGTGTCGATTATCGCAGACTGAATGATGTCACGATAAAGGATGCTTACCCACTGCCCAGAATAGACGAATCCTTAGATCAGCTTGCAGGATCATGTTGGTTTTCTTGTTTGGACATGAATTCCGGATATTGGCAAGTAGAGCTTGACCAAGAAGACAGAAAGAAAACAGCATTCATCAGTAGGAAAGGTTTGTACGAGTTCAAAGTTTTGCCATTCGGGCTCTGTAATGCGCCAGCGACATTCGAGAGGCTGGTTGAAATAGTGTTAGCTGGACTGCATTGGGAAACATGCTTAGTGTACCTTGACGACATCATAGTCTGTGGGAAGACGTTCGATAACATGGTGAAAAATCTTGATGATGTTCTGGCAAGGTTACAAGAAGCTGGCTTAAAATTAAAAGCCAGGAAGTGCCAGCTGTTTGCCAAAAGGGTAGAATTTCTCGGACATGTAATCTCAGAAGAAGGTATCAGCACAGACCCAAAGAAGACAGAATGTGTTCGTAATTGGCCAGTACCAACGAATGTGAAAGAAGTGAGATCTTTTCTAGGGTTCTGTAGCTATTATCGGCGATTTATTTTCCGGTTCTCCGAGATAGCCAAGCCCCTCCACAAATTAACAGAAAAGGGGTCAAGATTTAAATGGACAGAGGAATGCCAAGATGTATTTCTTCAGCTGAAGAATAAATTGATAAGTGCTCCCATCTTGGCTCACCCTGACTTCAGTAAGAGCTTTATTCTGGACGTAGATGCTTGCGACCAGAGCATAGGAGCCGTGATCTCGCAGAAGATTGATGGAGAGGAACATGCTATTGCGTATGCAAGCAGAACACTCTCCAAGACAGAACGTCGATATTGTGTTACCAGAAAGGAGTTGCTGGCACTGGTAACGTTCGTCAAGCATTTCAAGCATTACTTGTATGGACAAAAATTCCTTGTGAGAACAGATCACAGCTCTTTGAAATGGCTGATGAATTTCAAAAATCCAGAAGGACAAATTGCTCGCTGGATAGAGACTCTTTCCTCCTATGATATGAAGGTCGAACACAGACCCGGAAGGTTACATAATAACGCCGATGGGGTCAGTAGGATCCCGTGCCATCAGTGCAGTAAGAGTGACAAAGTAAGTGAACATGCCTTAAATGTTGTTGGAACTTCTGAACAGGACAGGCCTGATTTGAAGTCGTTGCAGGAAGGAGATAGAGATATTCGTTTAATCAGAGGCTGGTTAGAGAGAGGAGAAAAACCAGGCTCAGCAGACATAGCGCGGGAAAGCTATGTTGTAAAAACATTGGTAGGTCAATGGGAAAGACTTGAGATACACAATGAGTTAGTGGTACGAAAATATGAGGTTCAGGACACAGGCATGATAAACTGGCAGGCGATAGTGCCACAGTCACAGAGAAGACTTGTGCTTCGATTGTCACATGACGTTCCTTCGTCAGGGCACCTCGGCATCAAGAAAACTTTGAGCAAAGTTAGACAGAATTACTACTGGCCGGGACTAGAGCAAGATGTCAAAATATATGTAACCGGGTGCGAAACTTGCCAAAAAGGGAAGGACCCTATTCCAACAAAAAGGGCACCCATGAAAGTTGCCAGAAGCGGATATCCTATGGAAAGGATAGCGGTAGACATACTGGGCGAGCTTCCAGTAACAGAAAGGGGTAACAAATACGTCCTCGTGGTGTCAGATTATTTCAGTAAGTGGACAGAGTGTTACCCCATGAGCAATATGGAGGCGTCAACGGTAGCAAGATTGTTGGTTGAACAACTATTCACAAGATTTGGAGTACCAGACCAATTACATTCGGACCAGGGGCGCCAGTTCGAAAGCAAATTATTTGCAGAGATGTGTGACTTGTTGCAAATTAACAAGACACGCACAACTCCCTATCACCCCCAGTCCGATGGCATGGTTGAAAGGTTTAATAAAACCTTGTGTTCAATGCTTCGGGCTTACATAAATGAGAACCACTCAAATTGGGATCTGCTCCTACCATATGTGACAATGGCATATAGGGCTACAGAGCATGAAAGCACAGGGACCAGTCCTAACATGATTATGCTTGGTCACAACACAAGAACCCCCTTGGATCTCATTTATCAAATGCCTCCAAATGTAAAGCCAGTACCAGCTAATGAATGGGTCTGGGATCTTCAGGACAGACTAGAATCTGTCCACGCCTTTGTCAGAGAGAACACTGGAATGGCGATTCTGAGACAGAAGAAGACACATGACAAAAGAGTGTCTATGGAAAACTTTAACACTGATGACAGGGTGTATGTACTGTTTCCTGTCAAGAAACCAGGAGAGACAGTCAAATTCAAACAATTTTGGAAAGGTCCATTTCAGGTTGTTGAAAAGCTTTCAGATGTTTTGTTGAACATCAATTGTGGCAGAAATGGAACCTTACAAGTTATTCACGTCAACAGAGTTCGAAAGGCAAGAAAACAAACATTGATAGGAGAATCAGAAGAAAGAGGAATGCCTGAACCGGTTGACCAAGAATCGGACAGGTATGATTCTCCAGATGAGCAGATGGATAGAGCTGAAACCTCAGATGAGGAAGAACCTTTTGTTGAGACAAGACACAAGCGTGTTGTCAGGAAACCTCGATGGATGAGAGATTATATTTCTGAGTTCTAGAGACAGAACATTTATGAATAAGGACAGAGTAATCATGTGTAGATAATTGATTATGCCAAAGAAGGCAATATACAGAATGCATAAAAAAGAGAAGAAAAATAGAAGAAAAAAAATCTTTTGTTGTTATGCATGCGGGGACGCATGAAATCGGAGGCGTGGGTAGTGTGACGAAATGAGAGCTGCATGCAAGCCAAACTAGGCAAACTTACCGTCTATGATGGTCACACCCAGTCTCCCGAATGAAGCCCTCTGTATTTTATTGTATTCTTATTCAGAAATTGCTTGAAATGTCTATATATGCACTTTATTTCCTTGTTTTCGTGTTGAATTTCACCAATTCCATGGGGGCCGCCATGTTTTAATCAGATCAATAGACGCTTGTAATCAAACGCCTCGCTTAATAAATTGATAATGGATGGAACCATTTTTTTATGAGGAAAACAAGACATGTTTTCCAAAGATTTAATTCTTTGAAATATGAAAATGCAAGAAGCATTTAGCAGAACATCGTCTATGCATACGAATCATTTACTTTCATGTCGATTTAAGGTAAAGAAACCTCCAATTAACATTTTAATCAGATTTATGAGTTCAACCTGTTCCCCTAGATGGCTAATGGTACAGCCCAAATATGGGTATAAAAGCGAGCGAAAATTGAGAATTGCCGTCTTGCTGTCCAGTTATTCAGACGGTGCAGATCGAATTAGCAGAAGGCAGTAGTGATTGTCAACTGGAGAAAGCTTCGTGGCACGAACTGAAGGCAGTGTTAGGTTTCTAAGGGATCATTGCGATACCTGGAGACCAAAGCATTGCTTAAGTTCATCATAGTGCTGAGCACACCTGAGGCCTATACGGTTTAAAGGACCATTGCGGTACTTGAACCAGCTGGTCTCGGACAAACTCTTGGGAAGCTCCAGAGACATATTGGCTATAGAGAGATAGCCATATAGACGTTTAGGCTATAGGATAGCCTTGCAACTAGGAGTTGCAAACCGTAGAGTTGTGGGAAGGTTTGACTTGGATAGTCTTTGAGCAGCAAGTGGTCTGTGAGGTTTCAGACCATCTCAGTTGAGAACAGCTTGAACTCGTATATATGTTTTCTGGTGATTATTCTGTGATTCTTTTATTGCTCAATGAAATCCTAATCAAGATTGTAGACAAAGTAGTCTAGTTTTTGTTGTACAGTAGTTATATGCATAACCAATCATTTGACAATCAGTCCTGTGGAAAATTTATATAGTGTTTTTAATTGTTGAATTTGTGGATAGGACCGCTCGGAGCTTTACCAAAACGTTACACTACATACCAAGTTTCGTGGAAATCGGCCAACCGGTTCTGGAGAAGAAGATTTTTTAGTGTTTTTTACCATAAATGGGCGTGGCGGCCATCTTGGTCATGTGACCTGGATCTCGCGATCAAACTTCAGTTCCCCCTACCCATGGATGCTCCACATAAAATTTCACTTTGATTGGCCAAGCGGTTTTAGAGAAGAAGATCTTTGAAATTGTGGACGACGGACGGACGGACGGACGACGGACGGACGGACGGATGGACGCCGGATCATGGCCATCCTATAAGCTCACCTTGTGAGCCTTCGGCTCAGGTGAGCTAACAATTAAGCGCAGATAACTCCTAAGTGGTGGGTTCTGGTCCTTAACATCCTCCCAGGCTGAATGGTTGTCCAAGTTCACCTGAAAGAATGAGGAGTATTCAATCAGAAACAAAGCTGATAGAATGTTTATAATTATATTCTCTTTATCATAATTGTATGGGGACTTTAACGACACAATAATGACAGCTTACTTGGCAGTCTGTGGTTTAACCCATATTTGACGAATGGATTCCCCATCATTATCAATTGGATGAGTCCACTTTCATTTTAGGGGAGGAGGGGGGGGGAGTAGGTGTAGGGGAGGAGGGGGGGGGGGTAGGTGTGATTTTTATTTTTTAATCTCATTTTCGATGCAATTTCTCTGTGCAAACAGTATAGCCGCAGATGGGACGCCGCGTTCTGCAGCGTCACATCTGGGGCTATACTGTTTGTCTATGTCCCACAAAAGGGACGCTAGGCTTATATGAGTCAATCTGGCTGAATTTCACTTTATGACTGCCCTTGTTACCTGCAAGAATGCAGAAAATGCAATCAAAAATGAAGATGCAATTGATATACGTATATCGTGTTTACAACGTCATTCATTAGTAATTGTGTCAGATAGTGAAGGCCTGGATTTGGCTAATTTCGAACTCCTGCGATACTTTATGGTTACCCTCATGCACTAATAGGGAAGATTCCATCAAAACATTGAAACAATAGGTTTGATACGATCTGGTATAAAATCATTCGAAGTATGTTATTTTATTGGATCAAAATTAACAAATTGAATGAAAATACACGAGTTTTTTTTTATCAGGACTGCCTAATGCAGCAAATGACATGTGATTGCTGATGTTATTAACTTGAATTATGTCCACGTTACCATGGGAAATTCGAAACATTCATTCATCAAAGGCAGCAGTTTTCTTTATTACCGTGTTCCCATCCTGCTGAAACCGTGTTGTTATTTCTAAGACACGATGCATATTTGATGCATTGCGAAGACTACGCGAAGTCGTGTTTCCTTCCAAATAGCATCGAACAACACCGCGTTTCCCCCGTATTGTATTCGTGTACTTATGATAAAAATAGCCGATGCCACCGATGGCCACACGAAAGAGTAACGATGTAGTCCCGTTTTGATAGGATGCCCCGAAGGTCAAGAAGAAATAAACATTCTTGAGGCCCTCCAACTTTTCGGTATGTCAAAGGTTTTGGGACCACTCACGAAGTTGTTGCCAAAGGCAGAGAAAATCCCCCGACGGACATATGATGGCTATGGGTGCCCTCACGAATGAACCGATGTCTTCGAGATCGGAGCTAAATTTGAAATATTCCACAATCGTGTGCCCATTCGGCAATGTATGACGCCTGCATTAGCGATGTTAAACGTTAGAGTCCCTTGGTTATTTCATTTTTAAGGACTGTGATAAACAATCGATGATTCGGATAAAACACAGTGTGTCAAATGACCATGAACATGACATAATTTAAACCGAATCACTAAATGACGTTAAACTAAACCTATATGATTCGTGAAAACGGAATAATATGCTTTGATGCACCATAATCAAGTCTATTGATGCGAATTTATTTGCAGTTTTCCTGAGATATTAAGCAAAATGAAATTGGAGCTTTGGGCTTAGCTGATCAATCTTAAGGCGTTACCTTTGCTGCAAGAAGATTAAACAGTGAGCCCTTACAAACAGAGTCATAAATATCTAAAATAAGCACGAACATGTCAGTTTGAATTGTTTACGCTAGAACTCACAAATGATATGACTATCGTGCCAGAAATGAGAAAAACGTCACGTTGGACAAAACCTTAGAAAAAGAATGACAGTGATGGCTCTGAAGTATCGGTTTCATTATTGAAAGACGTGAACCGATGTCTTTGAGATCGGAGCTAAATTTGAAAAAAAAAAAAAAAAAAAAAAAAAATGTTACACCGACGTTTTTACCATTCTTCGGCTTCAGACGCGACGCTAGTGGTATAGAGGTAAAAAATCTTATACATTTCACGTCACAGTTTTATTGTCCCCCGCCTTTTTGAAGAAAAGCGGAGTGACATAGTTTTCGGCTTTCCGTCATTCTGTCCTTCCGTCCCCCTATAGGAGTATGTACCTTTTTGTGCCATATTCCTTCCCTGAACCATGAAAAAAGTGTTGCTGATGCTGCATCTCACTGCAGGGGGTGTGTAATTAGCGGCGCATGCCAGATAAAAGACTACTTTCATGAAGGTGCAAAATCGTTAATACCGATAAAATATGCAATATGCAAAAGATGATCATTATGATGTTTAAGTCTTTGTGTAAAATGTGCAATTAAATAGTGTCTAACTGAGGCACTGAATGGAGAGCACGTATATGGTATAGCTACTGAAGATACATAACATAGTGCATGATAAAGCTGCATTGCTATTGTAACTACTTTTCGAATGTTGACTGAGCAGCCAGACAAAACTAGTTAAAACATTGTGTTTTTGTGACAATAATTTTGAAGGTACTTTTATTTGAGTACGCATAAAACCGAAAATTATTAGCGTAACGCTGATTTTTACTGCGTACATGTACATGGTACGCACAGGTCTGAATTTTGTGCGTGCACAGAGCGAAAAATCTCGCGTACATACGCAGTACACATCGTTATTTACTTCGCTGAGTGGGCTTACTCACTCGATCAGTAGTCAAAATACTTGAGAATAGTCATAGCAAGAGAAGTCGGATCCCACATGCTCAGAGGCCGCTCCATGTCGCTTCAGAAAACGTTTAGGCGAACATCCCAACAAAAAAAAAAAATCTTTGTTTGGCACCAAAAGTTCAGTCACAAAGAAACCCACTTACCAAAACCGTCGATGCGAGATTCGATTTATGGAAAATTCCATATACAGATATTACAAACCCAAGCTACACAGACACATACCTCCAAAAAAGGAAAGTTTGATAGTGCTCAAGGGAAGACATAAGCTTGCATCATATGTTTACTTCAAAATAAAGGAGGGACAAAATTTTCGGCTTTCTGTCATTCCGTCCTGTCTTTCCGTCCTTCCGTCCCCCTGCAGGAGTATGTATCATGTGTGCGCAACTCCTCCTACAGTTTTATTCCGATTCTTTCGAAACTTTACAGATGTCTTGACCATCCTTTGAAGATATGCATATGATTTGGATATAATCCTCAGTTTATTTTTTATTACTTTTTCGCAATTTGATCTTAGTCGTTTTGGGGCGTTTACACTGAGAAATTGAATGTGGTTTGGATCATATACCGTATGTACTCGTACGTTATTCTCAGATTATATTGGTGTAAATAAACAATCAAGGCGGGCGACATAAATTCTCTGATTTTGCTTGTTTTGAACTGAACTCATAACAATTTTGTTGGAAAGCTAGCGCAATTAAGCCGCGGCACGAATAAAAGTGTTTTCTCAGACCAGTTAACGTAGATAAATTTGCACGTGTGACATCGTGGCCAGACATTTATAATTTTCTGTTCTAAATCAGCAACGCATCACAAAACAATAAGCTGTACGTACATCAACAGACAGCTTTTTCAAAGGACTTCTAAGGGCTGACATTGAAATATATATATATATATATATATATATATATATATATATATATATATATATATATATATATATATATATATATATATATATATATATATATATATATTAAAGATCATGCGCACTACAGTAGTTCAACCACGTCGACTGAACTGTTGTTTATCAATTTTTTACGCTTTGTGACATTGTGACATTTTAGACATTTTAAATTGAATGTTAAAAATACATTGATAAACACGCAGGAATTCAATGATTCATTCGCACATTTTTAAGAGTTAAATGGACAGTTTTTCTGTAAAGAGTTTTTCAAAAAAACATGCTAAACTCCCTGGACTAAGCGCCCCAAACCGAAATATAAAATCTTACGTTTTCGCGGCGTGTGTTCCGCCACAAAAATTTTCTTTATTTCTTCATTTTTTCCTTTCTTTCTTTTTAAGCGCATTTAATGACATTGCGTCATATCATGCATCACGTTTTACGAGAAACGGTGCCATAAAAATGGGTAAAAATCGTAAAATACGCTTGTAATAGATCGAAAAATGTTACATCTTACACGAGAGTTTCATTGATGTTTCAGCTGTTTTTGTTCAATTAAAGCGTTGGTGACGTGACATAAAAGCCACAACATTGGGACTGATATGAAGGGAAAAGACCCCTGAGCATGCTAGTTTATAACACTCTCGGGACGTGGACAATTCGGACCTTGGCTAATTCGGACCTGATTCGGACCTCAGCTGTGGACAATTCGGACCTTGGCTAATTCGGACCTCGACCACCGGTCAATTCGGACCCCGCAAAATCGAACCAATGACTTTTTTGAAATAGGGTCCGAATTAGCCAAAGTCCGAATCGGATTAAGGTCCGAATTAGCCATGGTCCGAATTAGCCAATGTCAAAATCTGTTTGGGGTCCAAATTGACCACATGTGAAACAGAAATAAGATCAGAATCAGCCAATGTTTGAATTGATTCTAGATGGAAGGATTGCCTGTGTCTTCAAATCATTAGATAAAAAATAAAAATTCATTGTAGTACTCATGCCATTATTTCATGCAGTATTCGCGAGTGAAATACTTTGTTTTGATGATTGATTGATTGATTGATTAATTTGTGGCTTAGCATCCAAGTCAACAGCTATGGTTATGTCGGGACATTGCCGCCATTTTGTAGGACATTTACCCAACATTACGATATCATGACATCCAAAATTGGCTTGAAAATATAACCACGCAAGTAAACACAGTCAGTCAGTATTGAATAAGGCTTGTCTGTAAGCTCAAGCAGCCTATCTGTTTCTTAAGGGTTTTTTGTGTTTTGTAGTTCACGATCCTCTGGTGTATGACATTAGTCAGCGCAAACCGCGGTTTTACCTTATGAAATGCGATACCGTCATTATATAGCATGGCAAGAAATCAGTAAAGCATCTTTCGTTTTTAATCTGAACGCAGTTTTCTTTATGGAAAATACATAATGCGAAGGTCCGTATTGACCAATGGAAAAAGTCCGAATTGACCAAAGGAAAAGGTCCGAATTGACCAATGGAAAAGGTCCGAATTGACCAACAGAAAAGGTCCGAATTGACCAAATAATTTTTATTTTTAGGTCCTAATTGACCAATAAAAAGGGTCCGAATTGACCAGTGGTCGAGGTCCGAATTGATCAGTGGTCGAGGTCCGAATTGACTAGGGCCGAATTTTTTAGGGTCCGAATTGACTAGGGCCGAACTAGCCAAGGTCCGAATTGTCAATAATTCACACTCTCATATTTTATAAATAAAAGAACATCCACAGTGATAAAAATGGTACGTGGCTAATTCGGACCTTGGCTAATTCGGACCTGATTCGGACCTCAGCTGTGAACAATTCGGACCTTGGCTAATTCGGACCTTGGCTAATTCGGACCTCGACTACTGGTCAATTCGGACCCCGCAAAATCGAGGTCCGAATTAACCAATGATAATTTGAAATAGGGCCCGAATTAGCCAAGGTCGGAATCGAATTAAGGTCCAAATTAGCCATTGTCCGAATCGGATTAAGGTCCGAATTAGCCAATGTCAGAATCTGTTTGGTGTCCGAATTAACCACATGTGAAACAGAAATAAGGTCCAAATCAGCCAATGCTTGAATCTATTCAAGATAGAAGAATTGCCTGTGTATTCAAATTATTAAAATAAAAATTCATTGTAGTACTCATGCAATTATTTCATGTAGTATTCGCGAGTGAAATACTTTGTTTTGTTGATTGATTGATTGATTGATTGATTGATTGATTGATTGATTTGTGGCTTAGCATCCCAGTCAACAGCTATGGTCATGTCGAGACATTGCTTCCATTTTGTAGTACATTTACCAAACAACATTTCGATGTCATGACATCCAATATAACCACGCATTCAAGTAAACACAAGGGGTTATATGTATGGCTGGTTTGACTTTAACCACTTTTCCTGGGCAAAGACCTTCTGAGCAGTTAACCAGTGATCAAACGGTCAGTCAGAAGTGAATAAGCTTTGTCTGTTGGCTCAAGCAGCCCAAATATTTTCTAAGGGTTTTTTGTGTTTTGTAGTTCACGATCGTCTAGAGTATGAGATTAGTCAGCGCAAATCGCAATTTTGCCTCATGGAATGCGAGACCGGAATACAGAACGGAATACTATCAGAAAAGGATGGCTCGTTTTTAATCTGAACGCAGTTTTCTTTGTGGAAAATACATAATGCAAAGATCCGAACTAAGCAATGGAAAAGGTCCGAATTGACCGACGGAAAAGGTCCGAATTGATCAATGAAAAAGGTCTGAAATGAACAACAGAAAAGGTCCGAATTGACCAAAGAATTTTAATTTTTGAGGTCCGAATTGACCAATAAAAATGGTCTGAATTGACCAGTGGACGGGGTCCGAATTGACCAGTGGTCGAGGTCCGAATTGACTAGGGCCGAATTTTTTTAGGGTCCGAATTGACTAGGACCGAATTAGCCAAGGTCCGAATTGTCCATACTTCATAAAAATGTACGCATATGCGGCGGACGCCGACATTGTGCGCAATGTCAAAGCATTCTGTAAAGCATATCTAAATGTATGCCAAAACATGCCTACACTTTTGATTGTTGTACATGTATGTCTATATTCGATAAATTCAGCAGACGATCAGACGTCACATCGACGTTAAAACGTGTCAGTACTGAAGATTACAATCTGAAGTTGCTTTTTTGTTTTGTCTAGTATATTATACAACCCTATAAAATCAGAGCTTCAATTTATTTTTTCCCGATCATTTACGACCTCATTCCCAAGTAAGCTAATAAATGTCTTTTCCCACGCAAGACAAATACATTGATGTGCTTTTCTGATTCATTTGATTCCTTATCGGATATACAGAACATGACAGCAAGATATTACATGTAAATGCCAGAGGCAAAAGTTTATTCGATGAAATGCATGTACAATCTCAAAGGAAGAATTTTAAATACTGTAGCCTAAAATATTCCTTGGCGGGTTGAGTATACAATTCCTTACATTCCTAGTTGAAACAATGAAAACATCACATTTCGTCATGAAATTCCTACGGGACGATTTTTTTTTGCTCATTCGACATTGGCTATCTGGTTTTGTCAGATTTTTGAATTACAAATGAAGCCTACAGTTTCGAAAGCTTAAGCGAAAATAAAATCGAATCTAAAAGATTTTGGCCTACGGGATGCGTGACGTCTTTAAGACGTATTTTGCCGTTTTTTTTTTTTTTTTTTTTTTTTTTTTTTTCAAACAATGTTACACAGCGAACTCGTTAAACGCCAGGAGATAGCCCACAACACAAAGCATTTTTGACAAACATGTCGAGACATCGCCAAGCGCCATGTACATGTAATGAAAATTTCAAGCTTGAGTCAACCAAGGAACGCTGCATCTGGAAACGCAAATTATTGAAAAAAAAAAAAAAAAAAAAAAATGATATCGTTTTTCTGTTGGTGGTCAGGGCAACATTAATGGAGATGCATTCTAGACACAGCCACATTAAAATAAATGTCGTCGGTGTCCTCATAATTCGATTTCTTTTGTTCAGAAACATAGTTTAGCAATACCGTATGCATTTTATTGGAAAAGGTCCCTCAGGACCTTTTCCACAGTGTTTACTTTGAATATGAAGAAAATTCTACCCATGATCGACTGCTCTCTCTCAATTACGTGTTTTGTCACATAAAGCGCTGAATAAAAAATAGTGAACCCGTCTATACTGACTAGACAGTTAATCGCAATCAATTAAATTTATCCATTTTTGACACTCCCCGTCAAATAGCGGTAAAATCTAGCAAGCAGTCTCGGTCGTGGTGACTGCGTATCATAGCGCATCTAGGTTTAGATCGTAGATACCCTGACGAGGGGTACAGAAACTATAGGAACTCTATATGGCTGACTTTTAGTCCATCACATCGGTCCCATGGGTCTGTTTCTGGTAGTGTGGCTGCAGGTCAAAATTCAGAACTCTGTCACAAATTGACTGCACTGCAAAATGGTTTTCTACACATCGACATATTGATTGTAATCGTGTTCCCTTTAGTATTGGCTTTGGTTCCATAACATCAGAAATTTTGGTCAATGCCTTGAGTGACAGATACACACACTGGTCAAGCGTCCATAACAAGAAACGACATTCATGTATAGGAAAAGAAACTGAAACGTATGAGAATCGAACTTAATTGCAAACCAGAGAATCAACAACACTGAAATCTAGAGCAAAAGGAATCTCTTATAACAAACGGCTGCTGACCTTTTCATTGGTTTCTTTTTAAAGAAGCCAACTTGTTACTTATTTTTGGTTACATCAACAATACAAATACTACCTCACGCAATCGCTAATAATGAGCGACAGACAAATACACATTATAACACAATGTATTAGTGAAATTTTCTCGTACAAATAACTTCGACTCTCCTTTTCTTAAAAGACACATGCTCTTCCGTTGATACTGTTATTCTTTTAATGAACATTATTAGTGCTTGCGTCGGCGATGCCTCGTTAATGCCAATGGTCCAGTGTGAATTGCATTCCTTGCACACGATTGTACTTCGTTCTTCAGAATAGTCATACCTTAGGTGACGGCTTAATGTGATGTTTGTTTTGTATGTTTTCTGACAGCTAAACCAGCGAGCCAATCGACTAGTAACTGGCAAAACCCAGAAACTATTATTCCAACCGCTCGTGACAATGTGATATGCATGTGTAATTTTGCATGCCGATTCTTGAAGCATTGTTGATATTATTATGACCAATGTTTCTAAAAATTCCGTCTGAAATTTATATAAACCTCGTGATTATTCACCTTTAAATATTCAAACAATTAATATTGCAAAACAGGAAATGAATTTACTATGTTACGAACAACACAATGTTTATTGCTTATTACTCCTTATTGTCGAATCAGCAAGACTGAGCCTGCTGAACATTAGGACGGCAGACGTGAGACGTGTCCTCCAATACTTGCGTTTCAAACTGGACAATTAATCATTTTAAAATTACTTGTTTAAATGTCAAACTGACCACCTACTTTTCAAATCATGTTGACTATAGTTAGTCTAGTGTTTTTCTTCGAGTTAAGGCGAATTATGTTTATATAAATTCAATGCAACTTGCATGAGGTAGTATTTGTATTGTTGATGTTACCAAAAGTAAGTAATAAATACATATGATTGCTAAACTGTGTTTCGGAAGGGCTAATGAACAAAGGAAATCGAATTATGAGGACACCGACGACATTTATTGTGATGTCGCTGTGTCGAGAATGCGTCTCCATTAATGTCGACCTGACACCTAACAGAAAACATCTAGCTGCATTTTTGCTGTCTTTCTCTCACGATAAAAATTTACATTGTAATCCCCATTGATCAATACGACCACCGCAATTTCAATTTGACCACCGGTACAAAATCGCGGAACGCTTGAATGAATTTATGTTTGAAAAGCTTATTTAGTTTTAATGTAACCTACTTCAACGACCATTGGTTACAAAAAGCTTGCAATGCACAATCAGGGCATTATAGTCTGTGTTTGACCAGATTCTACTTTCGTTTTCAACACCGATCAAATGGGGCGCAAGCGATTGCAGTGAAACGGTTTACTTTTTTCAACTACCACTTCAGGTGTGCATTCAAAGGCAAAAAACTGATAGCCTGACACTCTTATGGTAGGGAGGTAGCGTCGCTCTAATAGTAGGAAGGTAGTAAAAATGTTCTGCTCTATTATGTTCAGTACATTGATAGAAAAAAAAATTCGTCAAGCGGAACCGGAATTCACGGTAGCGGCTATCAACAGTTATTCACGTTGAAACATTCGAAATATTGTGTTGACAAAATGTCGCCGAATAGGCTTGCCCTAAATAAACGGGTAAAACAAAGATACTTACTCAAAAATATCTTATTTAAGTTCTCTTTCATTCCTCTGTCATTGATAGATAACATGACGTCACTTGAGTATGACGTCACATGGCTGTACTTGTTTACGCCGTCGTCGCAACAGCGAGCGGCGAAGGACCTTGTGTGAAATAAAATCTCCGTTATTTCAGGGTCTCTCCGGCCTCATTTTTTTTTTAAATTCAGTTTTACGTCCCTTTCAAGATTATTTCAGCTCACATGAGACGGGCCATTCAGTAGGTGGGGCGAAAACGGGAAAACCCCGAGAAACACCACCTGGCACACCCGCAAGCAGAACTTGGCTTGTCTCATTTGTAGCCAGAGCGGGGCTACAATCCACACCAGACACAGCTGTGAGATGATCGAGTGATTAAGAAACAGCGCTCTTAACCGCTCGGCCACGGGGTCCGCCCTCAAATTTTGTACGGAAAACAATTGTAAATTGTACAAAAATTGAAGAATTGTTTGGCTTATTTCATTGAGAGCCCCTGATCATCAGGATCCATAAGGGTAAGGCCCTACCTGTAGGGACTCGATCGGATCCCTGTTCCCAAAAAGAAAAACAAATGACTTTTCTTCCCAGCTCCGCCCCCGTAAATGCTTTTCCTCAGGTTCCTGCTTCCTGTCCCGGTAGGGTCCCAGGGTGAGGAAGCTATGTTATATGTAGGCTATTTCAAACCCGGGATTTCAAATATGTGCGCAATTAGAGCAGAGCGTCGCGACAAAGGTGGTGCCTTATTTCATATTAGGTTAACATCCACTCAACTCGCGAAACTAATATCAGGAAACGCTCAAATCGACTACCGGATATATATCAACTTTTTTACGTTGACCACCGGCGGTGGTCAATTTGCAATTTACCGGGCGTGAACAATTTGTCTTTTTAACTAAATATAAATCTAATATTAATATCCTGGAGATGTGGTAAGGCGTCACATTTATTTTGAAATGACCAGAGTTTGTATCACCTTTGGTCAGAGGAAGTAAGTAAACCTTTTTTCGTTACAGGTCACATAATCATCCTGTTTTGCGGTTTCAAATACTGTCTCAATGTATATGACATGACCTTTGATAGCTGTTAAACTGAAAGTTTATATTCTCAGCAGGCCAGACAAATAATTAGACCATGAACCAGAATTGGCAATAAATATTGCTTTATATGGTCTTCTGTGAAGCTAATAAGCTAATATAGATCTTTAATACATCGTAGAAAGACATCGTAAAAAGTTTATATTGACCTTCAAAGACTCCAAACCGTGCGGTATATGCTACACTGTCTTCTTTCATTCGGCCTACTTATAATATTGTAACGAAATTAGGGATAATAGTACAGAGTATGAAGAATAAGACCTCGAAAATATTCAGACAAAAGCAGCGCGAATAGCAACAAGAACTGCTAAATTGATATCGAATGAAAATCTGTACAGTGAAATAAGTTGGGAAACTTTTTCTAACGATCAAGCACAGAATCAACTTGATTTGACCGCACATGCAGATCCTCTTTGTCATTGCCTTTACTTATATCACACTTTTAAAGATTAATTTATCTACAGTGACTGTACAGTATTTTATATACTTTTTTGCTTTCTCAGATAACGCGAAAATGGGAGGAATGTTCTGTTACATGTCAACGGCACAGGGACAAAGACCTGTAATTATCGTTCCCATAGACTCCCACTGTAATTTGCCCCTAAATATGACTCATTCATACAGCATGCTTCACAACTCATAGTGGACCACAACTCATTTAGCAGACGAGAAAACACACAAGGCCGTATGCAAGTGCAACAAAATAATAGGGTGTAAGTCAGGATCCAAGGACGGGATTTTCCGCTTTTAAGGGACACCCTAAAATCGCTCAACAATGGAAAATGATTATTCAGAAATCACTACATCTGCAATTTGGCCATCGTATGGAAAAATAGCAGTTCATTTAATCACACACACACACACACACACAAATATTCAATAATAGTCTTACGAATAGGAAAATTCGTAAATAAGAAATGATGGGTAGTTTAAAAAATTCCTATGTCCCCGATGAGCCCGGACCGCCGGGGTATAAATCCAATGCTCTAACCACTGAGCCAAAGAGTCGACTCCCTGACGCAGTATGTCACAGATTGTACTTATATGATACATTGTATCGAATAGCTATGCTATTTATAGAAGCTATGCATCATATATTATGCCAACCCGACCTTCCAACCACGGCAGATAATCTCTAATATGGTGCAATGGGGCATAACACACCCCCATTTCGAGAGAGTAATCATTTATGATTACGAGAATGTCATGTTTTTTACTGTTTGACTCAATTGGTCCAGTTCCGACGAGCCCCATCTTACGAATATGAAAAATCGTAACTAAAAAATGACGCCTAGTTTGAAAAAGTCCCACGCCCCTGATGGGATTCGAACCCGAACCGCCGGGATAGAAATTCAATGTCAGAGATTGTACTTATTTGATACATTGTATCGAATAGCTATGCTATTTTTAGAAGCTGCACATCATATGATCTGCCAACCCGACCTTCCGACCTTCAGATAATCTCTAATAAACGAGTGGTCTCATACAACAATTCATGATAATGTCATGACGCTGCCTCCATTTTATGTGACTTCTTGTATCCCTTACAACTGCTATCGAAAATGGATCGATCCCGAGTGCACAGAATGTCATTTTAAATTATTTGTTGTGAGAATATAAAATTGTAATAGCAGTTCGGTCCTCCCACTAATGTCTCCAAAAGTAAGAAAGATTTGAAGATTTGTTTAGCTCGAATGGCGAATGTTTCCCACAAGATATGTTCAGAGCACACGGTAATAAATTGTACGGAGGATTGTCTTCTAGATTTATAAATACAACCCTATCAAACTTCAATCACGCTTGAGCGCAAAAATGGAAACGCTCATGCCTTGTTCATGAAACGCGCACACCTTCCTGTTGACATGCATTAGTGTTATTGGTATACAGTATGCTTTCCAGCTTGTCGATCATTTCTTTTAAAAAGGAAAATTTACAAATTACTTCTACTCGGCAAAATCGATTTTTCCTCATGCTTTGGTGATTTAAACTTTAATATAAACTGATTGATGCACTCTCTGAGTAACTGTTCCAAATACTGTACTGATATTAAAATATAATATCAGACGATATATATACTCTCTTCGCCAAAGAAATAGCATTATTATATGTCTAAAATGAAGAAACCACATCTAGTAAAAACTTACCACAGTGAATAAACAAGTTAACGCAATCGCCCCTATTCGATGCCATGGTTACAGCGGAAACAAACAGGGCTTTTCCGGATTCAAAATCGGCAGTCATGTAAATACTGAACGACAAAAGCTAAGGCTACTGCATTGTAAGAGTGATTTTCGACACATTTTTAAAATCTTATAAGAAAGTACTCAAATATTATAAAACGAAACTTAGTGAAATCTTTAGTCGACAGATAGAATCTTAATGTGATAAATATCATGAAAACATGTCCGTGAAATGTTTACCCCCTTGTTCCCCACTTTTATATAGTAAAACTGGGGTATGCAGGGGTATACCTATTTTTCTTATTTTTGCTCCAAAACCGCCGAGGCGGTTCTAACTTGTCTTGGGTTGAATTTTGTACAGACGTGACGTATGCGGTGCAGAATAATTATTCACATTTAAGAAATATTAAATGTCTTATTATTCATATAGTGCATAGTTATACATAAATATAAAAAAAAATCTGATAGGCCGAGACCAATCTTTCAGTTTTCCTTTGCTACGACACACTTCCTGTTTAATACCTGAAGTTTGAATGTGTGTTTGAATATTTTTCGGGACTTTTAACTTTACACTTTAAAAACTAGAATATGCTTAACTTTTGGCGAGATGTATAGTTGCACTATTTGTTTTTGTTCACTCTGTTGGCGTACCACTAGCAATCATACACATATGTTAATCGCACTGCGTCACTATGACATGTTTTAAATACTGCGATTATGATAAGGTAAACAGGTCATGCCAATGTGCTTCAAACTCAAGGAGACACGTGTATCCCTCTAATAATAATTATACAACATTTCAACGTGATGCCAACCGGTAAATTGCTTTTCTATGCTGACTTTTGATGTGTGACAGTTATAAAAGCAATTATCAGTCGTAAAATCAGTACTTTGGCATCAACACGTTTGTGTGCCGAAGCTTGTGGGTGGGCATGATTATTATTCAAAATCATAACCCGGTAGACCCACGGCAAAACTTTCTTCACGTTTCAATCAGTATAAAGGTTGTCCTCGACATGGGAACCAACACTGACCTAGCCAGCGAACTTACAAACTCTGCATTGACCACGCTAAATCAAACAGGCGATTATTCACAGGATGATTACATTGACCAATTTACCGTTACTCAGAGATATAACGGGAATGAAGGCTACTACCATACAAGCCAACATACCAAGGTATTCCCCCGTTGAAAAAGAGAAATGGAAGTGGAATTGCACAATCCGAATTTGAGAAGGCGGAAGAATTTAATGGTCAGTTCTCGGATGTTTTCACTAAATGTGAATACAAACAGGTCCCTCTTATGGATAGATCTGCCCCATTCATGCATGATATTGTGGTCACAAAGGAAGGGGTGACCAAACTTCTCAAAGGTCTAAACCCGTCTAAAGCCTTAGGGCCTGATGAGCTTCATCCCAGAGTCCTAAAGGAACTGGCTGTGGAATTAGGGCCGGTATTCGCCCATCTCTTCCAGCAGTCAATTGATACAGGTGAAATTCCTAAAGAATGGTCTCTTGCTAATATTTGCCCCCTGTTTAAGAAGGGCGACAGGTCACTTGCCCGCAATTACCACCCTGTTTCTTTGACATGCATTCCTTGTAAGCTTCTTGAACATATTGTATGCTCAAATATTATGGCCCATCTTGATGAACATGAACTCTTGTCGGACAGGCAACACGCATTTAGGAAATGGCATAGCTGTGAAACTCAGTTGACTACTGTACTAACAGTGATAAATGACTGGGCCAAAATCTTAGACAAAAAAAGCCAGGTCGACACTTTTATACTCGATTTTGAAAAGGCTTTTGATACTCCTCCCCATGAACTCCTTAAAAGCAAATTGTTTAGCTATGGAATAGGTGGAACAACACTGAATTGGATAAATGCTTTCCTTTGTTTCCGACAACAAAGGGTAGTGGTTAATGGTATTAAATCGGATTGGGCTCCAGTTGTGTCGGGTGTCCCTCAGGGCACCGTTCTCGGACCCTTGCTGTTTTCCTTGTATATAAATGACATCTCAGCAGACATTGAGTCTGAAATAAGACTCTTTGCTGATGATTGTGTTTGCTATCGTGAAATCAAGAATGAAGAGGATACATTGAAACTTCAGAGAGACATTGATCGTTTAGGCAGTTGGGCTAGAAAATGGGGAATGAAATTTCAACCCGTCAAATGCAACATGATGCAGCTGACAAATAAACGGTCTAGTAAGATACAGGCTAACTACACTCTTGAGGGCACTGTACTGGAAAACGTTGAAAGCATAAAATACCTGGGTGTAACTATCACAAATGATTTGAAATGGAATACTCATATTTCCAATGTCTGTACAAAGGCTAACAGAACTCTCGGATTCTTAAGGAGAAATTTGTATTCTTGTCCCCCAGATGTGAAAGAAGCAGCTTATAAAGGACTGGTGCGGCCGGTCTTGGAATATGGAAGCTCAGTTTGGGACCCTCACACTCATGGCCTCCAGGAAGAACTGGAAAAGGTACAAAATCGTGCGGCAAGGTTTGTGACGGGAAATTATGTTTTTGAAACTGGGAGCATGACTGGCATTTTAGGTCAACTGAAATGGGAATCTCTTAAGAAAAGGAGGAAGGATAGTAGACTTATATTGCTATACAAAGGTCTAAAGGGTAAAGCCAGAATACCCACAGATGACCTTATCCCAAAGAATAGGCGTTGTAGAAATCAACACTCTTTGGCTTTTCAGATACCTTCAGCTAGCAAAGAAGCGTACAAAAATAGTTTCTTTCCACAGACTATCAGGGACTGGAATGACCTCCCTGATTCACTTATCTCCTCTGCTGAAATGTCTGATGACTGTGTGTCCAAGTTCGCTACACTCGTGCGTTCAAGGGACTAATTTCTCCCCCATCCGAACCCCCTGGTGAAATAATGTCATTTGGCGTGTCACCAGTAAACTATTCCGATTCAGATTCAGACCATGATGGCTATTATGATGAACAGCCCATGGCCTCGCTACAAAAACAGCAAGTTTAATTGCGATTTGGATAACGCATTATCTAATCTCCCCAGAGATCAATACATAGAGAATCTCATAACGGAAACCAGAGGCAATAGCGAGTTAATCTTTTGGTATAGAAGAATACTCGCGGACAGAGCGAGACGAATTGATGTGTTCTAAGAGAGAATTAAAGGGACGTAAATCCACCATAAAAATTCAAATGTCAAGACGTTAGCAAGATTGCTATAATTATTCAACATTTCCACGTGATGCCAACCGGCAAAGTCAAGTTTGCACAAGACCAACAAATTTCAAGTTCCTTCCGATCACTTGTTACTGTTCTGTATTTTGTCACTGCCAGTCAAACAATTCTTTGCAAAAAACCACTTAACAATGCCTTCATGGCACAAAACAACGTGCGAAATATTTTATACAATATCAAATGGACGTACCCAATCAGTTATCCTCTCTCTCTCTCTCTCTCTCTCTAATCTCTGCTCAAATAGATAATAATTAGTGATCCGATATGACAACCAGATCATTTAACTTTACCGAAAGTCATATCAATTGACGACATTATCAAACAATTGAAAACTTTAAAGAAGCTAAAAGTCCATGGCATTTGACAAAGTTTAGAACGGACACTTGATTTATGGTGGTAGAACGTTACACAAGTGCTTATCAAATTTATTTAGTGCCATGCTCAAATATAGTTACGTTCCATCAGCTTGGAAAATTGGCATAACTATTTCAATATACAAGGGAGGTAATACAGCAAAAAAAAAAATACTGAAAAAAACGTTATAAGAGGCCGCCTTATAATTTTTCCTTCTAGTTTAGGAAGTTAAAGCCGATCAATTACAATTCATGATCATATGAATAAACCAATGTCTAACAATGGCTCTGTGAGTGTCTGCATTCAAAAGTGTGTGATAGTTTTCACACAGACGAAGCATGAGTAAAGGTACCCTCATTTCATAAATCATTTCAAAAATCACACTTTATTAACACCAAATCAAATGTCATATTACGACGTTATGCTTTACATTTTAATTTATTTGAAAGTGCTATTGACTGCTATGGTGTATGATAAAATCATGTTAAATGTGTTGCTGCAATAAGAATTTCCGTTTCAGTTTTGTAAATGCAAGAAGACAGGAACACGAATAACAGGAATTCAGCTTTTTGTATGCAATTTGCATACAAACTTTGATCTTCTCAATCTCTAGTTACATTATTAGCAGCAGCACGGCATTGAAATTTTCAGCGATCATTTATGTTCAATACTTGACTCTGATAGATTTTGAGATTTTTAAAAATCGTCCACAGATTTTGTTATTTTGAACGTTACAATTTGGCATTAAAACCGGAAGTGTGCAGCAGTCGTGACTTGTTTGTCCTCGAAAATCGTATAATACAGCTCTTTCGAGGTATATTTCTCATTTCCACGCCTCATAAAGTGAGTTTAACAGGGATTAACATGCTTAAGAGGCACAGTGTTGATTTTTCCAAATATTTCGAAAATAGCGAATTTTTAAAAATGCGTAAAAATCCTACAAATTGAGAAAATTCGAATGTTTGATTTTTTTCCAAACTGGAATGGCCCCTTCGATGACATCCGTTCCTCATTTCAATAAAATTTGCGCTTTACCCACTTTTTTTCAACAACATTGATTTTTGCACTTTTACACGCGTTTAGTGAAAGAAACTTTGCAACTTTACTTCCTTGAAAGACACGTCTTTAGGCAAAAAATCATTCAATTTTGAACATGGCTTATAAATTAAAAATGAGTTTGAAAAGTGGCCTCTTATAACTTTTTTTCAGTGTAGACAGATCCTGATAGCTATAGAGCAATATCGCTCCTCCCATCAAAGTACAGACTCTTTGAAAAGGTCATTTATGAGACTATTCTTAACGCATTATCAAGAAGAAGCCAAAGGTTTCCGAGTGTGCAACAACAAGGGTATCAAAAGCAGTTCTGAAACAGTAGTATTTAATTTGCATGAAGCCATATACAGTACATCAGAACAAGGTGACACAGCCCACATAGCATTTTTAGACGCACATAAGGCTTTTGACACCGTCTGGCATAAGCATCGTATATCATCAACACCGGAAATAGATTCTCGGTGAATCTAAAGTAAGCAACATTTAAATGTTAGTGCTCGCATAAAATGGCAAATTTTATCGCATAAAGGGATTTACAAAAGATCACGAGGCGATGGAAGTGTATATACTAAGCTTCCATCATAAGTAGGAGTTGTTGTTAATTAGTAAATTTGAAGGGTTTAGCGACTAGAAATCCTTAAAGCTGGTACCGAAAAACAAATTGTAAAGTGACTTTGATTTTATTTTCATTTTTCCCCCAAAAATATGCATAAATTCCAGCTTTTAAATCATAATGAAGTAAAAGAATGGTTGTCAGATATATTTATGATGAAGTTAAAGTGTGGTTGTCAGATATTTATGATTGTTTTACCAAAAATCGAGGGATTAAACAAAATTTTGGCCAAAACGAAAATTTCATTGTGGACAGCGAATAGATCCTTATGTGGACGGCTTATAGCTAAATCCTTAAAAATATGTGTACCGCGAATAGTTTTGAGCTTTCTAACATAATACGTGTATAGACACTTATGTTAAAGTCGTACTGCGTTCGTGCAAGGTACATGCAGTAGAAATCACTGTACTATTTTATTTAAGCTCAATGATGGCAACATACAAGTGCTATTATTGTTCTGAAAAACTTCGAGAACACAATTCAGCGTCTTATAAAGTGTCACCAAGATGATGAAATACGTGTCAGACAATTACATGAACATAAATTGCGAATGATACATTTCAGATTCATTCCAGAACCTTGTCGAGAACAAGGGAGAACTATAACAATCGTTGACACCAAAGAAACAAAATCACATTTCAAAGGCTAATGCAGTGCCTAGAAACTTATCAGAGTACAGAGTATCTGTAGTGACAATGACACTAAGTCTTGTGACAATCTAGAGCATATTTGATCGAGGTAGGGCCAACCAGGTACCGAGGAGTCTTGTGATACAGATCTGACTGGTTGTAGCGAGTATATTGACGATACTAACAATATCTATGACGAATTAGTATCTCTGTTACCTATAGTAAATGATACTTTGAAAGAACAGGGAAAGATGCAGGTGTTTCTTTCATTCAATAGGCTTTTTAAGTGAAGATAAATGTCTGCTGAATAACATTGATTCTATTCTTAGATGTAGTTCGATGGTTAAGCTTAGAGGAGACTGCAACGCGTATGCGGTATAGCGATGACGTGAAGTGTTTTTGGTGCATAGGTTCAAAGTTATTTCACGGTCGTTTTCGAAGATGTATAGGATGTATAGGAGGACCGAAAAACAAGGGACGAAGCTACTCCGGGTTACTTAGAACCACAGGCATACAAAATTAACTTTGTTGTTCCAAAGAGAAGGAGGTTAAAAGATGTTAACAAAATGGTTGATGGAAATACTCCTGTAATATTGGATAAAATGATCAGCAACGGTTCAGCGACTGATAAAAACAAATGACATGCAAACTGACAGTGCAATAAGTAAACTATCATGATTGTGCGATAATTCATTCATTGTTTTTTGTTTAAAAAAAAAAAAAAAAAAAAAAAAAAAAAAAAAAAAAAAAAACACGGAATATGCGTAAATTTCGTTAATATATAGCGACTATTCAACGTCCATGACTATGACTATTCGCCGTCCATAACATTATCAACAAATAAATGTTCGCTGTATGCATCATATATTTTCGAGCAAACATATGAAACAAATGTAAAATAAGGCAAAATGATGTTATTTAAAATAAGGAATGAACCGAAGACCCGAAACAAGATCTTAATGTTTTCGCGATATGATTATCTCTTGGGCCAGTACCAAGCCAAATTGTCTAAAGAAAGCTATTTCGATACACAGGATACAATAAAGCCACGCGCCGTTAATAAATCTTTTTACATGCACTGGTTGTCTTGGAGTAAATAATAAAACACTCTCACCACTCGCCATGTCGTTTGTTCCTAGTTTCGATTCACCGGGAATCTATTTCCGGTGGTGATGGTGGACGGTGATAAGGAAATGTTGCACAAGCTGAAACTTTTAGGAATATATTTTTGAATTAAATATCCAGAGTTTATCATAATATTCAAAGCATTGTTTCAATATACACATATCAGTCGCCCCCTTTTAACATCCAAAGAGGTATTAGACAAGGCGGTGTCCAGTCGTCTCTCTTATATACAATATAAATAAAATATAATTGTTAGATCCTTTAGAAGCAGTAAAACATTCAAAGAGAGAAGGTGGGCCATATTGTACAATTTCGGGTAATGAACCTTCATCAGTGACCCTTTATAAAACTGGCAGCGAAAGCCAGACATCATTTTTATCAAGATAAATCCAAATTAGGAGCACATGATTTAAATGAAATGGAAAAATTTCAACATATCTGTGTAAAGGAAAGTTATTCTTCTTAGAACGACTTATCAGGTTGCCCGAAACCGCACTAACCAAACAAGTATTCATTCGAAGACTATTTGGTTTTCAAAAAATCACAGATAGATCCCAACTTGGGTTTATACCAGATGTAATTAAAATCATGGAAAAATATAACATATTAGAGCATTTGCATATTATTTAGCAAACTACACGTTTCCTAGCACTGCAGTCCGGAACAAGCGTGGACAACGTGATATATGAATGTCAGTCAAAGTCTTATAAACAGACCATACAAGAAGTCGCAGACTTTGCCCGCTTCAAATACAGGTACATATAAGGCGCCATAATAGTCTTATGGCAAGCTGCCAGCACACATGCAGAGCTAAAGCTGATGCACCTTGTTGCAAAATGTGCCGTTTATCCCCTAGAAACAACATTGAGAAATGCTTGATTGAATTCTCCGACCCCATTTACCATACAGTTATTTCATGTTTCTCAACACTACACGTCCGAGATACATTCCCTCCAAACTGTAGCGTACACCTATCTAGTCTTAAGACTAGATGATGAACAATTTCACCATATTTTATTAGGAAAACGTCTATCAATAATTGAGAAAAAAAATGTTTATTTTACTTTCATAAAGATCTGTACAAACTCTGTTCACATTGCTGTGAATGTTTACTATAGCTCATAGCTCAAAATTAGGGTACATGTATGCGAAATAATTCATGTCTTAGGATGATCAAAGTGAACACTCGTTTTCGTTATTTTTCTATCGTGACGCTAGAAAGTGCGAAAATTGAAATGTTCGCTACTGTTGCCGTATAAATTCTCAGGTCTAGTTAAGCATGTTATTTTCATTTCGTTTCGTTTCGTGTTACTCTATCTCATTGGGCAAAATGTGTTGTCTTTGTACATGTATTTGTATTTCATTTTTTTTTTTTTTTTTTTTTTGTAATTGTATTTGTATTTGGTCTATATATGTATGTATGCACTCGAAAGAGGAAATAATGAAAAGAAGAACGAATTAAAACTGAGATTGATTAAACATGTAATAAGCTTTATAGCTCGAAATGAATGTTTAATAGCCCACTTTCCTTATCAAGGCAAAAAGTATTAACGATCAGCCGAATGCTTTTCACATCCCAAACTTTCCAACATGCTCGTCCGCTGCTGGTAAATGAGCCGCCTCGTGGCAAAACCAACAATGTGGTTTCCGAACAGGTCGGACACAAATCGGTCTTTAGAAGCACCGAAAAGAGCTAGAAGCCTGAAATTTCGGATTTAAGAATAAGAGAAATTGTACTATCCGTGTATCGAAAACAAAGGCGCTGATCAGCTTCGCAGTTACTGCGAAGCTGATCTGCGCCTTTGTTTTCGCATATGCAGATTGTTGGTTTTCCCATGGGGCGGCTCAAATGGAATTTGGCTCTAATTTAATTTGCGCATCGTGTCTAATAGAAGCCTTATCATGTACTAAAACCTTAATATCCGCTATATCAGATGGTCATACATTTTAATGTAGACTGCATTATCTTAATTATTAAGATCAGCCACGCTGGTGTGAGAACTTGCCACGCTGGTGTGAGAACTGAAGTAACATTTACATGTACTAGATAATATCTGCATTCCTTTTTTAATTTGACCACACAGGGACGAGTACAAATACAAAACTTTATTTCTCTCAGTCCATGTACATGGCTGCATGAGGCTTGCATCAGGTAAACAAGTTCATGAAATGAATACCCCCTCATACCCCACTTTTATAATAGTAAAACTGTGGTTTTACAGGGGTATACCTGGTTTTCTTCTGTTTGCTCCAAAACATAGATTGTGGGTACTCGACGAGGGGGTTTTAACGTATACACACAATCATTGTCTTAAGCAAAAATTTTAAAAACATCAAATGAGTCGCATCGTGAGAAAACCGGATTTTTGCCTAGGCGAAAACAAAGGCGCAGATCAGCTTCGCGGTAACCGCGAAGCTGATCAGCGCCTTTGTTTTCGCTACTCGGACAGTACAATTCCTCTTCTACTTAAATCCGAAATTTCAAGCTTCGAGCTCTTTTCTGAGCTTGTACAGGCCGGTTTGTGTCGGACCTGGTCGGAAACCCCGAAGACCGGTTTTCTCGCGTCGAGGCTCAAATGATTTCCCATGACTTTTTTAAGTAATAAAGCTGAAAAATCTGTGTACGTATATTGCATGAGCAAGTTTTCATAATGACACTTGTTTTGATTGTTTTGTTGTTGTCACAGTTATACAGAAACAATCCTAGAACTAATGGCAAACGTTTGTTTGCAATTTAAGCTCCATGGAAACGTTTTACAGTGTTGAAGACTACTTAACTGATGTGAGTACAGGCGTATAGATCTCTAAAATCCTTTTTGTTGATTGTTTAACGTATTGAAAATGTACGAAGCGGCACTTTCTCTTTCGTTCAGGTTATTTACACTATAAAACATTTCGAAAGGTTTTGTCCAGAGATAGAAAAATAGAGTTTACTCGTTTCGCAAGCCGCGTGATAAGAATTCGCTTATGCTTGGCGAGGTCTTAACTATAATGACCACAAACATTAGGGTTGAAACCTTTACTCTGCAATATCTAAACGATGGTGTTACTTTGCGCAATTTGTGACGTCAGCTATCCCATGAAGCAGCGTTTGACGGTGTAAGGTCGTTTTAGCGCATAATAAACGTAATAAATATGTGTAAATACCCAAATCATAAATCGTTTAAAGATCTAAGGAAACCGTTATAAACAAACAATATCGACTCACCCGCGTTTTAGGGTTTACATGTATGACGTATATATTGCATTGACTAGTTAGAGATTCACCACGAGGACCGAAGAACTAACTAAATGTTATGAACCACTGCAGAAGCTGAGGGTGAGGTTATGGCCATGTAAAACCGGTTTAAGCCCCCCATCCCCCCCAATTATTTATAACTGACCGTTTCGAGGCGGGACTGCTGCTGTGGTTCATATTTGTCCAAGTTATTCCAATAATGATTTTTGTTGTTGTATGACTTTGTGGCCACCCGTATATCATTTGGCTGTTCACTTAGCCCTCTGCATTTTATTTGTTGAGTCCAAGCTAGCACTGTGACCACCTTACCTTCAATAGCTGCTCACCCTGCTTTCCGTTATACGTTATACGTTGGTACCTATATTTTATATCTCTTAACATGCTTTCCTTATTGCTTGTTTATATGTGTGTATATCAGAGCCACTGCAGAAGATGAGGGTGAGGTTATGGCCATGTAAAACCGGTTTAAGCCCGCCAGTAACTTTGTGTTACTGATCGTTCCAAGGCGATACTTCTGTGGTGGTTCTTTTTGTTTTATGTCTTGGTGTTTAAAATTTTTGTGCTGTTGGCGCCTTATGTATGTTTTCATATTTTTAGTTAAGATTAGGTAACTGAGTGGCCACCTATTGGGAAAATAGCTGCTCATTCGGCTTACGATATGTTTTCATGGTATAAGTACTGATTGTTAATTTAGTTTTTTCCCACCTCGGATTTTGGAGTGGGAATCTTTTTTTGATTGCGCCTTTTCCTGATCTTTGCCTACTTGTACTTTTTTTTTACTGCAAACTTTAAGATATGATTGCTTGTTTCCGAATGTGCAACGCTATCCCAAGTGTTAGAGTTCGCCTCTATAGACTGCATTTATTTACCGTTATTTACCTGTTCGTGTGGAAAATGGTATAGCCTTATTACCATGCATCTTTGAATTATCAGTACAGTCAAATATTTGGAAGGATATCTACAATGTAATGGCCGAAAGCTGAACGTCATCGACGGTTTCAGCTTCTTTTATTATGTTTATTTTGTGTTAGAATCGAAATAGATCAGCTCAGGTGGCTGCGTGAATTGTAAAGTAATAATTCACTGTTTGTCGCTCGTGATTTGTTCTTCTTTATAACTGACATCCAAACAGTGAATTATTACCAAACAATTCACTGCTAGAGCTGATCTATTTCTTGAACATTTGTAAGATGAAGGTAATTTATTTTTGTAAGTGTATTCGCTTTAGTGGGGTCAGTTCTTATGGACTTTTATCACGTAGAGTTTTAGGGTAGTGGGCTTTGAAGAAGAGATGTGTTTATGTCAGATGATGCTTACGTCCAAAATTGGTACCATATAAAAGAAGCATACAAATCCCAATCCATCATATCATTTTAACCTTGATTACCTATCCATAGGTCCAAAAATGCATATTCAAAATTTTGATATCTGATATTTTTGGCCAGCCCAAACGTTTAAACAAGAAACTAGAACTTTGACGTTTTAGATATACACATGGAAATAAGTTAGGGAACACTTTTAGCTCTTGGGGAAAGTTTGAAAAAATACGTTTTCTTTTTTTCTGGCGATACTGAAATTTTCATCACATATATTTCATACCTTGGCCTAGCTACAGACCAATTTATGGAAATTCACAACATTTTGTCTTTGTACTACGGTGGATACAATATGCCACATGTGAAAAACTTCACTTTTACGGAAAACAAGTTTGCAATTTTGCTTCTGCACTCCGCAAAGCTCAATTTTTGAAAGCAAAACAGGAATAAAATGTTGAATCTGATCCCCGGATCTGATCGTTCTGAATGAATAAAAGACTTCGGACCTAAAACTTCATGCGTCATCTCTAAACCAGCTAATCATACAAAATCTACTGTTTGTATTGATTTCTATGGAAAGCAAAATTCGTGGATATTTTGCAAATAAAGCCGTAAAAGTGTGATTCCGCTAGGACACTATAACTAGAACGTGCAAGTTTAGATTCCTAAAGGTTTATATCGAATATCTGACCCAAAATTTACAACCTGCAAAATGTATACCCAAAGAACAAAACGTGATCAAGAAACCTACCCCCGGGAAAGTATGGACCTACCGCCGACAGTCGGTCAGAAAATAAAGAATTTGTGATCAAAGTTCAACAAGTAATGTCTCAGCTATATGCTTGCGAAAAATTACGACAATGCGAGTTCAAATAATGAAGTTATCGCAACGACTAACAGTGCGTTTCTTAATTTTAGCAAAAAAAAAATCTGAATCAAAGATGGCCGCTGTCCGCCACAGATAATGTTTGATGCTAACCATTTTCATATAGAAGCAACTTTGGATATTACAGATTCTGACAAGTTGTCAAAACATGCTTTATATTTTTTACAAAGAAGGATATATTCAGTCCAAAGGTGGTAGTCACATTATTACAGGTGTTCCCTAACTTATTTCCATGTGTATATTTTAAACTATTATCCTAGTATCTTAGATTTTTCTGAGATATGCACTCGTTTTAATTCCATGGCATTATTGCTTTTGCAGAACGTCGTATGTGACGAACATCATGTTATCGTAGTTTAAAATGCTTAGTATGAGTAATGAAATGTCTGCTTATTTTGGCATATTCATTTTCTACCAAGACATATCCTTTGTCAGTGCCATAGTTAGCCTGAACCCACTGCGTCTGTGAGACAAAGGCAAAACTTAAACCTATATGATCGCTTTGCATAGGATAGAATATCGTTACTTGCAATATTCTAGGAATATATAAAAAAAAAATCTTTAAAACCATCTGACTGGTGATAGTTCACAGTCTGGAAATTTTCGATCTTAAAATAATCATCATGGTAAAATGCAGCTCGATCGAACATTAATTTGTGCAATTACAAGAAATTAGCAACTCCGATGATTTCGAAGTTTCTGTAATTTTGTTTTACTCTAGGCAAACAAATTTAAGTTCCGCAAACACGACAGCTGGGAGTAAACATGACAAGTCACATTAACAAATACCACGGTTCGGTACTGGGTCAGATTTCCGAAGACAATCCGCATCTTAAGCATGTTTGCGCGCGTGTGTTTGTGTACATACATGTATATCAGATGGAAGCACTCCTTACTTCTTGTATTTTTCCTTTACTCGCAAACATACCACCAGCGACATGCACACACGAATGCTGCCTAAAACACACATCTCCACATACTATACTATTTATGAGGGGGCAGGACCCTTGTAGCTCATCTGGGCCGAAGGCTCACAGCTGAGGTCATAGTATATCCATGCTCCGTCGTCGGTCGTCGTCGTTGTTGTCGTTGTAGTTGTCGTCCACAATGTTCAAACATCTTCTGCTTGGAAACCGCTGGGCCAAATCAAAGCAAAACACCATGTGCAGCATCTTTACGAAGGGAGAACAAAAAGTTGTATAGATGTTCTACGTCACATGACCAGGATGGCCGCCATGACTATAAATAGCAAAAACGTTTATAAATCTTCTTTTCCAGAACCAGAAGGCCAATGATTCTGAAACTTGGCATGAAACATCAGGCAACCTAGCTCTACAAAAATTTTTAATCATGACCCATCGATGACCTTGACTTATTTTAGCAAGATGAACTTAGGTACATGTAGCCAATGCATGTTAATGGGGAAAATAGTAAAATGTAATTAAATGGGTGAAACTTGCTGGGAGTATTAAAATGGACAGAGGATATATGTTTATGAAAAAAAATGCCTCCATGGGGTTGTCTGCATCTGGCCCAGGGCTATATACATATAAATGACCATAATATTCAAACTTCTTATTCTCTTGAACCGCTTGGCCAGACAAAGCCAAACTTTATGTGAAGCATCGATAGGAAGGGGTAAAGTCAAGCATAGAATAAACGTTTCCAATTTGAGGTTTAGCTATATTAACTTACTGACCACTATAAAATATTAATGTATATCGTGTTTAAGGTAGAAATTGTTTCACGTTTCATGCAGTAAATTAAGCAGTCAAACGATTCCTTTTACTACCGTACCATTGTAAACTAGGCCAGAGACTTTCCCGTCCATGCCTGAAAGGCTATGATACCATATTAATATCATTTTCATTAGCTCATGGATTTGTTATCGGTTTAGGGCCATCTCACCATTTTTCCCCAGTGTGGACTCGAGCCCCATACGGGGCACAATCATGTGGGACAAGTTAAGTGCTGTTCTTGCTTGTGGGTGTTTATAATAAATCTATATGCGCTATAATATAAAGCGCAAAGAAGTGTACGACATTGTGTAATTTCCCCTCTCCGCCTGGTGTCGTTGTAGGAATTTGGATTTCTGGACCTCTTATGTTTACTCTTTTATTGGAAACTTGATGGTTTCTTTCATGACAATACTCTTTGTCGAATGTTGTTCCGTATATTTTGATTTATTCAGGTAACGAGGATATGCATGTAAGCTTGGATGATTTTGTATTTTTTATCGATTGCTATTGCTGTTGACCAGGACCAATTGTTCAAATTAACGATATCGTTCGTTAAAATTGCAAATTACATTAAAAAAAAAAAAAAAAAAAAAAAAAAAAAAAAAAAAAAAGTGTACATGCATTTGCTTTTTAAGTCGATATATAGTACAAATTGAGGGCCTAACGACAGCGATACGATAACGAAGTTTTGAACAACTGGCCCCTGATTCTGCACATTTTCAAGAAACGAGAACAGGAAGTGAAAAATAAAATTATCACAAAATCATTACTTTGTACCAATTTATTTCTGTACAATATTTACGAATTTGGTCAACATGGTATTTATCTGTACGAGGGTGCGTCAGAAAGTTCTGTCATAGGTGTTATAACTGTGTTAATACATGTAGACATGATAGTTTGCTGTATTATACCTTGAGTAAAAGGACTATGTAGCAGAAATGGTTTTACCTGCATTGATTTCTGCGTTGCATTTTTAGTTTTGTTCAGTATAGTCAAGATAATGAACTCTTACAGTACTTGCATGGTTTTTTCCCTTGGACAATTAAAACAGATTTTTAAAAAAATTCTAAAAAGTTATTTCATGCAAAATCAGTTTTCCTACGCTACTCATTTTAAATAAAAATAAAATAACATTACAAATATTATAATTGAATTTGTTGAATTGCTTGTTAACAATTTATTTATTTATTTGTCCAATATTCAGGATGAATAAGATTTTATTTTAGTCAACTCCAGTTAACGAAAATAATTGCTTGCAGATATAAACAAGAGAGTCAAACCAGGCAGCCATTGAAGGCAGAAAAGGGGCTAACATACGTTCTGATAGAGATCGTCCTTTATCTCCCTTGAGGTATAATGTATATCATTATAAACATCATTGATTGGATGATGCAGAAATTGGTCTACAGAGTCACCTAGATATGACATTGTACCAACAGACACATTTCGATTGGAGATGGTTTGGTATACATTCATTAGATATGACGTGGTAATTCAGTCATATTCACGCGCTTATTAAAGGAATAATATTTAAAGTTAGCCTCATTTAAAGTTTACTTTCAAAGTTAGAAAAGTCAGTTTGAAGTATTGAATTAAATTTCACTTAGTTTCAAAAACGGTTAGTAAGATTCGGAATAGCTGTGCAGGTTTCAGAATTAAGTTTATAGCTTTCGGTTGCTGTTTAATAAGATTCCGTTTCAGAAGGAAGTGTTAGCCTCAGAATAGCTGCAAAGGTTTCGTAAATTGAATTAAAATCCTTTGGTTATTTAATGAGCATCCTTCTGAGGGAACTTGTATATAAGTCTTAGGATAGCTGTGAAAGTTTTCGAATTTAATCAATATCCTTCGGTTGCTGTCTTTCTGAAATTTAGTGAACTGGATTCAATACAAACCATAAAAGATGTGCTTATTTGATGCAGTTGAGTTGGGAAGTAAATGGCATGTTCTCCTGTCCGGGATACTGGTAGCCAATAGGGTGGTAACAGCCTTATTGCCGAGTGCTAGCGCTTAGTACCTAGTAGTGGGGGTGAGATTGGTTGTCACTTTGGAGGGATTGCAGTAAAGATTTAGTATTGGTTTAAATACGCACAGATAGTTTTGGTTTCTCGTAAGAATTATTGAGAGTAATTGAATCATATCTGTACTTGAAACAGAAATTAACAACTTGTTCTATTTTCAGTCTGCCGTAAAATACCTTGCCTCCGCCTCATCTGACTGAACGCAATCAGAAGTCAGTCTTAAAGTCAAGCATAAGAATATAAAGTGTAACGCTAACTGAATAAATGTTTTAACTCGTTTTAATCTTGTGTCTCATTTACCCTTAACAAATGCTCTGAACTCACATCCAGTATACGGATCTAAGGGGTACGTAACCGCCCCGGCGCGGGTAATCATTTCACACGTTGTCAGACCGATGTGTTAGTCAGCCTGTATCTTGAATTTACTCATGCATATATGCACTCTCGGATCATGCGGATGCCTGCTTCGGGCTTGTGATGTTGTATCAATAGTCGCGAAGTGTGTATCAACTATATGTGGGCAGGACGGAACGGGTCCGCTGTCCACGGCTCGGCCACTCCGGTTACACCTTCATTTTTTTTTTCAGAATTATGCCAAAATAATGCACGAAAGAAATACATGTAAATAGATCGAAATAGACGCTTTAAAAGACACCTAGGGTAAAACCACTGGCACGTTTTCTTGAATTCGTGAATATTGTTGTGTGCGTTAGCGTTATACATGACGTCATTGATAATACGTACCCCTAGAGCATTTCTGGTACCGCTGAACCATAATATTGGCTTGCTTTTTATGAGTTTACTATAGAGCACACTAGAATGAAACAGTAAAATGGTTAAATGCATTTTAGCTCCCTGGTCTACGTGTAGATGTCAATAAATGCCCTTTGAATTTCAACTGTAATTTTAATGTATGTACAACAAGCCAGGATATATTCATATTTGTTTGAAAAATATATTTCATTGATTATATTTTATCAAAGTCGTTTTTCTTAAAAGCATTGCATAGTTTACTTTAAACTATGCCAGTGTGTAAGAGTCACGTCTTTAAGCGTGATAAATATTTGATTCCAATAACGAAGAGCCACACAAAATGTTTGCCTCGGAAAACTGGTCCTTCAGATACATGCATGGTTCTTTGAAAATATGTTTCAATGTAAGTTACTGAGAAATAAAGGAAGTGACAGAACTTTTTGACCCATCCTCGTACAAGACATTACAGATATACTATTGTACATAACAACACGAAACATATTTTTATGATTCCAGGCCTACAAGACTTAAACTTAAGGAATTTGCCTGTTTGTGGCCGTTTGAATTTAAAGCATTTCAATGAGTTGTAATGTCCATGCCTAACACCACAAATTATTATGAAAGCATAGGGAAAATAATCCAAAATAACGCGTACTTTTGTTGTTTCTTCAACATACATGTACGTATATAAATTTTCAAAAGATACATGTATATATCGCGATAAATGATAACATTGATTTAACAAAATATGTTTAGATAATTGCACATTTCGTAGGTACCGCAAACGCGCCGCGCCATTTTAGAACCATGGTGACGCATAGGCGGCGCATCCGAATTTTCGGTCAAGTATATGTCATATATGTCTCGATAAAATGTAAAATACGCACGCGAATCGCGCCAAACTAAGTCCAGTAGAAGCATGGTGTTGAGCTAATGTTGTGACTAAGTTTTAATTTATTTGAGTCATGCATTTTGGAAATATGAATATCAAAAGTACGCATTTTCAGTGCATTTAACGTTAAAAACGTCGTCGCCAGATACAGCTTGAATCTATACGATCAATAAACTTTCCGCGATTTTGACTAAATGCAGACAAAACGTGAACGATCAATGAATAAATCAGTAGTGTAAAATATTTCCCGTTTTGATTCTGACGATAAAACAGCATAACAATGATGGAAAAATAAACAAAAATAACCCGCGACACTGGAGACGCAATGCGTATTGCGCTGCCCACATGCAGACGGCTGACGATCAGGCGATTTGTGCAGCAACATGGAGTGTGAATTAGTTTCGAGTTTTGGATACTGAAGAAAAATGTTTGAATGCCGAAGCACAGATTATCAAATTTTTTTATCTATGATATATACATGTTGAATAGATGACCGTAGGCGCTGGGAGGGTGTTTACTTCAAAATGAATAAAAACGTCAACGACGTTACGAGATCATCGGTGACGTGCGCTGGGTACACCTTAGTGACCTATTTGTTTTGGGTGTAGATTTTCAACGGGTCATTTTTTTCTGATATTTTGCCGGGATATTCTAGACATTTTCCGATCTATGTTTATGTAATTTTATAAGCATTTCTTTGATCTATATATAAGCTACAGCCAAACTCAACGTTATTTTGGATCACCCCCGTATACAGTCAGACATAAGTTAGGCATCACTTGAATATTTTCCAGGAATAAACAGCAAAACTTTCAGAACAGAAATTTGTGATATTTGAAACATATGTGATAATTTAAAGTTGCCCCTGATTAGATTAATCTTAAGGTAAACTAGAAAAAAGTGCCATGAGAGGCTCGTATACCCCCGGTTGGTAGCCACCAAGCCCCCTCTCCATCCCCTACTCAAACAACCCGGCGCATGCTCACCCCTTGACATTGTACCTCAAATCCTCAATGAAAGATAGTACCCTTATCAATAACATTTTAGAAATGAGCAGTGTAAGGCACTTTGCATACAAACAGTGGGGAGTGTAGTTTTAGAATGACAGATCTAAACTGGTCAAAATAAGTTAAGCCCCTGCTGAAATTTTTTCATAGACTTACGGCCAATTTTCAAATTTTTTCCAGTAAAAATTTTCAATTTTACAACAAAATTATTTTCTGTATATTGCATGGGCGTGTTTTCGTAATGATAAAAAGAGTTCCATTTTCTTACGCGAAGCGGTTACCGTTGAGGGATAATCCCCATCTGAGTCTTATATTATACAAAACAAACGGCTACCAATTTGTACCTTTCGAATATCACATTTAAGTCCGACAATTGAAATGATATTTATGGAATGTTCATTATATGCACATGACAAACAGACAATATGACAATAACAAAAAATGAAATGTGTGCTATAAGGCATTATGACAGCTAGGCAAAAAATAATTCATAGTTTATTTACATTTTTTCGAGATCTCCGATAAGGATACATGCATACTGAAGGTAAAGGTACAGATCGCGGACATCAACACGTCACAAATTTAGCGTTAGAAATATGAATGGTGTGTGTGTGTTCCTATTGGTAAAATGTATTTATTTAATTCATAATTGTAACGGTAAAGTTGTGACGTCACTGTCATGTTGATGTCCGCGACCTGTAAAACTGTAACTAGATTGTTTGCGACAGAATATCGCGGCTCACCTGTACAGTACAGTATTTAGAGATTGGATAGAACCAAGCGAAAACAAGGTATAGATCCTTGACGATCGTAACTTAGATAACGTCACAAATTTACCGTTATAAATTTTCATTAAATGATAAAAATAGTCGTGTCATTCATATTTATAACGGTAAATCTACTACGATCGTGTTGGACTCATAACACTCAACCTGCAATAATAAATAAATAAATAAATAAATAAATAAATACATGTAGATACTAGTAAATAGAGTTTACAAAGTATGAAAACAAAGCATGTGAACTTCATGTCACCATTGGAATTCAAAATGCTACACACATCGCTTTATATAACACTGCAAAAACGTGTTCATATTCCACAATACAGAGATGAAACATGATTTTTCATTTTTAACATTTGCTACGTCCCGAGGGAAGCGATAAAACCCGAGCATAAAGGCGGGGGATTAAACACTCCCGAGGGGCCCAGTAGATGTTTATTCATCGGAAATAAAATATGAAAACTTTGAGCTTTATAATTGCATTATAGAAATTTTTCAGGCAATATTTGGAAAAAAATGACCAAATTTTGCAAACATTTATGGCGCTGAAAATGACATTAGCTAACGACGTTTTAACAATGCTGCATTCGGGGCACAATTCAAAGTCATCATGACGTCACAATTCAATGCACATTGCGCGATGACGTCAAATTTTGCGAAAGGCCCCGACAAAGCATAAGTAAAATCAGTGTGTTTACAACGCGTGTTCATAAGAATTGCCTCATAAACACTCGGCTTTCTTTTTGTCAATACACACCTGTTAATATCGTGTGGCACGGGTATTTATACAGAAATATTTTCATATTTTTCACGAAACTCTGCGACGTTATCGTTAAATCCATGTCGCACTGAAGATGTTTTTTACATATTCATTTTATGAAATATTCCTATTTTGCAGCTAAAATTAAAATGATGCCGATTTAACCAGGTTTGTCAGACATACTCTCATAAATATTATACACTTTATACAATCTTTAAAACTCAGAAGTCTCAAGGGCGACTTATGAGAATATTGAGACAAACGATCTGGTGCGCACACAATGTGTTGGTGCGGAACTTGTTCCGTTGTATGACAACTATATTTCGGCAATTCTACAACGAGATACTTTTTCCTCTATTTGCAAGTGACCCCACAGTAACTGTAAGATGTAACCAGTTGCCAAATCATCGCAATATGACAAACCCTAGCGCATACAATGTTCTGCCACACAAAGTGCCCTACGTCATACAATGTGTTACATAGCAAGTCTGATTTCTCGTTGCCGAACAATGTCTACCCTACCACCAGTACTTTGTTCTAGCCCTGCCCTATTGAACTTGAACTGTACTACTAGTCATCCGAGATATTCCTGTTCCTGTGTTGAAGGTGTGCTGGTGTGTAATCCAATCTTTGTGAGCTGGTCTCTGAACCAGCTCTTCCACTTCTTGGCCTCTCTCCGGAATGCTGTTGTGAACATCCCTATAACATAAAAATACGACTGTAACAGACAACCCATAAAATTATTGCACACTCTTTCAACTTTGATTTGCATTCAATTTTCAGCGATACAAATGACAGTAATTCTTCTAACATTTCAAACATGGTCTGAGTCTTTCACTCAGTTTTACAGAATTTCAGGATCCTTTTATATAGAGCAGCACATGTCTGTAGACCTCACAAAATGATGTCTTTTATTTTTAGCTCACCTGAGCCGAAGACTCACAAGGTGAGCTTATAGTATGGTAGTCGAGCCGTCGTCCGTCTGTCCGTCCGTGCGTCCGTCATGCGTCTGTGCGTTCACACTTTCAATCTTGAATATCTCTAAGACTAGCTGGCCGATTGCAGTCAGATTTTACATAAAGCAGCATTGGGGTGGGGGATTTCCTGCCATAGGTTTTTAAGCAGATCGGATCGGAACTCTGGTTTCCATAGCAACAGATAGCTCCCATTGAGTTATAATGGGGAAAATGTTGTGGCCACTCTTAGCAGCTTCATTTTTGATTGGATCTTCTTCATTCTTGGGAATAACAATGACAACCATAATATCTCGGATGAGTTCGAATTTCGGCCAGGTTCGACCTCAGATTGCGGAGTTAGCTGCCCTTCAGCGTCTGGAAAAATCCCCATAGACTTATAATATGAAAAATGTTGTGGCCACTCTAGCGCCTTTATTTTTAATTGGATCTTCTTCATTCTTGCAGGTAACATGGACAATCATAATATCTCGGATGGGTTCGAATTTCAGCCAGATCCGACCTCTGACTGTGGAGTTAGCTGCTGCCCTTGAGTGTTTGAAAAATCATTATTTTGTGTTGTGGCCACTCTAGCGCCTTCAATTTTGATCGGATCTACTTCATACTTGGAAGTAACAAGGATAGCCATAACATCTCGGATGAGTTCGAATTTCAGCCAGATTCAACCCTTGACTGCAGACTGTGTGAAAAATCAATATTTAGTGTTGTGGCCACTCTAGCGCCTTTATTTTTATTCGGATCTTCTTTATTCTTGGAAGTAACAAGGACATTCGTAACATCTCGGATGAGTTCGAATTTCGACCAGATCCGACCTCTGGCAGCGGAATTATCTGCCCTTGACTATGTGAAAAATCAATATTTTGTGTTGTGGCCACTCTAGCGCCTTCATTTTTATTCGGATCTTGTTCATACTTGGAAGTAACATCTCAGATGAGTTCGAATTTAGACCAGATCCGACCTCTGACTGCGGAGTTATCTGCCCTTGAGTGTTTGAAAAATAATTATTTTGTGTTGTGGCCACTCTAGCATCTTTGCTTTTCGATGGATCTTCTTCTTTCTTGCAGGTAAAATGATAACTACAATATCTTGGATGAGTTTGAATTTGAGCCAGATCTGACCTCTGACTGCAGAGTTAGCTGCCCTTTAGTGTTTGAAAAATCAATATTATGTATTGTGGCCACTCTAGCGCCTTCAACTTTGATCGGATCTTCTTCATTCTTGATAGTAACAAGGATAACCATAATATCTTGGATGAGTTCGAATTTGAGCCAGATCTGACCTCTGACTGCGCGTTAGCTGCCCTTAAGTGTTTGAAAAAATCAATATTCTGTGTTGTGGCCACTCTAGCATCTTTGTTTTTCAGCAGATCTTCTTCATTCTTGGAAGTAATAAGGATAACCATAACATCTTTGATGAGTTCGAATTTGAGCCAGATTCGACCCTAGACTGCAGAGTTAGCTGCCCTTGAATGTTTGAAAAATCAATTTTTAGTGTTGTGGACTCTCTAACGTCTTTAAATGTGATCAGATCTTCAACAACAACAACAACAACAACAAAAAAAAAAAAAAAAAAAAAAAAAAAAAAAAAAAAACACTTTGTCCAGTGACTGAAAAAAAAAAAAAAAAAAAAAAAAAAAAGAAAAAAAACTTACTTCATAATTATTGTGGTTCTTATAGTTCTTGTATTAGTACCTGATTGACTATTTGGGGTTTTCCCTCCTTGAATTTCTTTGTGACTGCACCAATTCCTGGTCAATGATTACATTACTTTTACCTTTCATGTATATGAGACGACTGCCATTTCCCAAGAACCATTTTACTTTTTTTACTGGAATACGTCACTAACTGTGGCTTGACCCATTTACTTTCTAATAAGCTTAGATCTCATAGATCTTTACTAAATGAATTAAATGTCACAATGGCTTGATTTGAGCCTAAAAACGAATGACGAAATGGTTACAATTTCAAAACACAACTTACCATATACGATGGGATTAACACATGAATTTGACACGGCGAATATGAAGAGTCCCCGTTGAACTTTGGGTTCCATTCGCAAGGCATTCTCTTTAGAAAACCAGTACATTGCTGACATGAAGAAATATGGCGTCCAGCAAATGATAAAGGCAGTGACTGAAACAAATAACGTACAGCATCAGGGAAACAGGTCCATGAAAAGAATATCCCCTCAAACCCCAACTTTACATCAGGAAAACAGGTCCGTGTAATGTATACCCACTTAAACCCCACTTTTAAATGGCAAAAAATGGGATTTGCAGGGGTATAACTATTTTTCTTATTTTTGCTCCAAAACATAGACGGTGGGTACTCGTTAGAACCGCCTCAACGAGCCACAATCTATGTTTTGAGCAAAAATAAGAAAAAAAAATCTATTGAAAATTTTCAATTTTTACAACTTAAAAAAAAATCTCTGTTTACTTCACGGGCATTTTTACGTAATGATATTTAAGTAAAACAGGGGCTTCCAGGGGTATATCTATATTTGTTATTTTGGATCCAAAATATAGATTGTGGGTACTTGTTAGAACCGCCTCGGTGTGGCGGTTTATACGTGTACCCACAATCAATGTTTTTAGATATCAAAATTTCCCCGATGAAAATTTCAATTTTTAATGCTGAAAAAATGTTCTATATATTGCAGCGGCAAGTTTACGTAATGAATTAATAACTGTAATAGCTAGCATTCAGTATTTTTGAGCTTATATGCGAAAGCTACAACAGAGGCATAAGTACCATTTGCACATCGCACAACACTCAATTTTGCATGCAAACACAAAATACAAGTACTACTATTTGATCAAAACATATCCATAGATAATTGGTAATTAAAAGCGATTTAAAAATTAAAAGCTCTCTGCTTTATGAGTGCATTTGAATGGTTGCAATAAATGTCTTCTGTAACATATAAGCTTTCAGATTTTGTTTATACCTTAAAACGTCTGAAATCATATTTTATGAAACAAACCGGATAAACATTTTTCACAGGATCGAATAACCTTCTTGCCATTAAATACAGCGACGATATGATACGTTATATTTAAAACAAAAACGGACATATTGTCTCGAGATATAAGTTAATCAAAGGGCTATGTAGCCCCTGAAATGACAGAAATATTAATATCTGAATCACTGTTTATTGTAGCAAATTGTATAGCCTGAAGTTTGTGTTTGTTTATATATTTAATTAGCTAACCTGAGCCAAAGGCTCAAAAGGTCAGCTTATAGGATGGGAATCGAGCTGGCGTCCGTGTGTTAGTCTGTCTGTCCACACTTTCAAACATGTATATCTCAAAAACGAGCAGACCAATCGCAATCAAACTTTATCAGAAGCATCATTGTGGTGGGGGATTGCCTGATTTAGGTTTTAATGCAGGTAGATTCGGAACTCTGGTTTCCATGGCAACAGGTAGCTATCTCCCATAGGGTTATAATGGGGAAAACCTTGTCAATACTCTAGCCCCTACATTTGTATTTGATCTCGCAGGTTACAATAACAACCATCTCATATAAGTTCGAATTCGGGCTATATCCCATCACGGACTGCGGTGTTGGCCTCTCTTGAGCGTTTTGAAGAATCCCCGTATACTTATAATGGGGAAAATGGTGTCAATACATTTTCTCTGTTATTTTGTATCCTCGCCTTTTCATACTTAGTTTACTGAAAAAAGGACAACCATATTGACAATATCTCGCATAAGTTCGTTTTAGACCAGATCCCATTTCTGATTGCGGAGTTAGCTGCCCTTGAATATTGATATTAAGTGTTGTCAACACTCTAGCGCTTTCATTGTTTATATGATCTGCATCATTCTTCACAGAAACTAGGAAAACCATAAGATGTCGGATGAGTTCGAAATTCGAGCAGATCACACGAATGATAGCGGAGTTAGCTTCCATTGAATGTCTGAAAAATTGATATTTTGTGTTGTCAACACTCTAGCACCTTCATTTTTGATAAGATCTGCATCATTCTTTACAGTAAGGCCTAGTTTCCACGGACAATGTTTCTTTGACGAAAATTATTTGTCACAGAAATTTTGGCAATGAGTTTGCGTTAACACACAGCAAAGATTACTTATATTATTGAGCTCGCTCACCTTTGTCAAATATATTTGACAATGACACTTCGCCACAGAATTGAGTTTAAACGAGCATATTTTTCTGTGACAAACCTACTTTGTCAAAGAAACATTGTCCATGGAAACTACCACCACAATATCTCGGACGAGTTCAACTGTGGCCAGATCCCACCACTGATTGCAGAGTTAGCTGCTCGAAAATGTTTGAAAAAATGATACAATTGAATAATTGACTGTATTAAGTGCTGTCAAAACACTAGCGACTTCATTTTGATCTGATCTTCCTCATTCTTCACAGTTACAAGGACAACTACTCGGATTTCGAAACTCGACCATATCCCATGAATGATTGCAGAGTTAAAAGCCCCTGAATGTCTGAAAAATTGATATTTAGTGTTGTCAACACTCTAGCCCCTTCTTTTTCAATTGGATATTCTTTGTTCTCTTTATTCTTGACAGAAGCGTGGAAAAGCACAATGTCTCGCATGAGTTCAAATTCGGTCAGTTTCAACCTCAGACTGTGGAGCTACATGTAGCTGCCCTTGAGTCTGAAAAAATCCCCATACAGTTAAAATGGGAAAATGTTTTTACAACACTAGTAGTTTAAATTGTTGGTTCTCAGGTGAGCGTCGATGCCCTTTTAACTTTGTTTCCATGTGTGTTTTGCTGTTTAACGCCCGGTCAAACATATTTCAGTCATGTCAGGCCGGAGCCATCCCTTTTGGGGTATGAGCCAGCACAGTGTGAAGAGAATGTTTCTCGCTCCATGACACACATTCCGGTGAAATATTGGATACCCCTCGACGCGCTAACCGCTAGAGCAAGAGTAATTCCGCATTAATTGCCTAGATCCTTTAGGACAGTAAATGTTGTACTTGTCGTTGACAATGGTGAATGCTAACGAAATACAGGCGAATTAATAGCAATATCATTCATTTTTCATATTTTAAGGTATAACGTCAATACAGATTGAGATGTAGCCTTCTCATTAATATGGTCACTGCTCTTGAAAGAACTCACTTTTATTTTATATGCTATTACTGCAGCTGGTGCTGTGCCGTGTGGCGGCCATGAAAAGTCTCCCCGTACATCATCCATAGTGTAGATTATATTATCATTTTAGTGCTTCATGGTCAGAAAGGGTATGTTTAGAAATCAGAAGATTATATATCGGTTTAGATTCATTTTCTAACCAACGTTGAATATATACACTCAGACATTAGTTAAGCATCACCTGAACATATTGTGAGATAACTTTTTTAATATGTGACATTTCTTCACCGTGTATGTTTTGACACCGACCGTGATTATTCACAGGTAAAAAGGTATTTAGCAACTGCCAATGCCATGTAAAAATTTGTCGTACTGACCTGATGCATAACCCTACCCTCCATGAATTCAAAACACAAGTTTGGTACATGTCCTGTTATTTGCTTTTTATGGGCCCGCTATACACAATGTAGAGTGCTTTATGATCTAACTGTAACTTCGACACATCTTGGAATATGTTCCAGAATTTCCTAGCCAAAATTTTCGACTTTTGACATTCATGACATTTGATAAATCAATGATAATTGACAACGAATCTTGATACACCTTAAGGCAATTGACTATGTAAACATACCCTGAAATAGGCCAGGTATTTAAAATGTTCAAATCGCCAAAAAAGTGTAAAATGCTAATGTCATTTTTGTTACAATGTCAAATCCATCCTAACCACCATGAAAATGCGAACTGATACCTCTGATATCAAAAGTTATGAAAGGTTCAGGAATGGCATGTTATAAAGTGAAAACTTAATGCTTACATTACAAGCGAAAAAGTTTGGATGGCTATTCATGTAACTTCCATAAAACATTGAGTATAACAAAATGCCTGTTGGATCTTGTCTATTTTCACCTCTAGTTTATTTTCGAACTTATTCAAATCGAATAGTTATTGATGAATTATACTATTACTAAGATCATACCCCCAAAATAGGGGTAAGTGTATAAAAGGCCCCATAGAATCAAAGCGATTGGGGCAAATATCATTCTGACAGTTCTAGCAGATCAAGAAAAGACACTGGTAAAATGTCGTCACAGAATAATTGTTGTTACGAAGTAATTGCTACCTAAAAATGTCTCCAGAATAATGTTAGGGTGATGCTTAACTTATGTCTGACTGTATATTTGGCCCTATATGGATTGTACTAGTCTTTGTATCAACTACCCTGTTGAAAGATGCAAAATTACATTAATCCTCTTTGACTCGATGTTGCCAAATTTATAGGGTCACTGAAGAGGCTTAAGAAGCTGAAACCGCGGTATGGCCCAACCCATTTCTCATTAATATGTTCACTGATCTTAAAGGAACTCAGTTTTATTTATTTATTATTTATTTTTTATTTTATTTATTATTATTTTTATTTATTTTTTTTTGTTATTTACAATAACAGATTATAAACATTGCCTGTAAATATTTAGACAATTCCTTATTTTCAAATCGCCCTACTTTTCTGCCGCGGCAGTGCAAAGTAGTCAAAGTCATTTTCGTCACATGACCGACACTGCATTTGGCGGCAAGGAATAACAGATTTAGAATATGTCATGAAATTTCTACTTCCTGAAGGAATAAAGAATTAGCTTTGCATATTGCTACTCCGAGATAATGGAGAGCTAAGAGAGATACATATCGTCAGGCTCAGTGTCTAAACAATATAACTGAGATAAGACAACTAATGCAATCTTAAATACCTTAGGTTTTCTTTGCCTTTAATATTACAATTGTATCAAGTAGAAACCTAGTCTTACTTATTGTTGAACTACTGATTGAGAGGCCGAGAGTTCTAATCCACTGGCAGAAGCAAGGCAAGAACACCAGATAGTAGTTGTAAATTTCCAGCGGTAGGCTCGTCGCGACATGACTGAAAAATATTGACTGTGACGTTCAACCACATAACAGACAAGCAAAGTCTTACCTATGACAAGCGTCATTTTCAAAGTTCTGATCTTGGCTTTGCCAATTCGACCAGCTGTTGAGCAACGTAACAGTGACCTCGTGGACTGGCATGAGACTGGAGCCCTGGTGATATCAACTATCTTGGGATGTTGACACGTATCTGGAAGGCGTAGATTACCATGTTATAATAGCCAAAATGCCAAAAATGAAATGCTGGTTACTTAATTTAATTTAGTTGGCTTAGTAAAAAGAAACGCAAGACAGAAATCGATGTTGGTATTATTAATCAGCATTTGCGAAATAAGTCTTTCAGCCGGCGTAGAAGCCTGCAAAAATGAGAGTATTTAGTATCAAAATGTGTAATAAGCAAGATTATTTTACCAAATCTGTATTAACAGACAACTAAATGCTTTCGAATAGATGGAGGATAAAAAAAAAAAAAAAAAAAAAAAAAAACGAGAAACGCTCTTTACATACTACTACTACAGAAATCGATGTTGGTATTAATTAATCGGCATAGCATTTGCGAAATTAATTATTTTGAAACTTTGAAAAGACTAGCATAGAAGGCTGCAAAAATGACCTTTTTATCATCAGAGTATTTAATATCAAACTGTGCAATATGCAAGATTAATTAACAAAATCTCCTGTATTTAGAGACAGCTTAATGTTTTAGAAGAATAGATGGATATAGATATCGATGCTGGTAGTAATTAATCAGCATTTGCGAAATTAATTCTTTCAAAGCTTGAAAAGACTGGCATATATAGAAGGCTGCAAAAATGATCATTTCACCATTTTATTAAAGTACTTAAAATATGCAATAGGCAAGTTTAATTTAGTACGCTGTCCCTTTTGTTTATAGACAAATAAATGTTTCAAAATGGATGGAGAAATTGGATGTAAAAAAAAGAAAAGAAAAGAAAAAAAAAACAGCTCTACAGAAATATCGTTGTTGGTATTATTAATCAGTACTTGTGAAATTAATTCTTTTTTAAGGCTGGAAAATGACCTTTTTATCAGAGTATTTAAATATCAAAATGTGCAATAAGCAAGATTAATTTATCATATCCACTATGATTACAGACAGCTAAATGTTTCACAGTGGGTAGAGAAAATTGGATGAACAATGAAGTTTCTTTCATAGATAATATTCCTGGCTTGACTTGTGAGTACCATCAAACACTGCAGTTTCATGCCTCCGATAAGGTAGGGTCCCACAAAAGGGAAATCAGTAACCTGTGCATATGGAGACAGTTTTACTATATGGGTAATCTAGGGTCATATTGTTTTTAAAGGCTTAGCTCCAGAAGGGGCAATATTGGTATCACTGTTTATTCCGTTAATGACCTTTTATGATCCTCAGATCAAAGGACTGCCATCATGAGGTGATTATCACGTCTCTATAGGGGGTAATAAAGAGGCCCCTAAATGATAATACCTGTAGTTCCTCTGTTTATTGGTTTTATGTCACCAAATAACCCGTACAATAAAACTGCCTCCTCCTGCAATCAATATTGATTTTTCCTGTTTTTGGCCCCTACCTGTATTCTGACTCATTGTCAGGTCACCAGGTTTTCTAGTGCCCTGTCCCTTATCTAATGACCCTCCATAGACTTGGAAATAGGTCTTTAAGGCCAATAATAGGTATAGGTATTATCGAGCAAAAGTGTTATTAACCAGCATAGGTATTTTCATAAATGAACCTCTTTATTACACGTACCTTCTGTAGACGTGTGATAATCACCTCATCGTCAGGAAAACATGTCTGTGAAATAAATACCCCCTCATACCCCACTTTTATTTAGTAAAACTGGTGTATGCAGGGTTATACCTATTTTTTCTTATTTTTGCTCCAAAACATAGATTGTGGGTACTCGTTAGAACCGCCTCGCCGAGGCAGTTCTAACGTGTACCCACAATCTATGTTTTGAGCAAAAATAAGAAAAATATCAAAATTTTTCTACTGAAAATTTTCATTTTTAACAACTTTAAAAATCTCTGTATATTGCGTGGACATGTTTTCATAATGTTATGGGAGTTCATTGAAGTACCTAATTGTCCCACTCCAAAAACAGAGGTGGGAATTTCTTTCCGATTTTGCCTATTCCTGATCATTGCCTACCGGTACCTTGTCATAAACCCAGTTACATTAGCTATCATTTTAAATCCGTGTTTATGCCGCCTAAATTAGACCTGTATTAAATAACAAATACGTAACATCAGGAAAAGATGTCCGTAAAATGTATGCCCCTCAATGTCTACTTTTATATAGAGAACTGGGGTTTGCAGGAGTATACCTAATTTTCTTATTTCTGATCCAAAACATACATTGTATGTACTCGTTAGAACCGCCTCGGCGAGGCGGTTCTAGCGTGTACCCACAATGCATATTTTGAGCAAATATATTAAGAATATAAAACTTTTTTTTTCTGGTGAAATTTTCAATTTTTAAAGATGAAAAAAAAAAAAATCTCTGCATGGGCGTGTTTTTGTAATGATCAGTGAAGCACCTACCTCTGGCCCGCCTGGCATTCTTTGAGATAGTGTATAGAATTCCTGAATACGAGGCTGTTATTATAATGAGCGGCAGGAGATAGACAGTTATAAGGTTGAAGAGGTTGTAGGCGAGCTCGTGGGCAGGTGTTGGGAAGAAGTTGAAGGTCACACACTGTTCGAACCACGTGTAGACTGGATGTCGCTCCACATGAAATATCACACTCTGAAACATATATACCATTTGACAATAATTACGAAGGATAATATGTCCTTTCAAAAAATACGCTGTACATTGCATGATGCAATAATTATTATTCTTTCGCCATTTTTAAGAAACTGCCTTTTTATAATCGCCCTTTTGGGAAATTCTTCAAGGAAACTATGACCACTCCAAAAGTAACACAAAATTTTGAAAATCGGAAAGCAAATAATACAAAGAATATGAATAATGTCTCACTGAAAACGAAAGAAGATATTTTGCATCTGAGGAAAACATGTCCATTCAATGAATACCCCCTTTTTACCCACTTTTATATAGTAAAAGCACAGGGGTATACGATTTTTCTTATTTTTGATCCAAAATATAGATTGTGTGTGGTTCTAACGTGTACCCAATATCAATGCTTTGAGAAACAATATTAAGAATACATTTTTTTTTTATGAAGTTTACGATTTTTACAGCTGAAAAAATCCCTGTATGGGCAAGTTGTCGTAATGTAAATGTTATATCCCTACACTAGATAACTGTTTTGGCCTTAAAGTGTACTCATGAACCGATGTGTATATTTTTGTGGCACTGTTTTCGACTTCTTGAGTACAAATAAATGACAGTAAGCGAAATTGCTTCAGACAAAATGTAAAAGTAAGACTGAAAATTGGTTTCGAAAAGATGGTGTGAAGACTGTAGTTCACGTATAAATAACATTCGCAACAGCTTTAATTTTCGATTTTCGATATTGTCTGTTCCTATTCGTCAAATACATTTATTTCATTCATATGTATTATGATGTGCCATGTATCGAACTGTATTTATAACTTCGTAAATGGCCAATTAACTGATTCCGTAAAAAACGTCACGTCCCATTGAAAACGCCACCATCCCAGTGCGGTGATTTATCTTAATGGCCTTCTGTTTATCATAACGAAAACATGCCCATGCAATATACAGATATTTTTTAAGTTGTGAAAAATGAAAATTTTCAGTATAAAAATTTAGATACTTTTCTTATTTTTGCTCAAAACATAGATGGTGGGTACACGTAAGAACCGCATTGGCAAGGCGGTTCTAACAAGTACCCACAATCTATGTTTTGGAGCAAAAATAAGAAAAATAGGTTTACCCCTGCAAACCCCAGTTTTACTATATAAACGTGGGGTTGGAAGGGGGTATTCATTGCACGGACATGTTTTCCTGATGCTGTCTGTTTCTCTGTTGTGATCGTTGCCTTCGTCTTTGCTGAGACTAGCCGGAAGGCTACCTTGTTTGGAATGAGCTGGTTATCTTGCTCTTCAAGTGGTTCTTTTAAGGCCCGGTTTCCACGGACATTTTTATTTGACAAAGTACATGTACATTGTAGGTTTGTCGCAGAAATATATGCTCTTGTAAACTCAATTCTGTAGCGAAGTTTCATTGTCAAATATCTGTGACAAAGGTGAGCGAGCTACGTAATATATGAAATCATCGCTGCAAACTCGTTGCCAAAGTTTCTGTTACAAACTTTAATCTTCGTCAAAGAAACATTGTCCGTGGAAACCAGGCCTAAAATAGTTATGTGATGTGTTTTCTTTCCCTACCGGTGTTTATGTTGGGACTTTTTAAGTTATATTGCATTCATTCCTGACACCTCTATTGTTTACTTTTCTGATTATATTCGATAGTAGGCAGAAAATGATCTGAGTCTTAGCTGCTCGACAGGGCGAACGACACGTATTCACATGCCATTGGGTAAATTGCTTTGGGCAAATAGTCTAAACGGTAACCAAGCGAAATGATTATAGAAAGCAGAAGAAATTGTCAATATTGTCAGTCATCTTATTTCAAAATACGGAAAATATGACATTTTTTTTCTCAATTTAAATTTTCAATTGTTTACAGCTTATGTGAATATTGCATTGGCATGCATTCGTAATGACATTTAGAAAATAGCTACGGACTGCATCTGCACTATAGAATTGAGCCGCCTCGTGAGAAAACCAACAATCTGCATCTGTGAAAACAAAGACGCAGATCAGCTTCGCGGTAACCGCGCAGCTGATCAGCGCCTTTGTTTTCGCTACATGGATAGTACACTTCCTCTTCCTCTTAAATCCTAAATTTCAAGCTTCTAGCCTGCTTCTGTGCTTGTACAGCTCGGTTTTTGTCGGACCTGTTCGGAAATCACATTGTTGGTTTTCCCACGAGGCGGCTCAAACAATATGACAAACGTCAATATTCTGACTACAGAAAGTGGTTTCTTGGCTTTGTATTCCATCATATGACATAACGATAAATCAAAACTTGACAAGAAACTAATCGACTTCTATTTGGCCAAGTTTATATTTACCAGATAATAACAGGCTGAGTTGTGAACAATATAATTTAATCCCTCAGTAGCAGTTCCAAAAGGTCTCAACAAAATTAGGCATCTATGATACGAATGGCAGGTACATTACCTAGGCCGCTGGCGTACTTATGTACTAGTAAGATTTAAGTTTTGTATACGAGGGTCATAAAATAAGTTCTGACACTGACATAATAAAACAAAATATATTACTCTGAGTAGTGTTTCAGAAAATTTCACACACTTCAGAAAGTATATGGATCTAAGATATTTTGAAAGATAGATGTCAGGCTGTGACTGCAACGGTTGCTAGGCAACTAAAGACAAGAAAGTAAAGGCCGCGACATTATGAGTTATTTTCTTGACCCAATGTAATAAAAATATAAACATTTTTTTAGACTTTTTATGTAAATGAATAAGGAATCTATCTTTGTCCAATTGGACTGCCATAGTGGGTGGTTTAGTCGAAAACTGAAAGTTTTATAGGGGTTTTATTTCTACATTTCAAAATTTTGGCAGCTGTTACAGCTTTTCACATTAAAACAGGATTGTACTAGAAAATGCAGTATTATATAAAGCAAAGATTTATCAAAGCATGTTTCCATTGATATACATTACGGTGTAGGTTATGGAAATTTTAAAACTATGCAATGACACCTATAGTAAGGATAATTTTCCGTTGTTGCCTAGTAACCGCACATGCTAAAAACCAATAAGTCCATGTTATTGCAGTTACTAGTTGCTTTCATGGAGCAATTTTTCCTCAGAAAACACCACAAACCACTAACTAGACAAGATATTTCCATCAGTTTCGTTCTACCTCCACACAGACGGGAACGGCTTAAATCGAACCATTAGTAAAATTGCAAAGAAAGGAACGACTGTGCTAAGTAAGGTCCCTTTCAACATATATGACTTGAGAACTGACTATTCCGGTGGAAAGAATGCGTATAGTTGTTTATATATGTCAATAATGTTTTTCTTCAAAGAAAATACTACATACATAATAAATAGAACCCATCAAATGAAAGTAGAAATAAATATTTTTCTGTTTCCCATGTAGTTTCAAAGTGCATGAATGATGTCATCTGTAGATATTTACCCCTGGTATATATACATTTCCAACACAAGCATCACCAAATAAAGCAACTAAAGGTACATGTAACTTACAAAATTCAAATATGTTCGACATTTGTTGAAAGGCAATCTAAGCTAAGACTTCTAGCGAAAGTGGAACGAGGTATCGAAGTGAAGCGAATTGAAGGCTAGCCAGCTGATCTAACCACTAATAAATATGATATTCAAGTGAAACACTGAGCAGTTTTTCTACCCCTACCCCCAGTAAATATAAGAAGAAATGCGACTTGTACGGTCATGCGCTTTCATTGTGCTATATACGGTAAGGTAAGGTAAGGTAAAATTATTACATCATCAGATCAGATTGTTATAAAGACTTCCTATCACACATGAATAGGCAACATATAAGGTTTCGTTTTGGTAGCAAAATAATTCTGATTTTTAGACACTTTGAGATACATGCACCAGACCATGGTCAGAATGTATTGGATGATACTCGTATAATCAACGAACAAGCAAGCTATTTTACTTCATATACAGTATATTAATACATCGTTCACATATGTGAAATAATATTTCGGGTACAAGGGATATCATTTCAAATGAAAAAAAGCAATTTGAAACTCAGGTCTACCATTACATTTCCCCATGTTCATATGTACGCAGAGCTAACATACCAATGCCGACACAGATATTAAATGCAATGATAGAACCCCTTTCATATTGTAAAACAAAGAACTATGCCAGTATCGGTAAACGAATATTTGCTATAATTTGTGGAGGGTGTTTTCATTACGAAAACTTGCCCATGCAATATACAGAGATTTTTTATAGCTTTAAAAATTGAAAATTTTCAGCTGAAAAATTCTGATATTTTTCTTATTTTTGCTCAAAACATAGATTGTGGGTACACGTTAGAACCGCCTCACTGAGGCGGTTCTAACGGGTACCCACAATTTATGTTTTGGAGCAAAAATAAGAAAAATGGGTATACCCTGCACACCCCAGTTTTTCTTTATAAAAGTGGGGTTTGAGGGGGTATACTATACATGGACATGTTTTCCTGATTTGTATTTAATCTACCATTTACATCGTGATGTGGGTATTGCTTTCTTTCAAACTTCCGTCTACATTTAGAACACTTCGAGACAATAGAGTTTTCTAGTAAGTGTTCTCAGTGACAGATAAGAGCTATTGAAAGTCTTCTTTTTTAAATCAAGAAGAAAATACATATGATAGAATAGGTCTAGAAGTTCATTAATGACTTATGCAAACGGCACATTCTATTTTCCGAATTTAGGGCGAATCCCGATCGTAAAATAAACCTGTGACGTCACCGTCGTATACACAAATGATAGCGTATACATTTTTTTCCCGACAGTGCAAGACGTGACAATTTGCAAGCCTCTGACGTGACAGTTCGCAAACCACCACGTCTGATAAATCCACGTCCCGAAGAATTATTTTCACATTCCATTATACCAAACAGGCAAAACTTTGGCCATGCAGTTTTTTTTTTGTTTGTTTTTTTTTTTCGAACAAGTAGCAAACCACATATCGTGAACGGTCGTTTAATTGATTTTTGGCGATTTTCGCGATTAAAGAATCATTTCAAAGATGCATTCGCATAATGTATCCCAAACGTTTTAGCGCGACGTGCATAATTCAACCAATCAGACCTCAAAGTTTAATCAAAGTGTGTTTTCTTGACACATATCACGTTTCTGGTTTAAACGGTTAACCGCGGGAAGCTTTTAAAATTTCTTTGTCAATAGTCAAGTATTAGATATTTAAGGATATTGCAATTATCACCATGGTTCAGGAAACGTACGGCTTCAGAAAATACTCCAGAGGTTGTTGTACCGCATTCGATGCCTGGATAATTAATCGGCTTTCAAGGTTGGTGCTTATACACTAACATTCATCGTAAAGATGGATACAATAAATTCAGTGAATATACGCTAAAGATGCATAGAAAATCCAATGCTAGGAACTAATACAATGCTACACAAACACACGCCACCGCAATGCAAACGGTACAGAAATTAAGGGGTTTCGATAGTAATAAATAAGACAACTTTAATGAGCCCAAACAGCAAGAGTTATCTTATTTGGTTCTTGTAAAATTTGTGTGATTTAATATAGACTACACATATTGTAATGAAAAATTATACGGCAGAAGAAATTTACATATCCAATCAATAGAAGAAGTAAACGAATGGAAAAATGAAAATGCATCGAAATCGCTTGCTTTTTTTTTCTTTTTGATTTAAAATTATTCATAATTGAACAGATATTTTAATTTCTATAACTAGAAGGCCTCATGTGACTTAGATCCTGTCGGTATTGAAAGGATTTTTTTTTTTTTTTTTTTTAAGTTATTTTTTTTAAAACTGTTACTATAGCATACATATTGTCGGGACTATATGATCGCGGTGTACGACAAGTGGTGGTTTGGGCCTTGTATCTCATCTAATATTTATCAGAATTTAATAATTTTGGTATCATGTTCGAATCTTAACATCCATACACCACAAGCTTTAAAAATTATTTTTGAAACGTTTTTATGAGGTTTGATTATACGCCGGCATATGCATCTTTGTAAGTGGTGGGTATGGGAAAATGCTTATAGCAGCTTAACAAACGTGGAAAGATCTATGAATTTATATTATCTTATTTGATATTCATATCCCTTTTTTCAAAAATCAGATTTTTATTATTCTGAGTATATTCTTGGAGATGTACTAGACAAATATGTTCAAAAATTTGAAAAAAAAAAAAATACAATGTATCACAGAAAAGCCCCCACAGTGAAGAAACTGTTACATTTAGAGCACATACGTACGTACCTGCCGTAGAATTCTAGCTATTGTACCGAAAATCATCTTTCAAAACCTGCCGGTTTCATGACATTCTAGTAACTTGGTGGAATATCTTAAAATGATTTGGCTTCAGTTATGCTTTCTACACAATTTTATTTGGTCCGGTGCATTTTAAACGAAATGAACAAATCAATTTTATTTGTTTCTGGAAACAGTTACTTCCCTTGCTCACATTTTCAAAATGGGACAAGCCCTAGCAAATATTTTAAGACCAAGGGTTTTTGTTAAAACAAATATGTTTGCTCAGAAAAATTGATTGTGGGTACATGTTAGAACCGCCACAGTCTATATCTATGTTTTGGATCAAAAATAAGAAAACAGGTATACTTTTTTCCTTCTTTCTATACTGCCATACGCCCTCGCGGACATTCTAGGCAGATGCGCTGTCGAACAGAAAAAGGCTGAAAATTAATAACCAGAGGACCAATGGTCCTGTAAACGCTCACCTGAAACCTGATATATATATACCAATAAAATTGTTTGACTACAATGGTAATATACATGTATATAACCCCAGGGCCGAATCAGGGCAACCCCTGGAGTCAATTTCTTTTTGAACACATAAAACTTCAGTCCATTTGCAAATTTACTGCAATTTTTGCCCTTCAAATGACATTTTAACAAAGTTACCCATTCAAATGCATGGCCGACCTAAGTTGACCTTGCCATAAAATAGGTCAAGGTCATCCGAAGGTCAAGATTTATATTTACTTTGTAAAGCTCCTCTCCCTGATGCTTCATGCCAAGTTTCAAAATCATAGGCCTTCTGGTTCTGGAGAAAAAGATTTTTAAAGGTTTTTGCTATTTATAGCCATGGCAGTGATCTTGGTCATGTGACCTTTACCATTTATATATACTTTCATTCCCACTTCCTAACAATGCTCCTCATAAAGTTTGGCTTTGATTGGCCAAGCAGTTTCAGAGAAGAAGATCTTTGAATATCACGGTAATATACATGTATATTGTCCCGGGGTGGGGGCAGACAGACCCTGGGGTCCAATTTTTTTCAGAATCATCAATCTTAAGTCCAATTGCCCATTTCCTGCAAGTTTTCCCTACAAATGACATTTTAGCACTTTTCCCCATTCAAATGCATGAGCAACCTATGTTGACCTTGCCGTAAAATAGATTTATATAAACTTTGTAAAGCTCCAGTCACTGATGCTTCACACCAAGGTTCAAAATCATTGCACTTCTGGTTCTGGCGAAGAAGATTTTTAACGTTTTTTTATCTATTTATAACCATGGCGGCCATCTTTGTCATGTGACCTTGACCATTTATATAAACTTTTTCCCCCTTCCCAAGGATGTAACATATGAAGTTTGGCTTTGATTGGCCAAGCTTTTTCAGGGGAGAAGATGTTTTATTTCATGTATATAGCCCCGGGACAGGGGCAGACAACCCCCAGGGGCTAAATTTTTTTATTAACATTAATCTTCTGTCCATTTGCCTATTCCCAATAAGTTTTACCTATCAAATAGCATTTTACCATTTTTCCCATTCAAATGCATTTGCGACCTAAGTTGACCTTGCCGTTAAATAGGTCAAGCTCATCTTAGGGTCACGATTTATATAAACTATGATGGACCCACGTCCCCGATGCTACATACCAAGTTTCGTGAAAATCGGCCCACTGGTTCTGGAGAAGAATATTTTTTAAGGTTTTTGGCTATTTAAAGTCATGGCGGCCATCTTGGTCATGTGACCTGGACCATTTATATACACTTTCGTTCCCCCTTCCTAAGGATGCTCCACATGAAGTTTGGCTTTGATTGGCCAAGCGGTTTCAGAGGAGAAGATCTTTGAAATTGTGAACGACGAACGACGGACGGACTCAGGTGAGCTAAAAAGACAGGTTAAAAGCATTCAGTTAGACGGAAAAAAGATGATAGGTTAAAAAGTTAAGTGGAGTTTAAAAACAGGATAAAAACAACTATTTCCAGATCAAAGGCCTGGAATGTTGCAGCTTACTAACTGAGACCTTGAAGGACTCAATGTCTGGTAAACATGCAACAGTTTCAGGGAGGGCATTCCACTGGCCATTGTCCAGTGGAAAGAAGGAGTATTTATAGTATTTTTAGCAGTGTGTAACTGGCGGAATGTCATTGAGTGGCAATATCTGGAAATTCGATTTGAGGGTTGAATGTAGTCAAGGAGGGGTACAGCAACAAGGCCATGTACAATTTTGTAGAAAAGATATAGGCGCGCATCTGTCCGTCTTTGCTCAAGTGTTCTCCATCCAAGATTACTCCCTTAAACCCAAGTTTCTCTATTTACACGTGGGGCTTAAGGGGGTATCCTTTACATGGGCATGTTTTCCTGATGTGAACAGGACGTCGCCTTAGATAATAAAACAGCAGGCAGTTATTACTAACTAAATGACTCAAATACAAATTACCTACATAAAAAGGGCAAAACTGCACGGAAATGTACTCGTTAAACTTGTGTAGGACATGGGATTAATTTTCAGACATTGTTTTATCTTAACTTCCGTAGCGCTTCCATATAATTACCGACAAGTGTGGAACTGAAATCTTTTTTTTTTGTAATGATTGTTATCGATTTTGTCCGTAATGGTATTGGACCACTTAGACAGACTGAATAGGCATCGTGAACATCTTTGAGAACAAAACAATCTGTTCAACATTTCACAGACAAATCTAATTTAGTGCTTGTTCAACATCGTCGCATTTGCTTTACTGTAGACCGTAAAATAGAACTTCTGTTTGAGAATAAAACATCGTTACGTTGGCTTAAATGTCAAGACATTACAGAGATACATACACACATGCACAATAATGTTCTTGTAAGTTTAATAGTTTTTAATTGGACATGTTTCTGTGTTATCACTCAGTCTGGCAAAAACTTCTTCATGTTTAAGTACATTTTAGTTTCCTTGTATCGACATAAAATGACATGTAGTGAACTTGCATAGACCAAAAGTGGCATAATCAGTAGATAATTAATTGGAGGTCCAAAGAGTAACACAATAACATACCATGACCTAGTAGGACAATAAGATAGTATTACCAAACCTAGGGAGTGACACAATAAAATACCATACATATCTAAGATAGTAAGACAAAATATTACTGTCAAACCTAGGGAGTGATACAATTAGATATCATATCTATCTCAGATAGTAGCCCTATAGAATAATATTGCCAAATCTAGGGAGTGACACAATGAGATACCATACCTGTCTCAGAGAGTAACACTAAAATATCGATGCCAAACCTAGGCAGTTACATCCTAAGATACCGTACCTACATGTATTTCAGATAGTAAGACAATAAACTATCATAGTCAAACCTAGGGATTCCCACAATAAGATACCCCTATACCTATATATATATACATATAGTAAGATGATAAATATATTTGTCAAACCTTGGGAGTTTTGGAATGACACAATAAGGTACCATGCCTATCTCCGAGAGTAAGACTATTATTACCAAAGTTAAGGAGTGACACACGTTGATGTCAAACCTATTTCAGATAGTAAGACAATGCCTATCTCAGATAATAAGACAATGAAAATTATTACCCAAATCTAGGGAGTGAGACAAGTTGTTACCATATCTATCTCAGATAGTAAGACAGTAAAATACTATTGCCTAACCCAGGGAGTGAGACAATTAGATGCCATGCCTATCTCAGATGATAAGACAATAAAAGATAATAACAAAATCTGGGGAGTGACACAATTTGATACCATATCTATCTCAGATATTAAGACAGTAAAATACTATTTCCAAACCTAGGGAGTGACACAATTTGATACCATATCTATCTCAGATAGTAAGACAATAAAGTACTTTTGCCAAACCTAGGGAGTGAGATAATTTGATACCATATCTATCTCAGATAGTAAGACAATAAAGTACTATTGCCAAACCTAGGGAGTGAGATAATTTGATACCATATCTATCTCAGATAGTAAGACAATAAAGTACTTTTGCAAAACCTAGGGAGTGACACAATTTGATACCATATCTATCTCAGATAGTAAGACAATAATGTACTTTTGCCAAACCTAGGGAGTGACACAATTTGATACCATACCTATCTCAGATAGTAAGACAATAAAGTACTATTGCCAAACCTAGGGAGTGACACAATTTGATACCATATCTATCTCAGTAAAAGACACCAAGATATGAAATCAGAAGAATAGGAACGTCAGATAGTATTTAAAATGTTCGTTCAATTGACTCCCTGTGGAACTCCATTGAGGAGAGGAACTCCATAAGCTTAGAGCTTCCGTTCCAATCCTGTTGTATTGTATAGAAACTTTGTAATGTATATGCAATTATGTTGAAATAAATATGTTTAAACTATTGCCAAACCTAGGGAGTGAGACAATTTGATACCATATGTATCTCAGATAGTAAGACAATAAAGTACTTTTACCAAACCTAGGGAGTGAGACAATTTGATACCATATCTATCTCAGATTGTAAGACAATAAAGTACTATTGCCAAACCTAGGGAGTGACACAATTTAATACCATATCTATCTCAGATTGTAAGACAATAAAGTACTTTTGCCAAACCTAGGGAATGACACAATTGGATACCATATCTATCTCAGATAGTAAGACAATAAAGTATTATTGCCAAACCTAGGGAGTGACACAATTTAATACCATACCTATCTCAGATAGTAAGACAATAAAGTACTATTGCCAAACCTAGGGAGTGAGACAATTTGATACCATATCTATCTCAGATAGTAAGACAATAAAGTACTATTGCCAAACCTAGGGAGTGACACAATTTGATACCATATCTATCTCAGTAAAAGACACCAAGATATGAAATTAGAAGAATAGGAACGTCAGATAGTATTTAAAATGTTCGTTCAATTGACTCCCTGTGGAACAGAAACGGATAAAATGATGAACGAAGCTATCATAAGGAAGATACCTTTCTCGACTGAGGCAATAAATCCCTAGACAACGCAACGGTACGACAATACGACCTATACGAGCTACTCCAAGAGAAAACCGGTCTTCGGGGATTCCGGCCTGGTTCGAGAGAGACAACCGGCTGCGTAGTCACAGGAAAAAGCTAGAAGATTCAAATTCCAGATGTATGTGGTGGAGTGATGGTTCTAGACAGGAGACATAAACTAAGGCGTTGAACACCTCTGCTGTTACTGAATGGCTAATCTGCCCCTTTGTTTCCGCATGCAAAAAGCCATTTTCCTCATGACATGGCGCAAATTATAAGGTAAAACGAAACAAACGTCTTTACATTCTATTTAACGCTCAGTAAGAATAAAACTTAAGTCATATTTGTAGCAAGCTATCTGGAAGTTAAGATTGTCTTTGACTGCGCTTAAGTTTCATCGTGACTGCAGGAGTACTTCAAATAACATAAAAATTTAAATCGCGTATTAGCCGCATAGCTCCGTAAAGGTGTTATCGCAGAAATTTTACTACTGAATGTGTCAGATACTTAAAGTAGGATAAAGAGGGATGTTACCTTTCCGGTATTATAGCACAAATTATACATACGTGGGTTGGGATTTAAGTTCGTAGACTTTCTTTGTAAAAGATCAGATGTCTGTCACACAGAAATTAAAATGGTATAATCTGAAAATACATTCTTTTACCTATCATATAAGGTATAAAGCATTGTTCTACTCAAAATGGTAATCGCACAACAATGAATTAAACACAATGACCTTTCATCACCCGGGGCACGTCGTGGAAATTCTGACGTCAAAACTACGTCAAATTTCAATAAGTGTCAGCATTAAAACGCCTTGTTTGTAACCAAACAACAAGCCATGCCTTTACTTATTTGCAAAATTTCCTTCAGGGAGTTCGGAATTATTATTGTAGAAATACTGCAATCATCAGATATAGTTCTTATACATATCTTTCTACGCGTATCATGTATATCAGTGTTTTAAATCAAGAATGTTGGCCGTAGCATTTGAAGACTAATTGTGGACGAGTGCATTTCTCATCGTTAAAATTCAAGTACCTCCATCTGAAATCTCACATACCATTTTAAAATACCACTGCACGATCTGTTCCACAACTGTAATACACATTCCTATCATTTTGAATGTTTTTGTGGGTATTTTGGCTAATCAAACATAAGATTTGATCAATGCTGTTGTTTCGACGTTGCCTGTTAACGCCATTTTTCTTTTCCAAGCAGCGCGACTGGCAATACATTTTCTTCAATAACAAATCAAATCGTCGACATAATGCTTTAAATTTGAACAACATGATATTGCAATGACTTAAACTGATTGAGCTCAAGTTTTGGTTTACAGTATGATAATTACTGATGTGTTTTTCAACGCCACATAACTTCAGAATTGTTAAAAATTCGACGTGCCCCGGGTAGTGAAACCTAGGTTGCTATGGAGACCATTTTATGAGCACTGCGCAAAGTGTCTTGAAAAATGTTGTAAACACGAAACAAGAAGACATTGTTTCTTTATAATAATGCATCAAATATTGGATAACTGCTGTAATATTCAAGCAGTAGCCACAGTCTACGAACTTAAATCCCAACCCTCGTATAGTTTGTCCTTGCTTGTTGATAACCTGGTACCGTTTTATAAATAGCAGCAGTGATTTTAGATATTTTCCCTGTGTCATACAAAACACGTGGTTGTGTATTGCTTACCGGATTAGAATCGCAGTATTAACCCATTCTTATTTTATGCACTGTGGTCAAAGAATACATACCAAAGCCAAAGGTAAACGGAATAAAACAATAATTCGGAAGCGATCGACAAGCCCAAAAAAGTGAAAGTTGGTGAAAGTTCATACGACTTTTGCCTTTAATTGTCAAATGAAATAAATGCGTGGTAGAAACCTGATTTCGACTCACAATTAAGTTTTTATTATAGCAGCGTGAATTAAGTCACTCTCAGCACATAAGAGCCCTAAGCAATTTGGATTATTAACAAAACGACATTTTGTCTAATATATTAAACCATGTCTGAATTTCAGGTTTACTAATCAAGCCATATTTTATATTATGGCGGCCTGAGCCATGTACGCAGACACAAACAGTAGAGCCCAATTATTTACTCGACCGAACGCGGCATTCTATTTAGGACTATCCTGTCTACTCAACTGAAAAATCAAGTTAAATGAGAAAAAAAAATATCACTCCTGAAGTACATACAGTGCAATTAGTCTAACCCAAAAACGTAATGATGGGTCACACATTTGTCACCCATTGGTTAAACCAAGAAGGCTGATCCATGAATCAAATATCTGCGTCAGAAAATGTAATGTGGCGTCAGTATGGGTATAAAATGACATACATGTATGTCTCTCGGGGAAATAAACAGTCAAAGTAAAAAGACAAAATATACATAGAAATTTAAAGCTGAATACAGTCGACAAAAAGGCAAGCATCATCATTATATTCTCAAAATTCTTTAAGTCTCTGAATTTGGATTTCATGAGCATATTATTTATTATCAAATGAGCCACTTCGTGAGAAAACCAACAATCTGCATATGCGAAAACAAAGACGCAGATCAGCTTCGCGGGTAACTGCGAAGCTGATCAGCGCCTTTGTTTTCGCTACACGGATAGTACACTTCCTCTTCTACTTAAATCCGAAATTTCAAGCTTCTAGCTCTTTTCTGTTACTGTGCAGCCCGGTTTGTGTCAGACCTGTTCGAAAACCACATTGTTGGTTTTCCCACGAGACGGCTCAATAATAACGCAATGTTTTAGACGAGCATTTTAATTTTACCCACACTCGATCGAGCATCTTGGCCTTTGCATCGGTTCAAACATATACTGTCCGGATTAATTATGAGCCGCATCGTGAGAAAACCGGATTTTTGCCTAGGCGAAAACAAAGGCGCAGATCAGCTTCACGGTAACCGCGAAGCTGATCAGCGCCTTTGTTTTCGCTACTCGGATAGTACCATTCCTCTTCTACTTAAATCCGAAATTTCAAGCTTCTAGCTCTTTTCTGAGCTTGTACAGGCCGGTTTGTGTCGGACCTGGTCGGAAACCCCGAAAACAGGTTTTCTCGCGTCGAGGCTCATTTGATTCCAACCGGCACACTGAAGGCTTTAAATCCAGTCAATGACGTGAAGACAACTTGCACGGGATGCACAACTCATTTTGTTTGGTGACTATATGATCTCGATGTACGACAAGCTTGTTTCTCATCTAATATTTATCAGAATTTAATAATTTTGGTATCATCATATTTGCAATTCTCGATTCTAAACATGCATACATCACACGTCTTAAAAATTATTTTTGAAATGTTTTTATGAGGTTTGATTGTATGCCAGGATATGCTTCTTTGTAAGGGGTGGGTGTGGGAAAATGCTTTTAACAGTTTAAAAATCATGTAGACCTATCAATTTATACATTATCTTATTTGATAATCATTCCCTTTTCAAAATCATTTTTTGTCATTCTAAGTATATTCTCGGAGATGTTCTAGACAAATATTTTCAGACGTGAAAAAATATATGTATGTTTTCTGCACAGAATTGTATTTTGCCCTAGATTGCATATATTCACTTTCACCTTTCAATTCTGTTATTTGGCGAATACTTTATGCATATGTTTACAATTTCAAACACATTCCGTTGACATTTTTAGATCTAGTCCGTGAAAAGTGAAATTGAAAATAATTTCAAAAAAGTCTATTTTTTTCTCATTTTTGAAAATCGATAACTTTTTAAAAAGCATGGATATCCCCACAAATATTTTGCTGTTTGAGTAGCATTCCACTTACATATTAAGCTGTCTAAAATTAAAGGATTATTTATCATTAAAAATGATATCGAGAAACCTCAAGGTTAAAAGACGGGTCATACTTTCAAGGACATAAATTATATTATACCTATATGGAACGAAACTATACAAGCATGCTTTACGTTTATATCGAACGGCTCAATTTCACCAAAATCTTTGGTAAAGCGTTCACCTAATCAATCATTTAAAGGTCAAATGCATGATATTTGCATACGAAAGTATCCAAATCAAGAGATTTGTTTCTTTTGATTAGCCGTCTATTCATTCGTTTCAAGTATAATCATCTCGATTTAAGTTGTAATGATTACGAGCGTCTGAAAAATTGTGTGGAACATTGATTAGTTTTGTATTATGCCTGTAGAAGACTTACGTTAGCTCTGACTAAGTCGGTCATCCATCCCACGGTTGACCAGGACAGACTTCAACACCATGTTGTTGATCAGTCTGTATTTAGGGGTTGACTTAGCTGTGTTATAATACCCGTAGAAAATGTTGACAGACCCACTAGAATTTCGTTAACAGCAGACCAATACTTGCCTTTTTCATCTCTTCTCCACGCAACAAAATAATTAAGCTTTGCCATTTTACGCGATAAAATATAAAAGTGTAAGTAAAAATGTTTCCTATTCATCATTTTCAATTCACGGCACTTCGTATTTGACATTTTGATTTACATCTTGATGTTTGTTTACTAGCGAAACAGTCACGTTCGTCATTAGTAGCTTCTCAGGCAATTCTAAGAAAGCAGTTGGTCATACCTTGACAACGGGAAAACATGTCCATGAAAAGTATTCCCCATTGAATCCCACTTTTATATGAGCCTTTGCATGAGAAAAACAACAATCTTGGTTTCCGACCAGGTCGGACGCAAACCAGGCTGCACGGCCACAGAACCATGCTAGAATCTTGAAAATTTCACATTTAGAAACAAAATACATGGTACTACCTATGGGGCGAAAACAAAGGCGCTGATCAGCTGTGCATTGACTGCACAGCTTATATGCGCCTTTGTCTTCGCCTATGTATTTTGTTGGGTTTTTTACGCGTCGGCTCATGTAGTAAAACTGGGGTTTACGGGAGTTTAATTTTTTTTATTACCTTTGCTCCAAAGCATAGATTGTTGGTACTCAAAATCAATGTTCTGAGCAAAAATATTGAAAATATCAAACTTTTTCTAATGTAATTTCCAGTTTTTCTGCTGACAAATTATCTGTATGTTGTATGGGCAATTTTTCATTATTGGACTTCCGAGTATCCTCAGATCGGATCGTTTTAAGGATTGAAATTCAGATTTTAGCTTTCACTCATTAGGCTGTTTTAATGTCTGTGCAGCCCGGAGGGCATATCGGAAACATTAAACTACTGATGTTTTCCATCATTCAGTGAAAGCTAAAATCAATACTTATATTTACATTTTATATCATCAATCAAGTATCAGATTTTTAATTGCACATCACTCAGTTTCTTGTTATTTGACATTAAATCCGACTTGACGTAATTTTTGAACGACCAAAACGTCAAATGTTCGCGCTTAACGTCATGACGATGCGCGACCAACGGCACACCAACAAGAGTAAACAAACAACGTCACTGGCTGGTTTTGACGTCGTCCCGCGTAACCTCTAGATCACGCGACTTTATGTTTGTCATTGAGAAATATTTACATTTTTCTAAAACCACCTTAGATGAACCATTAGATGTTCATCTGTGTTCATACTTCCATGAACAACATTGTGTCACGCGACGTCACACTTGACGTCAACAAACAAGGCTCTCGCCAATCTGATTGGACGTTGTTAACATCGACGCCGTTCCGCTGTTTGTATACACACTGTGTGTAAATTATCTATTCTATTTGCTGGTAAATATGATCGCCTTGATGATTTTTCAACCAGCGATAGAGAGAGAAATGAATATAAATATAAGAAATGAGTTTAATTTTCTGATGTTCATGGAGCTATGAACGGCAATGGGTCGCTAGCAAAGCTTGCGAAGGGGTTCATTCACTTTGCACGCGACCCACTGCGGTTCATAGCTCCATGAACATCAGAAAAATGAAATTCATTTCTAAAATGAAGAATATTAAGAAAGATACTTTCATCTAGGGCGATTGCAATGAAAATGTAAATATTTCGGATTGAAAGTAGACATAAAGTTAGAACAACAAAAGGTTGACTGTAGGTTTGATTTCATAGCATCAAACAAATAAGCAAACAAATTCTTCTGAATATCAAGGCTACTCCGATAAGCCTTTGTGGATGTAGCCAAAACTGTTTTTAGCAGTTAGAATTCCTTTTGGGCTGACATCTTCAACAGGTAGTTATAAATTCGGTCATGTCTGGCTGAAAGGACAGAGATAATGGATTAAATTCTTTAATTTTGTCTCGAATAGCCTGTACTTGACGCAATGCCATAGTGAGAGGACAAAAGTTTAGATGCATTTAGGTGAGATTATTATCTGTTCAGACATTTTTCAGTGTTATGTCAAGCACGCATAAGCATTTTGTTTACCGGATTAGAATCGCATTATTGCAGTGTGTTCAAAGAATGAGTACTATTTCCTTTGATAAACCGACATAGTGAAGGAAATCGAACAATATTTCATTTCTCAACCCATAAACAAAGTAGGTGCAATAAGGCATTTGCTTTTAATTAAGACTGTGACATTACTGCGAAAAGCAAAATTGGCCTCCGCATGGTAAGACCAACAATCTGCATAGGCGAAAACAAAGGCGCAGATCAGCTTCGCAGTAACAGTAACTGCGAAGCTGATCAGCGCCTTTATTTTCGTTACACGGATAGTACAACTCCTTTACTTTCTAAACCAGTTTTTCCAGTCTCTAACCATCTTCTGTGACTGTACAACCCGGTTTGTGTCGGACCTGCTCGGAACCCAGATTGTTGGTTATCTCAAACACAGGCTAAAATGTGTTCGACTCGCTACATTAGACATTTATTATAGCAGCGTGAATAAATGTCACTCTCAGCACATAAGAGCCCGGAACAATTTTGATTATTAAAAACACGTCATGTTGTCTCGTATAAAAATCCGCTGTCTGAATATGTTTATGCCTCACGCAAAAAACTGTGGCAAGTCTTTGGAAATAAATGTTAGCATTAGAGCTAAATTAACCCACCTAAGCCCAGGATGTTACATTCTTTGGCTCAATCGCATCAGCCCGAGGTGTAATGCCACATAACGCAACGTCACATCTAGGGCGCTTCTGTCGCTCCGACTTAAAATAACAAGAAACATCTTTAAAAAAGATAATCGTCGAAGATTAATATTTGTTCTGCAATAGGGTACAGGATGCAGGAGAGAGAGAGAGAGAGAGAGAGAGAGAGACAGACAGACAGACAGACAGACAGACAGACTCTTGCAGAGCCAACTCCAGACATGACTGAGAGGAAATGCTTTTCAAATGTCCTTACGACGAGAGCCCTTAAGAGTCGCTGGACCGTAACGACTCGTTCTATTCAGCAGAGCCTTTGATCCGAACCGCCTATATCGTATATTTAATGGAGAAAATCCGAACGCATCTTATCTACGATGGCCTGCATGGATCATAAAATTTCAAAATCCACAGATTTTAGATTTTAATTTTTCTTTGCAAAAGTTTTCGTCACACCAAAAGCGATTAAAATGAATAACAATAAGGACCAATGATGGCTTGTATAGTAAAAAACATCATCTTAAAGTACTTTTTAAAGAGATGCAGTTTATTGCCTTTTTCATCTTCCATATGGAAAAAAACCGGATGCAGGTCAAAAATGATCTGAGATGTCTTCGACAAATAATAAAAACATCACACCAGTGTACTTATAGTGATTTTGTTCCGACCCAAATATTAATGATGGGCCACTACCTTTGTCATACTTTGGCAAAGAATATCAGCACGCTATTCAGGAACTTAATCTCTGCATCAGAACATAGTAACAGGAATCAAACAGTGCATATGGTTCTCGGGTTTTATAGCAATGTAAGTAAAAATATAACAAAACAAAGCTAAATTTGAGGCTGCTTACAAAATAAATAGTAAAACGTGTTATGATTAAGATAGCCGACAAGCAGACAAACATAATATTTAACGATTCATTTGCATGTTAGTGCTTTGAGTATAGATTGAACAATTTCGGTCCTGCCGGGGAGGACATTTATCCTGATTTTTCTGTTCCTCACAAAATTGAGAATAGAAGAATCAGAAACTGCCATAATTAAAGTTGAATTTAGACCGTAGCTCAGACACCAGGCGGAGACATCAGGAAAACATGCCCCTGAAATGTATACCCCCTTTAACCCCACTTTTATATAGTAAAACTGGGGTATGGAGGGGTATGCCTATTTTTATTTTTTTGCTCCAAAACATTGTTTGTTGGAACAAAAGTTTTGTCTGTCTTTCTGGTACTCGTTAGAACGTGTACCTACAATCTATGTTTTGAGCAAAAATAAGAAAATACCATAATGATTATTTTTCTTTTAGAGTTTTGAACCTGAATTTCCACCATTTTTTCTTTTTTCAACCTCTGTGAGCAGTTGCAATTTCATTTTAAAACGTTTTATAACCGCGAGACCAGAACCGCATTGGAACGAACAGTAAAATACCTAAGGGCATAAAATCGGATTTTCGGGTGCCAAAATCCTCGCCCTGACTCTGCTGTGATTCAAAACTATCATTTGTTCGGTTCTAAGGGAGGCATACTAGCATGTCAGGTACGGAAAACAGTACTTGTGCAACTGCCTGACAAAACGATGAGAGAGAACCCAAAGCCGTATAAATATTTCCAGTTCATGACACGGACACGATGTAGATCGATCTACATGATCCGATTTTAAAATAGTAAATTTTTCATTTTGATAAAAGTATTAAATAAAGTTTTCTGTCTCGTTTTAGTGGGAATTGATAAATGTCTGCGCAATTATTATTTTTGAACGTCTACTGGAAAAAATAAAACGCATTGAATTTCTTAACAGACTTTCCTTGGCTCTATTATGGGCATCTGATGATGATTGAAGGTCAAACCAAAGCATTAATTTCGTCTGCGCGAAATTTGAAAGTGCATCAATAAAATCAACTTTCAAGTTTGCACAAATCGCTTACAAATAGATTAATAATCCATGCATCAGGGAAATCACCAAATGCATTCTGTCGATACATTTGACGAATGTGTCTGTGTCACGTATATCTCATGATTATACATGTAGTAGCGAGCGTGCTCCAAGAGGCGAATCCGCATGGATTCAAAGCCGAAAGAGCGGCTTTAAAAGAGCAAGCTCTATGGTAGAAAGCATGTGAAAAAAAGTATGCCATCATTCCGCTGAAAACTTCCGTGGGATAAAATCATCCATGCGGGCATACAGTACCTTTCGCATTTTTAAAGAAAGAACACTCAATGCATATGCCTACATGTACATGCACCTTTAAAATGATTCTTTCATACGGAAGATACTGCCCATTTTCGATTACTCATTACGTAATGGGTCACACCTGGGTAACCAAGGATGAATACTGCCATGATGTCAGTTTAATTAAGATTTTACAAATTTTATGTGACGTAACCATTTAAAAAAACAAAACAAAATAAACATGATCCTAAAGGATATCAGTTTTAATTTAATAAGTTCCCCAGTACAACATCCATATTGCAGATTATATTTTCGTTTTGGTCCTTTGAGATCAGCGCGAAGAAATTCTGAGAAATCAGAAAATTATTATTAGCTAAAATTTAATTTATCTGGCCCCATTTGAATAATACTATGTCTGTTTCGCACAATTAAGCATTTTGTTTGTCGCAAAATGTGCAGCAAAAATTTTGAAAATCGGCTGACAAATAAAAAAGTTCTGGTCAAAAACATTTTTGAATGGGGAGTTCCTGTACAAAAATCTCATGGAAGGGAGGTAAATATTTTCCCGCAAAAAAATTAAATTCTAACTATTTAATCATGATTGCTCAAAATTAATATAAATTGACACAAATAACATACCTGAGACAAAATCTCTATGATCAGGTAAAAATTCTTGAAAAATATGCATTTTCACGATCATCGATTATCTCCCTTGCCAATGCAAAATCCCTATGCAAAATTCATTTTGGCCATAAAAACTTTATTTGTTCACCGCATTTCAAAATTTTTGTAGGTCCTATAAGGACAAACTAAGATCAAGAATTTGACATGAAACTAATTTTCCTGTCGCCCCCCATACAAAAATTTTCTGCGAAAAACCATTATCAGAGGCAAGTTTTTAGACAATAGTCTTGGTTTCGACTATCCTGTTGAAAGGTGCAAATTACAGCAGTTGTTTTGGCTCATATTTGTCAAGTATAAAGGGTCACAGACGAGGCTTAAATAGCCGTAACAATAATATGGACCATCCACTTTCTCATAATTATGTTCACTCAGTTTTATTTTATGTTCACTCAGTTTTAATTTTTAATTTTTTCATCAGCTGCTTTTAGTTTTCAACCACAAGTCTAAGAGTACTAGAATAAAATTGGATTTCAACTGACCACGCCCACCGATTGAGAAACACAACTATAGACGACAGTGTCTTTCCTGCCTCACTCGCCGCGCCAGACTGAGAGTGAAATGTTTAGCATAATCCCAGCAGAGTTACCGTTCCGTATCTGCAGAGTATGTTAACTCTTACACTGACGTTTCGTGAGTACGTATCGCATGAACACTCCGTGAGGATTATTAATTTCCTCAATAACTAATTGATCCATGCTATTTGTTGATACATATGCTTAATTGATTCCCACATCAGTGATCTGTAGTTTTCTGTATACCCCACGACAAAAAATATAAATTAAAAAAAGATAACATAATTAAAACATTTGAATTACTCGCCTAGTTCGGTAATCTACGACTTAGATCTAACAAGTCTTTCAGTAGGTCAAAAGCAGACCCTTTCACATCGAAACTTTCGATTTGTATGCAAGCGGTCACGATCGAGACTGACAAAGGCAAAATGCCTCCTATTGGGAAAACGCTGTTTCTTTTTGTCGGTAAGTACCTGATTGTCAATTTAGTTTTTTTCCAGCCTCGGCTTTTGGAGTCGGAATTTCTTTCTGATTGCACAATTTCCTGATAATTGCTTGCATATACCTCCTTAAACTGTAGTTGACAATCAGTGAACAGAATTAGTTACTCATTCATCAAAAGTTGCAGTATCAAAATTGAAGGTTTTCCATTCAAAATAAAGGAGTGTTGACCATATGGCCTGTATATGCCTATACTTTAGCGGCCCAGAACACTGATATTAAGCTCCAGATGCTGATTTTTTATGTTGAGGACAATAGTCCCATGTCTTATGAAGAGATATGTGTTAAGATATTTACAAATTCTGTAATCATTTGGTAGAAAGTTAGGTTTCCGTGGGGTTGGGGGTCAAAATTTCATGACTACAAAAAGGTAGAAATTTTGTTTTTTTTTCTTGCATGGTGACGATAGTTGTTACTAATGTTTGTACTTTAGAGCATTCAGTCGACAGAAATATGCATGAATCATATAAAAATGCACAGAACATGTTTAAATATTTGCAGTATGAAATATTGTTAGGAAAACTTTTAGGAGGTACCTGTATAGCATTTCTGCATATTGAATATTACATTACCATATATACTCTATAAATAAAAGTTGCAAAAAGTTCCGTTTCCAATCTTGAATCAGTAAAAACTCTTTAACAAGTTAAAACTCTATGTGGCTTGTAAAGTATGTTATTACAACAAATTTATTTGACATTCACCATGTACAACTGAATTATTGTGGCCAAATATGTATGATAAATTATACCTAGTAGGTCATGGCCAATATAGCATAACAGACATTTACACAAGCTACACTAACACGGCTACCTATCTCCATAATTCAACAATGAAATGCATCTTCAAAAGATCAAGTATCAAATGCACCAAAAAAAAAATAATTGGACTGCACACACCATATGCGAGCCAAACCCATTAATAAAGTATTGAGCAAAAACCATGAAAAATCAGATCTAAAAACCTGCCCTCACAGTATGGAAATAATAAAACAGAGATACAAATGCTATAGATTAGAGGCCGTGCAAAAAACAAGGGAGTATTTGTACAGTGTGTCTCCAAACTTTTGTAACACAAAATGATGGGAACATTAATGCCTGTTTCCCAAATGATGAAATGTGATTCTGCAGCATCCAGTTTCAAGTTAATAACATTTCTAATAATGCATATTATGACCAAGTTAAACTATTTCATTTTCCATCACTTATAATGTGTTAGCTTTGCCTGAATGAGTAGCTATAACTGTTTATAATATTTGGGCTCTGTTTTTTGGGCTCTACAGTATCGTTCCCCCCAAAGAACCAACACGCCACTTTCAAATATTGTGTAATACATGGCAACACTTTTGTATCCAAAAGCTCTTGTTGGTTCTCGGGGGGAACAATACTCTATAAAACTTTTTCCTAATTAATATATATTTCATACCAAAAATGACTGTTTTAGCCCCAAATTCAGATCCTGTGGCATGATACATGGAAAACAAATTCTGTTATCCAGTAGTGCATTATTCAGGGAAGTTAACCTGTGCTAGGAAGACAGATGGACTGCTTTATGTTTTTCCAAAAACCATAGGCATTTTAAAATAGAAATGGTCATTGCTTCTTTGCTTGGATGGCTCATGGTTACATGGGAACTGGATATCTATACGAAGCCAAGCAATAGCACATAAATCTGGAGCAACACGGTCAGTTGAACCCCGGTGTGCCAAGCAAATGATAAGAAACCACCGTTCCAAACAAACTAAAATGTAAAGCTTTTGACACATTAGACCAATCAAAGAGTCTGGCGTCGGACCCACCGATGTTCAATATATAACTCGAATACATACACTGTGACCTGATTAAAAACTAAGCATGCACACGATTGCGTTGCTTTTCGTCTCAGAAAAAAAAGGCTTCATAACCTTATATGTTATGCTGGTTTCTGCATACCCGGGTATGTCAAGCTTAGGTTCGGCAGTTCGGAATATCACTGCCGACTTACTCTGCTAGTTGAGACACTCTTACAGACAACAACGTTCTTTTCAGGTCGACAACTCGTCTGCAGCTCTTACACCCCACCCCACGCCTGACTGGAATGTGAAAAATAGATGGGATACGTGTGTTTCCGGGCAACGCTGCTTGTCAACAGAATTGCCATCTGAGTATTTGTAACATCTTCATGTGCTTTACAGGCTTCGTGTAAGTGGGAGAAATTAAGTTTGCAACTTGAAGCTCCGAAGATTATAGTCTGTTAATGCCTAGGTTACATTTGGCCTACAATTAGGCTTCGATGATCGTTAGATGCCAATTTTTGCTTTCTCATACGATCTCCGCAGGGTGACCCTACGATGTACCTACGATTCTACGGTTTCCTACGATCTCCGTAGCCTCTTTGATTTTGTAATAGTCAGCACTTGTACAAATGTTTTAAAAATCGTAAGACCGTAGCCCGTAGACACGTCGTGCGGACGCCGTACGGAGACCCTGCAATCATCGTGCGGTCACCGCACTATAATGTATGATAATTTGGAGACAGAACTCGTGCGGCGATCGTAGGGAGACCGCAAGGGCTCAGTCAGAAATCATAGGGAGTCCTCACGGCTATTGCACGGGCTCCGTACGATTTTAATTTAAAGTGTGAATACCCTGCGATTTCCGTATGATTTCCCTGCAAACTCCGTACGGTCCCGACTCACGAAAGTCAGAGGAAGAGATCGTGCAATGCCCGTATGAATTGTAGACACATAGTCCACGATCACCTACAGTATCTAAAAATTGTAGGGAAAATCGTAGGCTAAATTTCGGGTATCTAATATTGTATGGAGAATCGTAGACCGAAAAATTGTTAGATGATCGGAGCAAATGTAACCTAGGCATTAGGAAGAGTGCTTTAGTGGTGCAATTCATACTTACATGTATATACATGTACCTTAAATGTTAAAGTGGGTGGTTATATATACTTTGTCTTACATTTCGGGTGTCCTGACATCCCAATAACTGGTAGAAGCCCAATAAAATAGAGACAATGTCCCGGAATAAGTATAGCTGTTGACTTGAACGCTAATGAGGTTTCAAGCAAACAGGCAAAGCATTAACGACATGTCTTAACTAATGTCATTGTAGCGGAAACATGTCGCCTATATATAAAATGGGCATAAATAGTACGGTGCTTATGAATTCGTGGTCTGCAAATCAGCTGCAGAGAAACTGACTAAATGCGGTTGCTTAGAACTATCGTTGGGCTATGCCAGTTTGAACCTAACCAAGATTGTTCGAGATTACAGGAGAGTTTGCTTTCGATTCTGCTTCACGACCTATTTAAAAATAATAATAAAAATAAATGGCGACCTACAATGTTATACTTTTGTTATGGAGTTTAGTTGCTTTTGTTGACTTAGCTGCCGACGGAATCACTTGTAAATGTGAAGTGAAGGCGTTAAATTCACTGCGACGGTGACATGCTCGGACAGACCTTACACAGCTAGTACAGCCGTTAGTGGGACATACACAATGAAGTTCGACAGCATGTGCCAACAAACGAGGAATTTTGCCCTGGTCAACCCTAGGTTGCCCATCTTAGTCGAGGATAACATAAGTTTTCCTAGACGAGATTCAGTTCTTATCAATCACCTAGTCGACAATCTTCTAGACGCACGTAATCATTTCATCTTAAATCAGTATGATAATACTTGAAGCGAATGAAACAGTTGCTAATCAGAAAAACACATTTCTCTTGGTTTTGGATATGTTCATATGCAAATATCATGTTTTCGACATTTAAATGATCGATCAGGTGAAAGCTAAACGCAATAAATGTGATGCATTCTAATTCCTTGTGGTGTAAATTCTCGAAATTGCAGCACAACTGTCTGGATTTGATTGCCGGTTAATAAATTAACTGATGAGATTTCATTACCGGAAATTGTGCAAGTTGGCTCAAACTATCTCCCTTTTGAATCCTTTACTGCTTCCATCGCATATCAATACCGACCGCATCATTTATGTCCTTAAAAGGGGTGGTCTCACGGTATATGAAATTTACATTGGGTTCTGCCCACGCACCGATTTTAATAATATTATGCATATTGCTTGCGTGGTGCATGTCTACTTTATAAGTAATATAGATTTTCTCTTAACATCTTTATTTTTTTTAAAATACAGCATTTTGTACCAGAGGGGGTCTGAATTTAGGGGAATGTGGGATTTAAGTCGCTCATAATCGTCATAATTACATAATTGATCATGAGTTTATTTTGATAAATAGTCAATTATAAATACAACAAAATGTTTAATATTTCATGCTGATAGTTGTTCAGATACTCTTCTTTAATCCAAACCCTGTTTAGAAATTATAGCCATTTTGTCAACTGTTATAACCTAAGTATAAGCTAAGTTAAAAAGGTCAAAAGCCCCATTTGAAAAAGGGTTTCCAATGGTGTAGTGTTGGAAGTATGTTTGAAACTTCTAGCAATAGGTTTGCCAGCTGTAGCAGATGATAATGCATGCATAAAATTTATAACTTTCATCTCAGATTTGATATATGATATAACCTGTTTCAAATATGGCATTATATGTTGGTAATTTGCTGTTAGGTACATGTATATAATGCTTCAGATGTAGGAGAAAGGAAATGAAAACGCCAATAGTTAACCGGTTCCTCATATACTTTTATTTAAAGAGATTTCGTTTTCTCTCTTCATCCTATTGGTTTTGCTTCATTATATAATTAGGTGGGTGAGTGGGTGTTTTTTCTGAGGTAGTGATATAATTAGCAGGGCATGAACTGTCCATAGCATCATCTGCTTATTTTATCCAAAATGTTGAATCCTTTAGGTTTTTCATATGGCATGAGAAATTAGCTGAATATATAATTGTTAAGTTCATTAAAACAATTTATACTCAAACATATTCATTTGTGAAAAAGGAAACAATAATCCCAAAACTTGATAATTGCATCATTAATTATAGAGAATGTCTAACTAATAGATAAAATCATGCTCTAAAATTTAATATGAAAACTAAAAATATTGGGCAGATATGGTTTTCAAGGTCCAAGACAGGGTGCAATTTTCTCACTTTTATCAATATGCAAAATATGTGTAACGGCGTTGATGGTCATGCAAGACCCACAATTGCTTACTTTGAGTATTATTCACAAACAATAAGCTTCTTAACTTGTTAAAAACATCAAATACTTATAATTGGATAAATCACTATTAGTTTTACATTTTTCGGAAAACTGACTTGTAGCATTCAATGTTCTAGAAAAAGATGTTACCGGTCTTCAAATTTCATGAAATTTTCAGCATATCATCTATATATATGTGCCCTAAATTAAACAAATCGAGGAATCAGTCAAATGTCTATTACCGTTACGGTGGTCAACCACAAATTAAATCAATGTTACTCGAATAAAGTTGTCCAAATACATCTAAACCTAAAAACATACTTAGTGAAGAAAGTATAGAAACGAGAACACTTCATTTATGTATTAAACAATTTGTTGAGACTTGAAAAGGCTCCTGATCATTTGTATAATAAATATATAATAAGTTTGAGGTAGGTCAGTAGTAAATATGTCAAATTGTCAAATCAAATAAGCATTTTTAATACTAAGAATTCATTTTTACTACTAAGAATTCATATTATGAATATGTGTTTCATTTCTAATGATAAAATTATAGAAAATCATGATTTAGACAAAAAAAACTGCTAAAAACATTAAAATCCTGAATATTGACCAACATGTATATCATGTTCATTTCAACAGCGTTACCGGTTTTGAAAATTAATATAACTTTACCAGCATAAAGAAGTTACACCTGGCATTGTATAGACAGTATCATAGGTTGACAAGCACTAGAACATATCAAAATACGAGAGACAATTCGTCATTCTAGAATTAAATTTTGATAAAATTTTGAGAATTTCAAATTTAAATTCCCATAGAAAATCTATTTGTATATCTATTTAAGCCAAAATGGTATCAAAGTAACCCATATGGAGTCTGTTTTGAATTCTAGTTTTAACTGGGTTAATTAAAGTTAAATAAGTAATAGAATAAAGGCAAATTATTAGGTACATGTAGGTATGGTCACAAAGATGGAGTAAGTCCTGGTGCTCTCCTGAGAGCTGAAAACATTTTTCAAAATAAATAAATGCATTTTATAGGTATAAGAGTGAAGGCATTGACCATGCAATGCAAGATCAAAATTGGTGCGTGGGCGCATATGAGACATCCCCTTTAGAGCCGCCATAAAGAGCAAACCTGTGTACAAAGAGTCGTTATAAATTGCATTGTGCTACGTTTTCTAGTGCTTCTTGACTTTCGATGTTAACGTTATGCCGATGCCACGAATATTATGAAACGAGGCAGAAATTACCCTGATAGTCGAACCTGATAAACTTAAACAAAACAACATACACAAGTTCTTATAAACCAAAAGTTCGAATGAAATGGGAAATATTGTTTAACAAATACTTTAACAGGAAAATGATTTGGCGTACGTCTCTTTAAGTACCATGTAGTAACAAGGAAAACGATTTCAGATGAAAATCACACATAATGTCAAATTTGCCAAATTTACGGAGCGCAGACTTCAAGAGCTTTATGAACAAGATCTAATTCGAAAATAATAAAACATAACTTTAACAGCAACAACACTCGCCAGTTCGAGGCCCAAATTGAAATACGGTATTTCGAAAACAGCTTTAAGTTAGTCGTTCCCAAATACATATGTTTCTAAAAAACTGTATTATGTCCAGCAATGTACATATAAGTAATTTATCGATGATGTCACGCTGAAAAAAAGTTATACCACTTTTTAAACTCATTTTTAATTTATAAGCCATGTTCAAAATTGAATGATTTTTTTTTTTTGCCTAAAGACGTGTCTTTCAAGTAAGTAAAGTTGCAAAGTGTTCAGAAATAATTTTCTTTCACTAAACGCGTTTTTCGCGTAAAAGTGCAAAAATCAATGTTTTTGAAAAAAAAAAAAGTATAGCGTAAATTTAATTGAAATGGGGAACGGGTATCATCAAAGGGGCCATTCCAGTTTGGAAAAACATCAAACCTTCGAAATTTTTCAACTTGTATTATTACATTATTGGCCCCATACTGGTGAGTGCTGTTGCTGAAGAATTTATGTTCTGTTATTTTCTAATTACATCGTGCTCATAAAGCTCTTGGCGAGGTTATGTAAACCCTTATTAACGTTTTTCTAAGCTTGTTCTCCTTTAATAAAATATTCAACAAGCTTTATATTTTATTATTTGCGTTTGAAATCAAAAAAAGGTCTGTTTGTGTGTTTGTTTGTGTTTTTGTGCTGCTTTGAATGATTTTTTCATTTAAATCGTTTTTAAAAATAAAATTATGAATAACCATTTCACCGTCCCGCCAAGGGTATTTGTTACGGATTTTAAGATAAATGCATCAAATTTTTGTGAAACATGTGTTCGCCCTTTGAGCACAATGTTTATTATTTATTTGTTTATTTATTTTTATTTTATAATTGTGCTGAATGACCATATCATCGACCCATTAAAAACGTGACCGCCCCAAAAGGTGTCTTTTGAGTGGGAGTTTAAAATAATTGCATCAACATTTTGTTAAATACAATAACTATTTTTATCTTGATTTCATTTAATTTTAATGAATATGTTCTATTTCGCCTTCACGGTGTGGCTTGTCTTCTGTTTGCGCTGTCTGCCACTTTTTTGTACTCGCTGCCTTTCTTCTTGGTTGAGACAAACCAGAAGTCAGCTTATTTGGAAAGAGCTAGCCATCTTGCTTTTCAAATGTGTTGTCGGAAAAATGTTTTGTGATGCAATTTCTGTCCCGATTGTCTGTGTTGTAATTTAAAATTTATTTGCATCGATTCCTGGTCCCCCTATTAACGGCATATTATTTTTTTAAGAACAATTAAGAATATTTTGATCAAATATATATTACTTTAAGAAACATTGTTATTATTACATTATCTTGCCCTTTGTTGTCATTGATTAAGCCTAACCTGATTTAAAAAGTCTCCCCGTACATCCTTTTAATGTTCTTATTTTTCCAATCTTTAGGGATTGCTTGCAATAAGTTTGTATTTTGGTTTAAGCCCGCCAGTAACTTTGTGTTACTGATCGTTCCAAGGCGATACTCCTGTGGTGGTTCTTTTATGTTTTATGTCTTGGTGTTAAAAATTTTTGTGCTGTTGGCGCCTTATGTATGTTTTCATATTTTTAGTTAAGTTAAGCTAACTGAGTGGCCACTTATTGGGAAAATAGCTGCTCATTCGGTGTACGATGTGTTTTCATGGTATAAGTATCTGATTGTTAGTTTGTTTTTTTTTCCACCTCGGTTTTTGGAGTGGGAATCTTTTTTCTGATTGCGCCTTTTCCTGATCTTTGTTTTCTTGTACCTTTTTAAATACTCGAAATTGTAGAACAAATGTCTGGCTTCCGTAGGCAGTTTGTAAAGGGTTACTCATGCGTGTTCATAACCGGTATTGTACAATATGACCAACCTTACCCTTGAATCTTTAGTCTCACAATTCCCTATAGATTTTATTCTAATATTTTTTGTACTGGTTTTGTTAATTTCAATCAAATAACGCTGCGGCGAATAAAACAACGTGGACCTCAAATATTTCTAGTATCATAGAACAACAGATTGAGTATTTTGAACTTTGTAGAGGACAGCCCCGCTGTATTGCTGACGTTGACTACCGGAACAAAGGATAGTCACTAATTAAGCTCCCTCGGAAATTTGTACTGAAATTAATATTTGCTTAATGTGTCTGATAGAGGAATTTTTAAGATTGTTTTATTGCCAGTATCCAAATCTGGAACATTGCATTGCAGAAAACTATCTTATAACAGGATGCAGTTTAGGATTATAAGTTCTCACTAAGTCTTCTTATAATGAATATGAAGTTTAAATTAAATTGACACTATTCATTATATACATATGCATTTATCGAATATAAAAGATGGCTAACGATTTATAATCAGAAGACGTTCATCGAAGACTCGTGTCACAGATTTAACGTTATAAATATAATTGAAATAATTGCATATTAAACAATAAGAAACATGCATTACATTTATTTACAAATCTGCGACGTGAATAAACGATTTTAGAAATTCGTCAGAAGGGAAAAGGTAGGCAATGATCAGGAACTGGTGCAATCAGAAAGTAATCCCCATTCCAAAAACCGAGGTGGGAAAACTTAATTAACAATCAGGTACTTATACTCAGAAAACATATCGTAAGCCGTGTGAGCAGCTATTTTCCCAATAGATGGCCACTCAATTACCCAAAACTTAACCAAAATATGAAAACGTACATAAGTTGCTAGCAGCACAAACATCAACACCAAAATATAAAACAATAAGAACCAACACAGAAGTATCGACTTGGAACGATCAGTAATATAAATTACTGGCGGGCTTAAACTAGTTATACAGGCCTAACCTCACCCTGGTTAAAGAAGAGATTGCTTAATGTCGCGAAAAAAGTTTTATTTTTACTGCTGATGCGACTCACGTTCGATCCCTTAAATCATTTCATGACACTTGAGACACTTTCAATCATGGAAAAAATCGAGTGGTCTAATTAGATCTGTTAAATCTGCCAAACAGAAAAAAATTGTTACTTTTGAATTTGTCTAGCCTAATAAAGAGATTGTTAACGCTAAATTTATCTGGTTGTTACAGACAGTACAGAAATATCAGTGACCTGACTTAGATAACGAGTTTCCCAGACAAATCATCACGGTATGCTAGATGGACCTTAATAAATGATTAAGGTTGCTCTTGTCTGTATTTGGATTGGCTCTAATCATTATTTCAAAGCACGTTGTGCTGATTGTGGCTTTCGTGTACTATGTTTGAAAACAAAATACACATGCCCAGTCAAACCAGATGGATTTAGTTTGAATTTGCCTAAGATGAATTTGCAAAAAGCATTGATCATTTAACAGGTTAACTTACGAAGCAAACGTCAGCTTAATGATTGGGTCACTGAAGAATGTGTATGTGTAGTAAGGGAGCAGCCAAACTAGTTCACGTTCCAAAATAGTGTCTTGCTGATCGTTCCAAAGAGAAAGTTCTGTTGTGGCTCTTTCGTTCCTTGGTTGGTCATGTTCAGCGATGGCAATTTAGTGAATAGTTATATGTAATATTTGGCTCCGAAAAGATAGCTGAATGACATCCTAAGGCTTTTGAAACCTATATGCTCCCTCAGTTTACCATAATTATGTACATGCACTTGTTGCATCTTATCTATTTAGTTTCAATTTCAAGGGCGATGCCTGCTTATTATATGCCTGTTTTGATTCCTGGCCATAACGTTTTTATTTTTTTTTCTCTTCGTAATATTTGAAATTTGAACTTCAGAACTTACGATCCCGTAAATAAATGTTTTGGAACCGTATACAAATAACGTTAGTGAGTGGGCTGATTCAGTACAATAAATAGTTTATGAAGATTTATTCTTACATGTACATGTATCCCAGTGATGTGCACATGGTAAGCGTTAAATATAATAAAGAAAAAATGGAATGACCAGGAAAGAAAACAATAAAACTTAAATTCCAAAATCAAACATCAGGACCCAGTTGTTCAAAATTAACGCCATCAATGACAATGACAAAAGTTTATTCCGTAATAGAAGGCCATTGGCCCACAATACATATCATTTACAAACAGATATACAAGTGATATCCTATATTAATAATTCAGTAAATACGTTTTTACCATAAAATTAGAGTTGATGAAAGGTATTTCTTAACGAAAAGGCACTAATCAAGAATTTTGACACTATATGCATTTCCAGTTCAGTTTGTAATTTCATAATGTTATAGAAATGTTGTACGGTTATATTTTGCCTCCAATGTTGAGGGAAGTACTGGTTTCTTAATTCCTCATAAGCTGGACATAGCATAAAGAAATGAAACTCGTCCTCTACCGTATAAACATTACGCCCTAGACAAAAAGGGCAGAACCTGAATTCTCTTCCAACATCTGTATGCCTACCTTTTTCGATCATAAGTTTATGACCTGAACAACGAAAGTTTGCTAACGTTTTTCTGGCTATATAACTCAAATCTGTGAATAAGTATTTTTCAATGTCCAACAGAGACTTGAAGTGCTTATAATGCTCAGCTTTTGAGGAACTATCTAATCTACTTCTCCAATTCTGAATAGATATATCTTTAATACGTTTTGTAAAAATGTCAATAAATTGATTTGCATCCCCTATTGTGTTTGATATCCATACATAACCGAAACCATGTTCAAATAAAAGAGTACGTATATGCGTGGCCCAAGTAACACGACCAGCTTCGTCTAGCGAACGAAGCATTTTGTAGCATTGATAAGGGTACCTATTTATATGCATTTGAAGAAGTTTGGTCCAATATTTTATACATTGCGTCATGTACGAAACAGCCATGCAATATCTGCCGCTTTCACCAAGTACAAAACTATCCATAGTATTGCTATTTAATCCAATATATTGTTTACAAAAAATAAGCTGAATCTTTTCAATCTCTTCACTATATGTATAGCCCCATATTTCGGCACCATAACAGGCAATTGGCTTAACCATCGTATCGAATAATTTAAATGCATCGTTCGGTGTAAAACGTCCAAACGATTTCTGATATCTAAAAATACTATGCGCTGCCTTTTTAGCTTGGCGAGATAGTAAATCTTTTGTTCCAGTCCATATTAATTTAGGAGTAAAGTAAACACCCAAATATTTGTAGAAAGACACTACTTCAATTTTCTGGCCGTTATACAACCATTTTTCTGTTTCTTTGAGAATTCCCCCGTTTCGAAAAACAATAATTTTAGTTTTGCTTAAGTTCAGACTCATACCAACAGACTTACAAAACTTCTCAATTAAATTAATCTGTTTTTTGTAATCTTGCAACACTATCAGCAAAGCTGGAAACATCATCTGCAAACATCAAAGCTAGGACATCTTCAATCTCATTTGAAATAAAAACACCATTTTCGCATTCTGACCTTAAAAATGACACAAGGTCATTGATAAAAAGACTAAATATTATCGGTGAACTTATACACCCTTGCCGGGTACCTATATTACATTCAAAATACTCAGTCAAGCCTTCATTTACTTTAACACATGATTTTAATTTTCGATACATAGATTGGAAAATCTTTATAAATTTGCCTTCCGAATTTATGCCTTTCCGTTTAAGTGAATCCCATAGTTTTTCATGGTTTATGCTATCGAAAGCTCGACGAAAATCGATAAAAATGCAGTAAAAACGACCTCCTTCTCTGCTTAGATATTTCTGGACTACTGACTGCAATGAGAAAATATTATCAATTGTCGAATAATTTTTTCGAAATCCAGCTTGTGATTCGTCAATAACCTGGTTGTCTTCACACCAACTTTGTAATCTTTTCGTTAGAATACCGTTAAAAATTTTACATAAACTACTAATCAACGAAATCCCTTTTTCCCGGAAATAATTTTCCGGTGACGTTTTGTTCCCATTTTTATATATTGGGCAAAGAATACTTTCCCCCCCAAGTCTTCTGGATAAATCCCACTATTGAAAATGTCATTAAGTCATTGGTCTAAACACTAGCATATTTTGGCTGCTTCGAACATGTTCGGCCAGTTTTGACCATCTGATTGGAGAGAAAAAAAGAATGTATTTTGCCAAAAGTTTGTCCGACTCTATTATGAATAGTTATTCTTTATTGCCAAACATCACAATTTTAATCATGCAAAGCACCAGTATGGCGTTACAAGGGATATGAAAAGTGACCAAAACAAGCATTTTCGATAAACTTACCACCATGAATAGCTTAGGTAATCCTTTTGCACGCGAATGGCAGATTTTTTCTGCACATCACATTCCGACTGCATTAAACAAGATATTTAACTATCCAAAAACACATTTGTTTTGAGAAAATTAGTTATGGTTCATGTAGAGCAATGTACGCGGAAAATGTAGTATATAATTTTCCTTGTGTACATGTTTTAATATTACACAACAGTTTTGAGAAAGTCCTGAACACGGGGTGCAATATACTCTTCCTCAAAAGTCCTGTCACCCTATTAGTTTTCATTTATTGAATAAATGAAAATGCATTGTGTTCCATTTTTGTCTATTGAAATATACATGACAAAGTCCAGTATGCCAAATGTCCCTTTCATGCAGTTCACGTTTGTTGCGTATGTGCAGTTTAAACACATTTTTTTATAGTTACAAGGGTGCGAATGGGTGGGGATCGGGGTGGAGGTCAGTCCATGTTAGTTGCATCCTTCGGATACAACTGAAGTCTAGAACATCCGTGGCGTGGTAAAGCTATCTGCTATGTAATAAGTGGTTGGGAAATAGCCCTAGGGCTTCTCCGGCATATTCATTCCAGATGAAATTTCAAATATGCCCTGTCTCAGTTTGAATTCGTTCGAATTGATGCTTTACATCCCAGTCAACAGCTAAGGTCATGTCGGGACGTTGCCTCCACTTTATGGGGCTCTTGCCCAAAATGAAGACGTCCCAGTCAACAGCTAAGGTCATGTTGGGACATTGCCTCCATTTTATGGGACTCTTGCCCAAAATGAAGATGTCATGAGTCTTTGACATCCAACATGTGCTTCAAATATAACCAGACAAAGCCAAAAGGGGTTATAATATATGAGCCTTGATGCGAGAAAACCGGTCTTCACGGTTTCCTACCAGGTCCGACATAAACGTGTCTGTGCAGTCTCAGAAAATGGTCAAAAGCTTGAAATTTCGGATTTAGGAAGAAGAGAAATTTTACTATCCGAGTGGTGAAACCAAAGGCGCTGATCAGCTTCGCAGTTACCGCTGATCAGCTTCGCAGTTACTGCGAATCTGATCTGCGCCTTTGTTTTTCGCATATGCAAAATTCCGGTTTTCTCACGATGTGGCTCATATTATAATGTGCGGATGGTTAGACTCGGAACCTCTTTTCCTGGGCAGGCTCAGACCCGAGCGGTTAACCAGTAATCAGATAGCCAGTCAGAATCCTACAGGCTTTCACTGGAGGCATAATCAGCCCATCTATTTCCTTCTGGGGCCCCAATGGATAGGGGCCCCTGTTTCAGTATGACTTGCGATGTAAGTAGGGCATAAAACGCTGACACTACAACAAGAATATGATTCAGTGGTCTAAGTTTCAGATTTTTTTTTAAATAGTTGCTATTCGTATTACTGCTGATATATATTACAAAGTACGTGATTTGGGACTTCACTTCAATGCTACACTGCTAAACTGCTGACAGCCCCACAAGCGTTGGCTCCACCCCGACATGACTAAAAATTGTTGACTGGAATGTTAAGCCTCCATACAAACAACCAAATTAACTGCTGACAGCCTACGGACATTTTTCCCAAATCGTGCTTGCTCATTGTGTAATGGTTAGAGTGTCGTAGGTTAGATCCAGAGCCGCATCATAAATAAGACCGTTTAAATGGTATCAGTGGCTACTTTGCTTGGCGCTCAGCATTATAAGGCAAGCACTGGATATTCTTCTTTCAAAATATAGCATTACTTACATCTCGAAAATATATGAAAATGACTGAAAAAAAAAATAAATAAAAAAGGTCTGATACTGATCACTGTCTGTATTCACTGGAGGACCATATGGGAGATTGTCAATTGTGCTAAATTTGTTGTCCTCCTAAAATATAAAATTTATTTATTTATTTATTTATTATTATTATTTTTTTTATTACAACACTTAAGGTTATCCATACCAACAGCAAAGCAAAAAAAAATTATATATATATGAAAAAAAAAAAAAATGACCACTGAAATTTGTCTATCTTGTACCCCCTTATAGGATAGTCCTGGGACAAAGTCGGTCAAGCAAAACATTGGTCAACCTGGTACAATATCGACATACATGTACATGTATACATAGCTCTGGGCCTATTGAACTGTTTCCAGAGTGGTATTGATCCAAGGGTTCTTCAGCCTTTCCGGTTAAAATTTAAAATGAGCTAGTTTATCCGCATGACCTTAGCTACAGTATTAAGTGGGACGTAAAAACATTACCAAACAAGCCATTGAAGCAAAATTTAACTGTTTTGCCTAGACATGTTATTTGCAACCTTGGGTCTAATGCATATACACAATGTAAATACTGACTCATAGGATGGTTGTGTCAAGTCATTATTTTTTTTCTCACTTTCTTTTGTGTTTTGGCCGTAATGTATTTCACAACTATTATTTAGTCATTGCGAGACAAAGCCATCCCTTTCTGGGTACGTAACCGGTACTTTGTGGAGCTTGAAGTTTTTTTTTTTTTTTTTTTTTTTTTTTTGTTTTTTTTTGTTTTTTCTTTTTTCCAATTAGCTTCTTTACTCATATCAAGACAAATCAATCGGTAGGTGTGGCGAAAACCGGAGTACCCGGGGAAAAACCACCTGACACACCCGCAAGCAGAACTATGCTTGTCCCACATGTAACTCATGCCCCGTGCGAGGTGCGAACCCACAGAGGTGAGATGATCGAATGATCAAGAGCACTGAAGTCAGCGACCTTAACCATTCGGCCACGGGGGCCGCCCGGAGCTTGAAGTGTCTTGCTCAGGGACGCTACATGGCGGAGGCGGGTATCGGACCGAATCATGACCTCTCAGTTGTTAGTCCGGTTCTCTGTTAGCAAACCAGGCTCCCCACGTTTTGCTAGGAGAGCCGCTTTTTCCTTTGTGTTTCTTGGGTGAATAAATTTAGTAACTGTCATAAAATCAAATTTCCATTACAGTCAAGTACTTGGTTTCGCAAAATGTTCTTGTCAATGATAAATCATTGCCATCAGAAGAATAGAATTTTAATTACTGCTAAACTATACCCGACAAGATGTAGACAAAGCCATATCCTTTACTTTGCAGGAAAGATTTTTATGACCAAATTTTTCGTTTCTTGAAGCCGTTACCTCATAGAAGCGACTATTTCAAAAGAAATTGTACATTCTTGCTGATTTTTTAGCCCCGGCAACGTGTCATCCTACGTAAGTTTGAAGTATTGGGTTCTGGTCCAGCCTGTGTTTGCCATTAAATATAATGTAACAGTGTTTACAGTTTTCTATATAATTTTATGAGATCCTTCATGTACGTAATGTACATGGTTGTTTCCATGCATAATCGATGTTTCTTTGCTCTCGGTATGTAACAGTGTGACATTAGATGTCATAAAATTTGACATGCAAAAAGCTACTAAAGATAAAAGATTGGTGTGAGTTCACAGATATTTATTGGGTAATGCAATGTTTAGAAAATTGCCAATAGAACAAAAACTGATTATTTGTTTTGAAGGTACTGGTAGTACATATTTAACCATGTTTTTAATAAGGATTTCCGGAGTCGAGAACTTTGCGTAACCGGAAACTCGACTGTACATTGTATTTTAACAATATTTGAAGATCATTTCACCCAAAATCAACTAATTGTATACTCTTCAATATTAAACATTAAACACACTCAATGAACATGCATTTTTGTACTTCAGGTTTTTATCATTCACCAAATATCACATTTGTAGCGCGTTGCATTGGCGCAAAGCCATCATATGCTGCTACAGTCTCCTCACATGGCTGATGTATTATTCAATCAAAATGACAACTAATTAGTGCATGGGGCCTAAAGAAATAGATGGGCTGTTTATGCTTCCAGGCAAAGCTTACACGCTTCTGACTGACCAGCTGATTACTGGTATACCGCTCTGGTTTGAGCCTGCCCAGGAAAAGTGGTTCAAATCAAACCATCCATACATATAAGCCTTTGTGGCTTAGTTGGATGGTTATATTTGAAGCACTTGTTGGATGTCATGACATCCTCACTTTGGGTAAAAGTCCCATAAAATGGAGGCAATGTCCCGACATGACCTTTGCTTTTGATTGGGACGTTAAGCATGAAGTCAAATAAAAACTTCCTTTGCCATGTTTGCCTTCTGTGTTTGTTGATGCATATATATGGTAATGTCTGTGTCGTGGTATCCTAGGGTGTGTTTCAAACATTTTTTGACCACAAATAAATTCAAACATGTGCTTGGACATGCTTTAAGGTCAAAATGCGTTGCAATGTGACATCTGGATATTGTGTGTCGAGTCTCAAGGAATAGATAAACATAATACGGTATGTTGAGTGCAAATTTCAATTTAAAAACGCTACACACTTTGGCTCTAATTAGATGAAATCCGGGTGTATTTCCCAAAGCGAAGACAAAGATGTCCCATACAACATCCTTAAATAAAACTTTTAGATATGGCAAAATAGTCGTTAAGGTTTCTTTCAGCATTTCGATACATACCCCATCCGGCCCCGGGGATCTATTTGTGTGAATAGATTTAGTGCTGTTAATGATTTCTTGATCAGAAATCGGAATGTCGAGGTCTTCACTCTCGTGATCTTGGGTTATATTTCTCAAAACATCTTCATGTTCATTTATTTCGGTCGAGTTAAACAGACCCTTAAAATAGTTCAACCATTCATCTGTAGAAATTTGATCACTTAAGTTTATTTTTTGTTGCAATTCTGCTTAATAAGGCGCCAATATTGCTTTGGATTTTTGCTAGCGTTCAAGAGCTCCTTACGCTTCGACTTCTCGAGTTTACTTCGTTTAGAATGGCATATATTCTTGAATCGATTTTTCGCTCTCTTATATGCGATAAAATCTAAATTATTATTTGAAAACCTAAACTTACGTAACATATTAAATTTATAAGATTTTAACAACTGACATTCATTATCCCACCATTCGGGCTGTGTATTTTCATGGGTATTTTTGAAAGGCTTAATCTTCATAGTATCACCTGATTTGTGATATAAACCAATAAATTCAGAAAGTTGTTGAACTGCAGGAACCCCATTTTGTATTATATTACGATTAAAAAGTGTATACAATTCGTTGAATTTCGTTAAAAAATATTTCTATATTCTTCTTTCCATTTAAATTTCTGCCAATATTGTAAATCCCGGATTTGTCCCCAGTCCCGGTATCCGCGCTCCCAATTCGTAGTATACAGTTTAGGGGAAAATGATCAGAAAAGTCTTCGTTACCGACCTGGAAGTGTAGAATTGAGTCGAAAAGTGACGATGATGCCACCATATAATCAACTATACTATTTGCATTATTTGCAGTACAGGTTATCTCCCCTCTTTTATCATTAAATAAACGACCATTAAATACATGTATACCATATGTACAACATAATTCAACAAAATACGTTCCAAAACGATTATATGTTTCATCTTTTGATTCCCTGTGTATATTAAATGTATCTGACGGATAGTCGGTATCCCCAAAGACAAACTGCAGGTCATCGTTAGGTATAAAATCTTGAAAATTGCTAATACGAGAGTTTAAATCTCCCGATAGGAAAATGTCTGCTTGAGGATAATCCAAAACAATGTCTGAAATTTTCTCACTTAGTATAATAATGCCATTATCTTCTGTTGTATATATAGGAGAATTTTCTGGGGCAACATATGTGAAAAACATAACGAGGTCGTTTTGGCGCCTAAACATTTCAGCACCAAACCTTAAAACTACACATTCGTTAGCTAACGATTCGTTAAAATTTCCAACATGAATATTACAAATACTCTGATATTTTTGTTGCTTAAATATGAGAATCCTTTGCATTAACTTAACGAGTTGAGGTCTTAAAGACGGAGTTTTGAACAATTAGGTGTAACAACTAGACAAAGCAAGGTCAGACATAAATAATAACAAGCTAATACAAAAATAAAAATCAGATCCTTTCAGAGCAGCGAACGTATTTATAAGGAAGGGGATTTGCCATACCGCGGATTCGACTACTTAAGCCTCTTCACTGACCCTATAGATTTGGCAACATGGAGCCAAAGAGTATAATTGTTATTTTGAAACTGTCAACAGGATAGTCGATACACAGACTACTATAATCCAAATGGAGCCAAATGTATTAAACGTTGGTCAGAAAAGGTATCTGAACCGATAATAATTTTCTGATTTCTTATGATACACCCGTTGACCAAAGGACCAAATGGAAAATATAATCTGCACTCTGGATGATGTATGGAGAGACTTTTTATGGCCACCACGGCACAACTAGCTTTCTCAAAGCGAGGTAGCCAACCAGCATCGACTTCACAGAGATGGCGAGAAGAACATATAGACAAGCAGGTTAAACGATAACGTAAACATATAACCCACAAGAACCGTCAAGGGAATGTCAGTATAGAATTACTGAAGGGCTTCCTACTTCGTTAATGAATCAGCATTGAAAAAGAGCAAATGTTAACAAAATCAATAACTCAAAAGTAACAAATCTCTTTGAACAAAAGAGCAAAGGAACGCTAATTTATTATACAGTTTTCAAATCCCTGCGGACACGACGTAATATTGTCAAGCGTTTAGCTCGTTTCTGAACCAAAATTCAATTTCCTCCCATCTGTAAGACTGATTAAAGTCGAGACTGTCATTCCCTGTAGGTCGGGCATGCAAATGTAAATGCAAAGATAAAATAAGGAAAGCAAGGTCTGTAACCGTATAACTCGCGTTGCATGCTATTACCTAAACTTTATATCAATTTCTTGTGGAAAAATCAAGTACATGTAATAAAGTTATTTAAGCTGCAAAGGAAGTTACCATTGGACTGTGCACGTATTAGCATTTCACCGTTTTCAGAAATATCAATAATCGTGTCATTATTTGCATTCCAGATATATCAAAGCCTGATACAAAGACAGTGCATTATCACCAGAGAGAGAGAGAGAGAGAGATAGAGAGAGAGAGAGACTCGAAGAAAATAAATCACACTATCAGGAAGCTTGCAAACTGCAAACTGTAACGGAGATGCTTATTTCTAGAGATGCATCTTATAGCAGAAATAACCAAAGCTCTAATTTACATCTCATGACAGACAGCTAGTGCATTGCGCTGGATATTTAGTAGTCTCTATTTTTGTATTAAATAAAGAATGACGATCATTCTAGATGCCTCTATAACAATGTCTCAATTTTCCTTAAGTCTAATGTTCAGCTTAATGGTAATCATTCCCTAGATGAGAATCTGTAAGAAAGACTGTCAAAACATTTCCGACTTATCCTACTTTTGACGACTTCTGAAACGCGTATAAAAGTCAAATGAGTTTCATTGAGAATAATTCAGAGAAACGTGTCTATGGAAAGCAAAACAAAATGTTCAGAAAATGGGCGCGGTGCAGCGATGAACAGCGCGCATGATTTTGGGCTATATGTCCGTGAAATATTTGCACCCATACACCTCATTTTTGTACAATAAAAACAGGGGATGTACAGCGGTATGCACTGTTTTTGTTCCAAAACATACATGTAGAGGCATACTAAGGTGTATCCGATATCAATGTATTAAGAAGAAAATATAAAAAAAATGTTTTTTTTGTTTTTTCTTGTTTTTTTTTTTTTTTTTTTTTTTTTTTTTTTTTTTTTGGTAAAGTTCTATTTCCACAGCTACATGTACATCATGTACACAGTCGCAACTTGCGCGTTTTTTTTTTTTTTTTTTTTTTTTTTTTTTTTGTGATGTGGGTCGGTGGAGGGGGAAGCCATTAAATTTCAGTTGAAAAATAAATGCAATCAAATTGAGTCCATCGACATTCTTAGAGATATTTCAAGAAAGAATACCAGATTATTTTTATCTTTTCTAGCTTTTTATGCACCTCCCTGCCTGGGGATGTAACTTGACGTTTTATGCGTATTATTTGGCACATATTCATCAAGTGTGGCAGAGATTTTCACATAACATGTTGTCCCAAAAAACCTAGCCACTTAAATATTTATACCAAACAAAAAAAAACAAAAAACAAAAAAACCACAACAATAGGTCACCTTGGATCTTCGAGTTTAAGGCTAAAATTATGATGAAATTCAGGTTTGTTGCTGTATGATTCCTATTCATGTGTTATTACGGTATAACATGTAAAATAAGAGCTGTCGCAGGACAGCGTAGCTCGCCTGACTTGTGCTTTGCCACTTAATCCATTAAAATCTTCGATCCATGACCTCAAGGTCATTCAGGTGGGCCATTATTGTACAATATAAAACATCACACTAATATTTTTAACTACATGCAAAGTGTCTACTTGACCCTTCTACACATACGAAAGATATAAACTCATATAACTTTACCAACCAAAAACTTTTAACATAAAATGTCTAAGTCCGTGACCTTGACTTCAAGGTCACTGATGTGGAACGGGACGGTACAGTGTAAAATTTAAGAACAATATTTAACAGCAGGCCAAGTATTAAATAGATCAATCCATATATTCAAGCCATATAGAGGTCTAAACTTTAATAAAACATTTTAACACAAAATGTCTTAGTCTTTGACCTTGGCCTCAAGGTCATCCAAGTGGGTCATGGTTGTACAGCATAAACCTTAAGACCACTATCTACCAGCACGCAAAGTACCAACTTGATCCATCAACAGAGATATAGACTTATAAAAGAATTAACCAAAAACTTTTACATTTGAGCAACTCCGACGCCGACGCAAAACGCCGACGCAAACACCGAGGCCGATGCCACGAATATTATGAAACGTGACAAAAGTTACCGTGATAGTCGAACCTGATAAACTTAAACATAACTATATACACAAGTTCTTATAAACCAAATTCAAATGAAATGGGAAATAGTGTTCAACCAAGACTTTAACAGGAAAGTGATTTGACGTACGTCTCTTGAAATACCACGTAGTAACAAGGAAAACCACTTTCAATATTGAAAATCACACAATGTCAATTTGCAAAATTTACGGAGCTCAGACTTCAAGAGCTTTATGATCAAGATCTCATCAGAAAATAAAAAAAAAAACAAAAAACAAAAAAAAAAAAAAACAAAAAAAAAAAAAAACACGAGACCAAAATTGAAATACGGTATTTCAAAAACAGCTTAGTCGTTTCCAAATACATATGCTTCTAAAAACTGTATTATGCCCAGCTATGTGCATAAAAACATTTATCGCTATGATGTTATATGGAATAGTCACTGATAGCACCAACAAACATATCATTATTAAGTTGGCAGAAGTCTCGCCTGTAGAGCTGAAAGTACGTGAGCCACTCTTGTCCGTCTAGTGTGTAATAACAATGTTGGCCTCGTACTGGTGAGTGTTGTTGCTGTAGAATTTATGTTCTGTTATTTTCTAATTACATCCTGCTCATAAAGCTCTTGGCGAGGTTATGTAAACCCTTATTAACGTTTTTCTAAGCTTTAACGAATTATACAACAAGCTTTTGATAATGCTTATTTGCGTTTGAAGTTAAACAAAAAGTTTGTTTGTTTGTGTATTTGTGCTGCCTTGTATGATTTGTTTTTTATTTCAATTATTTTTCTAAAATAAAACTGTGTTACTGTGAATAACCATTTCGCCGACCGAGTAGATATAAAATAACACTGATATCCTTTAAGAGCAGTAAGCATATAAATGAGAAAGGGAAAGTCATACCGCCATGCTTGAGCCTGTTCAGTGACCCCATAGATTTGGCAACGTCACCGTGTTGCCAGGTGTCTTTGTTAAGGATTTTGAAATAATTGCATCAAAATTTTGTGAAACATGTGTTTGGCATTTGAACACAATGACATTTTTATTTATTTATTTATTTATTTATTTATTTATTAGCTATTTATTTACTTTATATACTCTGACATTGTGGTGAATGACCATTTCACCGAACTAGTGAACACGTAATCGCCCCACTTTTTGATAAAAGTATGAAACTTGGCACAGGGGTAGATTTATAATCATAAAAATTTTTGAGGGTCAGTGCCACGTAAAATTTTTCCTATGACGGCCACCATCTTGAATTTCAAAATGGCGGCTTTTTTCATTATGCACTTATATAGATGGATGTCAGTTTGCAGTACTGCTTTCTTTTGAAGTATTTAAAAGCCATTGTAATTATCATAAACATTTCAAGATATCTTATTATGCATGTAAACTCCTAAATTTTCCAAGATGGTGGCTACTTTTCAAGATGGCCGCCACTTTTTGCAGAAAATCAAGATAGCATGATGTTAACAATTCAAATTAACAAATATATAGATTTAGAATTGTAAAATGTTCTCAAGTATCTAACATGTCACAAATACAAGTTAAATGTGATTTATAATTGGTAAATTGAATTTAACTGATCAAATTTGTCATTCAAAATGGCTACCAAAAAAGTGAAGTACATACGTATGTTTTCATTTTGACAGTTTTTCTGAGTTTTGTTTTTCAGATGATTTTACTTGATACCTGTGTATGTGTATTTCTGTATCAGCCTATAACAATCGCATTCTAAATAATACATTCAAGTGTGGTAATTAAGATGGCCGCCAAATTGAAATGCCCTAAATCTGAAATGTGCCATTCACAATATTTGCTGTCATACAATTTAAATGCTTTGTATTTGAAATCTGCCACAGATAAGTCAGCCGTGCCAGGAACTCCTTAAATGTGGATGCAAAAAAGGCTGCAAGCAGAATTGTACTTGTCAGAAAGCGGGTCTGAGATGTACTGGACTTTGTTTCTGTCGTGGGGACTGTAGGAGAGATTGAATTGTGATCTATATAGCGTGACAGAGCACAGGAAAGGTACAAGTAGGCAATGATAAGAAAATGGCACAATCAGAAAGAAATTCTCACTCCATAAATCGAGTGTCATGACACTTTGGTATTTATACCAAGAAAATCTATAGTGAGTGAGCAGCTATTCCCCAATAGGCGGCCAGTCAGTTACCTGGACTGAACTTAAATATGAAAACGTACATAAGGCTCAAACAGCACAAAAATTCGACTCCAAAAACACAAAATAATTAGAACCACAACAGAAGTATCGCCTTGGAACGATCAGTAATATAAAAATTACTGGGGGGCTTAAACCGGTTTTACAGGGCCCTATCCTCAGCCTCATCTTCTGCAGTGGTTCACAACATTTAATTAGTTGTTCCGTCCTCGTGGTGAATCTCTAACTAGTCAATGAATCATCAAGGACAAACGAATAAATCATGATAAGCACCCTGATGAATCAGAAACGAGGACTCAACAGATTCAGTAAGCTGCCAGATGATGGAGATCGCTGGGCGCCGAATAACTTACTGAAACCTGGAGCAAAAGAAAAACACCAGTTGAACCCTGGTAGGCCAAGCTACAGACAAGAAGCTCCGGCCCCAACCAACTAAAATGAAAAGCTTTATGTCAGGGCCATCATAGAGTCTGACGCCCGACCCACCGGCGTGCAATTTAAGAAGATAGCATAGTTATCAACCATGATTGGGTTAAAAACTAAGCATGCAGACTGTCGCATAACATTCAAGTTATAACCTATACATCTGTAAAGCAAAGAAAAGTCATTCCTTCCTATAAGATTCTTAAATTTGTAAACCAAGTCACCATAGAATTCTGGTTCCGAAAGGCCCTCATGTAAAAGCGTCGTTAGGCCAACATTAAAGAAAATCAACTCATAGTGTCTGCGATAAAATTTAGAAAATGTTTTTCGAAGTTTATATTCCTCGCTGCAATTTCATTGATAGCCTGTTTGTTGCTTCTATTATAGGATCCAGTAAAGTTTTGAACAGGCAGTGTTTATTTAATTTATTAACCATGTACACATGCGTTCAGTTATTGATATACCCCTTCGATATTCAGAAATAAAATGAAAGTTCTTCTTGTTTTTGAACAATCGTCACTGGCAAGAAATGGACAACTGGAGGAATTTGTTAATATATTTAGTTAAGTATGAGTGTAAATATTTACTCTCGGCTGAGACACAATCAGGGTTGCCTTTTGTGTTGCACTTGAGGCAAAAAAGTAACCTCTTTGTATTTTCATTTTTCTTGGTTTATAATAACTTATGACCTATCAGGTTTATATTCCAGAAATAATTCTTTTGGCTCTCGCGTTTTTCAAATTTCACCATAGTGGGTAATGGGAATAGTTCAGAAAAGGAGCTTCAAACCAGTGTTTTGGGCTGCTTAAATAAGATCATATGCAGCCTAGATAAGTCATTGTTCCATGCTGCAGTTAATTTAATACAATGTAACATGTGTGGTTGCATATGAAAAATTGAAGGAAACCTTGACTGCAACACACATTTTATTTCTAGGGTGTCTCTTAACATGGGGCTACGGACTCTACAGGCCATGCAAAAAAAATATTTGACCACATCAGCGGTCCTATACAATTTCTTGACAAAACCTTCAGCCATGTTTTACTAGTCCTCAGTCTGAAAAATAATAAGACCATTTCATCCTTGTTAATAGGAATCTGGCTTTAAACATCCATTATGAAAATAGGGGCTACGGACTCTACATAAAAATGATGATTTTTAAAAAAACAAGTACTCTTCACTATGAGGATAAATTCAACTTCCATTGATTCTAAACTTTCTATTGTCTTAACAATGAAAAGACTAGATACCAAAAAATCATGTTCTAATCATGGGTGTAATTTTTTTACCTGCCAACTAAAGACACCATGAAAAATTGAAAAACATACGAAAAGTACTGTTTCACTTCATACTCCATATTTTCATTAATTTTAGTCCAAATTCAAAGCAGTAAAAAGTATATTAAAGGGGACATACGTCTCCTTAGTTCTAGAGCCATATGCAACATATTTCATTCATGAACATTTAAGCAAACATGTTTAAAAAACACCCAAAATAAAAGTGCAACATCACAACATGTTAAAAACAGTGTTTTTTTTAGCATATAATCTCTCACTGACGCAAAATATTGTACACAATATGGTATCATTATATATCGCCAGAAAGCTTATTATCCCAGTGTTATAATAAAATATAAACAATAGGTATTGGATAATATCACACTGAATTACAGATGCATAACATGACCAAGGTAGTAAAGGCAACCCTGATTGTGTCTCAGCCGTCTGTATATAAAACTTCCAGATCTTGTGATGTTGTATGCCTAAAGTGATAACAAAAAAAAAAACGCTGGTTTTCGAGTTTCAAAGATTCCACAAGGAACCTTGAATAATGGTTTGTAATTTTGTTTATAATTTATGAAAGAGTAATTAATTTTTCTACTAAGGCTGAAAATTTGGTGTCTTTATGAGCACGTTTTTACAAAGTTACACCCTGATTCAATGTGCATTTTAGAATTTCATGGTAAAGCGGCTGTTACAATAAATAAAAGTAAGTATGTCAGTGTTATTTTGCAAGAAAATTAATATTCCACAAGGAAGGTTGTACGGAGAAAGCGTGCTAGTAGATTCCATCAGGTAAGCACGTCTTAAACACCTCTGGCGTTATATCCTTAAACGTGCCAAAACGTGGGTTTGCATTTCATCATACAGTTTCTTGATTTGTTTTCTTGACACAGAATAACATAGGGGGCTGGAACTTTCACAGAGCTTTTCAGTGTCAGGCTATCACACACATCTCATTTTAATGACATTTCAAACCTAGATTGTAAGCCAAGGGAATCACTAGGACATTCAAACACAGACGTTTCTCTAATATCAAAAACGTGTTTTGTGGTTTTAGAATTAATACAAACAACACTGCCTTGCATATATACTAATTCTTTTCGTATCCTTTTTTGGCATAATAAACCCTATAGAAGAGGTTTGAAATATCAAGAAGAGGAGATATGAGTCATTGCCTAACAATAAATTAAGCCCACTATGGTATTCCGTGCGGAAGAACAAATAATGGAACTGTATAATGAAATGCCAACTGACGTTTTGGCTGAATACAAAGCCAAGTGTGAATCCACAGTGCTTTAAGGCATGCTTATCTCATATAGGAACCCGACAATGAATATTTCTTCTTACAAGCGTCCTAGTGGAATATAAGTTTTCTTGCAAAATAACAGTCGCATGCTTAGTTTTATATTGCAACAACCGCTTTACCATGAAACTCATAAATGCACATCGATTAAAAATCAGGTTGTAAAGAGTGCTCATAAAGACACCAAATTTTCAGCCTTAGTACAAAAATGGTTATTCCTACATAAATTAATCACAACATCACAAACCATTATCTATGGTTCCTTGTGGAATCTTTGAAACTCGAAAATCAGCGATTTGTCTTAAAAATTTGATTCTATATATTATGTAATCAATTTAGGCCTACAACATAACAAGGTCTGGAAGTTTTATATACAGAGTAAATATTAACACTCACACTTTACAAAATATATGAAAAAAATCATCCAGTTGTCCATTTCTTGCCAGTGACGATTGTATTTCTGAATATCGAAGGGGTATATTAATAACTGAACGCACCTGTACTACTGAACTACTTCTCTTCACTAGCAGCCATCCTGAATGTCATGCTGAAATACATTATAAATCTGAAATCATACAGACAAGTTAGATTCTGGTTAAAATAGAAAATACCTAATTCACAAGAAGTAAATTCCATCCAGTTTCAAAATCTTAAAGTGTCCACTGTTAAGTTGCTAATTATGGTGGTCATTTAGAAACTTGGCCTTATTCTTGACATTTTTTAATCTTGAATTTGAGTTTAAGATATTTGAGTGTAAGTAAAATTAAATGAAGAGACAGATTTTCGGTTATCATTTTATAGCCTATTAACAAAGAATCTGAAAATAGACGGTAATTTCTGACAGAACATTTTTTTGCATGGCAATTTTTTTTATTTTTTTATTTATTTATTTATTTTATTTTTATTTTATTTTATTTTTTTTTACTACATGAATCTTGAATTTATGACTCTGCATACGCCTGTAAGCATTTTCAATATTTTTTTATATTTTTTTTTATATTATATGTGCCATGTTTTCATCAAACTGACTTGGTTTTCGTAAATAAATGGCGGCCATCTTTGAAAATGGTCGCCATCTTGGACTGTTCAGTAATTTCTATGTATAGTGAGATAGCTTATTATGTTTTGTTAATGTGTAACTTTGGTTTTTAACGCTTTTAAGGAAAGCAGCACAGCAAATTGATACCCATATGTATTTGCTTTATATGCAAGATGCGGCCATTTTGAAATTCAAGATGGCCGCCATCACATGCCAAATTTTACGTGGCACTGACCCTCAAAATTTTTTATAATTATAAATCTAACTCTGTGCAAAGTTCCATGCTTTTATCAAAAAGTGCACGATCCCTCAAAAAAAAATTGTTACATATCCGCCCTGCTACTTCCCAGTAAAGACGTCGCGTCGCAGTAAAACCGTCACCGTCCTAGTGCGATGGTTTGTCCGTGGCGTGTCTTCTATTTTTGGTGTCTGCCTCTATTTTGTGCTCTTTGCCTTTCTTCTTGGTTGAGATAAGTCGGAAGTAAACCTATTCAGAAAGAGCTCGTCACCTTGGTCTTCAAGGGACGTGTGTTGTCGGAACAATGTTTTGTGACGTGATTTATTTCCCGGTTGTCTGTGTTGTAATTCGAAATTTGATTGTATCGACTCTTGGCCCCTCTATTCACGGCTTATTTTTAAAGAAGAAGTAGGAATATTTTGATCAAATATAAATTACTTTAAGAAACATTATTATTACATTATTATTGATACCTTGTCCTTTAGTAATACGAGTCATTGATTAAGCCCACCCTGATGTAAATACTCGAAATTGCAGAACAAATGTCTGGCTTTCGTAGGCAGTTTGTAAAGGGTTAGTCATGAGTGTTCATAACCGAAATTGTACAGTATGACCAACCTTTTACCTGAATGTTTAACCTCACAATTACATATAGTTTTAACTTACTTTTAGTTTTGTTGTCGTTAGTTTCAATCAAATAAATTAAAGCTGCGAAGAATAAAACAAAATGGACCACAACGCAGAACAACAGATTTAATACATAACAGATTTAATGTATGTAGAACTGTGAAGAGGACTCCGCAGTATTGCTGACGTTGACTGCCGGAACGAAGTATAGTCACTATTTAAGCTCATTTTGAAATTTGCACTGACATCAGAAAAACATGTCCGTGAAATGTATACCCCCTTATACCCCCTTATACCCCGCTTTTATATAGCAAAACTGGGACATTCAGGGGTATACCTATTATTTCTTATTTTTGCTCTAAAACATAGATTGTGGGTACTCGTTAGAACCGCTGATTGTTTTTCATTTCTAAAGCTCAAAAACCCATGTTTATTGCATGGGCAAGTTTTCGTAATGAATTAATATTTGTTTAATGTGTCTGATAGAGGAATTTTTAAGATTGTTTCATTGCCAGTATCTAAATCGGGAACACTGCATTGCAGAAAACTATCTAATAACAGGAGGCAATTAAGGATTCGATGTTCTTCGCTGAGTCTTCTTATGAAGTTTAAACTAATTTGACACGATGTATTTTATGCATACGCATTTATCGAATATAAAAGTTGGCTTCCGATTTATAATCAGAAGGTGTTCATCGAAGACTCGCGCCACAGATTAAACGTTATAAATATAATTGAAAAATTGCATAACCAATAAGAAACATGCATTTAATTTTATATACAAATCTGCGACGTGAATTAACGATTTTAGAAGTTCGTCAGAAAGGAAAAAGTAGGCAATGATCAGGAAATGGCGAAATCAGAAAGATATTCCCACTCCAGAAACCAAGGTGGGAAAAACTTCATTAACAATCAGGTACTTATACTAAGAAAACATATCGTAAGCAGTGTGAGCAGCTATTTTCCCAATAGGTGGCCATTCAGTTACCCAAACTTAACAAAATTTGAAAACGTACATAAGGTGCTAGAAGAACAAAATCCAACACCAAAATATACAAAATAAGAACCACTATAGAAGTAACGCCTTGGAACGATCAGTAACATACTGGCGGGCTTAAACTAGTTATAAAGGCCTAACCTCGTCGTGGTTAAAACAGAGATTGCTTAAAGACCTGTTTCCATGTCTATTGAGGGTCATAAGATAAGGGACAGGGTATTAGAAAACCTAGTGCCCTGACAATGACTCAGAATACAGGTAGGGGCCAAAACAGGAAAAATCAATATTGATTGCAGAGGGAGGCATTTTTTGCACAGGTTATCAGGGACCACAAAATCAATAAACATTGGAACTACAGGTATTATCCTTTAGGGCCCTCTTTATGACCCCCTGCAGAGATGTGATAATCACCTCGTTATGACAGTCCTTTGATCTAAGGACCGTATTGCACCATTACAGGTCATTAACGGAATAAAGAGTGGTACCACTTTTAGCTTCTTCAAAAAAGGTCTTTCATCAATAAAGGAATTGACTTTATTGATTTACCAAGCATATTCCAGGATAAATCAGTGATACAGTCTATACCTACCTACTTCCAAAATTCAGAACCTCCTATTATTTGTTACAAATATAACAAACCAATCAGAAATACTATTTTTAATTTCAATAAACTTGTTTCTGATCTTGATATCCATGCTAATACTCCTAAGTCTTGAGATTGTAAAGATTCAAAATATGTTTATCAACCAGCTGGACATGTAGTTACTGGAAATTTAAAAATAATTTCGGATTCTAGAATTCGCAAAATTGTTTCTAAAGGTCCGAAATATAGATTCCCTTCCTACATTAACTTCGACAAATGTAGAGAGGAGATTGCATCTGTATTAAATGATTTCGGTAATCGATGGTGTAAACGAGAGGGTGTTGAGGATAATGCTCTTAAAAATGGAAAAGAAGTACATGTATCTTCACTATCGTGGATAAACGTATTAAGTTTTATTCACAAAATACTTATTTTTTACCTCCTTAACCCAAATCGTCATTTAGGCATTTGAAGCAGGGTATCCAAGAATTTCATAGAAAGTATGTCTTGGTCCCGGCAGATAAAGCCGCTAACAATGTTGTTGTCGTTTGTAGGCTTCAATACGTTAACACCTTAAAACAGGAGCTTGATGGTACCAGGGCTTATCTGGAGACAGATACTGGTGAGGTGTCTGTAGTTAATGCCCACTTAAACTATGGTTCACTTTATTTGGCATGTAATGACAGAAAGGCTTTTTTCACTTCCTCTGACCAAAGTCGGTATACACTTTGGTCATGTCAGAATGTGTGCGACGCCTTATCCTATCTCCTTGATAATATTTATATTAGATTTGGGACCAAGTTATACAGACAAATTGTTGGAATTCCGATGGGTACAAATTGCGCACCTCTCGTAGCTGATTTATTTTTATACTGCTACGAAAGAGATTTCATGGATTCTCTTAACCATGATAATCAAGCTGATGTTATCGAGGCTTTTAATTCCACATCTAGGTACCTCGATGAACTTTTGAACATTGATAACTCTTATTTTGAAGGTATGGTCAATCAAATTTATCCACCTGAACTTCAGTTAAACAAAGCCAATATCTCAGATACCGAAGCCCCCTTTTTAGATCTACATCTTTCTGTTTCAAATGGATTTGTTTCTTCTAAAATTTATGATAAGCGCGATGACTTTGATTTTGATATAGTAAATTTTACTTTTTTGGATGGTGATGTTCCTCGTCGTGCTTCTTATGGTGTATACATTTCGCAACTTATTAGGTTTGCTAGAGTCTGCAATCATGTTACAGACTTCAACGCTCGAAATAAATGTTTAACGGCAAAACTTCTCTAACAGGGCTATCGGTATCATAAACTTCAAAAAACCTTTTCTAAATTTTATCGTAGACACTATGAATTGATTTCCAAATATAATGTTGGGTTAAAGACGCTTTTAAGGTAAAGAACCATAAAAATGCTGATCCATAGATTTTTTTTTAAGCCAATATGGATGGTTTGACTTGAAATCACTTTTCCTGGGCAGGCTCACACCTGATCGGTTAGCCAGTAATCAGATCAGATGGCATTCAATCAAAGTGATTAAATTAATCAACATAAATATCATTAAAAAAAAAAAAAAAAAAAAAAAAAAAAAAAAAAAAAAAAAAAAAAAAACTGGAGAAATCCATTCGGCTAGTACCACATGCCTGATGTGGGGCTGGAACCGAAAGATCGAATGGATTGTGTCAGACCTGGTCGGAAATCCCGGTTTTTGGTTTTCTTATGCAGAGGCTAGTCCTTCCACGAGGCTTGAAAGCTCGATCGGATAAGTCACCAAAACACCACTAATAAATAAATAAATAAATAAATAAATAAATAAATAAATAAATAAATAAATTTTGATAAATAAATAAATTATCAGGCGAATGAATAGAATGAATAAATAAATAATGAGGCGTTGGCGGGTTCGATCCTTGAGTCCCGCAAATCACCATACACACGGTAAAGCCGTCGGAAATGAATGGGGTGTACGTAATATTAACTTACATCAGATATCTGGAAATTCTATTTTTTTTTTTTTTTTGTCTTTATGTCACCAGTCCGAAAGCACATGCTCGTAATGTAAAATAAAAAAAATATGCATACAACTGGAAACGGCATTCGACTATCGCCGTTACTTTTTTCTGGACCTTTTTTTCTCTCTCATTATAATGCGTATGTTCGTAAATTAACAATACAAGCGATCCGTTTCTTTGCTTCTGTCGATATTTACCTTGTGTTCGGATCGCACATCTACAGCCGACACCATCTTGAAAACGACGTCATTGGCGCGACGTTATGGCATTTCGTCCTTCGCGACGCACGGACCTTTAAGCGCCACGGTTTTTATGGTTCTTTTCCTTAAGTGAGGGCCTTTCGGAACCTGAATTTTATGGTGACTTGGTTTACAAATTTAAGAAACTTAAAGGAATTAACGATTTTTCTTTTCAGTTCAGAAAAATCATAACACGTTACAGACGTATAGGTTATAACTTGAATGTTATGCGACAGTCTGCATGCTTAGTTTTTAACCCAATCATGGTTGATAACTATGCTGCCTTCTTTAATTACACGCCGGTGGGTCGCTCGTCAGACACTATGACGGCCCGACTTAAAGCTATTCATTTTAGTTGGTTGGGGCCGGAGTTTCTTGTCTGTTGCTTAGCCAACCGGGGTCCAACTGGTGTTTTTCTTTTGCTCCGGAGTTAGTAGGTTATTCGGCGCCCAGGGATCTCCATCGTCGGGCAGTTTACGCTATCTGTGAGTCCTGGGTTTTGATTCATCAGGATGTTTATAATGATTTATTTGTTTGTTCTTGATGATTCATTGACTAGTTAGAGATTCGCCACAAGGACCAAATAACTAACTAAATGTTATGAACCACTGCAGAAGCTGAGGGTGAGGTTAGGTACCTGTAAAACCGGTTTAAGCCCGCCAGTAACTTTGTGTTGCTGATCGTTCCAAGTCGATACTTTTGTGGTGGTTCTTTTTGTTTTATGTCTTGGTGTTTAATTTTTTTTTGTGCTGTTGGCGCCTTATGTATGTTTTCATATATTTAGTTAAGTTAAGGTAACTGAGTGGCCACCTATTGGGAAAATAGCTGCTCATTCGGCTTACGATATGTTTCATGGTATAAAGTACCTGATTGTTAGTTTGGTTTTTTCCCAGTGGGGATCTTTTTCTGATTGCGCCTTTTCCCGATCTTTGCCTACTTGCACCTTTTTCTTTAATGTCGCAAAATGTATGGTTATATTTTTACTACTGATGCGACTCACGTTCGATCCCTTATATCAATCCATGACACTTGAGACACTTTCAATCATGGAAAAAATTGCGTGGTCTAATTAGATCTGTTAAATCTGCCAAACAGAAAAAAGTGTTACTTTTTAATTTGTCTAGCCTAATAAAGAGATTGTTAACGCTAAATTTATCTGGTTGTTACAGACAGTACAGAAATATCAGTGACCTGACTTAGATAACGAGTACCTCAGACAAATCAACACGGCATGCTAGATTGACCTTAATAAGTGATTATTCTCGTGCGTATTTGGATAAGCTGTAATCATTATTTTTTCGAAATTCGTTTTCTTCGTTTTTGTCATTGTCATTGTCAATGTGCCACTCATTGAATGATGTTGTCTTACTTCTGTATACTAGTTCATCGTGCGAAATTCAAGTTAAATAGTTCAAGGTTACTAGCATACGTGGCGTGTTAACCAAAATGAACCTAAAACGACACCCAAGGAGTTACCTCTATCGTGGTTCTGCTATGTTTCATATTTTGGTGTCACAGCACTGCGTGCAGGTTGTGGCTTTTGTGTACTATGTTTGAAAACAAAATACTCGTGCCCATTTAAACCAGACGGATTTGGTTAAAATTTGCTTGGGGTGAGAATCGCAAAAGCATTGACCATTGAACAGGTTAACTTACGAATCAAACGTCACCTTTATGATTGGGTCACTTAAGAATGTGCAGTTATAGCAAGGGAGCAGCGAAACTAGTTTACGTCCCAAAATAGTGTTTTGCTGACCGTTCCATAGAGAAAGTTTTGTTGCGGCTCTTTCGTTTGTTGGTATGTCATGTTCGGCGATGTCAATGATTTAGTAAATAGCTAGGTAATATTTGTCTCGGAAAAGATAGCTGAATGGCATCCTTTTAAAACCTATATGCTCCCCCAGTTTACCAGAATTATCTACATGTACTTATTGCATCTTATCTGTTTAGTTTCAGTTTCAAGGGCAAGTGCCTGCTTATTATAATATTATGCTTGTTTTGATTCCTGGTCATAACGTTTTGAGTATTTTTCTACTCGTAGTATTTGAACTTTAGAGCTTTCGATTCCGTAAATAAATGTTTTTGATCCGTGTATACAAATAACGGCAGTGCGTGGACGGATTCAGTGCTGTTCACAGTGAACACCAAATAAAATATATAATTTATGCAGACTTATTCTTACATGTTGAATTGTGTCCCAGTGATGTGCGCGTGATAAGCATTTAATAGAATAAACCACGGATGGCCAGGAAATAGTACAATAAAACTTAAATTCCAAACTCAAACATCAGGGCCCAGTTGTTCAAAATTAATGCCATCGTTAGTTAACGAGTCGTTAATATTCCAAACATGAATAATACAAACACACTGTTATTTTTGTTGATAAAATGTGAGAATCCTTTGCAATTCTCACTATTTTATCAACAAAATATAACAGTGTATTTGCTTGTGTACATGTAATTGGCATTAACTTAACGAGCTGCGGTCTGAACGACGACGTTTCAGGTGTAACAAATAGACAAAGCAAGGTGAGACATAAATAAAAATAAAACTTAGATCCTTTCAGAGCAGTGAACGTGTTACTGAGAAAGCGGATGGGCCATACCGCGGTTTCGACTACTTAAGCCTCTTCAGTGACCCTATATTATATATATATAAAGTGCAATTATTGCCATCGCTGAACAAGACAACATGGAGCCAAAGAGAATTACTGTAATTTTGCAATTGTTCTGCAGGATTGTCGTCATAAAGACTTTTATAATCCAAATGGAGCCAAATATATTAAACGTTGGTTAGAAAAGGAACCAAAACCGATAATAATTTTCTGATTTCTTATAATACCACCGCTGATCTCAAAGGACCAAATGGAAATATAATCTATGGATGATGTACGGAGAGACTTGTTAGGGCCACCACACGGCACAACTAGCTTTCTCAAAGCGAGGTAGCCGTCCAGCTAGCATCGACTTAACAGAAATCGCGAGAATAACATATAGACAAGCAGGTTTAACGATAACGTAAATATATAACACACAAGAACCGTCAAGGGAATGTCAGTATAGAATTACTTGTTTCATAAGTAATGTCATAGCAGTACCCGAACTTGAAGTTTGGCCAAATTTTATTGGGTGTTTGCAGATTTGAACGGATTTCGCTAAGTCAATTCTAATACATAGACTTATTCACGGATTGTAACGATTTAGATTTTGATCGATTTATAAATAGATAATAACACATAGAATATGATAAACGAAATAACATAACTTCTGTGACACAAATATCAATGTTAACATTGATTTTTCACATTACAGGAAAGTTTGAACTAAAAACTTATTATTCCAATAAAATCACAGAGCGTCCAGGAGACTACACCTTTCATAATATTTAGTCTACCCTATGTACAGTCGAGGTTATTGAATCTTGAAATCTTACATCCTACTAGACTGCCTTACCTTGTTTGGACTGTCGTTTTGCCATTTTGTGTCCCGGTACCTTTTCGAGCGGCTTTCTTTGCATAAATTATTTATATTCAACTGTTTGCGAATGTTATTTGTAAAAATAAACGGATGTACGAGGGGAAAGCAAAAAGTTCGTGGACTTTGTCAATAAAATCAAAAGTACATATGCGATTTCTCTGAAATTACCGTATGTTTAATACAAACAAGCATAGAAAGTTTCAGACAAATGGCTTGATAAACGTCGTTTCTATGGCAATTTGTTTGATGCATGTTAGCGCTACCCGGAGCACGCCAAGACGTTAACGTCATTTGCCAATGGGTTTTCTATATACGCTGGCCGAGTCAAAAGTTCCTATAAAAACATTATTTCTCATTCGACTTCAAGCAAATTTTCATATATTTATTCCTCATCCGTGAAGTATTACAGTAGAAAGTTTAAGGCAAATCGCTAGAAATTTTTTTTTTATGACAATTCATCAGGAAAACATGTCCGTGCAATTTATACCCCCTTAAGCCCCACTTTTATACAGCAAAACTGGGGTATGCAGGGGTATACCTATTTTTCTTATTTTTGCTCCAAAACATAGATTGTGCCGAGGCGGTTCTAACGTGTACCCACAATTTATGTTTTGAGCAAAAATAAGAAAAATATCAAAAGTTTTCTACTGACAATTTTCAATGTTTACAACTTAGGAAAAATCTGCATATTACATGGGCATGTTTTCGTAATGTCTGCAACAGACGCTAGGATTATACGGGGCATGCCATGACGTTAAAGTTGTTTGTGTAGATTTTTGTGCTTCCTTGTTGTTTTTAAAAGCTATTTCGTTGTGACTTACACTTTGCACATCATTGAACACTGTTGTATGCTTCAGTTCTGATGTGTCTCTAGCTGTTTGCAACAAATCAGACGTTTCTGTAAGTTTTATTTGGAAGTCTCGCACAAATTTTATCGATGTGCAAGTTTCTGCCATTTGCCAGTAGCGTCATTTTTACTAAATTTTTGCTTAGGCTTGTCTTTCAAAAAGTGTCGCTGTAGCGTTGTCTTTCGAATGCGAGAACTGCAATTTCACATTTCAAGCCGAATTACATGATTATCAATATTTCCATAATTTAAGGAGATTTAGAAATGACATTTTTTAAAATATTTTTATATTTATAAACACGTAAACAGAGATTTTACGGCGTGCTCCGGGGTAGCAAACCCCACGTGTTTGTGGATGTAATTTGACCAATCAAAAATAAGACAAATCGACAAGTAACATTTTACATGAATGTCGACAACAGACCATTATTGCACTTGTGAAAATACGAAAACAATCGGACGTCAATTATAAAAGTTATTAAGAAAGTCCACGAACTTTTTGCTTTCCTCTCGTATGTGTAATTATGTATCAAACGCTGACTGATTATATAATTTGGTGTACCACGGCTATTTGGCTGCAATACTTCAAGCTTCAACAAACTTGAATACACACAGGGTAGACCAAATATTATATTAGACGTAGTATGCTGGGTGATATGACAATTTAACGATATAATCTGTCTTTGGTTAATAAAAATAATTGTTAGATCCTTTGGAAACAGTAAAAATACAAAGCTAGAAGATTGGCCATATTGTACAATTACGGGTTATGAACCTTCATCAGTGACCCTTTAAAAACTGGCAGCGAAAGCCAAACATTTTGCTGATTATTGTTGTCATTACATTTGTTTCGATTAGCTTGCCCTTTGGAATCATTGATTAAGCATACCCTGATTTAAATACTCGTAATGGTAGAAATGTCTGGTTTTTGTAGGCAGTTTGTAAAGGGTTAGTCATGAGTGTCGATAACCAAAATTGTACAATATGACAAACCTTTCCCTTGAATGTTTAACCTCACAATTATATACAGATTTAAATTACTTTTCTTTTGAGTGTCGTTAATTTCAATCAAATAAATAAACGCTGCTACGAATAAAACAACGTGAACAACAAAGATTTCTAGCATCACAGAACAATAGTATTTTAGTATTTATTGAAGAGGACAACTCCACAGTATTGCTAACGTTGACTATCGGAACAAAGGATAGTCCATATTTCAGCTCCCCTAGAAATTTGCGCTGACATTAATATTTGCTTAATGTGTCTGATAGAGGAATTTTTAAGATTATTTTTGCCAGTCTCTAAATCGGGAAATTACATTGCAGAAAACAATCTAATTACAGAATGCAATTAAGGATTCTACGTCCTTCAATGAGTCTTTGTATAATAAATATAGGGATCAACCATGGTTTTCAGTGTTCAAACATTCGATGGATCACGAGGAAGGCGTTTGAACACAAGGCCGCAGGCCGCGTGTTCAAACCCCTTCCGAGTGATCCAGCGAATGTTTGAACACTGAAACAAACCATGGTTGATCGCTATTCTTGCATTTTCTCTCTAATCCACTTAAAATCTCTTGAAAATAACATTAACAACGTAAAAACTCACCGAAAACCGCGGAGTTTCTTCAACGTCGGCCATTTTGTTTAGAACGAAACACATGACGTCACGTCGCATTGACCAATGACGTCGGCCAAAACCCATGTTCAAACGGCACGTGAATTTCATGATTTGAACATGGGTTTTGCTGTTTGAACACGGCTTTCGACCAATCGAAAACGGCTTCAAACAGCTATGCGCATAGATTTCTATGCAAGAATATGAAGTTTAAATTCAATTGACACTATGCACTATATGCATATGCATTTATCGAAGAAAAAATCTGGCTTACGACTCACGTCACAGATATACCGTTATTCTACATATAATTGAAATAATTGCATAACCAATTAAAAAATGTACATAACATTTATTTACAATAACGGCAAATCTGCGACGTGCATTAACGATTATAGAATTTCGTCAGGAAGGTAAGAGTAGGAAATGATCTGGAAATGGTGCAATCAGAAAGAAATTCCCGCTCTAAAAACCGAGTTGGGAAAAAACTAAACTAACAATAAGGTACTTATACTAAGAAAACATATCTAGAACCGTGTGAACAGCTATTTTCCAAATAGCTGGCCAGTCTGTTACCCAAACTTAACTAAAATTATGAAAACGTGCATAAGGTGCTAACAGCACAGAAATCAACATCAAACATTAAAACAATAAGAACCACCACAGAAGTATCTTGGAACGATCAGTAATATAAAACTACTGGTGGGCTTAAACAAGTTTTACAGGCCTAACCTCGCCCTGGATAAAACAGAGATTGCTTAATGTCGCGAAAACATATCGTTATATTTTTTACTACTGATGCGACTCACGTTCGATCCCTTACATCAATCCATGACACTTGAGACACTTTCAATCATGGAAAAATCGCGTGGTCTAATTAGATCTGTTAAATCTGCCAAACAGAAAAAAAATTTACTTTTGAATTTGTCTAGCATAATAAAGAGATTGTTAACGCTAAATTTATCTGGTTGTTACAGACAGTTCAGAAATATCAGTGACCTGACTTAGATAACGAGTATCCCAGACAAATCATCACGGCATGCTAGATGGACCTTAATAAATGATTCAGGTTGCTGTCGTGCGTATTTGGATTAGCTCTAATCATTATTTTTTTCCAAATTCATTTTCTTCGTTTTTGTCATTGTCATTGTTAATGTGCCGCTCATTGAATGATGTTGTCTTACTCTGTATACTAGATCATCGTGCGAAATTCAAGACAAATAGTTCAAGGTTACTAGCATACTTGGCGTGTTAACCAAAATGAATCAGAAACGACACCCAAGGAGTTACTTCTATTGTGGTTCTGCTATGTTTCATTTTTTGGTGTCACAGCACTGCGTGCTGGTTGTGGCTTTTGTGTACTATGTTTGAAAACAAAATACTCGTGCCCAGTCAAACAAGATGGATTTGGTTTGAATTGGCTTGGGGTGAGAATCGCAAAATCATTGACCATTGAACAGGTTAAATTACGAATCAAACGTCACCTTTATGATTGGGTCACTCGAGAATGTGTAGGTATAGTAAGGGAGTAACGAAACAAGTTCATGTCCCCAAATAGTGTCTTGCTGACCGTTCCATAGAGAAAGTTCTGTTGTGGCTCTTTCGTTTCTTGGTTTGTCATGTTCAGCGATGGCAAAAATTTAGTGAATAGCTCCAGGTAATATTTGGCTCGAAAAAGATAGCTGAATGACATCCTTTTAAAACCTATATACTCCCTCAGTATACCATAATTATTTCCATGTACTTATTGCATCTTATCTATTTAGTTTCAGTTTCAAGGGCAAGTGCCTGCTTATTATATGTTTGTTTTGATTCCTGGCCATAACGTTTTGATTGTTTTTCTCCTCGTAGTATTTGAACTTTAGAGCTTTCGATCCTGTAAGTAAATATTTTGGATTCGTGTATACAAATACATGTAGCGCTAGTGAGTGGACGGATTAATTGCTGTTCACAGTGAATACCGAATAAAATAAAACATATATAATTTATAAAGATTTATTCTTACATGTTGTACATGTATCCCAGTGATGTTCGCGTGATACGCATTTAATAGAATAAACCACGGATGGCCTGGAAATAGTACAATAAAACTTAAATTCCAAACTCAAACATCAGGGGCGGCCCCCGTGGCCGAGTGGTTAAGGTCGCTGACTTCAGTGCTCTTAATCATTCGATCATCTCACCGCTGTGGGTTCGCGCCTCGCTCGGGGCACGAGTCACATGTGGGACAAGCCAAGTTCTGCTTGCGGGTGTGTCAGGTGGTTTTTCCCCGGGTACTCCGGTTTTCGCCCCACCTACCGATTGATTCGTCTCGATATGAGTGAAAAAGCTTGAAAGGGACGTAAAACTGAATCAAAAAAAAAAAAAAAAAAAAAAAAAAAAAAAAAAAAAAACATCAGGGCCCAGTTGTTCAAAATTAATGCCGTCGTTAGTTAACGAGTCGGTAATTTTCCAAACATGAATATTACAAACACACTGTTATTTTTGTTAATAAAATGTGAGAATCCTTTGCAATGCTCACTATTTTATCAACAAAATATAACAGTGTATTTGCTTGTGTACATGTAATTGGCATTAACTTAACGAGCTGCGGTCTTAACGACGAACAAATAGACAAAGCAAGGTAAGACATAAATAATAACAAGATAATAAAATTAAACTAAGATCCTTTCAGAGCAACGAGCGTGTTAATGAGAAAGCGGATGGGCCATACCGTGGTTTCGTCTACTTAAGCCTATTCAGTGACCCTATATATTTGGCAACATGTATTTTTGCAATTTTTCTACAGGATTGTCGTCATAAAGACTATCATAATCCAAATGGGGCCAAATGTATTAAACGTTGGTTAGAAAAGGAATGAAATCCGATTATAATTTTCTGATTTTTTATAATACCCAGATCACAAAGGACCGAATGAAAAATATAATCTGCACTATGGATGATGTACGGGGAGACATTTTAGGGAAGCCACACGACACAACTAGCTTTTTCTAAGCGAGGTAGCCAACCAGCATCGACTTCACAGAGATGGCGAGAAGAACATATAGACAAGCATATTAAATGATAACGTAAACATAAAACACAATAACCGTCATGGGAATGTCAGTATAAAATTACTTAAGGGCTACATGTAACATGGATGTTGTGCGGGTCCAAATCACGCTCTAAGTCTTACTATGTATTTTATAGTATGATTTTGTTCAGCAGCTTCCTACTTCGTTAATGAATCAGCATTGAAACAGAGCAAAATGTTAACAAAATCAATAACTTAACAGTCACAAATTTCTTTGAACAAAAGAGCAAAGGAACGCTAATTTATTATACCGTATTCAAATCACTGCGGACACGACCGTAAAATTGTCAAGTGTTTAGCTCGTTTCGGAACCAAAATTCATTTTTCTCCCATCTGTAAGACTGATTAAAGTCGAGACTGTCATTGCCTCTAGGTCGGGCATGCAAATGCAAATGCAAAGGTAAAATAAGGAAAGCAAGGCCTGTAACCGTATGACTCGCATTGCATGTTATTACCTAAACTTTATATCAATTTCTTGTGGCAAAATCAAGTAATATAGCTACATAAGGTGCAAAGGAAGTTACCATTGGACTGTGCACGTATTAGCATTTCACCGTTTTCAGAAATATCAATAATCGTGTCATTATTTGCTTTCCAGATATATTAAAGCCGCCTGATACAAAGACAGTACATTATCATCATACATTAATTAATATAGACTCGAAGAAAACAAATCACACTATCAGGAAGCTCGAAAACTGCAGACTGTAACGGAGATTCGTAGTTAAACGAACTATTTGTTTGCACGCAAGTACACACAGGAAGTGTGTTATTTACCGTCTTATCCATGCGCAACAAATGTATTAACAAATACATGTGAGTATTAACGTAGATTTACTGAAAGCTTACTTCTGTAGATGCATCTTATAGCAGAATTAACCAAAGCTCTAACTTACATCTCATGACAGACAGCTAGTGCAGTGCGCTGGATATTTAGTAGTCTCTATTTTTGTATTAAATAAAGAATGACGATCATTCTAGATGCCTCTATAACAATGTCTTAATTTTCCTTAAGTCTTATATTCGGCTTAATGGTAATCATTCCCTAGATGAGAATCAGTAAGGAAGACTGTCATAATAATTCCGACTTATCCTACTTTTGACGACTTCTGAAACGCGTATAAAAGTCAAATGAGTTTCATTGAGAATACGTGGGTGATCCAAGAAGTAATGCGAACACAACTATATTTTAGTAACCAATGCAGATACATTTAAATAATTTGGCATGTTTACACGTGCATATATGTGCAGTAATTAGGTGTAATATCATGAAGTTCAGATGACGAGTTGAGATATAAGGCTTATTTGATTTGTCGACCTGAAGTCGACATGGACGCGAAATTGACTGAAAATGTCATTTTTGTTTGGGGTACAGGGAAAGATTTTGTGCTCCAATTTATCAAATTGACATTTATATACACACAAATCATATTCGTTGTGTTATATATGCCTTATGTTTGGAAATAATAGAGAAAACGAAATGCAAAGGTCAGCAGGGACTATTCTATGTTGCCTAGCAACGGCATCTGACAAAAATATCACAATTTCGACCAAGTACGACAAATACCCATAATTCATGCGTATATTTGACCCAGATAAGGATGTAAATATCGACATTTATGCCCAAAGCCTATCACAACGAAGAGTTTCTATTCAAGAAAATAAATATTGTATGGAATTTAATCTTTTTTGGTTAAGTAGAAAGGGCGTTGATGAACGTGTAGAGATTTAGAGAGACAAAAATTGACTCAAATTCTGGGGGTAAAGATAGCCGAACCTCAATAATTCGTGCTACGTTCAACTCATCAAGGTATGTACAGTAACTTTATTAAAGGGATTATTGTACTTTGAAATAAAACGATTATTAACGCAATTATGCTTTAAATTATGACATTTCATTACATAAATAGAATCCATTTTAACCGTGGCCAAGGTCGTTTACCTTGCATTCTCTTGTTGCTAGGCAACGAGGGTTGCTATGTGATTCAGTCAAAATAGTAATCGGATCTGGAAAAATCGATAATGCATCGTTATTCTGTTGTAAACTATCTTGAAAAATGGCAATGGTGAAAGAAATTACACACGAGTTCGCATTTCTTCTTGGATCACCCTCGTAATTCAGAGAAGCGTGTCTATGGAAAGCAAAAACAAAATGTTCAGAAAATGGGCGCGGTGCAGCGGTGAACAGCGCGCATGATGTTTGGTTATATGCCCGTGAAAAACTTCATTTTTGTACAATGAAACTGGGGATGTACATCGGTATGCATTGTTTGTTCAAAATGTAGAGGCATACTAACATGTACATGTATCCGTAATCAATGTTTTAAGCATAAAATATTAAACTGTTCTGAGAAAATCTTTTTCCACAACTACACGTACAAAGCCGTCATTTTTATCCGGGGATGGAGAGGAAACTATTTAAATTTCAAGAGAAAAATAAATGCAATCATAATTAATTCATCGACATTCGTAGAAATACTTCATTGCAGATTAACAGAAATATTTTTTCACATTACATGTTGTCCCCAAAACGAAAAACTAGCCTCTTCAATATATATAAAAAGAAACGCAACAGTAGGTTACCTAGGATTTTCGAGTGTTAGGGTAAAACGATGATAAAATTCAGGTTTGTTGCTGTATGATTCCTATTCATTGGTAATTAGGGTATAACATGTAAAATAAGACCTGTTGCGGGACAGCGTAGCTCGCCTGACTTGTGCTTTACCACTAAATCTATTAAAATCTTTGATCCATGACCTTGACCTCAATGTCGCTCGGGTGGGTCAAGATGGTACAGCATGAAACTTCACACAAATATTTTACAGCATTCAAAGTGTTACTTGATCCTTCTATGTATTTAAGAGATATAGACTCGTATAACTTTAACAAAAAAAAAAAACCAAACAAACTTTTAACATAAAATTGCTAAGTCCGTGGCCAGGACCTCATGGCTACTAAGGTGGGTCGGGTTAGTACAGTGTAAAAGTTAAAAATGATATTTAACAGCATGCCAAGTATCAAATAGATCCATCCATTTTTTCAAGCAATATACAGGTCTACACACTTTAGGCAAAATCTTAAACAATAAAATTTCAAAGTATGCGACCTCGATCTCAGGGTCACTCAGGTGGGTCATGAACGTCCAGCATAAAGCTTCAGACCAATATCTACCAACATGATAAAATTCAATTTGATCCCTTTACATGTAAAAGAGATATAGATTAAAAAAAAAAACACTTTTAAAATTAACCAAAAACTTAAACGCTAAATTTCTAAGTCCGTTTCCTTGACCTCAAGGTCACCCAGATGGGTCATGATGGAACAGCATAAAACTTCAGTCTAATATCTACCAACATACAAAGCTTCAATTTGGTCCATCCACATGTTCAAGAGATATAAAATTCTATAAAAAATAACCAAAAAAAACTTTAACACAAGATTTCTAAGCCTGTGACCTTGACTTTAATGTCATCCAGGTGGTTCATGGTGGTACAGCATAAGACTTAAAACCAAAATCGACCAGAATGAAAAGTTTCAACATGATCCATCAACGTGTTTTAGAGATATAGACATAAAAACTTGAAACATGATCCATCAACATGTTTTAGAGATATAGACATAAAAACTTTAACCAAATACTAAATCATTTGAGCAGCGCCGACGCCGATGCAAACGCCGACGCAAAAACCGACGTCGATGCCGACGTCGGGGTGATTGCAAAAGTTTTTCCTGCACTTTCATACAGGCGAGCTAAAACTTATTTTCATTTCGATTTAAATTAAATGAAATTTTTTGTCGTCTCAAATAATGCAAATCGAGAAAGATTTGTTCTGCGCATGCGCACACCCTTTAACCTCCAAATGACCAAGAAACAATGTCAGCTGCCCCTCTCTAAAATTCATGAAAATAAGGTAAAGTTCCACAATAAACAAGCTCGTAATTAAAACCATCAAAATATTTTTTATGTTTAATTGAAAAGGGGTTATTTTAATGTTACTCATTTTATTTCTTTATGTGCTAAAAATGTAGTGGAAAACTTAGCAATAATATGCATCTAAACAACGTTTCCAGGTATGTATTAATTGTTATTATGAAATACACCTAATATCATGAATGGCCACCTTTTTCGCAAATGATCACTTCTGGGATATATCTAAAAGTTTACATTACACTTTCAATAGTCGACCATTTCCCGTTTTGGGGTGTAATTTCCATTGTTCATGCCATTTTATCCATTTCTTAACCTACTCTCTTGATTTTTTGATAGGCATGGCCACTTACTCCACTTTTTTGTCATTTTCTATGAAATATAAAAAAAAAAAACTTGAATATGCTTGAATATTACGTTTTGTTTTCTCTTTTCCATTACGAAAACTTGCCCATGCAAAATACAGAGATTTTTTTCACCTGTAAAAATTGAAAATTTTCAGTGGAAAATTTTTTATATTTTTCTTATTTTTGCTCAAAACATAGATTGTGGGTACACAATCTATGTTTTAGAGCAAAAATAAAAAAAAAATAGGTAAACCCCTGCATACCCCAGTTTTGCTATATAAAAGTGGGGATCAGGGGGGTATTCATTGCACGGACATGTTTTTCTGATGCATTTTCATTAACGCACGTTGCAGTAGACAACAGAAAGTGACATCACAGATTTGTTGTGATGTCACTTTCTGTTGAAGCACCCACACAGAATTGGTATCAGACTTAGATTCAATTATAGTAGCACCACTACTGTCTTAAATATCTTGCTTATATCTGTTTTATATCAAAGCTAAGCACTGTTTTGCAGCGGCTACGTGTTTGGGACACCCTGAAGATCCCTTGATATCCATACGATTTTATTGTCTGAGTATTCAGCTGCCAAATGCATGTCTGAACCAAGTTTCTCCTAATTGTTTTACCCCTATGAGACCAATAACTGGCAATGAGAGGGCACCTTTTCGCTAAATGGCGCTATTCTCAGCATCCGAAACACTTGCAAACTAGTGACCGACAAGCTGAAGGCGTTCCTGTTGTTTTTGGTGGTATCCCTAA